>OZ026493.1:14592732-15305143 GCA_964019985.1 Aurelia sp. 4 Dawson et al 2005 | reverse complement strand
CTCTCCGGGACTCCAAGGATCTTTAAATTATCTCTCCTGGATTGGTTTTCGAGATATTCATTATGGTCAGCCATCTCTTCAAAGTTTGCCCACGTACTTTCTTCCAATTGATCAATTCTTCTCCCCAACTTTGCGATGTCAGACTTGAGTTGATTCCCAGTAGCCTTAGCTTCCACCTTTGCAGAATCGTACTCTTTACTTAAAAATCCAACCGAAACTTTAAGATCTTCAATATCTTTGCGGAGCTCCTTGACATCACTTTTCATATCCTCCATCATAACTTGTATCATGTTCTGGTAGGCCTTCCCCTGTGCCTCCATCATTCCTTTCAAAACTTCGAGCGTTACAAAGTTTTCCGGCATATTTCCAAACTTCAACAAAAACAAACTTGAACTTTCTTATTTTAAAAACATGTTTAACTGTAAGTAGCTTGACTCCTAACAGAGTACTGCAGATATTTTCAAACCACAATTTGCACGTGCTACGCAACATCCGTCCGCCATCTTAGCAAAAAAAGAACCGAGAACCGTGAAGAACACACTTCACGGCTCAGTCCACACTTCACGGCTCAGAACACACTTCACGGCTCAGTCAGTCCACAGCTCACTGCTGCGACAAGTCGGTCCACGCCAAAGTTTGGAATATTGTGCACATACATTCTTCTCTCCATAAGCTGACTAGCCACGACGATAAACTACCTACTTTCTCGGCGTTTTGGCTTGAGATAGTCAAAGTAAGTAGTCGTTTCTAACTTTCGTGACTTGACAATCAGTGAGTGCAAACAGACTCCTCCATTCCCTCGCAGCTTTGCAATGACTCCTTCGACTCATTCCACGTCACGCCTCTGCTAGTTCCAGGCTCTTTTGCTTGCGCGGTGTTTTTGGAAAATTTGACTAAAAAACAGAATTCGACAGGCGATTTCGATAAGTTCCTGAACTCATATTGAAATTTCGTTTGAAATTTTGAAATCTCCAGGTCGTAAATGATCGAAATCAATGAAAATGTCTTTTGCCTTTATCTGACCTTTAACAAAAAACTTGGACCTGAGGATTGGAAGGTGTCTAGAGTATTTTAGTTTTGTTTTTATCTTAGGGCCTGTTTCGCGCTAGGTCTTTTGGGTTTGCTGGGGTCGTGCGGGGGGACCCGAGAGACAAAGGACTCAAACTTCGGGTCTTTGTTTTTCGGGTTTTCTTGCACTGTTCTGGCGGCCCCGGGCGACCCGGTGTGAATCAGGTCTAAGTTTTCTGTTAAGGTTGTTTACGTTGTAAAAGTTTGAGATGTATCAAGGGTATTTTAATTCTGATTTTATTTAGATTTTATGGTAATTTTAATGTTGTTTGCCATGTATAAAACCTGACTGTCCTTGTTTGTAAAGTAAACTGAGGAAGATTTTAAATCTAAACGTCTCCCAAAATTACATTTGTGTTTTCTTAATAGTACTAATAATAAGGATAATAATAATAATAACAATAATAATAATAATAATGATAATAATAATAATAACGAATAAAAACAAGACTGCTTGTGTGAAAGTTTTCGATCTTACGTAGATCTTCTTCAGTCACTAAATGCAAGTGTTCTTTAAATCGAATAGTTAATAAACGTTCAACGAGAGAATGTAACGTTCTATTATAAAAGAAGGATTAAACGTTCTGCTGATTTGTAGAATTTAAGTTTCTAATAATGTGGCGTTATGAAATACACTTTTAGTTCGTTTTGTTAAATGATTTACAATGAATCCGTCCTAGTTCATTACAACTACTGTTTAGGCCCATTGGTTCATGAGTTCCAAGCCTGAACATCCACTGACTCTCTCTGTGCAAGAGGGCATCAATGCCCCCTTCAACATTTTCCAAGACGTGTACCCGTAAGTCCCTATCAAAGTTGATAATAAAAATAATGGAAACTTCATATATTTTCAACAAAATTTAAAACTACTAATACAATACCAGTCGACCTCCTCTCTAATGACAGGCAGAGATACGACTGCTGGATACCAAGGAAAAGAAAGATGCCTAAAAGTTCAAATTACATTATTAAAAGTTCAAATCGTTCTCTAAAAGAAAAAGAATTGTTCACTAGCAATTAAAATTGTCTAAAGCTGGAGTAATGACTGTTCTGTCCACTACTTATTCCTGCGGCAAAAGATATAGTAACTACACCTTAAGGCTATATTAGCTGCCGTTTTCATTATATATGTTGAGCTCTTTTCTCCTATACCAATGCTTGACATCATGGTTAAAAATGAATTACAAGACTTACCAAAAACTCCAATGCTACCCATTGACACATTCACAAAATTTACCTCATCATATTCATCGTTTAACCTGATAGTTCTTCATTTTTGGCTTCCTATAATAATAATAATAATAATAATAATAATAATAATAATAATAATAATAATAATAATAATAATAATAATAATAATAATAATAATAATAATAATAATAATAATAATAATAATAATAATAATAATAATAATTTGTCAACAGCGATGGTATACAGCTACCAAACGGTGAATCAATTAAAAGTGTCGACGAAGAAGGATATAAGTATCTTGGCATACTAGAGATAGATGAGATTATGAATCAAACTATGAAAGAGCTTGTACAAAAAGAATACCTACGAAGGTTGAAAAAGATTCTTAAATCAAGACTGAATGGAAAGAATATAATCATTGCAATAAATACGTGGGCTGTGTCATTGCTGAGGTACGGTGCAGGGTTGATAAATTGGACCAAGAACGAACTGCAAGAACTTGATAGAAAAACAAGAAAGAAACTGACCATGTATGGAGCGTTCCACCCTAAAAGCAATGTGAACAGACTGTATTTAACAAGGCAGGAAGGAGGGAGGGGCTTGATTGGAGCTGAAGAGACTGTACGAAGTGAGGAGAACAGTCTTGGATGGTATGTGATGAACAACGCCCACGAAATAATGAGATCAATTGAAAAGGAAGGAATACTGAGATCAAATGAAATCAAAGATCCCAAAGTATGGAAACGGCAGAATAAAGAACAGCATAAGAACGGGTGGATGGATAAACCGCTGCATGGGCAAACAGCTGCTGCTACAAAAGATTTAATGGATAAGGATAAGAACTGGAATTGGTTGAAACATGCAGGATTAAAGAAAGAAACAGAGAGCACTATATTTGCAGCGCAAGAGCAAGCAGTGGGAACGAATTCTGTAAAGAACATCATTTACAAAGAATATGTATCAAAAGAATGTAGACTATGTGGAAAAGCAGATGAAACGATAGCGCACATAGTATCTGAATGTCAACAGCTAGCGCAAGTACAATATAAAGGCTGGAGACATGACAAAGTAGCTCAAATTGTCCACTGGAAGTTATGTCAAAAACTAGGTTTAGATTATGGAGATAGATGGTACAACCATAAAGTAGAGAATGTTATTGTGACAGAAGACATTAGGTTATTGTGGGATTTTCCCATACAGACAGATCATCGACTGGAGCATAACCGACCAGACATTGTTTTTGAAAATAAAAAGGATCGATCGTGTTTGCTGATTGACATATCCTGTCCCTTCGATACCAGGATCGAAAGAAAAGAAAAGGAAAAAATTGAGGTCTATCAAGACTTGAAGAGAGAGATTAAGAGGCTCTGGAATGTAAGAGAAGTTAAGATTGTACCAATAATCATTGGAGCTCTGGGTACGATTGGAAAGAACTTTGAAAACTGGTTGAAGAAGATTGAAATAGAATGCAGCACAGAACTTTTACAGAAAGCTTGCCTGTTAGGAACTGCAAAGATAGTAAGAAAAGTACTGGATACCTAAAGCCAAGGGATTTGGCCTGCTATCCAGAAGTCAACCGGCAGTCAACATCACCGCCGAGTGAACAATGAATAATAATAATAATAATAATGATAATGATAATGATAATGATAATGATAATGATAATGATAATGATAATGATAATGATAATGATAATAATGAAAGTATTTGTACACTCTGAACTAACGAATCTAGCTCTTGCATGTTACGACCATACAATTTCAAATCATCCAGAAAAAGAAGATGGTTGATCTTTCCTCTGTTCTTTCCCTTTCTATAACCCTGATCCAAACCATTAAGCAAAGTAGTCAAGGGAATCAATGCCAAAACGAATAACAAAGGAGATAGTGTGTCACCTTGGAAGATTCCTCTTCGAATTTTCACTTCCCCAAGCTTGTCGTTCCCTGAATTCAGCTCAACCCCCCAACTCTCCGTTGACTTCCCTAACAATGTTATCACCTTGTCTGAAATCTTAAACATCTGTATACATTGAATCAACCAAGAATGAGGAACCATATCATAGGCCTTCTTGGAATCAATCCAAGTAAGGCATAGATTGGTTAACCTGCTTTTGCAATTTTTCATTACCATTTTGTCAATCAGAAGCTGATCTTTAGTGCCACGGGTTCCTTTTCGGCATCCCTTTTGCTCTTCTGGAAGTAGTTGTTTACTCTCTAGGTGGTAATAAATTTTCTCAGATATTATTCCTGTCAAAAGCTTCCATACCATAGGTAAGCATGTAATAAGTCTAAAGTTCGTCACTATGTTTCCTTTGATCTTGTCTTTCAATATCAAACTCGTCCGGCCTTTCGTCATCCATACTGGCACTTCTCCTGAAATTAAGCATGCATCAAGTTGCACTGCGCGTCTTTCATGGAGACTACTGAATTCTTTTAACCAATAACCATGCACACCATCTGGTCCACACGCTTCCCATTTAGGCATTTTCTTCAACTGAGTTGTTAGGGTGTCTTTTGATACAGAAAATTCATCTTGTTGATCTATGCTTTTGTATTTTTCTTTTACATCTTCCAGCCTCTTTGCCTTTTCATTTTTCTCAAATCTCAAATCCAGATCTCAAATACGAAATTCTAAAAGTTTGGAGAGGGGATGTGAAGAAAGTCGTTATATTGCCAGTTATAATTGGTGCATTAGGCTCGGTGACAGGAAGCCTCCAGAAGGAACTGGAAAAACTTTATTACAAAAATGGACTTGAAGTCATCCAGAAAGCATGTTTACTAGGATCTGCAAGAATAGTCAGGAAAGTGATGGACACTCTAGGAAAAGACTGAAAAGAAACAAGGAAGAAACTCAGATGGAGCACTCGCTATCTCAGGATCTGAGACAGAACTTGATAGTGTTTCAATCCGGTATCTAATGCTGTGTATAGTTGCAATAATAATAATAATAATAATAATGATAATAATAATAATGATAATAATGATAATAATAATAATAATAATATAATAATAATAATGGATAGAAAGACCCGTAGATTGCTAACGATGTATAGAAGCATGCATTCCCAAGGAGATGTAGACAGGACCTATTTGAAACGGAAGAAAGGCGGACGAGGATTAATAAGTGTTGAAGAATGTGTAATGCTTGCGAAGACGAGCCTGGGTTTCTAGATTAATGGAAAGGAAGAGATGTTAATACAAGAGGTGGTGAAAGAAGATATTATGTCTCAAACTGAGAATCCCAAAACTGTACAAGAGAGACTACGCAAAGCAAGAGAAGAGAGATATTACAGCAAGCCACTCCTCTCGGCTTTTTTAAGGGAAACAGAAGAAGTAAGGGACGAGGACAATAGTTGGCTATGGGTTAAGAAAGGGTACTTGAAGAAGGAAAAAGAAGGGCTGATCATGGCTACGCAAGATCAAGCAATTCGGACGAATTGGATAAGACATAACATTGACAAAGAAGACATTTCGCCATCTTGTAGGTTGTGTGGTGAAAGGGATAAGACTGTCAGCCATATAGTCTCAGAATGCAAAGAGTTGGCTCAAAACGATTATAAAAAAGCAAGGCATGACAAAGTTGCTGCAATCCTTCACTGGCAGATGTGCAAAATATATGGATTTCCTACTACTGGAAAGAGCTACGAACATTTCGTAGATAAAGAAATTGCTGTCTTAGAAAATGAAGAGGTCAAACTATTATGGGACTTTTCCATTTAAACAGAAATAAAAATTGACCATAACAAACCTGACTTTGTTCTACTGGATAAGAAAAGAAGAGCATGCTACATTATTGATGTGGCATGCCCTTTCGATACAAGAATTGAAAAGAAGGAGAAAGAAAAGTTTGAGCATTATACAGATCTGAAGTATGAGCTTCTCAAGGTTTGGAACATGGAAGTAAATAAATTATACATAGTACCAATCGTCATTGGTGCTTTAGGAACAGTCACCAAGAATGTCGCAAAATATCTTGAAAAGATTGACTTCAAACCAGGACTAGATCCTCTACAGAAAGCTTGTGTGTTGGGCACAGCCAGAATAATTAGAAAAGTTCTGGAATACAGCGAATAGGATGAAATAGAGCACTAGAAGACAATGAAAGAAGGTTTAGCAAGAGAGACTTAAAGGTCTATCATCTCAAGCCACGGGAGGTAGCCTGATCATAGACAAATACTGGTACATCATCGAGACCATGAGAAGAGTTGAATAATAATAATAATAATAATAATAATAATAATAATAATAATAATAATAATAATAATAATAATAATAATAATAATAATAATAATGATAATAGGCCACATAGTTAGTGAATGTGAAAAACTTGCCCAAAGAGAGCATAAAAGGAGGCACGATATGCTGCAAGAATTGTCCATTGGACATTATGTGGCAAACATGACCTAGAACGCGGAGCTAACTGGTATGAACATTATCCACAAGGTGTTGTTGAGTCTGATAAGGTTAAGATGCTTTGGGACTTTATGATTCAGTGTGATCATTACATAGAATGTCGCAAACCAGATATAGTTGTGGTAGAAAAGGAAGAAGAACAATGCACAATAATTGATATTGCCACTCCAGGAGACAACAGAGTTGGTGCAAAGGAAAAGGAAAAGATAGAAAAATATAATAACTTAAAGTGGGAGATCAAGAAAATGTGGTCAATGAAAAAGGTAGAGATAGTACCAGTGGTTATTGGAGCACTTGGAGCTGTCAGTAAGAATTTTGAACAGTACATGGAAAGGTTAGGAATTCAAGTAAAGACCGAACATTTACAGAAGACCGCTTTGCTGGGAACAGCAAGGATATTGAGAAGAACATTCGAGAACTGAATGGCAAAGGAGAAAGATCAGGATAGAACTCATTCAAATGATGCTACCAAGGACAGAAGGGCGTAGCTAGCAGATAAGACAATGTCACCTTAGTTTACTGGCTGTAGACAGCTGACATTGGAAATACCAGCAGAACACCAAGCTGTGCGAACTGAGATGATAATAATAATGATAATAATAATGATAATTATTATTTTACGGTATTACTTGCATAATCATCTCGTTAGTAGAAAGCTAAAAAAGAACGCAAAGGCAGGTTTTTCCGTTTGCTGTACACTGGAAGAAGCAAAGTAGAGAGGAGGTCCGTGCAAACCATTCAGCCACATGGGACAACAAAATGAAATAACGAATGCCACGACAGGGAAGACATGTCATGTTGACGGCGGCTTTTGCAACAGCAAAAAAACGTAATATATGCCGCTGAATGCATGAAACATCAGCTTATCTACGTCGGATATACTTCTACAACATTGAGTCAGAGATTCAACAAGCACCGTAGTGATGCTAAAAATGATCCGGATACCACGGAATTGGCCAAACATTTTCACGAGAGCGATCTTTAACGACTTGCCACTTCATCTGAAAACTGAGAAGTATTACATTCATTTCAAGAAAGCTTTGAAGGAACATTTTATAGATTAACTTTTGTATTTCTTTTTCATGGACAAATTTTGTTGAATATGGCATTTAACCGGTTATTGATAATTTTTAACGTTTTTAAATGATTTTTATACCTTCTTCCTTAAGTATGAAAATTTTTCTTTAGCTTTTTAATTTTATGCAGGGCTTCTCTTGATAGCAGTTATACTTATAGCTGATTGAATCTCCCTGTGAAAATATCGTATTATTATTATTATTATTATTATTATTATTATTATTATTATTGTTATTATTATTATTATTATTATTATTATTATTATTATTCATGCACTTTTGATAGAGACTTAAGAGAACACATTTTGCAAAGATTAGAGGGAGACCGAGACAAGCTAGAACACCATGAAAATTGTAGATATCGCGATTAAACTCTAAAGAACCAAACGGCCTAAGCTCTAGCTTTAATGAGCTAGGAAAGACATTTTACAAACTATGCAAACATTTAGCAGGTTGATCTAATTTCGTCACATTAATCGTACTCCTTTTTCTATTTCATTACAAGAACTCTAGACTCTTTTATTAATGGAAGATTACGTTCGTATTTTACAACGTTAGATTGCATAGCATGTCTTCGAACATCATTTGACTGATGAGGATCTACGTTAGATCGAAAGTTTTCAAACAAACAAGTCTTGTTTTCTCTGTGTATTACCAACTTAAAACAAGAATAGTCAATCTTACTTGACGCCATAATTATATCATTACTATTATTATTATTATTATTATTATTATTATTGTTGTTGTTGTTGTCCTTTCTTCACGCCTTTTTGTTGTTTGGCGGCTTTTTCTGGGCAGCGGATTGAATCCCTCAATCTTAGGTGTCCAGAGTCCTTCTAATTATCTTCGCCGCCGTGCCAAGTACACAAGTCTTTTGTAATAAAGATGTCATTTGTCCCATTTCAAGTTGCTCAACATATCTCTTAAAGTTTTGCTCAGCGTACCAAGAGCTCCGATGATGATTGGTATTATCACCACTTTCCTGACATTCCATAGTTTTGCTACTTCCCTTCTAAGATCTTCATACCTTTCCCTCTTCTCCTCTTCTCTTTCGATCACTCTTCCATCAAACGGGCATGAAACGTCAATGATTTTGCATTCATTTTTCTCTTTATCGTGAATTACGATGTCAGGTCGGTTGTGATTCAACTGCTGATCTGTTTGAATTCTAGAATCCCATAAGATCTTTGCCTTTTCATTTTCTAAAACACCTTCTGGAATATGATCATACCATTTCTCTGTACAATCGAACCCATATTTCCTGCAAAGCTCCCAGTGAATTACTTTCCCAACTCTATCATGCCGCCAATTCTTGTACTGGTTCTGGGCCAACTTTTCACATTCAGCCACTACATGCGCAATAGATTCCTCTCGTTTTCCACACATTCTACAAACAGGTGAAACATCTTGTTTGTCTATGCGGCTCTTAATAGCATTCGTCCTCAACGCCTGATCCTGGGCTGCCATTAACATCCCCTCTGTCTCCTTCTTCAGCGTACCTTTCCTCAGCCATTCCCATGAATCAGAACTTCTTATGCCTGCAGTCAACTTCTCATACTGACCATGTAAAACCTTCTCTTTATAAGATTCCATTCTTTTTACCTTGATTGCCTCCTTTGGCATCCCAGAGCCCAACAAGTTTTCTTCCTTTACTGCTTTTAAAAATGGTTCTTTGCTCCGCGCTACATAGCTATACAAACTGTTTACCTCAATCTCAACGCAATCCTCAATACTGATTAAACCCCTGCCACCGTCTGCTCTTTTGTAATAGAGTCTGTCAACATCCGCCTGTGGGTGCAATGCTCTATAGATTTTTAGCAACTTTCTGGTTATCTTTTCGACGGCTTTCAGCTCATCTACCCTCCAGTTAATTATTCCTAAACCATATCTGATGATTGATACAGCCCTGGCATTTATTGCTTGGATGATGTTTCCACCATTCAGTTTGGATTTCAGTATTGATCTAACCCGCCTGATACATTCCTGCTTCAGTTTCTCCTTCATTTCTTCGTGTTTTACGTTGTCGATCTCTAAAATTCCTAAATATTTGTACCTCTCTTCTTCAAGACCTTTCATAAATTCATTACCTGGCATAACAATACCATCACATTTCACAATCTTTCCTCTCTTCATGATCAAGATCGCACATTTGCTGATTCCAAATTCTATTCTGATGTCATCGCTAAATACTCTTACTGTGTTGACAAGTGTATCTATTTGGTTTTCATTTTTGCCATATAATTTCAGGTCATCCATAAATAGTAGATGATTTATCCTCACTGTTTCTCTCAGATCATACCCTGCTTTAACCTCTATCAAAATCAAAGTCAATGGGATTCGGGCCAATACAAAAAGGAGAGGAGACAAGCTGTCTCCCTGAACTATCCCTCTCTTTATCCTAACTTCACCAAAGATTATTAATTATTATTATTATTATTATTATTATTATTAATATTATTATTATTATTATTATTATTATTATTATTATTATTATTATTATTATTATTATTATTATTATTATCAAACTCAAACCATCACCAAAATAAAACAGAAAATTAAAAAACACAACTGTTCTATATCACACGTTTCGATAAGAAGATTTTACATCGAAACGTATGATATAGAACAGTTGTGTTTTTTTATTATTATTATTATTATTATTATTATTATTATTATTATTATTATTATTATTATTATTGTTATTATTATTATTATCATTATCATTATGTTCAATTTTCACAGTTAAAACTGGACGTATTAGCTTGAAATCAAATTGCAACTAGCAAACTCAGATTTCAAGTACTTTTCGCAAAATCTTTGCTGTTCCTAACAGTACTGTCTTTTGAATTTGAGCTGTCTTTATCGAAATTCCAATTTCCTTGATTCGGCTTTCCAACATTGTTGGCACAGTTCCCAATGCGCCTATCACAACAGGAATTATTGAAACTTTGACATTCCACAATTTTCTTACTTCTCTCGCTAAATCCCTGTATTTGTCAATCTTTTCATCTTCCTTCTCGGCTACTTTGCTGTCACCTGGGTATGCTATATCTATCAATTGGCACTCTCTTGTTTCTTTGTTAACAATTGTAATATCAGGTCTCCTAGCACCGAGCATTCGATCAGTTTGAATTGTGAAGTCCCATAATATTTTACATTTCTCATTTTCCATTACACTTTCAGGCTCATGATCATACCATTTCTCCACATAATCTAAGCCATTTTTCTTGCATAACTCCCAATGAACTGCTTTGGCTATGTTGTCGTGTCTGATCTTGTATTCCGTTTGGGCAAGCTTCTTGCACTGACTTATGACATGAGTTACTGACTCGTCGCCTTCCTTGCACATTCTACACTTCGGGTCATCATGACTTTTATCAATCTTTGCTTTGATTATGTTTATTCGAAGTGCCTGATCTTGAGCAGCTATCAAAAGACCTTCAGTTTCTTTCTTAAAGTTCCCCTTAGTAAGCCATATCCAGGAATCCCTACTAGCTATATTCTCCGTCTGTCTCAAATGTTGCCCATGTAATGCTTTTTCTTTCCACTCAGTTTTTCTCTCCATTTTCATTCTCCGTTTGAACTCGTCTTCATTTTCACTAAGTGTATCTATTTCTCTTCTTGCTGCGATTATCAATCGTTCATCACTCTTCCTTATATATCTTTCAAGTCCCAATTTAGCAAGGTCGATACAATCTTCTACTGCAATTAATCCTCGACCACCTTCTTTCCTTGGTAAATACAATCTGCAGACACTGTCTCTAGGATGTAATGCCTTTTGCATTGTCATTATTATTATTATTATTATTATTATTAGCATTATTATCATTATTAATATTATTTTAATTATTATTATTATTATTATTATTATTACTATTATTATCATTATTATTATTATTATTATTATTATTATTATTATTTTAATTGTTATTGTTATTATTATCATTATTATTATTATTTTAATTATTATTATTATTATAATTATTATTATTAGTATTATTTTAATTATTATTGTTTTAGTATTATTATTATTGTCCATAACGTAAATCTCAGACACGTTTGTCTGGTACGTTCTTTTGTTCTTTTATCTTTGACAGCGGGTAACAACAAGTCACCAGGGGTCTCAAAGTCCCTTCTTCTGTTTCTCTAAAGAGACAAAACTTTTCGCAATATCCTTGCTGTTCCAAGCAGTGCCGTTTTCTGAATAATTTCCATCGCGATCTTCACATCCAACTTCTCCATGTATTTCTCAGACTTGTCTGAAATGACTCCCAATGCTCCAATTACTACGGGTATCACCGTAACTTTATTCATTTGCCATACATGAACTATTTCTTCTCTCAACATTTGGTACTTTTCAATCTCTTCAAGTTCTTTTTCTGCTACTCTTGAATCCCCTGGCACAGCAACATCGATTATTTTCGCTTCTTTGTTCTTCTTATCTGCCCACACAATATCTGGTCGCCTTGCCTCAATAAATCTATCACACTGAATGGTGAAATCCCATAAGAGCTTGAAATTCTCATTCTCAATTACTGCTTCGGGTTGCTGTTCATACCATTTCTCAGCTCTTTCCAAGCCTCCTTTGTTGCAAAGTTGCCAATGAACATATCGCGCCACATTATCAAGTCTTCTCTTGTACTCCCTTTGAGCTAATTTTCCGCATTCACTAACCAACTGACTAATTGTTTCTCCTTTTTCTCCGCACATTCTGCAGAGTGGAGAATCAGCATTCTTATCGATATGGAACTTTGTGTAATTATTTCTTAACGCTTGCTCTTGAGCACTGCATATCAGTTCTTCTGTGCATCCCTTCAAATTTCCTTTTGCAAGCCATTGCCATGATTTCTCTCATTTACTCCTTCCTTGTCCCTCACAAACTGTCCATGCATCACCTTCTGTTTCCATGCATCTTCCATTTCCTGGCTCTTAGACTTTTTGTATTCATTTGGTTCCACTGCTTCCTCGGTAGTAACTATACTGATTTCTCCTACTTTTCTCAAGAGAATCTCTCTGCTGCTCTTTATGTACCAACCCAGGTTATTTTCTTCTGCCTTTACAATTCTCACTACTCATCAAACCTCTTCCAACTCTTTTTCTTGAAACGTATATTCTTGCAACGTCACTTCTTGTATGAAGTTCCTTGTTTATTTTCATAACTTTTCTTGTTTTTCTATCGATCTCTTGAATCTCATTCTTAGTCCATCTAAGTATGCCTGCTCCATATCTCATAAGTGACACAGCCCAGGTGTTTGCTGCCATTATTTTGTTCCTGCCGTTCAATTTTGATTTCATAATCAGATTGATTCGTCGCAAGTATTCCTTTTGGAATAATTCTTTCATCTCCTTCTCCTTTATCTTGTCAAGCTCTAATATACCAAGGTATTTGTATCCTTCAACACCAACCTCCTTAATACTTTTCCATTAGTTAGTTCTATATCTTCACTTTCGACCAATTTCCCTCGTTTCATGACAGAAACGCCACACTTCTTTACCCCAAATCGCATTCCAATATCCTGACTTATCATTTGCACTGTCGAAACAAGACTATCAATTTGATTCTTGTTCTTCGCAAACATCTTCAAATCATCCATGAATAAAAGATGATTGATTTTCACGTCTCCCGGCCTGTACTTATTATTATTATTATTATTATTATTATCATTATTATTATTATTATTATTATTATTATTATTATTATTATTATTATTATTATTATTATTATTATTATTATTATTATTATTATTATTATTATTATTGAAGCAAAATAGCTACAGTTAAATAGCCAACAATAACGACCATCAAATATTGTTGGTCCTAAAAATGAGCAACACCTTCCATACAAAAAAAAAAAACAGTCAATATCTAATATTCGTGTTGGACGAGTCCTGAAAGTAATATCTTCGTGTAATATCTTCACTATTGCATTCCATAAACCCTGATCAACTTAAGGCGCAATGTCTTGGGCAGTGGGGACTCTGGAGGGAGTCAGGAACAGCAGCAACTGTTGCTGTTGTTGGTTGTTCTCTCAACCGGGGTTTCTATTGTTTGGCATCAGGCGCCTCCGTCGCTGGCCCGGCAACCAATGTGAAACAGATTCCAGTATTTATCAGTATCGTATCGTATGTACCATTTTTTATGTGTATTTTTATATCTCTATGTGTTGGCCATGGGGTAGACATTGTCTTTTGCTCCTCATGGTATCGTCCTTGTAGTGTTGCACAGTAGTTAGAGTATAGTAGAATGTAGCATATATTGTAATTTTTTAAATTGATATAAAAAAAAAGTCCTGAAAGTACTTTTCGAACCATGCTTTCACTGTCCATTAATACGGTTTTCTGCATCTCTGCTTCTGCTTTCTCAGCTAATTTCTTTTAGCTGCTATATTTGCCTGCTGCGGACATGCCATATCGCATATCCAAATCTTATTTCTTTCCTTGTCCTCCAATACCAGATCTGGTCTCCTGGATGTTGTTGTTTTACGTAAGTTGAACTCAAAATCCCAGACTAACTTGGCACGACTGTTTTCCAAGACTTGTCCTCTCAGCCAATTTTCCATATACCACTTTGTTTCTTTTCCTACCAACCCGTATTCCTTTGCCCATGCAATAGCCATTACCATTAACGCTCTATTGTGCCGTGCCAAGTACTCACTGTTGGCTATCGTCTTACATCCAGCAACAAGGTGCTCAACAGTTTCATTGAATTCACCACATAATCGACATCTTCCATTTTCCATTAGCCCCCTTGCCACCTTCCATCCTCTTGTCTCCACCATTTGCTCAATCAGTGTCATTATTGATGCTGTCTTTCTTGGTGTCAATCTTTGTTTTAGCCAAAGATGGCATTCCTGTTCTTGTCGTCTATACATACAACTTTGTAATTCTTTCTGTTCGTAAGAATCCTGTCTTTTCTTTTCCACACCCTTCTTCAATTCTGCCTTCACTTTCTTCCATGTTGGCTTCCATTCTAATTCCAATATTTCTCCCTCTAGCCTTACACTATTCTCTACGAATTCTAATGTCTTATCAATTTCCATCATTGCTTTTACTGCTTCGTCAATGATTGTGTTAGTTTCTTTTATTGTTTCTCTATGCCATGCTGCCTGAATCCATTTATTATTTGACTTGCACATATAACAAGCGACTCTTGTTCTTGTTTCTGCATACACATCTCTCATAGACTTCAGTCCCCTTCCGCCTTGGTCTCTCTTTAGACATAATCGTTCATCACTTGCTTGCCTCCCTAACATGTCGTTCTTCCTCAATTCCCTTTCAACAATTTGATCCAGCTCATTCAGTTCACCTTTTGTCATTTTGCATACATTCATTGGATAAGCTGCCACTGGAACAATCTTAGAATTAATTGCTTGTATCAAGTTTTCATCATTTAGTTCGGATTTCATTAGTAGTTTCAGCCTCTTTGTCATTTCTACTTTAACTCTTTCATATACCTTCTTTGTCTTGATACCATCTGCCTGCTCAACTCCAAGAAACTTATACATCTCCTCCTGATCTGGCTCTAAAGTCTTCATCCGTTCTTGTAACACTTGCAATCCTTCACCTTTCACCATTTTTCCACGTTCGAACACAATTTCTGCACATTTTGAAACACCATAACAAGCTCCTGTATCTAAACTCGCTTGTACAATAACTTCATTTATTTCCTTTAATAAATTGTGCGATTCCTGATATACCTTAAGGTCATCAACTAACAAACTGTGTGTCCGGCTTACATCTCTCTTTCCTGGCTCTCCCATTCCATATCCTTTACTCTGTTCAAGAAGCTTAGCAACAGGTATTTCTGTGATACAAAATCCAACCGGTGAGTAACTATCTCCTTGCAAGAATCCGCACTTTATATGTATCCATCTGCTTACACACTTTTCCCCATCTTTCCAGAGTTCCAGTCTCGTTTTCCATTTATTCATCAGCTCTCTCAACAATGAAATGACTACTGTTGGTATGCCAATCCACTCATACACTCGTATCATCCAGTCGTGATGCACTTTGTCATATGCTTTCTGATAGTCATAGAAGGCTACAGCTAAATTCCTGTGGTAGGTCTTTACTTCCTCCATAATACAGCTGTCAATGATTAACTGGTCAACTGTGCCCAAAACACCCTCTACTGCTCCAAGCTGTCCTGCATCCCAGACCTCATTCTCTAGTGCATGTTCCCTCATGTATTTACCAATCAAACCTGTCATGATCTTGTACGAAGTATTCAAACACGTGATTGGGCGATATTTCTGCTCATTGCTATGGTCCTTTGTCTTAGGTATTTGGACTGTTCTTCCTGTTGGCCACCATACTGGTATCAGGTTGTTATCATTCTTCATCCTTTCAAATGCTCTCGTCAACGCTTTTTGTGCTGTTTTGAATGTTTTCCACCAGTAATTTTAAATCCCATCCATGCCTGGAGCTGTTCAGTTCTTCCTCTTTCTGATCTCTCCAACTACTCTTTTTTCCATGAGGGTAAACTTCTTTACATTTTTCACCTTCTCCCGCAGCGCCATTTTCACTTTCTGCATCCATGGCATTTCTGGTGTTTTTTCATCTTTTTCCCATATCCCAGCCCAGAACTCAACAAACTTTTCCATCGGTGGCGGTTCTCCTTCGTATACAGTCTTTTCCTCCAAAGTCTTAAAAAAGGCTTTTCGGTCTTTTTCAAAATTGGCATTGTCCTTAATTCTGTTTCCTCTTTCGATCATCTTTTCCAGTTTCACCTTTTTATATCGTAATTGATCCACCCATTTCTCTTTTTATCTTCTGATGTTCTTTGATGTTGTTTCGGACTCCTCCATTTGATGTTTTAAGTCCTTCAAGATCTTTTTCTCTTTGTCTGTTGCTTTTCTCTTTTGTTTTCGCCCATGCAGTTCATTTCCAGCCCTAGCTATACTTTGTCTTAGCATTTTCATTTCTCTTTTCATTTTCCTCACTCTCCTGTTTCCGTTAGATGGCTTTTGTCTTCTATTTCCTCTACTTAATTTTTGCGGTAAACCCATTTTAATTTCCACAGCCCTTCCCATCGCATACACCTTGTCAATGATTTCTGGTATGGTATCTACTCCTCTCAAATACTTCCCCAAGGTACTGTCTGCTCTTTCTTGCAACTCAGCCGGCATTTTGAGTTTCCTTAACGTCTCTCTTGGTTCCACGTCTGTCATTGTGACATGTTTCAGGCTAATAAGTTGGTCATTAAATATAGCCTCTAACTCTTCATCGATTAGCTCAGGACCCTCCACAGCTGTCTCAACCTCTATCTTTGATTCATCCTGATTTACTTCATTCGAAATTATCTCCTGTTGGTCATCTCTTTGGTTTCCCGGGTTCTCATTCTCCGCTTCATTTCTTTGTCTCACTAGTATAAGATTTGTAATGGTTTGTTCTTTTCGGAACCTTGCTGCATTATCACGTAGCTTCTGTATGCTGGCTGTTGCGTGTTCTGGGTACTGATCTACCCATCTTTCTTTCACCCTTTTCATAAATCCTTTCCCCTTTTTTCTTTCTTCATCGTCAATTTGTACCAATCTTACCTTCATCTCTGTTGTCCACTCTACATTTTTGGATTGTGTATCCCTTTCCTGTGCTTCACTATTAACGGAGTCTTCCTGAACTCTTCCCCACTCTTCTTTGGCAAATCTTTTAGCATTGTCAATTAAATTCTGCGCTGTCCTCTGTTTTTCTGGATACTCTTGATGCCATCGTTCTTTTATCCCCTTCATGAAGTTTTTCCCTTTCATTCGTTCTTCCATATCAATTTCTACTACTCTTTTCTTTTCTTCGTCAGTCCACTCTCTACAATTCATTGTATGAAGTCTGTTGTCTCGTTCTCGGTCTGCTTTGTTTTCAGCACCAGTTAACTGAGCCACTGTTCTGTCAGCAACACCGAGTGTAAGGTTTGGTTGATTTTGATAATTGTAATCTAAGTCTTCCATATAATATGTATTTCGGTATATCGGTGACCTCATAACGCAGTGGCCATCCACCCATATCGGCACGGTACCTTCGGGTTGCGGGTACAATTGTTCGTGCAGCCTCTACTAGGTAATCTGCTTATCTAAACTAAAGGGCATCACCTATCCTACCATTATTCGTGTATTTTCCACTAGACAGGTTTTCTGCCATGACTGAAGAGGCCCATCTGCCCTGGTTTGTAATAAGAGTTTTCCTTCTCCTAGGTGGGTTGCCAGCCAAGGCTCAAGAGTCCCCCCTACCCATGAGGCAGACTAGCCCCCGCTGGACGCCAACACGGAATTTCATGGTCTCGGGGAGAGCTAACAGGTACTACACCTTGCTCAAGGGTGACCTGGAGGTAGTTGTGGCAAAAGGTAACCTCATTCTCCCACGTTGAAACTCCACAACCGGATGTAGTTTTATGGCATACCCAGGACAATTATTATTATTATTATTATTATTATTATTATAATCAATAGACGGTTGACTGGAATCTTTTGTTACTGGGTCTTTGATCTTTGCTTTGCATCTCCAACTATGACGGCCTAAGACCTTGAAGTCTTCACCACAAAAGCTGCATATCACCAGTACTGTTGCAAAACCTTACATGTGTGAGAGATACTTCTCGAAATAGTATTTCTTCGATGTTGTTTGCGATTAACAGCAGTAATTTAGAAGTAAAACTAGAGCCTAGCATGCAGCGACTGAGGCCGATGCACTCACAGGCAATGATCATGATCATGCAGCTTGGTTACAAATACGCACAGCATTTGTCCCCACGGCATTGGTACCAATTCGCTGATGATGCTGCAATCGTTACAGGACAGCAGTATGAGAACCAGATACTACTGAATGCATTTACCAGATGGGTATCATGGGCCAATATCATAATACGCGTTGACAAGTGTAAAACCTTTGGAATACAAAAACAGGGTACGACTGCTGTCCAATTCCTTCCAAAATTGCTAACGAATAACTCTGTCATTCCACCCGTGAAGATCAATGAGCAATTTACGTACCTTGGTAGACACTTCAACTTTCAGATGGATGACGAAGACCACAAGAGAACCCTTGTGAGAAAATGCCGCGAAATACTCACTGATATAGACAAACTACCCTTACACCCAAAGCATAAAATAGAGTTATACAGCAAGTATCTACTGTCCAAAATCAGTTGGGACCTCACCGTCGCAGACTTAGGCATTACGTGGGTTAAGCAAAATCTTGATAACATCTGTTGCAGCTACCTATGAAAATGGCTCGAAATCCCCATAAACGGAACACTCGATATAATCACCCTGTCAAAAACGAGATTCGGTTTGGACTTGATAAAGGTATCTACTAAGTTTATGCAATGCCAAAATACCCGCCGAAACTGTCTAAAAAAGTCTCCAAAATCATGACGTAAGATTTTTACATCAAGCAACAGCTGAAATAAGTATTCAATACGACACCCATAAAAATTCAAAGGAAGTAACAAAAGCTGTTAGATCTCAGCAGATAACAAGAATTTCAGATGAACTATAATACCAGGGATACATAGTGAAACTGATGTGGTCACATGGCTCAGAGATATTCAAAAATCTTTGGACACAGACCAGAGACACTCTACCAGCCAACGTCTACAACTTCACAGTTCGGTATCTGAACAATACCCTGCCAACACTTAAAAACATGACCATGTGGGGGAAAGCATCAAGTGACACTTGCTTGGCTTGTAACAGTAATGCCCAGTCCCTAATGCATGTCGTCTCTGGCTGTATAGTACATCTCCAACAAGGGCGTTACACGTGGCGTCATAATTCCATCCTCGCTAACATCAAGAAAGCACTTATAGGCTTAAAAGATGTTCAGATATATGCTGATCTTCCAGGGTATAATTGTCCAACTACCGTAACAAGATCATTAAAAAGGCCTGACCTAATACTAGTCCACCGCAAGGGAAATGTCATCGTAGTTGAATTAACGTGTGGATTCATAACAAAAGTAAAGGAGAACAGTGAAAGGAAACAGATAAGCTATAATGAAACGCTTCAAGACTTGAATGCCAGATACAAAAACGCTTCTTTCGTCAATCTGAGTATGAGCGCTCTGGGACTCATCGGTAAAAACGATTCTGAACAAAATCTATTCAATGCATTACAAGTATAGGAGTTCCAAAAGAAAATGCAACAAACGTAGTTAAAACAGCAATCAATATTTGTATTCGATCAACATACTACCTTTTTTGTAAGAAGGACAAAGACTGGCTAGATCCAGATCTCCTAGTATTTTAAAGGACTTGTCGATTTAAGATTACAATGCTGTAAGGTTTTGGACTTTAGCAGCGGTAAAATGTATTTTGTCATGCCCATTTTGGAGAGTGACATATACAAACTTTTATCTTTACTATCTTATTTAACTAGTTACTTTTAGGGATGAAATGTTTTCATTATTATGATTATTAATAAACTAAAACCTCATCAAAATTTAACAGAAAAAAAGAAAAGAAAACGAGACTGCTAAAATTCCAAACGTTTCGATCTAAAATCTTCCTCAGTGCTTTACAACCAGAATCAGCCAAGTATTTATAGCTAAAAACATATTTACATAAACATTGTATAAGTAATCTCCAAGGTATTACATGAAAACAGAATATTTACTAAAACCTCTAGTGCATCTTAAATTGAAAATGCACGACAATTTAAAAGAAAAATTATAATGTTTGTTAAAGGTTGTTTGCACAAAGCTTAGACCGTTTCACCAATCGACAAGGGACCAGAATCCACGTTGCTAAAACCTGGACACCGAACAAGACCAACTCCAAAGTGCCTCCAGGGATCTGCTTTTCATAAATTGCTAAATCCAAGATGGTTCGACAAAGGGTTCCATCCTGTCACCCCCTAAAGACCCTCCCGCAGGACTCGCACGATGCTTAACTCTTCTTTTAGCATCAGCTGAATCCCAGAAGGCGTAATACTAGAATACCCTCCAAAGATTTGCTTTTCGTAAATTGCTAAATCCAGGATTGCTTGACAGGGGATTCCACCTTGCCACCACGTATACGAAGCATGTCAGAGTACACAACCACTCGTCCGATGTCCTGGATAACAAAAAAACTATTCAATTCATCGACACGACTTAGGCAATCCCACAGGCAAACATATCCAACTCAACATCCGCTGCCCTTTCATTTAAACCATTTGGTATAAACGTTCCCAGTTTATATTGCCAAAACAACTCTTTTCGTCTAACCGAAAATACGTCGTGAGCCCAATCGATAATTTTTACACCCACCGAAAATGTACCCTGGTGTCCCTCGCCGAAAAAATGAGCAAAAAAGTTTGCCTGTGGAACTGGCTTACCCCTGCCAAGACTGCCCTCGTTGTATTTGCGCGCATAAGTGCGAAAATAGGACTTGTAAACATTGAACCGTTGTCGGAACTTAGTCGTAGCACTGCCAATATATTTTTTGTTGCAGATATTACATTGCAACAGATAAACCACATTTTGCGAGTTGCAATTGTATGCCCCTGAAAAGTTGGTAAAAGACCGAGATTAATTATAATTTCCGAAAGTATTACCCTCCACAACAATGGGGCAGATTTGACAGCTCCTTCTACCGTTGCATCTAAAAGTACCTTTCTCCACCTGCTCCTCATCCGATGTTTTCAGTTTTGCCCTTACCAAAGTATCCTTAAGGTTTTTCGCTCTCCGAAAAGATACAAACATTTTAGTTTGAAAAAGATTCCGATGCTTGTCATCTGCACACAATGTGTTAGAACAATTACGCAAAATTTCATGCACCTTGAAAAATGCAGGATGATAGTTCAACACCAGGGGTATGCGCGAATCGTCTTCTTCGTTCTGAGAACGATCCAAAAGATCTCTACGATCCAGTCCTTTTACCCTGTTGACCTGGCTTTCAATTTCCCCCCTCTTGTATCCCCTGTCCAGAAGGTGTGTCTCCAGTTCTCCTAGCCTGTTTGCAAAAAAGGTTTCCTCTGAACAGATCCGACGAAGGTGGAGAGCTTGCCCATACGGTATGCCCCTCTTCGTATGATTCGGGTGGCGTGAGGAATGGTGAAGAAGTTGATGTGTATCTGTCGGTTTCGTGTAAGGTCAGTAATGATCCTATCCTCTTTCCTAATCACCTTAACATCCAGAAGGTTTACTGACTCTTTGGAGTATTCTGCTGTGAACTTAATAGAGTGGTGTGCTGAATTGAGGAAATTAATGAATTCCAACAACTTTTCTTCCCCGTGTGTCCAAATTAAAAAAATGTCATCAATGTAGCGCCACCACAACAATGGTTTTTCTACATGATGATCAAGGAGTCTTTGTTCCAAAGCTGCTAGAAACAAAATTGCATATGATGGTGCACATTTTGTTCCTATAGCTGTCCCCCTGACCTGCTGAAAAAATTCACCATTAAACTCAAAAAAGTTATTTTTCAGCACTAATTTCATCAATTCATTATTCATATTAGTCATTATTATTATTAATATTATTATTGTTATGATTATTATTGTTATTATTATTGTCTCTGTTACACACCGACTTCAGATACTGTTCTTTGTATATCAGTGGATTAATGTTCTTGAGCTTTGGTAACAACAAGTTTCCTCAAATCTCAAGCACTTGTCGGAGAATTCTGGCAGATTGTAGCAACACCGTCTTTTGCAACTCTACTATCCTGGTATCGATCCCAATCTCCTTCAGTCTTTTTGGCAATGCTTTGGTGTTGTTCCTAGCGCCCCAATTATAACTGGAATAACTTTAACTTTTTTGTTCCACAGTTTGAGCATCTTCGACATATAGGAAGGGGCTGAATTATTAAAGAACTTGAAAACATTTCTAGCAGTGCATTGCTCAAATCTCTCTTTTGTGGGGAGCCAATTTATGTCTTTGAATTCTTTGATTCCTACATGTGCTCTATTATTCAGATTCAAGCAGAACCTGATACATTTATTTTGAGCTGTTTGAATCTTTTTGGTTAAACTTTTAGTAAGCATTGGAAACCAAGCACTGCCTGCATAGTCATAGTGAGGCTGAATCAGTGCATTTGCAAGTAACCTACGGAGAGAGAAGTCAAGAAAGTTATGCTTTCTATAGAGGAAAGTTAGTCTGCCATTGATTTTACTCAGGGTCCTGGTTGCCATCGACTCACCAGACAGATTCTCATCAAGGACACAGCCCAGATACGTCACTGAGGTGTATTGTTTAATCTTGATGTCATCTCTTCTGATGTCCAGTTTCTTGCTGCCAGATCGTTTATTTTTCCTGCTAAAGAGCATAGACTTTGTCTTGTCCTCTCCGAAGTGAATGCTTAGTATGTTATCAACAAACCAGTCACAAAGGGAGTTAAAATTTTTATTTAGTTGCTTTTCTATTTCATTGATGTTATTATCTCTGAAAACAAGACAGGAGTCATCTGCATATAAAAGTAGATCACAGTCAACTGCCTGAGGCATGTCATTGACATAAAGGAGGAAAATGAGTGGGCCAAGAATAGAGCCTTGCGGAACTCCATACGATAATTCCCCAGGTGATGAGGTCTCTTTTCCTATGTTTACAAAGAAAGTTCGGCTTTTTAGATAACATCTAAACCAATATATGGCTGAATCGGAAAAGGCAAGGTGTTTTATCTTCTCAAGGAAAATTTCGTGGTCGATCTTGTCAAACGCTTTCTGAAGATCAATTAATATCATGCCCGTAAAGATCCCTTTTTCGAACGCTTGTATGATTTTGTCACTTAGGTATGACAAACATGTGTCCGTTGAGTGGTGAGGGCGAAAGCCAGACTGTTATCGATAAAGAATTCTGTTTGTGTCGAGGTATTGTAGGACCTGCTGATGGACAATTTTTTCAATTACCTTTGAAATCTGCGGCAAGAGGGAGCTTGGCCTATAATCTTTTGGTTCATCTCTGCTACCCTTTTTAAAGAGTGGCTTCAATTTAGCTTGCTTGCGATCCTCTGGAAAATATGATAGGGAGATGGAAAGATTGCATAGCTCTGAAACAGGTTTTGCAAGTATTTGTGCGCCGTCCTTAAGGAATTTGCTTGCTAGATTGTCAAGCCCTGCTGCTTTTGTGGGATTTATTCCCTCCAAAAGTTTGAGAACACTTTCTTCAGTTGCATGGTGTAGTGTAAATTTCTGCTTTCCAAGGTTGAGGTGGTTGTAATATCTTTTGATACGTTCTGCTCCAAATTTACAGGGAGGATTTGGTAACTTATTTACTAGTTCTTTAGCCAAATTTGAAAAGAACTCTTTAAAGATGTTCGAATTGATTTTGTCATCGAAACAATGCTCATCATCTCATTTTAGGCAGATCTTTGACAGTTTGTCTTGTTTGGAAGGGAGTCCCAGTGATTTTAGGCTTTTCCATAGTTCTTTAGGCTTGCCAATATTTTCGTTCTGTTTTCCAACAACACAACTTTTCTTTTTCCTCCTTATGAGAGACAAAACGCTATTTTTTTGAAATTGACATGGTCTATATGACTTTTTGTCCTCTTAAATTTGGACAACAGCTTGTCTCGAATCCTGATCCCTTCCAGAACTTCTTCATCCATCCATTCTTCAGTGTTGTTTCTTATGCGAATCTCTTTTAATGGGGCCATTTCATCAATGATTTGAAGTGATTACTTGGATGAAATGAGAATATGCAGCATTGATATCCTTAAACTCAGAATATTTCGGAAATTTGTTCAATTTTAGCTTTTTCAGAAAAAGGTCTATACTGTAATTTTTCATGGAGCGGATTTTAATGTATTTGTGACTAAAGCTTTTAGTTTTAGGACTTTTCCTAGTACAGTAGATCATTTGGTGGTCAGATACGCCTAAGCTAAGGACACCGTGTTGGGAAACCTTTTGAGCCGAATTGGTGATTATATGGTCCAATAGAGTTTCAGATTTTTCAGTTATGCGCGTTGGCTCTTTGATCAGTTGAACAAGTCCGTGAAGGGAGCAGAATTCTTTATAGCGCTTGGTCCCATTAGAATTACTATTTTTACTGTTTATCGGGTTGATGTTCAAATCCCCCAGGATAAAGACTTCTTGATTATCAAAATTTTCTGTTTTTGAAATGGCTGGGTTGAGTTTTCTAGCTCACCATCTCTTGTATTGAATTCTCCTGACAAAAGCAGATTAGAAGAAATAACAATATCAACGGCTAATTTCTTTCAAACAGAACGAATAGTAATTTTGGTTAGATTCTTTCAAACTATCGATATTTTTTTACTTTGCCTGTTCATCTATTGAGTAGCTGATTGATATTTCGCCAAGATTCCTTCCATTACCCATCCCCCTCCTGCGGCAAGATTTTATCATAGAAATATTACCCCTTTAGCGCAACATTTAGGGCATTTACATGATTTCTACATTACTTACAAGAGGTCATCAAAACTTGTGATATGTGAAGGTCTCAAGGGCTGTTGTTTTTCTAAAACATGCAAAGAATTTTCTACCAAGGGAAACTCTGAAAACTCTCTACACAGGTATTGTTGAGCCTCACTTTCGATATTATTGTTCTGTTTGGGGTTGCTGTGGTTCTACTGAAATAAACCAGCTGCAAAAGCTTCAGAACCGGGCTGCCATGTAACAAATAGCAGCTTTGATACTCCAAGCAGACTACTTATTGAAGAGCTTGGTTGGAACACCATTGAACAACTAATTAGCAATGAATCTAAAACAATGGTGTTCCAATCACTCAATGAACTTGCTCCGCAATACTTTACAAGAAAGTCACAATGCTCCACCCGTACCCTCTGTAATACCGGCACTGATGTGAGTTTACCAAAGAAAAATTCTGCGAATGGGCAAAAATGTTTTTCATTTCGTGGAGCAATATTATGGAATAGCCTATGAGCTGAGTCAAAACAGGCATCCTCTCTGAATAGCTTTAAAAAGTCTATGTAGAGTTGATTGCAGGGGTGGATTTTTGTAGCGGTTGCTGCAGGTGCTCTTGGTTGGCGGGCTGGGCCAGAGTGACTGATGGTGGGATCTGCTGCCGTCGGTTGCTCTGGGTTGGCCTGCCGGTCGGGAGTGACTGCTGCTGGCGTTGCATAGTCCATCCATCCTTGTAATTCGCTTTTCCCTTTGTAAATATTTTCTTTTCGTGTAAATTATGAATTTTTGTAGCCAGGTTCTAACATTATGGTTTTTTATTGTAATTAGGTTTGAAGTATGTATTTCTTTTTTTAGATTGTATTGTAAACGTTTTTAATGGAGGGCCCCTTGAAAACAACTTTGTTGAAGGGCAACCCTCCCTAAATTAAATGAAATGAAACGTATTTTATTGCAGATGTTTTCAGTTGATTTCTGGTTGTGATCAGTGTCTTTAGATCAGTCTTCATCCATGGACATTGCTTTTCTGATACTCGAATTTGAGAAGAGGGGCGTGGTTCTATACGTTCGAAAATTTCTGAAGAAATTGATTTACTTCGTCAGAATGTCATAAAACTTGCTCTCAATCAATAGAGGCAACTTCTTTCAAAAAGGCCTTTTCAGAAATTTTTTATGCTCCATGTTTTTATGGTTTTATTTTCCTTCTGAAGGAGCCATTTAATTTTCCAATACAGTAAAACGTTTAATGGCGCTCATCGAAGCCCTCAAAATCCAGATTCCACTACGTTATTTGGATATGTCGTAGCGATTTGTCTATCAGCATAGCCGTTTCTAAAGCAACCCTGATTGGCTCCACAATAAGCTGGGTAAAGCTAAACAGATCGTAAATGCTGTAAAAATGTTTTTGCATTATTGTCGCTGAATTGTCGTGCATGTTTGCTAGCAAAGTCACAGTTTGTATTGACAATTTTCATTCATTTTTCATTTTATAATATTTATACAGGGTAAATGTACAAACTGCCCTGTTAACAAAAGAAAATAGGCTACAAAATTACAATTTCAAGATAAAAATAGGTATACAAAAGTAATGAAAGTAAAAGGGGATGTGAGACAATGCTCAGGATTTGTCATTTTTCAGTGACGATTTGAATTGGGTGAAAGTATTTGCCATCTTACGTTCTCTATTTTGATCATTCCAAAGTTTAGCTCCTCTGTAAGAGAAGCATTTTTGGCCACATGTAGTTCTTGGCAATGGTACATGAAGGTCAGTGCTGGTATTACGAAGCTGTCTAGCGCTGGTTTCAGATAACTTTTGGAACAGTCCTGTAAGATACTCAGGCGCTTCTTGGTTTATAGAGCTGTAGACCATTTTCAATGTTTCAGTTTCTATGAGATCGTTGACTGTTAGCCATCCCAGCTGCTTGATGATGGGTGGTGCAGACATTCTGTAAGGGCTATTTGTCGCGATTCTAGCTGCACGATTTTGGAGCTTGTGAAGCTTCTTGGGTGCTGTGGTGTCACAAACACCCCAGACAGGGCAACAGAAACGGATATAAGGCTCGACCATACTTCTGTACTTGGTCTGCAATACGCTTAAAGGGAGATACTGTTTCGCATGGCGTATCATACCTAACGCCCTTGAAATCTTTTTTATCACTTCGGCGATGTGTACATCCCAACTCAGGTATTGGTCCACATGTACCCCTAAGTATTTTGTGTGCTCTATCATCGAAATGTCCTCATCACGAATGACAAGTGACGGTTTTATAGCTGATGGATTTTGAATATCCTTGACCTTTTTTCGACTTCCAATCACAATGCTGTTTGTTTTAGCAACGTTTAGTGACAATTTATTTCCTGCAAGCCATGTGTTTAGACATTCTAGGTCCTCATTAACCTTTTCATTTATTGTGGAGATGCTATTTGAGGAGAAGGATAAACTGGTGTCATCGGCATACATATTAACTTGCGAGTGCTTAATAGATAGGGGAAAATCATTTATATAGATGATGAAAAGTAGGGGACCTAAACTTGATCCCTGCGGAACTCCACAAGTTACTTCTCCCAGGTCAGAAAGCTTCCCGTTAACCTTACAGCACTGCTTCCTGTTAGAAAGGTATGATTGAAACCAGCGTAGCTCTTTGCCTGCAACTCCATAGAGTTGTAGCTTGTTAATTAGGATTTCGTGGTTCACTGTGTCGAAAGCTTTCTTCAAGTCTATGACTGTGACCAAGGTATATGTACCGTTTTCGATATTCAAATACCAGTCGTTTGTACACTTTAATAGGCATGTCAATATTGAATGTAACAGTCTAAAGCTAGACTGTTGTGAATACAAAAGACGATTCGACACAAGAAAATTACAATACTGGTCGTAAACAAGCTTCTCAAATAACCTAGAGATTACAGGCAAAACAGAGATTGGACGATAGTTTGATCTGTTATCGCTCTTACCATCCTTGTAAATAGGAGCAATCCTAGCAATTTTCCATTGATCGGGGAAAATTCCAGCCGACAATGACAAATTAAAGAGCTGACTCAATGGCTCGGCCAGGATGGATATTCCGGATATTACAAGGAGCACAATGTCCTTATCCTCTCTGTCTAAGTCGGAGAGTATCGTCTCAAGCTTGCTGAAGGAGTCAACAGGATCACTTGGAGGACTGTACCAAACTGTACTATGATATACTTTATATACCTTTCGTTAATACCAGAGCAACTCAACTGGCAACTTCAAAGTAATTCAGTTTCTTGCAACATTGAATGAAAGCTTGACTGGTGAGAGACTAAATCATTTCCAAACTTTGCTCAACAGAAGTCCCCCAAGCACCCACAAGCTTAATTTTATACAGAATGTTAGCCCATTTAAGTGCCTTTCTTTTGCCCTGAAATAAACGAGAAACAAAAGCAAGCGATAGAGCAGCATCTGCAACCAGCTTTCGCTTGCCCGAACTTTAAGAGCTTGTAAGTTAGTGAATATGTAACGGATTTGCAAGGTTCTGGTATCTGAAGTAATTTGCGCGCGGCGAAGGAGCAAGCTTATTTAAGTGATCCTGCCAAGTTTTTGTGATGTCCACGCATATGTTTATTGTGTTACTTTGTTACTTTTGATCATCAAATACCGCTGGTTAGTTTAAATTGAATGACTCGCATATCACATTTCCTTTTTCACTAAAGCTTGATTGTGTCTGCGTTGTCTTCGTGAACAATGATCAATAGTCATTTTATTGTATGCAAAGATATCGTGATGGCTGATGGGCCAAAGCCAGAGTAGGGGCGACTCAATCGAACTTCCGCTACGTTTCATGGGACACAGGCAGAGGCAGTAAGTTCGTGCAGCTTCACACTACTCTCAGTTTTTGTATCGACACATGTTACTACTTTGTTTGGCCATGATAATGGAAAGTTACCAAACATGGTGTAAATAGCTGTGAGACGGAGTTGTTCATTGATTCAACTTCACCCAGCAAAACTTTACCTGGTATATGACCCAAAGGAATGTCCCAAATATAGAAGGAGGAGGGCAGAAGCCCAGAGCAGCGTGTGATTTCGAAGCATTCCATATGCTGTTATTAGACTTATGGCAATGAGTCCCTTGTATCCCTGCGGTAAACCTTGCTCGAGAGGGACTCATGGTGACACAGTGAAAAACCCGGCCCTATCTCTTGCATTCGATCGATCGGATCAGGATCGAACGACTGACGTAGCTCTCTGTTAAACGGTCATTCCTCGGGAAAAAATGCGATGAAAACCTCGTACTAAAGCAAACATTTAATCAACGAAACTTGGTATAAATCTGAAGAAGGAAGTTCAGTTCACCTGGTAAGTGCGAAATGAGTCTCTCAACGGTACATTTTCCATGCTTTTTTAAAGACCAAAACAAACCAGAGAAATCTTCAACTACCTGCCGCAGCAACTTGTTAAAAACCTAGTCAACTGCATCATTCGAATTGAAAATTCGACAGTATTGTTCTTTGCCAAATCTCGCAATCTGATTGGTACTTTAGGAATTGCAAAGTTTGGACCTAAATAGGGCCAGGTTTTTAAGTGTAATGTTATGTGTCTCAATTGATTGGAGCGCTATCATCAAGTCAAAGAGCACAGGGAAACAAGAGACTCATCGTCATAAGTCTATGCTGCTATACCAAGGACTTGCACTCATAAATGTTGCATAGTATTGATATCGACGTAATTCAGTGTTTACATGGACTCACATTTTCAATAGGATTAACTCAATACAATAATCTGTTGACCCAGCGTTCAATACCCTCCTCCACTGTCATAAAACATGGAATACGGAATAAAGGAACAACCAATTCCATTTCAGGGGATACAAAAAAAATTCATTTAAAAATCTAGTGTGGTTTCATTTGAGTTCACAAATATCTTAGAGTTCGCGCAGTTGAGAACTTATAGTTACTTCTAGTTTAAGGTCTCAGGGTCACAGCTGTGTTGCTACCGAACCCATCCCTTATATCGTTGTTTTCATACGTAGTTCATGCCGAAAAATTTGTTTGGGATACACTGTATAAGAAAGCGATTTCTTTTGTTGACAGATCAAAAGATGTTCAGTGGGTGAATTACTTAACAACGAGGCTGGTCGATGATTTTGCAAATCACTTAAAGATATTCAGAATTACAAAAAATAGACTGGCAAAAAGGAATGAAGAAGAAAGAGGTAATTCTTGTTTAATTTCTTGACTTGCACGCTAAATAACCAGAATTCATTTTCGTATGCTGTGAATTTAAGGCACAAATCGAACAATTCAATGATGAAGAGTTGTGACACTAAAACAAAGTTGTTTCATTATGAGTTTCTTGAACCCTGTTTTTACCAGTTCGTGGACGTTCCCATTGAATCATCCCAGCACCGTTTGGTATAGATACCAGTTTTAGCCATTCTTTGCTAAATTATCTATGGCGTAACTTGAGCATAATGTCGTAACTTAAAAAAATTGTATTGTAAATTGAGCCAAACAATTGTTTCGACACGTCTCTGATGAATATGGTCGTTCTGTCAAAAGTCTGTTTCAGCACTTAACCCTTTTCTGCAGCTACTCTGCAAACTATCTCAACGCTGATGAGAATAGACTACCTTGTGTGCCAAAGGGAACTTCGTACTCCAATATACAACCGTGGGTACGGTAATGAAATCTTATTCGATGGACCTTTGTATGCCCCTCTGTTGAACGGTTTCGACATATTTGATGAGAAGATTCACTTTTTTCTTTCATGAGTGCTTGATTTTTGTGACAAATTGCGCAATATACGTAGGACTTTGTAAAGGTGGTTGGATTGTGACCTCTTGCCTCTTAGGACCAGTGAGAAGAACTCTTTACGATGATGCCGGTTGAAATCAATCAGTGGCGTGCAACAATAGGGTGTTTCTGTGTATTGATAGAAAAGTCTCCCCAGAGAAAAACTATCAGGTCACTCCTTGTCTTCCTCCAAGTTGTAAAATTATATTGGTTTTGTTGCTGTTTCATTGCGATCTCAATTCCGGTTCTACCTTTAACATTAACGATACAGTTTCTTGCAGTGAACTCTGTGAAAACACAGTCGTGCTTCTTGCCTCTGTTCGCCCGTATTCATCATATTGTGAAGACGGTTTTCTATACAGCAGTTGAACTCCTCAAGCGAATTCCATTCGGTATTGTTTATCTCTTTCGACACAAGCATTACACTATACAGAAATTTCTTTTTGCCTATGCCTACTTTTATATTGGTTGCATGACATGTTATACGCTTTCAGTTTCAGTTTCAGTTTCATATATCTTTAAATTCCACTACATACAATTTAAATATAATTAACTATACTTAACAAATAACTAAACTACAGGGAAATAAGACAACATTAGAGAAAATTAATACATTGATACGGAAAATTAATACAATATACAATTAAAGAGAAACGAAATAAATTGTATGGAATTACTTAGAGGAGGAGCTCTCTCAATAGGTAAACTAATCGAGGAGAGAGCCCCCCCTTCAACTGTGATTATCTGAAATTAGTAATCATGGTCGGATTTAAATGATTCAATGTAAGCAATTGATTTTTCTAAATAGAAATCGTGCAAATAGCAAGGGACAGTTTCGTGTAAATAGTAAGCAATCGTGTAAATAGAACGCTTCACACTCAGTGGACAGTTTTTAGGACAATTCTGCTCGGTGGTGACGTTGAAACGAACCCCGGCCCTGAAACACTTGATTTTTGTACTTGGAATTTAAATAGCATTTCTGCACATGATTTTCTACGTGTGTCCCTTATAGAAGCATACAATTCGGTTTACAACTACGACCTGATTGGTGTTGTTGAAACCCACCTTGATAGCACTGTTGACAAAGATAGGCTAGCGCTGGATGGTTATACCTTTTTGAACAGTAACCATCCACAAAATATCAAAAGGGGTGGTGTTGGGCTATACGTAAAAGAAGCCCTTCCTTCAACAAATCGTTCTGACCTTGTAACTCTCCCCGAATGTCTTGTGTGTGAAATCCAATTAAACAGGAAAAAATACTTTTTGGTCGTAATTTATAGAAGTCCAAGTCAAGACCAGAGTGAATTTGAAAATTTCACAAGAAATTTTGAGCTGTTGCTGTCTAAATTGCATTCTGAAAATCCTTTTTGCATTGTCATTACTGGCGATTTCAACTGTCGCTCAACTCAGTGGTGGGCAAATGATGTCGAGAACAATGAGGGAAAGTTTTTTGAGCCATTGACAGCAGACCTCGGGCTTCATCAGTTGATTTCCGAGCCAACTCACTTGATGGGTGATTCTAAATCTTGTATTGATTTACTCTTTACTGATCAGCCTAACCTCGTTATTGACTCCGGGGTCCATGCTTCACTGCATGAGCAATGTCATCATCAAATTGTTTATGGAAAATTATCTGTTTCGAGCATAGCACTGCCCCCTCACAAACGACGGATTTGGTATTATGATAAGGCAGATTTTGTAGCCATTAGGAAAAGCATTGAAATGTTTCGTTGGCATGAACAGTTTGAAAAGATGACATGTCCTAACGATCAGGTTAAATTACTGAACGAGGTTCTTTTGAATATTTACTCTGATTTCATACCAAGCGAAACAAAAACGATTAGGCCCCACAAAGCACCTTGGATAACAAACACTATCAAAAATTTTTTAAGGAACTAAAATCGCGCTTATAAAAATTTTGTCAGCAAAGGTCAGCCAGACGACAAGCTTGAGAGTATGCAAAAGATGGTATCTGAAGGTTCGAAAATGGTCGAGGATGCTAAACGAAACTACTTTCTTAAAGTAGGGAAAGCTTTGGCTAATCCTGAGACCTGCAGCAAAACATATTGGTCATTGATTAACACTGTTTTGAATAAGGCAAAAGTTCCCTTAATACCACCTATTCTAGAGAATGGGATATTTATAACAGATTTTACTGAAAAGGCACAATTATTCAATGATTATTTCATACTTCAGTGCACCACAATTGGCACAGACAGTGAAATTCCAGGAGATAGCCCAGTAACTGCACCTCTGATTAATGATTTTATCATCTCTGAAGACAGGATACTAAATATCATAAGATCACTTAATCCCAACAAAGCACGTGGCTGGGATGATATATCTGTAAGAATGATAGAATTAAGTGATGCTGCATTAGTCATTCCATTAAAGATGATATTCACAAATTGTCTTAGAAATGGTTTATTTCCGCAAATATGGAAATATGCTAACGTAGTTCCAGTTCATAAGAAATATGAGAAGAATCTGAAGTGTAACTACCGTCCAATTTCTCTTCTTCCAGTCTTTGGGAAAATATTTGAAAAAATCATATATGACTCCCTATACTCGCATCTTGTGTCATGTGAGCTACTAAACCCGAATCAATCTGGTTTTCGTCCCGTTGACTCAACAATCAATCAGTTAATCTCAATAACACATACGATCTTTAAGGCCTTCGACTGCAATCCTCCACTGGATGTTCGTTCTGTATATCTTGATATCTCCAAAGCATTCGACAGGGTGTGGCATGATGGTTTAGTCTATAAATTAAAACGCTGCGGTGTATCAGGACCACTTCTCTCTCTTGTTCAAAGTTTTCTAAAAGATCGAAAACAGCGTACCGTTCTGAATGGGCAGTGCTCTACCTGGGGAGATATTTCTGCTGGCGTTCCCCAGGGCTCTATCTTAGGTCCCTGATTTTTTCTTGTGTATATAAATGATCTAACTAGAGATCTAAAGTGCAGTGTAAAGCTATTTGCTGACGATACCTCGTTGTTCACAGTAGTTGAAGATCCCAATACAGCTGCCAATGACATGAACCATGATTTGGAGTTGATAAGTCAGTGGGCTCGCGACTGGAAAATGTCATTTAATCCTGATCCTCAAAAGCAAGCTGTTGAATTGACGTTTTCAAAGAAAAAAATCCAAATTGATCATCCAAATATTCTCTTCAATAACGTACCGGTGAAGAAAGTAGATGAACATAAGCATTTAGGAATTGTCCTTGACAAAAAGTTGTCTTTTTCTGCCCATATTAAAGAAGCTATTTCTAAAACAAGAAAAGGTATAGGTATGCTGAAATATCTCTCCAGTTATCTCCCCAGGCATACCCTTAATGATTTATACAAACTCTATGTGCGACCCCATCTAGACTATGGGGATGTGATATACCACGTTCCTGCAAAGATATTTGCTTTCAGTAAGAATATCACTTTGTCACACATAATGGAAAAATTAGAATCTGTCCAGTATTCTGCTGCACTAGCTGTGACAAGAACATGGAGAGGAACATCACGTGAGAAACTATACATGGAGTTAGGCTGAGAATCACTAAATCTTCGAAGGTGGAGTAGACGTCTCACCTTGTTCTACAAGTTTATGAATGACTTAACGCCTGCTTATACAATAAATCCAATTCCACCGTTTCAACAATCGCAGTACTCTCTTCGCAATCAGGATGTCGTTGGGCGAATCGGGGCAAGGACAGAAAAATTTCAGTCTGCCTTCTATCCTCACTGCTTATCCGAATGGAATAAACTTGATCCAGAAACTAGAACTGCACCATCTGTTGTTGTTTTTAAGTCAAAGTTGCTATCCAAAATAGGCTCTCCTGCAAAATCCGTTTTTGGTATTCATGACCCTAAAGGACTATCCTATATTACTCAACTAAGGGTTGGTCTTAGCGCGCTGAACTTTCACAAATTCAAGCACAATTTTAGGGATACTATAAATCCAATGTGCCCCACAAATGATGGTGTCGAGGATACTGAACACTTTTTGTTGCATTGCCCTTCTTTTGACGAAGAACGACGAGATCTTCTCGCTGGAGTTTTTTCGCTATTGCAACCATGTGGATATATCGATCCTTCAAACCAGTTTCTTACTGCGCTTTTATTGTATGTCGATAAAGGTCTTTCTAATGACGTTAATAGAGATATATTACAATTAACCTTGCAGTATATCCATAAAACTGGTCGATTTGATTGAGATAATTGCAAACCTGGTTACTTTCCATCACCTTCCCCCGTTTATCTAAAAATGTATGAGTAGATTGTATGTAGCTCTAATTGTTCTCTTTGTCCACGTAATTCTCTTGTCTTGTATTTTAATCCTTTTTTTGTTTCTTCTTCTTTTTTTTATATATATCTATATGTTTAATGGCCTCGGGGTAGACATTGTCTTTTGCTCCTCGGGGCATCGTTGTAGTAGTATTGTAGAGTCATTTTTGTAAGTAGTGTAGTGTAGCTTATATTGTAGAGTATTTCTGTAAGTAGTGTAGTGTAGCTTGTAACATATATTGTAACTTTTTATTGGAGTATAAAAAAAAAGAAGATTACGTCGGGATTTAGTGACTGACGACGTCTTTGCTCTCTGTTCTTTGTTTTCTTTGTTTCCTTATTATGTTTCTTGTTTGTTATCAGCGTTTCTAAATAGAGTTAAAAAGTCGTGACGTCATGATGCCATAGCAACGCGATCGCTGGTTCTAAACAAACAGCAAACATGGCTGCTATCACTATTTCATCGCTGGTCACCTTCTTTTCTGACGAGTCTAAATCGATAAAACGCGGTGAAAACCACTACAAATCAGATCAAGTTCAGTCGTTTTCTTATTGCCCTGGAGTTATCAATGGAAAATTTCAAGCGAGCATGAAAGACAAAGCATACAAGGCAACCGTAAGTACTCGAGTTTCCCTAACTCTAGGCCGATCTCACTAAAGACTAGCGTAGCTACCTAGGCCTAGGTGCATAGCAATGTTGATTCCTTCTTCGATGATAGTTAAATCTTTCTCCGCATCTTTGCCAACTTCACTATAGACATTAAAAGACTGGAAAAGTTGAAGACCTTTCTTTACTAAGAACGAGATTTTTTTGTAAGCCCTTACCGGCTCGACCTTGCCTCAACTAAACTTATCGTGGTGTGACAGTATGTACTATACAAAAAATCAAGTCTTGTAATTAAAACTTCACGTTGGAATACTGTCAACTGTTCGATGTTTTTTATTTGTAATGGAAACTGTGTTAACAGGTGTGAGAAAATTTGAATTTGCACCATGAAATTGTAGATCTAATATGTATCCAACAGTCTTTTCAGCAAATAAGCAATACCAAAGTAAATATGAGGTGATTTTGGATACACAAGAATTCTTAATTACAAACAGGAGCTAGCTAAAGCAATGAAGTGACTGGTTTTGGTTGGTTGTGATCATAGTTGATGTTGTATGTTGTTGGTTGTTTAGGGTCACTCTTCATTTTAGTAGATGCAACAAGAACAAGGTAAAAGATAAAGAAAATTTCATTTCATTTCATCTAGTTATCTACATGTAGGGAAGCCCTTCAACACTGATGCTGATTTTCAAGGGGCCCTCCCATACAATTAAAACTTAATCACAAAATAGATATTCAAACTATCAAAAATATACTACAAACCAATTTACAATCTAAATCCTACTTATAAGGTCTACTATTTATGAAGGAAAGTATGTTCTAAATTGTTTGTTTCAAACAGCTTAGGGAGGATGCCTGTGTGAAGCCCTTATTTCACAGCTTCTTCTTTTTAGGTCTACATCAGTAAAGATCAAATATCTTCATCAGAATGTGAATACCCACGTGGAAATTACAAATGCAGCCATGCGGCGGCTTTGGTTATACATGCCATTCATGATCTAAGTAGGACAGATATAGAGTGCACGTGGAAAAGACAGCAGGCAGCAAAAGTGGTGAAGAGTGTGAAGGAAATGTATCCCTTGGCAGGGGATGATTACGGACCTTTGCAGAGACCCATTGCACAAGAGGACAGGAAATGGTTTCAAGATGAACTTAAAAGATATGGTAAGTTCACGGCGATGGCTTGGATAATGTCACCAGAGCCCCCCAGGGTGTGCCTTCCTGTACCAACCATTGAAAACCTGATCCTTTCTAAAGAGTTTATAGAGTGGGAAGGAAACCAAGAGGACTATCTTTTGAAAAGACTGAAGGTAACACCACAACAAATCATTGCAATCAATGATGCAACCATTGGACAACGGGACAATTCTGTATGGCTGATGTTAAGAAAGGGTCGCCTAACCTCAAGCAACTTTGGCTGTGTATTGCAAGCCAAAAGAGTCACACCAGGTTTAGTGAAAAGAGTGCTGGGAGATCACAATTTATCTGGAGTTCATGCCATTAATTGGGGCATAAACAATGAGTCAGTAGCAGTTAAGGCATTTGAGCAAGCAACAGGGCTTGCTGTCAAAGAATCTGGTCTTTGGCTTGATCCTTCAGGGACTCTTGGGGCAACACCTGATGGGCTGATAGGCTCAAATGCTTTGCTGGAATTTAATTCCCCCTTTACCCAAAGGCAAAACACCATCAGTGAGGCAGTAATATCTAAAGATTTTGAGAAAAGTGGAGATGATAAGTTCACATTAAAGAAGAGTCACATATACTATCATTAAATTCAAGGGCAGTTGTATTCTACTGAGAGGCAGCTCTGTTTCTTTGTAATCTGGACTTTAAAACAGACATTTATTCTAGAGATACAGAAAGATACTGAATGGGGGCATAATCTTGAGAAATTAAGGACTTTCTACAAAGAAACTATGTTAAAAAACATACTAGACTGTTAGTACGACAGAAAAACTGTTACTTTCCACAGCCTACTAAAACAGTGAAAAGTCAGTATTGCAGCAAACTCAGAAAACAAAAGAAAAACTTGTGGTAATGATTAAAAAGATATACAGTACAGGCTTTGCACATAATAGGATGATAGGAACTCCTCACAATTCTCAGAGGCTTAAAGGGATTCTGTACTTGCCAACGGCAGCTCTGTTTTTAGCAAAATCACAGAAAATGTAATGTATGAACGTCTATACAAATTTCTTGCTAGGCATGAAATTCTCTACGCTTTGCAGTTTGGATTTCGTGCAAGCCATTCAATTAACCATGCTCTCGTTGGTCTAACAGAAACCATCAAGAACTCATTAGACAGCAGAAAATTTGGTTGTGGAATCTTTATTGATTTGCAAAAGGCATTTGACACAGTTAACCATGATATTCTGTTAACAAAGCTTGAACATTATGGAATCAGAGGAGCTTCTCTTGCTTGGTTCAAATCCTATCTCTGAAAGGAAGCAATATGTCTCAGTAAATGGATCCAACTCTAGCCATCTTGAGGTTACCTGTGGGGTCCCACAGGGCTCTGTTCTTGGCCCTCTTCTCTTCTTAATTTACATTAATGATCTACCACTATCATCCTCAAAACTAACTTTCTATTTATTTGCTGATGATACCAACATTTACTATGAAGCTGAAAATCTCTATCAGCTGCAAAGAGTAATCAACAAAGAACTAAAAAAAGTAAAGATATGGCTTGATGTGAACAAACTATCACTGAATATTGATAAAACTAATTATATTATCTTTAAGTCCCCTCAACATTCTTCAAGTGAAACTGTTAGCATCAAAATTGGTAGCCTCCCGGTAAATAGAACCTCTTATGTCAAATTTCTAGGCATTCTTTTGGATGAGACTCTTTCTTGGAAATATCACTTGACTGAGCTTTCAAAAGAACTTGCTAGAACCTGTGGTATGTTCTTCAAAGTTAGACACTTTTTACCTATTAATGTTTTGATCTGCCTCTATAATTCTCTATTTTCACCTTTCCTTCAATATGGTATTTTAGTTTGGGGTCTTACCCATGAATCTTATATAAATCCAGTTTTTCTGTTACAGAAAAGGGTTGTAAGAGCAATTTCATTTGAACATTTTACTTCACCCTCTTCACCCATCTTCCTGGACCTACAGATTCTAAGGTTGCATGATCTCTTTCAGCTCAAATTGCTTAGTTTTGTTTATGACAGTGTCAATAAAATCTCTCCTGCTTTTTTTCATTCATTCTTTCCATTAGTTGAATCTATTCATCAACATGGTACACGGCGAGTCACCAAAAATTGTATCTTTGTATGTCAGAAAAATACCCTGCAATATGGTCTTAGATCAGTGCGTTACCATGGAGCAAAGTGCTGGAATAACATTCCAATGGAAATAAGGAGTTCACCATCTGCTTTTAGCTTTCGTAGAAAACTTAAAGTGTTCTTATTTGAAAACAATTACCAACCATAGAAATGCAACATTTTTGCAAATTTCTGTCATGTATGAAAGAATTAGAAATTTTCATTAAATAGCTTCAAAACAGGGGATGCTCCCTCTTCGATTAGCCTAGCTACTGATAGAGCTCCTCCTTAAGAAATTCCCCTGCCTACAATCCCTCTTGTTGTTGATTTGATTTTGAAATGTGCCTGGTAATTGTTAATTTTATCCCTTTGTAATATGTATGTCTAGTTTATGTTTATAGAATTGTAGGTAGTGGAATTTTAAGATATGAAACTGAAAACTGAAACTGAAGTCCTTAAATGTCATGAAAGACTGTAAAGAGAATGAAGAGCAAACCTTAAGAGCCTAAAAAGTTTTGATGCAAGGAATTCTTAAGAATTATCAGATAGGAAATGTCCAGATGTGTTTGTATGTGTTTCTGTAGGTCAGGAAGCAATGAATACTCCATACACACGTTTTCCATTTTCATACTGAACCGAACAAAACAAGACTTTAATCTAAGTAATCATGAATTCAAGTCGACACTTCAACTCTGTACTCCAACTCGAGATCATGAGTTGTAAAAGGTAAAAAGCGTGGATGGGAGGCGTGGCTGGCACGTGACCAGCCGGGAAGGGGACTGGGCCTTAGCAATCCATAGGGGATCCATATCTTCACAACAAGATGTGTGAAAGGCCTGTATTGCATTAACTGTAGAATGTAGTCTACTCCAAGGGTTTCCAAAATTCAGTGAAATGATTCTATTCCCAATTGCCATTTAAATTATAGACATTGCTTTTACTTAGACCTCAATATTTGGCTCGGATTAGTCTATGGACTACACATGCACTGAATGGAAGGCTGAAGCCCCTTGCTGTACCCCTCACCATTTTGATGTGTTCAACTGTAATCTGAATAAATCAGGCAAGCAATCATAGTGGAATGATTTGAAATTCAGAACTTTTTCTTCAAAACTACACCATGCAGGGCACAATGAATTAATTATTGCCACAGAGTTATCATAGTCTGTTGCTCCCCATGGTATTATTCATTATTCATCCATGTACAGTAGTGCTTTCAGGAGTAAGTAGTAGGTAGTGTAATGGGTAACTTGTCTTGTAAATTTTTTTGATTGCCTGAAATACTAGTACATTTGATTTTCTGTTTTTCAAGTACAATTTAATGTCATAACATGTGACTGAAATTGACAAGTTTCTTGGCAAAAAACTAGCCATTAATGGGTCTCATTTGCCAAAGGCAATGTACCTTTTGATTCAAAGTGTTGTCTAGAGAAATTAATGAAAACCCAGGAAGGTCCACTCCTCTTTCACACAGCTTCACAAGTTGGGCACATATTTTACAAGTATCACATGTATTGGCCCAGGTCTTATTACATCATGCATTGTCATCATCTAAAGTTCCAGCTATTTCTTTTATCAATGGATTTTGCAAGTTTACGAGTGCAGCACACAGTTTTAAAAGAGTTCCTGCATGGCCTCGAAGTCTTGCTGGAATCCAGCTTAGAATTTGAAATCTTTCAAGTGAGCGTTAGCTCTTTCTACATGGATTCGACGCTTTCCAATTCCCTTGGTGATCTTTATTTCTCTCTCAGTAAATTTCACATTGTCAAGAAATGGGGGTGTGTTGACAGATACCCTCTGTGGTACGATATCTTGTATCAAGAAGCCCTTATCAGCAAGGATGAGATCCCCAGCAACAAAATGTGACGGCACTCCTGACTTCTGGACAATCACTTTATCAGAAGTTGATCCTGGATAAAGTGGGCTTACATATGTAATAGCTGCATTTTGTGCTACTCCTATCAGTACTTTGAAGGAGTTCATACCTCTGTATGAAGAGTAGGTCTGCTTTTGTTCAGACATGTTTGATGGTGTTGCCACCTCAATGTCAGTACAGTCTATGACCATTCTGCAGTTCCCATAGAAAATAAAGGAGCCAGGAAGTGATGCTGCATTCTTCTCCTTTGAGGGGACTCTTTGCATGCAATCTTCATACAGCAATGTGTACACAACATGTACAAAAGTTACAATTATATTGCTCACTGTGACACAACTGCAGTTGAAAAGCTGTGACAGATGAAGATTGGTGTAGTTCTGTCGTACTTTCATCAGTGTTAGGAAAACCTGGTCTTCCAACTTCAGACAGTCCACTTTCCAGCCAAGGTAGTAACTGATTGACCCCCCAAATCTACGAACATAGCCCACAAAAATGTCAAATATCTGCCTGTTAGGGAGACATGTCTCCATACGAATGACAGGATCACTCAAATTTGCAACTGAGTATCTTTCCCTTTGGTATTTGGTCTGAAGTCGCAGGTTCTCAAGTTCTCTTCTGACGGTTTCGAGCTCGATTTGAAGCACTACGTTGCTTCATCTGAGATCGACTGGTTATGCGCTCTCTGGGGCACGCCTAATTCACCATGCACTTCTGTGTTCTTTGATTGTTGGGCTCTTTGCATTTGAAGATCATCATTGTTTGGTGTTTCCTTTGTAGCTCGAATTTTTGTTTTCTTGTTTTTTCCTTCTTCGGGGAAAAGTTTTGAGGCATTCCGCTTGAAAATGGTAGGCCCATTTGTTTTATCTCCGTTCCTGAAATGGCAGCTGCAGACACGGGAAGACGAAGTAGGCCCTTCATCTGCTCTTTGTATCAGCTTCTCCCATCGTTTCAGCTCCTTTAAATCGCGAGGAAAGCGGAAGAAACTAAAATCTTTGGCTTCCGACTGGTGATTACAATCAGGTACAAAGCACTGAACCTTTTTAGCATCGAAACTTTTCTCTAACTGCCAGGAAACCAGGAACACACTACGGAGTTTTGCATAGCAACGCGTTGTTTAGAACCAGTGATCTCGTCGCTATGCTTCATGACGTCACACTTTTTAACTCTATTCCTCCGTTTTTGGGTGTTCACATTGCAGTTATGCATTTCTGTTTAGCTCCGTTTTTATGTAGCTCCGTTTTTGCAAGCGTTTTCATTTAGCACCGTTTTTGGGGTGGACTAATATGAACGCAAAGCCAAAAACGGTGTAAAGTGAGCGGGGCCGTAGGGGTCTGTATCCAGGACTGCAGAGGCTCTTGGAGAGCAAAGGAATCTCTGTGCAAGCTCCAAGCTCCTAGTACCCTCACGGAGTAGCTATCGACTAACGTGGTGAACAGACACTTAATTATTATTTTTCGCGATCGTCCTTCACTTAATTCCCAGCAGTCCTCCATTCCGTTAGTTCTATTCTAGGTATTGTCCTTTGGGCTTGCCCCTCACTTTACTTTTCACGTAGGAATTGTAATCACGCACTTTAGTTTGTTGTTTGTCTCTTTATGCATATAAATATAGCCTCGTGCTGTCGAAATGTGTATACTGATGATGAAGCACAGCGTTTGCTTCAAAACGTAATAAACATGGCTTAGTCGAAATTAATAAGTTTTTTATCACTGGATTTATGGAAGAAATGTCAACAACCTGAATGAATTTGTCTCTGTCTCTGCTCTTTGAATCATTATATGGAAGGACTGAAAATGAAGCTGAAAATGATTATCATCGCAATCCTGGCTCTTTGATTATTATTTTTATTATCATTATTATAATAATAATAATAATAATAATAATAATAATAATAATAATAATAATAATAATTATTATTATTATTATTATTGTTGTTGTTATCATTATTATTTGTTATTATTACTATAAAATTCTTTAAAGTTGGTTTACAAAAATAGCTCTAATATAAGAACTAATAAAGACCAACTATTTACAAAAAACAAAATAAATTACAGTTCATCAAACAGCCAACGTAATACTTCAAATACCCTATTTACATATTTAACAACGACAATTCTCCCCATTCCATTGTTTTATGCATGATTTGAAGGAACAGACGGAGGTGGCAATTTTATTGTCATAAGGTAGGGAATTCCATAATATGCTACCATGAAAAGATGGTGACGGTGACTGTGACGGTGACGGTGATGGTGACGGTGACGGTGACGGTGAAGGTGACGGTGATGGTGACAGTGATTGATGATTGATGATTGATTATGATTGATGATTGATGATGATTGATGATGATGATTGATGATGATGATTGATGATGATGATGATTGATGATGATGATGATGATGATGATGATGATGATGATGATGATGATGATGATGATGATGATGATGATGATGATGATGATGCTGATGATGATGATGACGATGATAATGATGATGATGATGATGATGATGATGATGATGATGATGATGATGATGATGATGATGATGATGATGATGGTAGGGGCTTCATTATCAGATTTAAGCAAATCAATGTTAAAATCGCCCATAACAAGGGTTAACTTTTGCGCATTGGCTGGGCTGCTGAGGATCTCTTGAACGTGAGCATTAAACTTCTGGATGCTGGACCTTTGGTGTCTATAAACACAGAAGCCGGGGAATATTTTTGGCTTTAGTGTTGTCAATTTCAACCCAAACAGTTTCGAAATCAATGTCACTAACACAGAGATCATCTCTCTTGTTAGCTGTAACATTGCACTTAACGTAAATTTCAACGCCACCAGCAGAACTAAGAGATGGAGTATTATGGAAATCGTAGCCTAGTAACTCTATGTTGGATCTAAATTGGGCATCAGCTGAAGTCTTTATCTCTGAAAGAACAATAACATGGAAGTCAATTTTAAGACAACACAGGAGAGCATGAAGTTCATCAAAATGAAGTGGAAGACTTGTAATATTCATATGGAAGAGTGAGAGGTCCTATTTTGAAACCTCCATAGAGGCAACTTCTTGAACAATAGAATACTGAGAGCTAATACTGTTTTCATCTGTGTCATAATCTGCTAAGTTAGGTAGATTGGTTAGGTTAGAGGATATTTCAAAGGAAGGCAAAGAGTCTATAATAGAGGGTAGGTCAATATCATTCAGTGCCAGGAGAACATAATCAGGTTCACATGTGAATGGAAACATCAAAGGGTTGTTAAAAATTGTTCAATAAAGGCAAATCCATTGCTTCTCATCTGCCTCATCTTTTAAAGATTCAAATTCAGTGTCGGTGATGTTGTTACACTTGAAATGAACCCAACTATCACACTGGTCACAGAGCACTGCTTTGAATCTGGCTGGTACATTTTTGTTGCAAGTACCACATGGGGAGGGGAAGTTTGGCCTTGTTCTACCATTTCTAATAATTTCAACAATATGATCATAATTTCTGGATGAGGGAAGTATCTGGTTTCATAATTTCAAAAAAAAGCATTTTAATGCGAATCTTCTGCTTGTCCGCTATCAGAGGCATTAATACACTAAGTATTCAAAGGGATATCAATGAGTAGTTGAGAAATGGCTTGTGATCGGAACGTTTAGACTTAGCACCCAATTGTTTATTAAGGGTACATATGTGTAATGATAGATTTTTGTTTGTTAGCTGATAGTTGGTAGATCAAGAATATCAATTAGTAAATACTATAGGTGCTGGGCAGCAAGCATACCAGACTGTTACAGTGCAGACACATGACCACTATCCCCAGTCCAATGCGCCACCCCCACAGCAGCGTACGCCAGCAGCCCCATCCAGCTGCACAAGCCGCCAGACAGAACAGCTAGCCCCCACCACTACAGGCACAACCCACCAAACCGAGAGGCAGCAGCCCCCCGGGGGGGGGGGTAACTTGAGTTTCCAAGATACGGGATTGTGCCATTCAAATAGTAAAAGTACCACCCATAAATCCGGAAAACTTTCTCAAAAGTATACCCATAAATCCGGAGAAATTTCTCAAAAGTATACCCATAAATCTGGAGAATTTCTGAACATCATACCCATAAATCCGGGAATGCCAGAAAAGGTCACCAATAACTGAATTCTGATAGAAAACTATACCCATAAATCCGGAAGATGCAACAAATTGTTGAAAACCATACCCATAAATCCGGAAACTATCATGATAAAGGTACCCTAAAAAATGGCACAACCCCGTACCACAGGCAAGTTAAGTAATCCCCCGGGCAGCAGCCCCATCGGCACTGCAGGAGGATTCAATCACCCACCATCCAAAGCCATGTCAATGCCTATTTTTCATGGAGCCACAGCCCCCAACCCAGCAGAAGACGCCCAGGGGCACCCAAGCAAAGCACGCACACCAAGAGGAAAAACAGTTTTTCCATTCCAATGCACACCAAGCATCCCCAGCCCAAGCGACGTATGCAGCCCCATGCAAACAAGCCCCTAAGTTTGGAGGTCTTAAACCTTCAAGCAAGAACTGGTTAACTGTGAAGTTTAAGTCAAGTTTTGTTTCAGCAATTGTTAAGGTATCAATGTTATCAGCAATGATACATTTCAAAAGTTCAAATTCGTCTCGTATAGAGTTGATATTTAGGTATGCTGTGATTATCCCCATATGGCTTTTAATTTTCAAATCTTTTAGCATAGTTTAAGCATCCTGAATACCATCAAGTGAGCTTTCATTGGCAATTTCTTGGAATGGTGACCTTAAACCATACCAAAAGTGTCGTCACATCAATATTTCTTTGTTATGTTCCATTAGTTGCTTGCAACGATTGCATCACCATTTCTGTTAAGGTGCAGCTTGCTGTTGTTGAGATATCTTGTCGTGTTGATATTTTCATTTTTGATAAATCCTATATTTCTCAAATTGCAAATTCTTTCCAGGTGCTCATTGAGTTTGGTGGCTTTATCACAGTATTCATCTCCCCTTGGGCATAAGCCTAAAATTACTACATTATTTGCATCTGTTTTCATCTTCATTGCAACGCAGACAATTTTCTCAGCAATTTCTTGTGGACTTTGGTTTGCTCAGTGCAGAGGCAGTTAGTTTCGCTGGTCTGAAAAGTTTCTTTGTTGTCTAGGCCGAAGTTCACCTGATGATAATGATGAGCACGCAAAGGCAGAACTGGAAAAGACATTCTTTCAAGTTGAGCGGGAAATAGAGAAGGGTTTATCACGAGCAGCAGTTTGCATGAACGACGAGAGAGAGAAAGGTAGATTCAATGCTTCAATAGCACACATATTTCATATTTATATATTTTCATATTTGAATCTTTTAAGGAGGGTAGCCCTTCGGCAGAAGCCTTTTTTCAAGGGGCCCTCCGATAAAAACTTAATTACAATATACCGATAAAAATAATAAGTCACTAATATATAAAAACCATAATTTAAAAGCCTATTTACAATTAAACAAGATATACAATGGAGAGTAAAAGTTAACCCATTATTGATTTCTTAAAACCATTCAGGGAGGATGCCGTTTTAGACTCAGCAGCAAGGCTATTCCATAGTTTAGCTCCCCGGAAAGAGAAGCATTTTTGCCCATTTGCTGAATTTTTCTTTGGCAAACTTAAATCAGTCTCAGTGTTCCGGAGGTTGCGGGAGGAGCAAGCAGAGTTTTTGGTGAACAGGTTACACAGGTATTGTGGAGCCAGATCATTGAGCGACTTGAAGACCATTGTTTTAGACTCATTACCAATGAGTTCTTCAATGGTCTTCCAGCCCAACTCCACAATAAGTGGTCTGCTAGGGGTCTCAAAACTGCTATTTGTAATGATTCTAGCAGCACGATTTTGGAGCTTCTGCAGCTGGCTGATGTCTGTAGATCCAGCACAACCCCAGACAGAACAACAGTATCGAAAGTGGGGCTCAACAATACCGGTGTAAAGAGTTTTCAAACTAGCCAAAGGCAGAAAGGATTTAGTGTGTCTCAAAAAGCCGATCGCCCGGGAGACCTTCATACAAACTGCCTTAATTTGCTCCTTCCAGTCTAAAGAGCAATCGATTTGCAGTCCAAGGTACTTTGTTGTTTGAACTACTTCGAGTTCATTGTCGCGTATTTTTAGTTCCAAGGCTTCACTTCGACTTTTGAGAGAGTTGTGTTTCTGCTTGGTGGATATGAGCATTGAATGAGTTTTTGCCACATTCAAAGAAAGCTTATTGCCTTGCAGCCAAGTCTCCAGTTTCCTCAGATCGCTATTAATAGCCTCATTCAGCCGAGTCAGATCGTGAGACTGATGACAAAGGCTGGTATCATCAGCATACATAGTCACAGAGGAAGCTTGTACAGCCTGAGGAAGATCATTGATATGGATGAGGAAGAGAAGAGGGCCAACGCATGAGCCCTGTGGGACTCCCACTTCTAAATCCCCAACATCTGAATCAACACCGTTCACCCTACAGATTTGTTTGCGGTTGGATAGGTAAGACCTAAACCAAGACAGCTCTCGCTGCTGAACGCCATAAAGTTCGAGCTTGTTACAGAGAATATCATGGTCGACCGTATCAAATGCCTTTTTCAGGTCAATAAATACTAATCCCACGAGCTTACCGAGATCAAGCCCGTTGTACCAGTCGTCGCTCATTTTAAGCAAACAAGTTAGTGTGGAATGTAGGCGCAAGAAACCTGATTGGTCAGATGTAAAGAGACCATTTTCTTTCATATACTGGTACAGTTGGTTGAAAACAAGTTTTTCAAAGAGCTTTGAGATGACGGGCAAGACTGATCTGGGGCGATAATTAGATTTTTCAATCCTATCTCCTTCTTTGAAAATCGGAGTAATTCTAGCAACTTTCCATGAGTCTGGGAACTGGCTAGTTTCAATGGATGTGTTAAACAAGAAAGCCAGAGTGTTCGATATATGGTAAAGCAAGCTTCATAAAGTAGCTAGAAATATTGTCAGTCCCAAAGCTCTTAGCTGTTTTAACCTTGGCAAATGCATCCCTGATGTCTTTTAGCTCAATTGTCTTGAAGTGGAACTTGGCCTTATCTTTGTTAATTTCATATTCGCCTGATAGAAGGGGGTTAGCAGCAGGTTGAATTTTATCAGCCAAATCCCTACCTATAGTGCAAAAGAAATTGTTCATTGCATTAGAAACATGCTTTTTATTCCGAGTCTCAGTACCAGATTCTTTGAGACAATCAACGCTACTTGACTTTGATCTCTTGTTGAGAAGTTCGTTAATTGTTTTCCAAGACTCTTTCATATTACCTTTACATGCAGTGATCCTATTGGTATAATGCTGCTTCTTCAATTGAAAATTAAGGGCGTTGACCTTGTTACGGATCTGTCTATAAGAGTCCATAAGGATTGAGGATTTACATTTGACTGCCAATTTTTTTAGTTTGTCTCTTGTTCGCATCAAATCGCTAAGATCTTTGTCAATCCAAGGGCAATATTTTTCAGAAACCCGCATTTCACTCAATGGGGCATGTTTTTCTATGATCAGAGAAAACATTTCAGACCAGTAGTTGACGAGCAAATTGATATCATCAGTTTCAGTAAGCATTTGTTCCCAACATATCCCAGAGACATCAGCAAGAAATGCTTCCTCATTAAAGTGTTTCATTTTGCGAGTCTTAATCGTTTTGTGGCTTTTTTCTACTGCGCCATTAATTTTTCGAATGCAGTAAACCATATAGTGATCACTCAAAGAAACCTCATGCACTCCTGATTTAATAATGTTTCTGGGACATGTTGTAGCAACATGGTCAATGACCTTTGCAGTGTCAAGGGTGACTCTTGTGGGTTCCTTGATAGGCTGCTTGAAGCTGAAAAGCTCATAAAAACCAGAAATGTGTTTTGCGTCGTTATCTAATTTCTGATCTGAAGATTTTTTGGCAAGATCACAATTTGTGTCTCCGAGGAAAATAATTTCCTTGCCCTCCTTGTCAAGGAAAGCTAGAGCTTTTGCCAGCTTATTAAAGGAGTCAACAGTGTCACTTGGTGGTCTGTACCAAGCAACAACAAGAAAGGGTTTGCTTTTGGGAGGGGAAATTTCGACACAGAGAAGTTCTAGTCCGTCGGAAGGCATATCATCCCTCGGTATCATTTTGATAGAGTCTCTTATGTAAAAAGCAACACCACCACCATGGCAGGTCCTGTCCAGGCGCTTTTGCTGAAAACCGGAAATTTCAGTAAGCTCTTTTGGAATAGAAGCATCAAGCTTAGTTTCATTTAGGGCAAGAATATGAATCCCCTGGTCATTTAAAAGCAACTTAATTTCATCATGGTGACTGTGCAAGCCATTAATATTCAGGGATGCAATTGCCATACCCTTCTTAAAACCAAGATGCCGATGACACCCTGTCGAATCAGTATCACGATCGCCAGCATCCTCACTGAATGGCGTATGGTTATCCGACTGTGGAACATCGATTAAAATGCTTGGATCAACGTTAGATAGTCACATTTGGATTTCGTTCAAGAATGATCTCTGTAAGATAGAGTTACCTGCTTTGTTAAGATGTAGCTTGCTTGCGTTTGTGTGCTTCTTGGCATCTAATTGCTCGTGCTCAATGAAACCAAGTTTTTGACGATGGCATCTCCAAGCAAGGTTCTCATTGACATTTCTAGCTTTATCGTTGATGTTATCTTCCCTGGGGCAAATTCCCGAAACAGTCACTTCATTTTTTTCATTCTTTAACGTAACGGCAAGGTCTTCAATCTCGTCTGCAATCTTTTCAGCCGATTTACTTTCTCTCAAGTCGTTAGTACCGACATGTAAAATATATAAGTTGGGATTCTCTGCCTCTGTAGGCTTCACATAGTGCTTCATTTGCTTAACCTTTGCTCCAGAGAAGGAGCGAACAACAACCTGGGTGTCGCGGCTTTGCATTTGCCAATGCTGAATCCCCTTTATCATAGAATCACCGAGAATGTAAACCTTCCTTTTTTCACTGTTTCTTGCCACATTTGTTTTCTTGGCAGATCCTGTTTTCACTGCTTTTGAATAGCTAGCATTGTTCTCAAAATTTTGACTCTTTGTATCATTTGAATTGTTGTTTGTCGCGCTTCGATGATTAGCTTTTGTATGAGCACCTCTGTGTGTTGATTCTTTGGCATTGTAATCTGATTCTACGTCTCTATTCACATAATTGTCCAGAGGTGTGAATCTGTTGTCGAAATTGAATGGCATCGGTTGCCAAGGGTTTGAAGTGCGTTGTCTAGCAACATGTTTACGTTGTGGAAAGATGAAGCCTTCACCAAAACTATCCAAGCCTTCGCCATATTGAAAATTAGGATCAGGGAGGGGTGTTGCTTGCAAACTTTCGATGATAAGATTTTTCTTGTGCAACTCTTTTTTCAAAAATTCGTTTTCTTTCTTCAGCTTGTCGATGTCGACTTTCGTAGCAAGGGCTTCAGAACTGCTATTGGAAGACCGCACAGCGTCCTGCATTTCAAGGACGCTGTGCGGTCCTGCACCGGCACGTGACACACATTTTCCTTTGTCGTGTATTATTTTTTAGTAAGTCAAACTCCCTAGATGCCCTAGCTATGATGCTAAAATCATCAAGGGACATTCAATATAAACATTTACAATACAAGGATACTTAAGACTACTGAACCACAAACTACTAAGCTACATAGCAAGACCGATAACCCGGTAAGCAAAAGAACCCATGACTATCCAAAGGGTCATTAACATAGAGCCTTAAACTTAAAGTACATCTAAATATACAATAAAACAAGAAGAAAGGACTTAAACAGAAAAGTGTTTTGTGGCTGTGTGGCGTGAACCTGACATTTTATCTAACTTAAGCAAATCGACTCGTTTTGTGAATAGAATCTAAAGTCAGTTTGAGTATACTTCTATTTACGTCATTTGAAAGGTTTTTATCGCCATATAGCAAAAGTTGTACAACAACGTTGTCAGAAAGGCTGTTGATTTCAACATATGGTCTTAATGCAACCAACATATGGTCTTAATGCAACCGAAACTCCAGCGAGAAGTTCTCGTCGTTGAATATCAAATGAAGGGCAAAGCAGCAAAAAGTGTTCCGTGTCCTCAATACCGTCTTTCGTTTGGCACATTGGATTTATTGTGTCCCTGAAATTGGGGTTGAATTTGTGGAAATTTAGTTTGTTGAGACCGACCCTTATTTGAGAAAGATACGATAGGCCTATTGGGTTATGAATTCCTAACACAGATTTTGCATGGGGGCGAATTATTGATAGAATCTTTGTCTTAAAAATAGCAACGGACGGTGTAAGCCTGGTTTCAGGATCAAGTTTAGTTCATTCAGAGATGCAGTCGGGATAGAAGCTAGATTTAAATATGTCTGTTCTTGCCCTCATTCGCTCAATAGCATCCTGATGGCGAAGGGAGTAATTTGACTGATGTAGCGGTGGAATTGGGTCCTTTGTGTACGAGGGAGTAGGATTATCTTATAGAACAAAGTCAGGCGTCTACTCCACTTACGAGAACTTAGTGATTGCCAGCCCAGCTCTACGTACAGCTTCTCGCGCGATGTTCCCCGCCATGTTCCTGTTAAAGCAAGTGGAGCAGAATACCGAACAGACTCAAGTATTTCGATTAGATTTAGTAAATGACGTTTTGATTGATTCACATACCTTCGAGGGAATATGATAAATAACATCCCCATCACAGTCCAGGTGGGGTTTCACATAAAGCTTACATAATTCGTTCAGGGTATGCTTAGGCAGATCTTTGGAGAGATACTTTAGCAGACCAATGCCCTGTCTCGTCTTAGAGATTTAGCAGATTTAATATGAGATGAAAAAGAAGCTTCGAATCTAGGATTATGCCAAGATGTTTATGTTCCTCTACTTTCTTCACGGGTACGTCATTAAAGAAGATGTTGGGATGATCTACTTCATGCTTTTCTTGGATAGTAGTAACTCGACAGCTTGTTTTTGTGGGTCTGGATTAAAATGACATTCTCCAATCCACTGTGTGCCCAGACCCGGAAACAATTAAAAAATCGATTTTTCTAAAATCGATTCCTTTAATTTTTCTCTTATTGGCAATGCTCTGAAGTCCCTGAAACTGAAAACCATTTTGTGCTATGTCTTATGATTTTTTTTCTGCGAATTTTCAAAGTTACGAAAAATCTTCTTTTTTGAAACCAATATATGATCAAGCTAATGGCGAAAACTACCCATTTTTATTACAGCAATTGAAACTGTTATACTTCTCCAAAACATTTAAACTATGGCTCATCTGAAAGGTTATCACTTCTATTACTTGAATAAAGTTCAGAACAAGCTTAAGGTATTAAATGGAACTTTTTACAATATGAAGATTATTTCATAAAAATACAACGTTTGATTTTCATGTTTTTATTGATGCATCAAAAATACTGTTTCTAAAAAGTGCTCAGTATTTCTCGCCAAAGCCAATATATTTTCTTATAAGTATAATCATCTAAGAATAGGAAAATAAAGGAGTTTGACGTGGCTAAACGTGGATAATATGATTTGCTGCGATTTTAAATATTCAAGTCTGATCTTGGCTACTGACACCGAAATTAGATTTTTCACAGCAGATGGAAATCTCTGTCAACGAACATACCTCAAATATCATGCATTTAATACAAAAGCTTTCCAAGGATGCTTTCCAAATAACCAGGACCCTAGTTTTACTACCAAGGTTGGACACTGGCAATTAGAATGTTGCAAGGCAACCGAGCTTGATGCTTTTCCCAGCAGAATGCTCATGATATCATACTCATCACATTCTTTTATGATGAATTTCAGCTCAGATTTAAAATTCCTGACCAGAAAAGGATAATAGCATAGAATCCAAAGTCAAAAATTTGGTTCGTATGACTACATGTTATCTGCAACCGTATGAATATAGCCAAGTAAAAATATTTCATTGATAAATGACAGATATATTTTCAGTAACTCAAATCTAAAAATGCACTTTGATTGACAAGTTGCTCAACCTAGTTTTCGTATCAAGAAGCAATCAAAAGCTGTTCTTCTGTTAAAGCATTATTTGGTCTCTTGTGTATACTGGATCGTGCTGTGTGACCCATCTCATTGCATATGGAACATCTTGGTATATATCTCCTTGCAGTGACGTCAGGATGGGACTTGATCAACATACGGCGAAGAACATCATGGATATTGGTCTGGACTGAGCACTGTCTTGCTCTAGCAGCTGACCCACTCTTGAAAGATCGTACGTACTTGTTCCAACTCTCAAGAGGGTTTTCACTCCAAACAGCTATGCATTTTCCATTGTTCAGTTCAAAGAGCTGCCATGCATGGGCACAAAGTTTGTGCACTGATGGGGTGATCATAATCCATGGCCTGATACGGTTATCCAGAAAAGCACTTTTTGTATGATGCATTAAGTCAATTCCTAGTAGCCTCACTTTCCTTATGTTGACAATTTTATCAGTCACACTTTGTGTTACAGATAGCATTTGATTGAAATAAGAGAGTAACTGAGTGTAGGCTGTTTTATCAGCACGGTTCAAAATGAGGCTACTGATGACTTCTCTGCTTGCTGGTTCAAAGTATCGATCTGCTATGGGACCGCTATTTGTGTTCCCTCCACCACTGCATGGGCTATCCAGCAAAATACCTGTGCTCTCCAAAACCTTATCAATGCACTCTTTCTTAGCCCGTTTCAAAGAGCTTTGAGTCAAACTTCCACCTTCAAACCAGCTCTTATGATCTGCAACCAGATGATAAAGTATCTTCAACACAAAATCTAAACTTCGAAGTTTAAAATGGAGCACAGAAATGCAGTGGAGATCTGCCTTTAGCAGACTCTCATGGCACTGTCCTTGTCTCTCAACACTCGAATAGCAGATTTCACCACTTCTCAGTTTTCTCCAAGCAGTTTGGCAAGAATTGTAATCTTTATTCATTTCAAATCCTGCAAGGATGTTCAAGTGATTATTAGCCTCTTCTCTAGTTGATGTGCATAAATGACAAAAAGCCCCACTATCACCTTGAATCAGAGAAACCATCTTTCCATCAACCATCGAACACTCTGTTTTGAACTCCATGGTATATTTGATTTCCCCATCTGCATTTTTTATTTCCTTTAAGAAAGGATTCCTAATCAACTCGAAAGGAAGCATCAGCTCACTTTGAAGAATTTCTCGGGACTCTTCTGCTCTCGTAAGAGATACTGGTCTTGCAAAGGCGATACTATTTGGCTGAGGGTTTTTCCATACTTGCACTTCTGATTCCCCTATTTCTTTTATTTCTAATGGGCAATAACAAGACAACAGAAAATTTGAAACATTCTGGGGATTTAGATGCGGTGTCTCTTCCAAATATATGCGTTGATGTCGCACTTTATGAGAGCCAGAACCATCACATCCAAATTTCCCAATAATGACAAATTTCTTTGCTTCATTCCCAACTATTTTTGTTTGGCTTAGCAATGCTTGCCCTGTTTCGGTAAGCAGATCTTTCATGTCAACTGAAGACTTTATTTGACATGTCGCTATCGGAGGATGGAGGCTTCCTTTGGCCAAATCAATGCGGTTTCTTGTTGGGAAGTTGATACCAAATGGCAAACAAGTGGATCTGAGAGTCTGATATTGTTGCATGGACAAGTTAATGTTATAAATTAACGCAACAGCATCGATAACTGGGATAGATGCAGGTTGGGATTGATCTAACGTCCCTTTGTGCCATATACGATGACACTCGTCAATCAGCATCTGCAGGGCGCTCATTTTACTGATTTTCTGCTCCTTAGCAAACTCCTCTAAATGATCAATCTGATCCCTTAAGATTTTGCGTGAAGTCTTTATACACGGTTCATCACATAATTTGGTAACGGGTCTTCCTGCCGTCTTTGGGTGTACTTTTATTTCCTGTTTCAAATAGTAGAACACCTTTTGGTTCCAAAATGCAAGAGAATTTTTGCATCGTTGCCCTGGAGTCAACTAAGCGTGAAAACTCCAACGTTAGATTTTTCCTTTCCCCTTCATCAATCCCATATCTCGCGATGAAAGCAACAGCAGCTGTCTGACATTTCTTTGAACGTGCTCGCAGTGTTGGAGAAGCCTCAAGATAAAGTTTGTAGGCTTCCGCGTTGCTAACCTGTGTACACTCCATCTTGAAGGCAATTAAAAGTAGACACAAACAGTGTTTTAGATGTTGTATACTTTTCACAAAAATATACACGGGGTGTTGCGAAATATTTCAGATATGAAAATTCTCACGCAAGCAACTGATAGTACTTTCATAAAAAAACCAACAACCTTTCGGGTGCGAATACCCCAAATCATGAATTTCCTACAAGAGCACTGTGGTGTGAAGTGCACTGCTGACAATTCCTTTGCGTGGCATCTATGAATATATTTTTTATGTTCTTCAGACCAAATCAACAGGAGGTGTTTATTACATTTTTAGATCATCTGACCCTACCCTTGGGAAAAGATCATTTGGTCCATCGATACGAAATTCACACCATAATCAAGAGGCGGGGAGTGCTGGATAAGAGGGTATTTAAAATAATGTTAAAAATAGGTGAAAGCAGTTGCAACAGACTTTGTCTCCATGACATACACAAAATGAATAATCAATTTATTTCAACTGAGCTAATCTGTCGTTAGGGACGAGGTTAGGGAGCACCTTCAAAATGTTTCTTCCCAAATCTTCTTGAGATTACATTCTTGACTCTTTGCATACAATGAAGGTGAAACTCGAAAACATGATTGCAGTAATAGAATTGGCATCGGGGTAACTTCGTGCGTTAAAACTCGAAGAGAAACGACAAGAGAAAGCTGCATGATTACCTTAAGAATACTTTTTTATTTAAAAAGTGAATTGAGAGTCAGATAATATTCGATAATATCCAATGCAACATGCAGCGAAGAAATTACTCTCGTGTCCAAGCGCTTGGAATTCAACAATATTGAGATTAGGTCCCAGTCCCCCAAAAACGCATTGAAATTAAAAATTTTTTACACAGTTGTATCGGGTACATAATCGCGCATCTAATGAGCCCTCTGCCAAGTCTGTATGATGATTTTTAAAAGAGTTATTAATTGTTTCCTGAAAATGAGATCCTGGGCACACAGTGCAATCTTGGGCCCACTTGCTTATCAACTTAAGATCACTGTTTAAGTCCCCGGCCGCTGCATAAGGTTCTTGAGCGACTGTAAGCAAGGATGTAGCATCGGCAAATAGCTTTCCATTACATTTCAAATCAGCAGAAAAAGCAGTCGTCCCTGGTATAGAACCCTTTGGCACACCTCCCAAAATATCTCCCCAATTAGAACACTGCCCGTCCAAGACAGTTCGCTGTTTTCGATCCTTAAGGAAACTTTGAAGGATAGAGAGCAGCATTCCAGGGACGCCACATCGTTTTAGTTCATAGATCAAACCATCGTGCCACACCCAGTCGAAAGCTTTAAAAACATCAAGATACACGGAACGAACATCAAAGGGAGGGTTGCAGTCGTGTATTATGTTATCTTTCGACACATTTTCTATATTTGATTATATTGAAGAGGGTTATCCTTCAGCCGGAGTTGTTTTGCAAGTGGCCCTCCAGTTAAAAACGTTAATTACGATATATAATTACTATTGAAAAAGAAAAATTACAGAAAAAATTAAATGATGAAAACCGTAATATCAAAAGCCTGATACCACATTTATAGTATCTAATAGAAAACTAGATCAGCCTAAATAGATTTTTTTTAAATCATTTAGGGAAGACGCCTGTTCGGTATCGGCAGGAACATCATTCCACGCTTTCGCCCCTCGATAAGAAAAATGTTTTTGCCCATTACTGATTACTTGACTTCTTCTTGGGCAGACTTAACCCTATCAGGCCTAGGGTATTTGATGCTCTAGGAAGACTAGCGGGGGGGGGGCTGATTCCCTAATTTATTTCTGTTCTGGACAACATGGAGCCATGAAACTTTGCATGTGTATAGAACAACTTATGGTGAACCCAAAGATGAAATCTACTTTAGATCTGTGATATGACCTTTCCATGACGTCATATTGTTCAATTTTCAAAGTCAATAGGGTTCAGTACTAAAAATGTTCAATCGTTGATTGTGAGAAAACGAAAAGCTTTAAGGACATCAGTCTAATTTCACTGTGTTTCTATGCCTAAAAATCATCTGCTCTGTGAAGAAAAATTAATAAAAAGTGATGACGTCATCACGCAGGAATGCAAAGAATGTGCGCATGCGTAATGCGAAAATCCGCAAAATCATACATGCAAATTAAAATTGCTAATTTGTTGAATAGAGCATCAAAAGAAGTAAATTGTTCTCTCCTTTTATCATTTTATCACATCAGCTGTAAATTTTATTAGCAATTATTCAAAATTTTGAACATACATCACTCGAAAATTGATCGCGCTTACCCCCTGAAACGCATTTTATTTTTCCAAAAAATTAATTTTTGATTGTGAGAAGGATAAAAACTGAAATTCAGAAAGTTTCAACATTGTAAGTGCACTTCGTAAGGATATACAGACGAAATCCCACAAGGGGGCTGATTGAGCCCTAGGCTTGATAGGGTAATAGGGTAAAATCTGTCTCAGATTTGCGCAAGGCCAACGAAAAGCACTTTGAGCCTTGGGTGAAGAGGTCGCATGGGTATTGCGGAGCCTTTTCTTGCAGGGTACCTGAAGATCATAGTTTCAGATTCACTAGCTGCGAGTTCTTCAATGGTGTTCCAGTCCAGCCGATATATTTTGAAATGGAAGACCTTTCCTGAAATATGTTCTGCAGGATTTCGGGACAAAGGTTGTTCACTATTTTGTATGTCATGAGTGAACGATCAAAATTCATTACCTGATTTACATTTAGTGACCTTCTTTCCCATAAGCCCTTAAATCTGGATGAGTCAATTATATCAAAGGATTTGTTTTATAGCCCCTGAAGTGCTTCCATTTTTGTATCGGATAAACTTCCCCAGACTACATTTGCATATCTCAAATGACTTTCTACTAGTGCGTAATAAACTTCCATAAGTTGTGACTGAGAGATTATGTTCTTCAACTTTTACAAGGATGCCAGGCCGCTGGCAATTTTTCCCTTCACTGATCTGAACTGATCTCCACAGTTTAGTTTGTCATCGACCGTCACTCCAAGGTATTTTGTTTTGTTAACCCTACTTATTTCATATTTTCCAAGAAAGAATGGAGGTAAATCGGCAAACTTGTTTGTTCGACGAGGATTGCCAATAACCATGAACTCAGTCTTATCAGGGTTTACACCTAGTTTATTAAATAAATCGAAAAAGAAAAGGACACGATACCAATGTCGCTCGTCGGATCCGAGGATGATAATTCGTTGATAAGTTTGAGAGCAGGAACACCGCAATGCGACGAAGAACAACAGCAAATATGTGCGAAATTAAGAAATATATATATATTTCTTAATTTCGCACATACTTGCTGTTGTTCTTCGTCGCATTGCGGTGTACCTGCTCTCAAACTTAGTTTATTATCTCTCATCCAATTAGAAATATTGTCTAGCTCTGTCTCAAAACTGCGAATGAGATCTCCGATATCAGAGGATGAGATAGTTGTTTCTGTGTCGTCTGCATATAAGTTCGCTTTCGAGAATTGTAAACACGACTCAAAATCATTAAGGTAGATAATGAATAAAAGGGGGCTGAGACATGAACCCTGCGGTATTCCACAAGTTACCTTCTTCGCAGTTGATCTGCAACCGTTTAATGAGCAGTATTGGTAGCGATCACTAAGATACGACACAAACCACCTCTTAGGATCACCATGCACACCATAACTTTCAAGCTTACTGATCAGTATTTCGTGATCTACAGTGTCAAATGCCTTTTTCAGGTCCAGAAAAAGTGCAATATTAACTTTCTTGTCATTTATATTTTCGTACCAGTAGTCAGAAACATTGATCAGTGAGGTGATAGTGGAAGGCAGCTTTTGAAAGCAAACTGATTCGGGATCAGTATCTTGTATAGCTCCATAAAAGCAAGTAACTGATCATGTACAATTTTTTCAATCAGTTTTGAAGAGATAGATAACACCGAAATTGACCTGTAATTGTTTTGATTATTCCTTGTCCCTGTCTGAAAAATTGGACTAACTTTTGCAAGTTTCCAAATATCTTGGAAGACACCTAAGTTCAATGATGCATTGAAAATCATCATTAATGGCTGTGAGATAAACTCCGCTGCATCTTTAACTAGAGTTGTAAGAATTTCATCAGGGCCTGCAGCTTTTCCATTTTTCAGCTGTTTAATGGCCTTCAGCATTGTTTCTTGGTCGACCATAGAGAACCTGAAACTTTCCTGTGCTCGCTTTAGGAATTGTAGCGGATTATCATTTTGCTTTCTTTCAATTTTGCCAGCCAGGCTTGGTCCAGCGGTTACAAAATGTTCATTTAGGGTTTCAAGTATCTCTTGCCTGCTCTCAATCGTCGTATCGCTTTCCTTTAATTGCAATATTGAGGTTGATTTCGAATCCTAATCTAAGACTTTATTGATCGTTTTCCACCACAGGAAGCCGATATTACAGCTTATTAGAAAAATATTTTGTTCAAGAAATCATTTTCCGTTTTTTCACATATCCTTATGTTGTTCTCCTTTCGTCCTTTCGTTTTCATTCGCAGCTAATCCGTGTTATTATCCGTGAAATATAAACTTTTGAAAAGAGCACAAGGAAACAAGGGAGCGAAAAGTAAAGCGAGAGGCGAGGAGAAAAAAATGAACAAGGACTGCAACTTTCTTAGGCCCGTAGTCACAGCGACAGTTTTGTTTTCGCTCATTTCCTGATTCCTTTGTCTAAACCATTCAGAAAAGTCTCTGAAATCAAAGACCACACCCTATTCAACATACCTGATTTACGGCCTACATTTGAATAAACGAGGTGTGGCAAAACTTGCTCATCATTTCTTAGATTTTTTTAACAATAACTGATGCGAGAAACATCCAACTGATCAAACTAATAGGGCCTGTAGTAGGGATAGTGATAACCATAACACCGAACAGATTATCACTGATCGTAATCTCATTCATCATCCTGACTGCGTAGAACAAATTCAAGATCTTCGGAAAAAGCATCCAAAAAATGTTATCATTAGTTATCTCAACATAAATTCAATAAGAAATAAAGTTGAAAACATCATGGATATGATAGGAAACAACATTGATGTGATAATTTTTGGAGAAACGAAGCTTGATGATTCTTTTCCAAGAGGCCAGTTTAAGATACCTGGCTTTAAACAGCCATATCGGCTGGATGTAACTGCTCGGTCGGGGGGATTGATGGTACTGATCAATGAGAATATTTCATCTAAAACCCTCGATGGGATCGATATTGCATCAGATATGCAGATAATTCCCATTGAGCTAAATTTGCGTACGAAGAAATGGTTGTTACTACCTGTCTACAGGCCCCCCAACCAAAACCCTGCGTATTTTAGAGAAAATTTACAACGAGCAAGTGACTTCTTCTCGTCTACCTATGATAACATTCTAATGCGTGGTGATTTTAACATGGATGAAAACGAGGCTGGTATACGCTCTATTATGGAAGACAACGGGCTGGTAAACCTTATTCACAGTCCAACTTGCTTTAAATCTGCAAATGGTAGATGCATTGACTTAATAATGACAAATAGCAAAAACAATTGCTTCTGCAGCAGCACATTCGAGACAGGTTTCAGTGACTTCCATCATATGGTGTATACCATCCTTAAAACTACTTATGACAGATTACCACCAAAAGTTGTTAGCTTTCGTTCTTACCGAAATTTCTCTGAAACTTATTTCCGAGGAGAATTAGCACGTAAAATGAATGAAAATCCACCTGAAAATTATGCAGAATTTGAAAATTTGTATATTGCCACCTTAAACAGCTTCGCCCCCAAGAAATCTGTCACTATACGAGGCAACAATAAGCCTCATATGTCTAAAAAACTACGCAAAGCCATGATGAAACGCACGCGATTAAAAAATAGAGCAAATGTTTCTCGGGATGACGAAGACATACGGAAGTACAAGATTCAGAGAAATCTCGTTGTAAGAATGAATAGGGAAGCAAAAAGAGATTTTTACAAGAATCTTGACCCAACGAATGTCGGAAACGAGAGGGCGTTCTGGAAAACATTCAAACCTCTTTTGTCTGATAAGGTAACGAACACAAATACCAACATAACACTTGTTGAAAATGGGCGCACAACCTCAAAAAGTGATGAAATAGCTGAATGTTTCAATTCTTATTTTGCGACTATAACGGAAACACTAAATATCGAGCAAGCTCCCACAAGTAATGTCATTGAACCATCCCCTCATCCGGTTTTTGAGGCCATACAGAAATTTAGATCGCATCCAAGTGTCATAAAAATCAGACAAATTGCTGAGGAGAATGCTGTCTTTCAGTTTCGCCGTTTCGAGTCTGCAGAGGTATGGGATGAAATCAATCGCTTAGACGTAAGTAAAAAGACGAGTGGGGATTTGCCTGCACATATTCTTAAGTTGACCTCTGATCTTTCTTTCAGTGAGGTTACTAAACTTGCCAATGAAATGGTTGAGCAGTGCATATTTCCTGAAAAACTGAAACTCGCAGATGTTTCACCTGTGTTCAAAAATGGCGATGCCACAGTGAAAAAGAACTTTCGTCCAATTAGTGTCCTTTCGTCACTATCAAAGGTTTTTGAGCGCCTACTGTTAAAACAAATTCTACCGTTCATTGAAAAGAGACTATCGTCGATCCTTTGTGCTTTCAAAAAGGGGCACAGTACTCAGCATGCTCTTTTTCGGGTCATTGAAATGGTTCGTCGCTGCGTTGACAAGGGGGGTCAACATCAATCACTCAATCAATCGCCACAATGGTACTTATGGACCTCTCAAAGGCATACGACTGTCTGCCACGTGATCTGCTTATCGCTAAACTTGAGGCTTACGGCTTCGGCATAGACAGTCTAAAACTCACTCACAGTTACCTCACTGAGAGAAAGCAGAGAGTCAAAGTAGGAAGTAGCTTTAGTAGTTGGAAAACATTGTCAAAAGGAGTTCCACAGGGGTCCGTACTTGGTCCCCTCTTATTTAACGTATTTATAAATGACTTCTTTTATGCTATAGAGCACTCTCAGGTTTGCAACTTCGCTGACGATAACACGATCTTTGCATGTGGTGAAAGCCTAGACGAAGTAGCCATATGCATTGAAGATGACATGAGAGAAGCCATGAGCTGGTATAAGTGTAACGAAATGGTTGCAAATCCTGACAAATTTCAGTTAATTTTCTTTGGGCTCAAAGAAGACCACGAGTTATGCATTGATATTCGTGGCAATGTCATAGAAATGTCTGATACGGTGAAACTCTTGGGCGTCACCATTGACTCAAAACTTAACTTCAATGGGCACGTCAAAACTATCTGCCAGAAGACCAAAAATAAGGTTAAAGCTTTTTCGAGGATTGCAAGAAACCTTGACTATCAAAAGGCTAGCCTGCTATACAACTCATTTATACTGACAAATTTCAACTATTGCCCACTCATCTGGATGTTCTGTGGAAAGACAGCCAATGAAGAAGTCAATCGGGTTCATAAGAGTGCCCCGAGAGTGCTGCTAAATGATTTTGAATCTAATTTTGAAGAGCTCTTACACAGGAACGAGGAAGTTACAATACATGAAAAAAATTTGCAAAAACTTATGTTAGAGGTATACAAATGTATTACCACTGGAAACCCCTCCTTTCTGTGGGATTTCTTCAATCGAAAGATGCTTCCATATAACTTAAGAATAAACAATCTCCTCCAACTTCCTAAAACCAGGACTAATAGATATGGAAATAAGTCTCTTTCATTTTGGGGTAGCATAGTCTGGAATCGGCTTCCAGACAAATATAAAGCTGCAAAAAGCTGCGAGGAATTCAAAATGAAAATCAGAAGTTGGAAGGGATCTGGATGCAACTGCCGCATATGTATCGTTTAAATAGGGTAGAACATTTGTACATAGGGTAGAGTTGGCCTTTATTAGCATTATTAGCTATTCTTCTAGCCAACTGTATATAAATTGTATTATTATTGAAAGATAACGCACATTGTTCTAGTCAATGGATTGTTCTTCTTGGGGTTTGATGTCAACAAGACTCATCAAACCTCAAGGACCTTTCTAAGGATCCTTGCTGTATGCAGGATAACAGTTTTCTGCAATTCACCGATTCTGGTCTCAATGCCAATGTCCTTCATTCTTTTCTGCAATGTCTTTGGGGTAGTTCCAAGTGCCCCCAATACTATAGGAATGACCACCTTCATGTCCCACAGCCTCTTTAGTTCTCGTACGAGATCTTGGTACTTCTCAATTTTCTCCATCTCTTTACTGTCCACCCTGCTGTCATATGGGATAGCAAAGTCTATTACCTGCGCCTTGTTTGTCTCTTTATCAATGACTATCATATCTGGACGCCTTGCTTGGATGATATGGTCTGTCTGCACTGTAAAATCCCATAAAATCTTACATTTGTCGTTCTCTATCACTGAAACTGGCTCGTGTTGATACCATTTATCATTTACTTCGATGCCATACTTTTTACAAACATCCCAGTACACCCTCCTACCAACCCAATCGTGTCTTCTCTTGTACTCTCTCTGTGCCATCTTACTACACTCACTTATTAAGTGGTTCACCGTCTCGTCCTTTTCTCCGCACATTCTGCACTTACTTTGTTCCTGAGTATTATCAATTTTGGCCTTGATCACATTTGTACGGACTGCTTGCTCTTGTGCAGCAAGTATTAGAGATTCTGTTTCCCTCTTCAAGTTTCCCTGCTTTAGCCATAGCCACCTGTCCTCACCAGCGATGTCATCAGTTTGCCTCAGAAATTGTCCATGCAGTGTCTTTTCTTTCCAGTTTTCTTTCCTTTCCGTTCTCTTTCTTTTCTTTACATCAGCTTCCGACTCAATAACTTCACCCTCTTCTGTGATTCTCAATGAACTTAGTAACCTTTCTGTACAATTGTTGACATACCTTTTCAATGAAACTTTTGCTATATTGACTGTATCCTCTACTCCTAAAAGTCCTCTTCCCCCATCCTTCCGTGGTAAATATAACCCATCAACGTTGCTCTTCGGATGTAAGGCATTGTGCATTGTCATCAGTTTCCTTGTTTGTCTATCTAGCTGTTCCATCTCAAATTTTGTCCAGTCTAGAAATGCAGCTGAATATCTGAGCAGCGATACTGCCCAGGTGTTGATAACTTTTATGAGATTCCCTGCATTTAGCTTTGTTTCCAGAATTTTTCGTACCCGTCTTTTGTACTCTTTCATGACTTTATCTTTCATTTCCTGGTGTCTTATCTGATCTGCTTGAAGCATTCCCAAATATTTGTAACTTTCTCCATCCTTTACTGACTTAATCACAGACTCGTCTGGTAACTTAATCCCATTTGATGTAGCTACCTTTCCTCTTTTCAACAATAGCATGGCACACTTTTCTATTATTATTATTATTATTGTCATTATTATTATTATTATTATGAAAACTAAAACCACCTTCAAGAAAAACAGAAAAGAAAAATAAAACAGTCTTATTTTTCATATCATTATTATTATTATTATTATTATTATTATTATTATAGAAATTACGCACAATATACAGTTTCTATATATTGGAGTCAATCTTGAATATCAAGTTACAACAAGTATCCTCAGACTTCAAGAACCTTCCTCAAAATTCTTGCTGTTCCCAGTAACACTGATTTCTGGATTTGCGATGCCTTTAAAGGAATTCCAATTACCTTCAAGTTGTCCTTTAACCGAGCTGGTATCGTTCCCAACACTCCAATTACAATTGGAATGACTTTCACTTCCATACTCCATATCTTGCGGAGTTCTCTGGCTAAGTCCTGATATTTAACAACTTTTTCATCTTCCTTTTCTTTCACTCTTTTATCTCCAGGGCACGCTACGTCAATGAGCTGGCAGGTTTTCTTATCCTTATTCACTACTACAATGTCTGGTCTCCTTGCTGTTATATAATGATCCGTTTGGATCGTAAAGTCCCACAAGATCTTACATTCATCATTTTCAACTACACTTTGTGGATTGTGTTCGTACCAATTCTTTTCATGCTGTAAGTCATTTTTCCTACAAAGTTCCCAATGCAATGCTTGCGCCACCTTGTCGTGCCTTGCCTTGTATTCCAGCTGTGCCAATTTACTGCATTGACTAGCAATATGGGTCACTGTTTCATCTGCCTCCTTACACAATCTGCACAAGCTGCAATCACTGGTCTTATCTATTTTAGTCTTGATGATCTTCGTACGCAATGCTTGGTCTTGGGCTGCTGTTAATAAACTCTCTGTTTCTTTTTTTAATGTACCTTCTCTTAGCCATAGCCACGTGTCCATACTTTTGACGTCTTCTGTTTCTCGAAGATATTGCCCATGTAGCGGTTTTTCTTTCCACTCAGACACCGTTGCTTCTACCCGTTTCCTTTTCACTGTTTCAGTACTCTCTTGCTCTATTATCTCACATCCCCTTGCCCCTTCTATCAATTTATCTTGACTTTCGTTGACATAGTTATTTAATCCCAAAATGGCAAGCTCCACACAGTCTTCTATTCCAATCAGTCCTCTACCTCCCATTTTCCTTGGCACGTACAAACGACACACGCTGTCCCTTGGATGTAATGCTCCATTCATAGTCATTGTCTTCCTTGTCATTCTATCCATATCCTTTACCTCTTCTTTTGTCCAGTTCACAAATGGTGCTGAGTGTCTTAGAAGAGATACAGCCCAAGTATTGATAGCTTTGATCGTGTTTCCACCATTTAGTTTAGACTGCAGAACCTTTCTAATCCGTCTCTTATATTCATTCTTCAGTATATTTTTCATCTGCTCTTTCTTAACTTCCTCTGCTTCTAAGACACCTAGATACTTGTACGCATCCCCTTCTGCTAATCCTTTAATCACACTCTCATCAGGTAAAATGATGTCATCTGACCTTGCCAACTTTCCCCTTCTTATCACCATCACTGCACATTTCTCCACACCAAACTCCATTCCAATGTCATTACTAAACATATGCACTGTCTGTACCAACGAATCTAATCCTGTTTCACTCTTGGCATATAACTTGAGGTCATCCATAAACAACAGATGATTCAATTTCACTCCACTCTTGAACTCATAAGCATATGACACTTTTCTCAAGATCATTGACAATGGAATCAGGGCAATAATGAACAGCAGTGGTGATAGTGAATCTCCCTGAAATATGCCTCTCTTTATTTTTACTTCTCCAAGACTCTTGCCACCAAATGTCAAATCTGTTTTCCATTTTTTCATGCTATTTACCAGGAGATTGTCAACATTACTTGCGATGCCAAAAACCCTAAAGCATTCCTCCAACCACGAATGTGGAACCATATCATAGGCTTGTGCGGAGGAACGAAGTGAAGACAGTCATAATTATCCCGGTCATTATTGGTGCTCTTGGCATTGTGACAAAAAATCTTGAGAATTACCTATCAAAGATAGACTTTGCACCAGGTATTATTATTATTATTATTAATATTATTATTACATTTATTAATATTATATTATTATTATTATTATTATTATTATTATTATTATTATTATTATTATTATTACTATTATTATTATTATTATTATTATTTGACTGTTTCTCACGGCTAATGTTTGATCTTGCTTTGAGCCGGTTATTTTCAATTGCTACCGGGCCACAACCAGAAGCCTAGGGTAACAACTGTCTGTTTGTCGATGTCTTCTGTGTCTTTTAACTACTGCTGGTAGTCCAAAACCTTTCTCAGTACACGGGCTGTTCCAAGTAGGCAAGTTTTCTGAAGTGGTTCGATACCTGGTGCAAAGTCTATCTTTGATAGGTAATTCTCAAGATTTTTTGTCACAATGCCAAGAGCACCAATAATGACCGGGATAATTATGACTGTCTTCACTTCGTTCCTCCAGCACTTCAAGATCTCATATTTTAGGTATGTGTACACTTCTATTTTTTCTTTCTCTTTTCGCTCTATTCTGGTGTCAAAGGGACACGCCACGTCTATTAACATACAGGTTCTCTTCTTTTTCTTTACAATGGCAATGTCTGGTCGGTTGTGTTCCAGCTTCTCATCAGTCTGAATCGGAAAATCCCACATTACCTTTACTTCATCGTTCTCTAGAACCCTCATCTCTTTAGTGATGACGTGCTCATAGCTTTTTTCTGTACAAGGGAATCCATATTGTTGGCACAAGCTCCAGTGCAGCATGGCAGCCACTTTATCATGTCGACATTTCTTATATTCATTCTGGGCCAGCTGTTTACATTCAGAAACTATATGCGCAACTGTTTCGTCCCTCTCTCCGCACAACCTGCATTTGTCTTGGACATCTTTCTTGTCTATGTTTTTCATTATCCACCTGGTTCTTAATGCTTGATCTTGCGCTGCTAGCAGCAGTCCTTCCGTTTCTTTCTTAAGGTAGCCTTTCCGCAACCATAACCAGCTATTCTTGTTATCACGCACATCACTTGTTTCCTTGATAAACTTTGAATGCAGGGTCTTTTCTTCAAATGCTGCCTTATGCTTCTTTAAAACCTCATCCTTCATTTTCTTTGGGTCTTCACTGTCATCAAATAGGCCTTCTCTGACAACCTCTGTGAGTAACGTTTCTTCTTTATCCTTTATGTAGAAGCCCATACTGTTTTCTTCTATTTTGACCACGTCTTGTACACTTAACAATCCCCTGCCACCTTCTTTTCTTTTCCAGTAAAGTCTATCTACATCTCCTTGCGGATGCATACTGTGATAGATGGTAAACATCTTTCTGGTTTTTCGATCGATTTCCTTCAACTCTGTTTTCGTCCATTCAATTATTCCTGCACCATATCTAATTATCGAAACAGCTCTGGCGTTTATTGCCTGCACAGTATTTCCACTATTGAGGCTGGACCTTAGGATCATCCTCAGTCTTCGAAAATACTCTTTTCTTACAATTTCTTTCATTTCCTTGCTTTTCTCCTTATCGCTTTGCAGTACCCCTAGGTATTTATAGGCTTCATCTATTTCTAATGACCGTATTCTTTCGCCGTCCGGTAATTCGATTCCGTCATTCTGTACTATCTTCCCTCGTTTCATCTCAATCATTGCACATTTCGAAATGCCAAACTCCATGCCGATGTCTTCGGAGATTAGCCTAACTGTTTGCACAAGGGTATCCAGCTCTTCCACTTTACGACTATATAGCTTCAAGTCATCCATAAAGAAAAGATGATTCAAGTTACCCCTGTCTTTTCCTAGGTTGTATCCAATTGGCATGCTATTTAGGACAATTGACATTGGTATCAAAGCAACAACGAACAAAATCAGTGACAGACTATCACCTTGGAAGATACCTCGCTTTATCTTCACTTCTCCCAACCTTTCTCCAGCTGATGTCAGTTCTACTTTCCATTTAGTCATTGACCTTTCTATTAGATTCCTGATGTTGTCTGATATCTTGAAAATCTGCAAACACTGACAAATCCACGAATGCGGCACCATATCGTACGCCTTCTTGTAATCGATCCAAGCAAGGCATAGATTGGTGAGTCGCTTCTTACAATTTTTCAGTACCATCTTATCTATCATCAACTGGTCTTTTGTACCTCTGCTATTACGCCTACACCCCTTCTGCTCATCAGGAAATAGATTCTTTCTTTCCAAGTGTGTATAAACTTCTTCAGCCAATATCCCCGTTAGCAGCTTCCACATTAAGGGAAGGCACGTGATTGGCCTGAAATTTGAGACATCGTTTCCCTTACTCTCATCTTTTTGAATCAAGCATGTGCGTCCCTTTGTCATCCATTCTGGTGTTTCTCCATTACTTAAAATTTCGTCCAACCGCATTGCTATTATTTCATGCAATTTGCTAAAACTTTTTAACCAGTATCCATTTACATTATCTGGTCCACTTGCTTTCCACTTTGGCGTCTTCCCTAGCTGCTTTTTCACCATCTCTTTTGTTATTTTGATATTTTCTTGCTTCTCTACTCCTGTGACTTGGTTCTTGACCTCCTCTAACCACTCTGCTTTTTCATTGTGTTGAACAGACTTACTCCAAATGTTACTCCAAAATGTGATACTGTCTTCTGCATCAGGTCTTACATCATTCCTTCTTTCAATTCCTTCTAGTTTCTCGAATAACCTCTTCTGATTAGTTTGGAAAAGCCTATTCTGCATGAATTGGTTACTTCTCTCTTCGTATTTTCTTATTTTTGCTGTCTTTGCTTTTATTCGTTGTTTCAACTCCTCCACCACTGCATTAATTCCCTTGTTCTTTACATGATATTGTCTTTCTAGCAATTCCTTCTTTCTCTCACTCCGAAGGTTGTTATTCTTCCATTCCTCTAATTTGCTGAGATCCTTCCTCAGACTCTGAACTTTGGCTTGCATTCTTCTTTTCCACCATGGTTGTTGGTTAGTTCCTTTTCTTTTCTTAATTCCCAACAAGTCAGCTACAACATTTGCTCCCGCTAGTACCAAAAGATTTGCATCGCTAATGTTTTCCACTCGTATTCTGTCTATGACTTCATTGACGAGCATAGTTTTCTCCCTTGTTTTATTTCTATCAGCTGTTCTCAAGTTAACTTCTTCAAGTTCTGTTGGGTTTTCCATTTTCGTCTTCAGCATGTCTACAATTACTTGCTGACCTTCTGTAATTTCATCTGTAAGTTCAACATGCCATCTTCCTCCTATACCACTGTCTCCCATTGTATCTTCAACAAAGTTTCCATTGTCTTGCACACCTCTAGTCTCTGCTTCCACATGTCGTCCTATATCCCTTGCAATCCCATTATTCTCTTGGCCGGTTTCCGCAATCCTCCTCTTAATTTTCTCGATTTCTACATCAGATAGCCAACCTCTTTCTCGTATACATCTTGCTTGGATGGTTAGTTGTGCCTCAGTAACTTGGAACAAACCTATTATTATTATTATTATTAATATTATTATAATAATAATAATAATAATAATAATAATAATTATTATTATTATTATTATTATTATTATTATTATTATTATTATTATTATTATTATTATTATTATTATTATTATTATTATTATTATTATTATTATTATTATTATTATGATAGGTTTACTTTGAAAGGTAACAATTGTCAGCACCAAATTGAAGCGAATATCTCACAATATCAAGGAGTTGCATTTTCTCCTCACTCGTGGAATCTTCATCCGGGACAAATCAAAGGAAGCCGACACTTACAACGGTTTTCTGATTTGAACAATTACCCCCGTCTTTTGCGGCTGTTGGTGTTGTTGCAACTAAAGTACGACCAAAAACTATGTAGAGTTAAAACGTTTTTCGATGCCATTTCGGCTCTATTTGCTTAATAGTAAAAGTTAAGGTCTCTTTCGAAAGAGGAAGAGAAGCGTAATATCCTTAAACAGCTTTTCGAAAATCGAACATACAGAAGGGGTTGAAATCAAGCCTCAAAAAGGCAACTCTTGGCCCACGCAGCCATCGAGGTTGAAAAATATGTGGCGGAAAAGCTCTTCTTTAGCTGTATCCGAATCTGTGCTCTGTTTGTTTGTCAACCCAATAGGTTTTTGCCTACATGCGAACAAATTGCTATTAGCAGATTTTAGAAGATCTGGTTTTCTCAATAACGAGGGAAGCACTGAGTCACTAAAACAACAAATAACAGAGATTTTATCACAGCAAAACTACCCTTAAGATAACCTTCCATGCTCGATACAGTTTCGCTGTGATAGAGTCCGTGTTATTCGTTGCCGTAGCGACTTGTTACTTCCCCCGATTTTAGGGAAACCAACTTTTACAAAATCTGGTAACCCTTGGCCATTTCTTCGTATGCAGACAAAAACGTATTGGGTTGACAAATAAACAGAGCACAGATCTGGATACAGCTAAAGAAGAGCTTTTCAGCTATATATTATTCAACCTCGACGGCTGCGTGGGCAAAGAATTGCCTTTTTTGAGGCTTGATTTCAACCCCCATTTGCAAGCTTGAATTTTGAAAATGCTGTTTAAGGATATTACGCTTCTCTTCCTCTTTCGAAAGAGATTTTAACTTTTACTATTAAGCAAATAGAGCCGACATGACATCGAAAAACGTTTTAACTCTACATAGTTTTTGGTCGTACTTTAGTTGCAACAACACCAACAGCCGCAAAAGACGGGGGTAATTGTTCAAATCAGAAAACCGTTTTAAGTGTCGGCTTCCTTTGAGTTGTCCCAGATGAAGATTCCACGAGTGAAAAGAAAATGCAACTCAGAAATTTGCTTCAATTTGGTGCTGAAAAATGGTTACCTTTTCAAAATAGACCTATCAGGTAGGGTAAGGCGGGGTAAAGTGAAGTACGGGGTAAAGTGAACTACTCAGAACATTCAAGCTTTCCTCCGAACGTAAAACGCTATGATTAAACATAATTTATGACAGATGCTTTATCATATTTGAACTCCCTCTTTGAACTCCCGAACGTCATCTATTCCCATGGTTTTATTCTGAGTTTGCACTTCTGTTCTGTTTACCGTTTCTGTTTTTTGCCTTATTAGGTCTTGTTTTTCATCTCACATTTTAGTACTTGTTTTTCTTCTTTGTTTTGATGTTTATTTTACCTTATTAGGTATTTCTCCCCTCCCGCATGCCGTGTTTCGTTTTAGTTTAAAAGGCCCTCGTGCACGTATTTTCTTTACTGAAGATGACTCTAGCCAGAGTGGAAACGTTCCGAATTATGTCATAACAACTGGACTGTCACATTTTTCTTTAAATTATGGATTTTCTACTGGATTGTCAAATTATTTTTTAATGGATTTTCAACTGGATTGTCACAAAAAAATTATTTCTTTAATGTAACTGGACTTTCTTTCTCCTCGCTTCTCGCTTTACTTTTCGCTCCCTTGTTTCCTTGTGCTCTTTTCAAAAGTTTTTATTTCACGGATAATAACACGGATTTGCTGTGAATGTAAACGAAAGGACGAAAGGAGAACAACACAATGATATGTGAAAGAACGGAAGATGATTTCTTGAACAAATATTTTTCTAATAATCTGTAATATGGGCTTCCTGTGTTTCCACATTTTCTTTGGGTCATTTTTATTCTGGGAGATAAGATCTTTATAATGTTGCTGTACTGATAGTCTAATATCATTGGTGACCTTATTTCGCAGAGTTTTGTTGTCTTGCCAGGAGCTTGTATTTTTTTATGCCAATTTTTTAAGTTTATCCCGCTTTTCCATGTCTTTTCGGATGTTGGAAGTAACACAAGGGGCATATTGGTTCCTTACCATTTTTTTCTTTAAAGGGGCGTGAATTTCCAACAGGGACTCAAAAATTTCATGAAAGGTCGAAGCCATCTTATCCGGATCAATTCTTAATGGATCTAGAATAGAGATCCAGTCTATTTGCCGAAGATCAGCAAGAAATTTTTGTTTGTTACCGGGTGTCCCAGAAAAAACGCAACAGATTTGAATAATTCTAATGGAAGCTGTTTCATACTTATTAGCAAACAATTATTGTTATTGAAATCTACAACTATTAGAATAAATTTTGATATATTTTCCAGAATTTTTGGTGTCTTGGTTGTAAAGATGAAAATCAGCAAAGATCAAAATTGCTTCCAGGTCAAAACCAGAGCTGCTGCATTAGCAATAGTTGATTAAATTGTCAAATTATAAAAATGACAGGTCTTAGCAATTACCGAAGATTGCTGACAAGCGCTCAAACACAAAAGTTAATTGAACATGGAACAGATACTTGTATGAAGGTTTCAGTCATGACGAAGTTGCTTTTTCTAAATGACTAGGCCATTCTTACAGTTATGCTTTCAATTGGAAACGAGCACTGAGTGCTCCCTCGAAACTAGATAACTCGTAAATCACTAAGAGATCCCCTTTGTCACAGTTTCTTGATCAAATTATGTGCTTGTCTGTAATCCTGTAAAGTTTTAGACAATGCCACGCTTTTAATTTTGCATTATGCTTTGCACTAGTTGTGGGAGGTCTGGTTTTGCCATGACAGCAAATTTTGGTTTTTTTCAATTTATAACTCTATAACCAGGTCACCTAAAATTCTGAAAAATATCTCAAAATTTAATCTAATTATTACAAATTTTGAGAAAAATTATTATTAAAGTTTTAGTTTGAAACAGCTTGAGTTAGAATATTTTAAATCTGTTGCGTTTTTTTTTGGGACACCCGGTATATTATCTAAGATTGCGAGTTTCGATCACATTTCGGTGCCCGGTTTTCTGTCTCCATGCATTTCAATTTATGACCAGTTCGATGTGATAGAGACGGACGTGTTTTGTGGCTCATGAGTTTTCATCGACAATGGAGGATAAAATCGTGAAAGCAATCGTAGATATTCGTGGCAAAACACATCATAGACCTTGGAAAGCTACGATTTATGATCATTTTGTGAAAGAGGGAATCAAATGCAGTATAGAAGAAGTCGAAACAGGCCTGGACCGCTTCGTGCGAAGTGGCCTAATCGAGAATCGTGGCGCCATTGGCAAAGATTCATTTTTCATTCTTGAAACACCTAAAGCCTCACAAGTCAATAATTGCAAAGGAAATTATTCCAAAGAAAACGATGAGGCCACAATAAAATACACACCATACAGTGATTTTCTTTCGTTACGTGCCAAAGTTGAAGTTCTTGTGAAAGCATACGAAGGAAGCCAAGCTGCCAAAGGCACGAGTGAGACAGAGTTAAAACGAGAAATCTTACTGTTAAAAAAAGAAAGCGAATCCCTGAGAAATGAATTAAGAAGGAAGGACTTATTGATTGGAAGTTTTGATGTAGAAAATCCGTTTATGGGTAGTTTTGGCCCAAACTTTGATCACAACCCGCTCGATGGTATCATTTGCAGAAATCTTCCTGAGGTCCCCGGCGACGTATTGCAAAACAGTTCACAGTATGAGAAAAAAGATGAAAAGAGCTCGTTTCAATTACCAACCAAAAGACACTCGACAAGGTTCCAATCGTCAAAGCCCTCCTGGGAGCCAATTGATAAGAATGAGAATAGATACGCATGTTTGGCACGCCCTGACATTGAAGAATCCTAGGCATCTGTAGAAGATGAGGGAAAATTGTATACCGCTGACCAATGTGCCCCGTGGCGAAACCCAGAAAAAATCGAAGCTACTTCAGTCAACAGATTCATGTTTCATGCATTCATTTTTCCATCCCCCAATGCGGGCCAATGCGTAGCTTTTTGAAAGGAAAAGGCATTGAAATTCAGCAGAGAATTTCCTTTAAACTCCGTTTTGACACTGACTAAAATGATTTTGAATTACAGCGATTGAACGCCCTTAGTATCGACAAGGCCACTGTGAGGAGTTGAAATTGCAAACGCTATCCATGTTGCAAAAAAGTAAAGAAAAATAACTACACCATGTAACAGTATGAGATTTTCAGGGAGCTTCGAGACATAACTGAGGTAGATGCTGGTAAAATCTGTTAGTTGCTAAAAATATTTTGTCGAGTGGAAAATTCATCTGTATCCACACAACGCAATCTGCCCTCCAAATCGAAAGCGCCTTAATCAAGCCACTCCATAAGAAATGCCGTGATTAAGAAAAATCATAGAAAAATAACTACACCATGTAACATTATGAGATTTTCAGAGATTTTCGAGACATAAGTGAGGTAGATGCTTGTGAAATCTGTTAGTTGCTAAAATACTTTATTGGGTGGGAAATTCATCGTATTCACAGAACGCAATCTGCCTTCAAATTGAAGGCGTCCTAATTAAGCCACTCCATAGGAAATGCCTTGATTGCGAAAAATTATGGAAAAATAACTGCATCATGTAACAGCATGAAATTTTCAGGGAGCTTTAAGGTCTTACCATGACAGATACTGGTCAGATCTGTTAGTTTCTGAAAATATTAGTTGGGTAGAAAATAGAGCTGAAATCACTGAACGCAATCTGCCATCCACTGGGGAAGTGCCCTAAAGAAAGCCCCTACGTAAGAAATGTCTTGATTGGAAAAAATTCTAGAAAAATAAGTACACCATGTAACATTATGAGGTTTTCAGGGAGGTTTGAGACATAACTAAGGTAGATGCTGGCAAAATTCATTAGTTGCTAAAAATATTTTGTTGGGTGGGAAATTTATCTGTATCCACAGAACGCAATCTGCCCTCCAAATCGAAAGCGCCTCTATCAAGCCACTTCATAAGAAATGCCTTGATTACGAAAAATCCTAGAAAATAACTACACCATGTAACAGCATGAGACTTTCAGGGATCTTTGAGGCATAAGTAGGGTAGATACTGGGCAAATCCATTAGTTTTGTAATAATATTTTGTTGGGTAGAAAATTGATCTGTATTCTCTTAGCGCAGTCTACCATCCGCAAGGGGAGTACCCTTTCATAACAACAACTGAACAACGTAATATCTTTTCCACAGCACAGCAACAGCACTAATTTCCTCCTAGTGTTTCATGTCGACCGAGTCTCAATGTACACTGCACCCTTCTCGTAGTCCCAGTGGACACTGCGCTCGTCTCGTAGTGCCCTCTGGTTTGTTTGGGCTATCTTGTAGTCACAAATGAGCATTGTGTATTCCAAAACTTTCCTAAAGACCCTTCAATGTTTGAATGAAAGTGGCTCAAGGAAACACCTTTGTATGCCAATATCTCTCGTCAGACCATGAACTGAGAATTACAAAAAGTAAAATTAATCAACCATATGGCGTATAGAAATTAAGGATGCCGCATAGTTGTCATATCCTGGACTCCCTGTGCTGATTCGCGCATGGCAAATGCAATATTCCCTCATCTTCATCTGTAGTCAAAGGCAAAACTCAGTCGTCGACAATCCCTAGCAGGTTGCAAACCGAATTTACAGACAGCAACACAAAAAGGAAAACAGAATCAGCAAGAGTTTCGAATACAAGTCAAGCTAAGAACCAATACCGCTCACAGTGAACCAACAAGATTCAAAAGTGCACAGAAATTATTGGTGACTCCATAATAAAGGACATCAGATGGTACAAGATGAACAAAGCATCTGAAAATCAAGAAAAAATCTTTGTCAAATCGTTCAGTGGAGCAACAACAGACTGTATGAACAGTCATGCATGTCCAACAATCAAACGAAATCCAAAGAGAATTATTTACATTTCGGCACAAATGATCTGCGTAGCCAAGCTTCTGCTGAGAATATTGCAGAGGAAATCATCGAATTGGCAAAATCAATGAAGACCGAGGGTAATACTGTATTTGTCAGTGGTCTGGTAGCACGCGGAGATCGCTGGAATGCAAAGGTATGTGAAGTAAATTGTTTTTAACACGAAGATCCCAAGAAGAAGACTTGCAATTTATTGACAATTCTAACATAACTTCAGAGCATCTCAATCGCAGTTTGTTGCACTTAAATCCAGAAGGAACGAGACTGCTAGCAAATAATTTTTTATACAAGTTAGGTTATTTATGACAAAGTTCTGTTAGCTGTAATTTAGGTAGGCAACAAATTAACGATTAATCTGATTCCGAGCAAATATCATACGAAAATGGCATATGCTCCCCACAGGATTATTCAGGGGATTGTACTGACTCAAATATTAGCAACGATACTTTTTCACAATTCGAGCAATCCAATCCTTCCGGCTCCATCTTTTCTGTCTCGGATGCTGTGGAGGAGAGTACCCTAGAATATCCTGTGAATGCTGTGAATGATGACCATGCAGATCAGAGTGACGCTAAATCTGAACTACGAAATCTGACGCTGAAAAACCTTGGTCGCGTGATTGTTGGTTACTTAAATATAAATTCAATAAGAAATAAACTTGATCCACTGAAAGAAATAGTTTCAAAGAATATTGATATTTTAATGATTGCAGAAACAAAACTTGATGCCTCTTTTCCAAAAGAACAATTTTTCATTGAAGGGTACTCTGATCCGCTGCGACTAGATCGAAATGATTGTGGCGGAGGACTACTGGCCTATGTCAGAAGCGATATTCCATCCAGTCAACTAAAATCTTTTAAGTTTGGCGATGATAATGAGATCATCTATTTTGAAATCAATTTGAGGGGTAAAAAATGGGCTCTTTTCAGTATTTATCGACCGCCGTCCCAATCACGAGATCATTTTTTCGAGAATCTTGGCAAAGCAGTTGATCACTATAGTGCAAACTATGACAATTTTCTGTTCCTTGGTGATTTCAATTCATTAGAGACAGATAAGAAGATCCAAGATTTCATGAACGGCTATTCCCTCAAAAATTTAGTCAAGGAACCAAATTGTTTGAAGGCTGAAAATCTAACGTGTATTGACCTCATATTAACCAACCGGTACAGGAGTTGCCAACATACCACCACGATAGAGACAGGGCTTTCTGACTACCATAAAATGGTGGTAACTGTTTTGAAAGTGACTTAACAAAAAACTGGGCCAACAATCGTGAATTATCGAAATTATAAGAATTTTACAGAACAAGCTTTCAAACAAAATCTCAGGGAAGAGTTGCAAAGTATCCAAGCGAAATATTTAGATTACAACAATTTTCAAAACTGTTTTGAGAAAGTACTTGACAACATGCCCCGATGAAAAAGAAATATGTGAGGGCAAATGATGGGCCTTTTATGAATCGAGCCGTTCGTAAAGCAACTATGCTGTGTTCTCGACTGAAAAATAGATATAATAAAAGCCTTATAGTCGAACATTGGGAAGCGTTTCGCAAACAACGTAACTTATGCGTAAAATTATTTAGAACTGAAAAAAGAACCTTTTACAAAAAGTTGAATATTTCTGACATTTATGACAATAAAAAATTCTGGAAAACAGTTAAGCCTATCTTCTCGGATAAATGTCGGTCAAATTCAAAAATTACCCTTATTGAAGATGAAAAGATTATTTCGAATGACGAAGAAGTTGCAGAGACTCTGAAGAATTATTTCGTAACTGTCACTGATTCCCTAGGTATTACAGAGAACAGTGACATTATCTCTAGCACAGAGGGTGCATCGGATCCTATCGAAAAGGCTCGGCTTAAATATTCCAATCACCCAAGCATAAGAAAAATTCGTAAGTTTGTTCAAAACGCTGACCCCTTCAAATTCCGAAAGGTGTCGTTGGAACAGATGGACAATGAAATTAGGAGACTCAATCCTAAAAAGGCAACAACTTTCAAAAATATACCTGCAAAAGTCCTTAAAACCAATTCTGACATTTGCTCCGAATCGCTGCAACTCATTTTCAATAACTGTATTGAAAATGATTTGTTTCCCGATTCGTTGAAGCTCGCAGATATCACATCTCTTTCATAAAATGGATGAGAAAACCAGAAAGAAAAATTACAGACCAGTCAGCGTTTTGCCAACTGTTTCTAAAGTCTGTGAGAGAATTATGGATGGCCAGATTACTGCTTATATATCACATTATTTATCGGCGCTGCTTTGTGGTTTTCGTAAAGGGTACAATACTCAACACACTTTAATTCGAATGCTCGAATAGTGGAAAGGAAGCTTAGATAATGGGGAGAATATTGGAGCAGTCCTGATGGACCTTTCTAAAGCGTTCGACTGCATACAACATGACCTTCTTCTAGCAAAACTAGATGATTATGGCTTTAGTCATGAAGCACTGTGTCTCGTCCACAGTTTTTTGGAAAACAAGCAGCAGAGAGTTAAGATGAACGGATCGTTTAGTACCTACAAAAACCTTTCTCTTGGAGTTCCGCAAGGATCGGTTCTTGGTCCTTTGCTCTTTAATATCTATATAAATGATTTGTTGCTCTCCATCCAGGATACCAATATCTGTAATTTCGCAGATGATACGACCATATACACATGCGATAAGAATCTCAATAGTGTTATTGCAAGGTTGGAGAATGGCTCAAATACAATCGTCCAATGGTTTGCTGATAACTTTATGAAACTGAATACCGATAAGTGTCATTTAATGGTGCTTGGTAGAAATTCTAATCAACAAGTTACAGTCAATGTAGGCAATTCTTTTACAGAGAACACGGAGGAGGAAAAGTTATTAGGCGAATAATCGACAAATAACTAAATTTTGAGACACACATCACTAAGTTATGTCAAAAGGCTGGAAATAAACTTTTCGCTCTCGCTCGCATTTCCAAATGCATGGACACTGATAAACTCAGAATCTTGATGAGATGTTTCGTAATTAGTCAATTCCAATACTGTCCATTGGCCTGGATGCTTGACAGCAGGCATCTGAACAATAAAATTAATAAGATACATGAAAGGGCCCTGAGAATTGCGTACAAGGATTATGAATCTAGTTTCAGCACCTTACTAGAAAGGGATACATCTGTCACTATTCATTCAAAGAATTTGCAGATCTTGATGACTGAAATGTTTAAAACTAAGGAGAACTTAAGCCCCCCTTTTATGAAGGAAATTTTTCGTGAGCGCAATATTACATATAACCTAAGACATAATAATGAATTTATGCTACCAAGGGCAAAAACAGTAACTTATGGCACCGAAACTATCAAATATAGAGGTCAGCAACTTTGGTTGTCCCTCCCACAGCATATAAAGAATGCTCAGTCTGTTGTTGAATTTAAGAACAAGATCAAAAGTTGTAATGCTGCTGAATGCACATGCAGACTATGTAGGACGTTTATACCACATCTTGGATTTACATGATACGATATTTTGACAACCGCTCTCTTGCCACAGATCGGGTTTCCCCCTAGCTAGAACTACGTTTTGCTTCGTCGGAAATTTTTTATGCCATGTACTTGATTACTTATTTTTTATCTTTAACTATGTATATATTGTATTTGTATTGGTCTTAATAGTTGGCTTGGATTAGCTTGTGTGTAGTTTTAGGCCTAGCCTTTTATTGTACATGGCTATGAACTTTAAATAAATTGATTATTATTATTATTATTATTATTATTATAATTATCATTATTATTATAATGGCCGTGGGGTTGACGGCTGCATCCCTTGGAGGTTTGCTCTGTGATCTATCTGATCCCACGGGGTGAAAGGACATACGGGAGGGTCATAGGGGAGGGGACATTTGCTGATGTGCCAGTTATTTCATATCTTGTTTACGCTGAAAAAAAGTTTGAATTTAAAACGTGATTTTAATTCCCACTGGGTCTTAATTTCGGGGTCAGTTATGTTTACTAAGAATAGGGTTCTTTGTAATGAAATGTAATTTTAGCTTATTTTTAACTGTATTGAAGTTGTTTACCATGGAGTATAAATCCTGGGTTGTCCAATTAGAAAAGTACTGCTGACGAAGATTTTTAATCGAAACGTACAGAGTTTTTAACAGTTGTGTTTCTTTTTATTTTCTTTTTCTGTTAATTTTTGATGATGGTTTTGTTTCTTATATTATTATTATTATTATTATTATTATTATTATTATTATTATTATTGTTATTATTATTATTATTATTATTATTATTATTATTATTATTATTATTATTATTATTATTATTATTATCACTATTATTATTATTATTATTATTATTATTATTATTATTATTATTATTATTATTATTATTATTATTATTATTATTATTATTATTATTATTATTATTATTATTATTATTATTATTATTATTATTATTATTATTATTATTATTATTATTATTATTATTATTATTATTATTATTATTATTGAAAGATAACGCACATTGTTCTAGTCAATGGGTTGTTCTTCTTGGCTTCTTGGGGTTTGATGTCAACAAGACTCATCGAACCTCAAGGACCTTTCTGAGGATCCTTGCTGTATGCAGGATAACAGTTTTCTGTTGTTCACGGATTCTGGTCTCAATGCCAATGTCCTTCATTCTTTTCTACAGTGTCTTTGGGGTAGTTCCAAGTTCCCCCAATACTATAGGAATGACCACTACCTTCATGTCCCACAGCCTCTTCAGTTCTCGTACGAGATCTTGGTACTTCTCAGTCTTCTCCATCTCTTTACTGTCCACCCTGCTGTCATATTGGATAGCAAAGTCTATTACCTGAGCCTTGTTTGTGTCTTTATCAATGACTATCATATCTGGACGTCTTGCTTGGATGATATGGTCTGTCTACACTGTAAAATCCCATAAAATCTTCCATTTGTCGTTCTCTATCACTGACCCTGGATCGTTTTTATACCATTTATCCTTTACTTCGATGCCATATTTTTTACAAACATCCCAGTGCACCCTCCTACCAACCCAATCGTTTCTTCTCTTGTACTCTCTCTGTGCCATCTTACTACACTCACTTATTAAGTGGTTCAGTCTCGTCCTTTTCCTGCACATTCTGCACTTACTTTGTTCCTGAGTATTATCAATTTTTGCCTTGACCACATTTGTACGGACTGCTTGCTCTTGTGCAGCAAGTATTAGAGATTCTGTTTCCCTCTTCAAGTTTCCCTGCTTTAGCCATAGCCACCTGTCCTCACCAGTGATGTCATCAGTTTGCCTCAGAAATTGTCCTTGCAGTGTCTTTTCTTTCCAGTTTTTTTCCTTTCCGTTCTTTTTCTTTTCTTCACATCAGCTTCCGACTCAATAAATTCATCGTCTTCTGTGATTCTCAATGAACTTAGTAACCTTTCTGTACTATTGTTGACATACCTTTTCAATGAAACTTTTGCTATATTGACTGTATCCTCTACTCCTAAAAGTCCTCTTCCCCCATCCTTCCGTGGTAAATATAACCTATCAACGTTGCTCTTCGGATGTAAGGCATTGTGCATTGTCATCAGTTTCCTTGTTTGTCTATCTAGCTGTTCCATCTCGAATTTTGTCCAGTCAAGAAATGCAGCTGAATATCTGAGCAGCGATACTGCCCAGGTGTTGATACCTTTTATGAGATTACCTGCATTTAGCTTAGTTTCCAGAATTTTTCGTACCCGTCTTTTGTACTCTTTCATAACTTTATCTTTCATTTCCTGGTGTTTTATCTGATCTGCTTGAAGCATTCCCAAATATTTGTAACTTTCTCCACCCTTTACTGACTTAATCACAGACTCGTCTGGTAACTTAATCCCATTTGATGTAGCTACCTGTCCTCTTTTCAACACTAGCATGGCACACTTTTCTATTCCAAACTCCATTCCAACGTCTTTGCTGAAAATCCGAACTGTTTGAATCAAGGAGTCCAATGATTTTTCATTCTTCGCATACAACTTCAGGTCATCCATAAATAAAGATGATTAACCTTCTCTCCAGTCTTAGAAAATTCGTATTCTGCCTTTGACTTCCTCAATATGTGGGTTAAAGGAATCAGCGCAACTGCAAACAGCAGAGGAGATAATGTATCTCCTTGGAAGATTCCTCTCTTGATCTTTACTTCTCCAAGCATTTGTTCTCCACATGTTAGTTCTACTCGCCAGGTTTTCATACTCTCCTCAAGGAACTGCCTGAGCTGTTCATTAACCCCCAAATCCTTCAGGCACTCAAGAATCCATGAATGGGGGATCATGTCATACGCTTTACGGTAGTCTATCCACCCCATCGCAAGCCCTTTCCTCCTTTGCTTAACCTCCCTTAGTACCATTCTATCTATATATAGCAAGTCATGCGTGCCTCTTGATTTTCTCCTACAACCTTTTTGCTCTTCTGGTAGCTGTGATCTTGAATCTAGATATTCGTACATTTCATTAGCAATTATTCCTGTCAACAGTTTCCATAGTAGCGTTAGGCAAGTTATAGGCCTGTAGTTACTCGCAATATTACCTTTCCCTTTGTCTTTCTGCATCAAGATCGTTTTCCCTTTGGTCATCCAGTTTGGTGTTCCATTTTCCAAACATTCTTCAAGGTGCTTTCTGACGGCTTTATGCATACTCTTGAAGTTTTTCAGCCAGTATCCTTGTACCCCGTCAGGACCCGGTGCTTTCCAATTGGGTATCTTTCTCAGCATTTGCTGCATTTTTTCTTCTGTGATTATGAATCGTTCTTGCTCTACGTTGTTTCTCCTCATGTCAGCCTTGAATTGCCCTAGCCATTCAGCTGATTCATTGTGCTCTTTCTCTACCCCCCCAAATTCCTTCCCAAAACTCCTTCGCTGCTTCTGCATCTGGAACATCATTTCTTTCTTGTTTCCCGCCACTGTTTAACTGTTAATAAGATTTTCCTTGGTTGTTCTGAAATGTCCTATTCTGTTGATATTGGTTTTTCCGATTGTTATATTGTTTAATCTTTCCTGTAATAGCCTTTATCCTTTGTAGTATTTCTTCCTTCACAGTGGCAAGTCCCTTCTGTGTGACTTTATATTTATTTTGTAGACAGCTTCTATGCTTATGCTTAATTTTCTTCTTTTCAATCAACATATTCACCCGACAAAGGTCTTTGTTCATCTCCTTCACTCGTCCCTCAAGTCTTCTTTTCCACCATGGTTCTGTTCTGGCATTTCGGTTTGGCTTCCTTAGTCCTAGCAACTCCCTGACTAAAACAGCTCCTGCATATATGAGATTATTTGTATCCGTGATATTATTTGTTTTCATTTTCCCCAACAACATATAAACTTTTCGGACAGCAGATTGCAGTCTTCCCTTTTCCACTCCCTTCAAAGGTGGTAATCTCTCTCTTTGATTGCTAGTTAATATGTTTTTCTGTCGCTCGATCAATCCCTTCTCTTCGTCACGTAAACCACTATTTTCATTAATTTCGATTTCTTCACATGCATTATTCCTGTCTGTTGATCCCATTGCAACATCATCTACTGTATCAGATTCCACTTCTTCAAGCATCACTCCCTGTTCAACGTCTTCTACGTTTCTTCTAATCTCTTCAAGTTCGAGATCAGAGAGTCATTTTTTCTTCACAATAATATTTTTCAGGTCCAGTAGCCACTGCTCAGTTACTGGGAACATTTCCTTTTCCATCCAATATCTATGCATTCTTTTTCGATGTCCATTCCGTCTTGGCTCACTCTGGTAGCATTCCATCACTACTCTGTTGTCTTCTTGAGACCACTTTCTTCTTTGGATCCTTGGGGCAGTAGCTGGATGACGACCGGACCCACGCTGCTCTTCCATGGGGCACCTGCCGGGCGAAAAACCTTCACTTACTGATCCAGTCTCATTCACGCCGTTATTTGGTAAATTAATTGTAGACATTACACTCATAATGAGGGTAGTGGTGATAAGGTGTCACAACCACCGGTGTGTTTATCGAGAACACCTTCTCTAGGGGGGTTGTCAACCAAGACTAAAGAGTCTCCCCTACCCATGAGACAGACTAGCCCCCGCCGGACGCCAACCCGTTATTTCAAGGCCTCGGGGAGAGCTGACAGGTGCTACACCTTGCTCAAGGGTGACCTCGAGGTAGCTGTGGCAAAGGGTAACCTCATTCTCCCACGTCGAAACTCCACAACCGGATGCAGTTTCAAGTCGTACCCAGGACCATTTATTTATTATTATTATTATTATTATTATTATTATTATTATTATTATTATTATTATTATTATTATTATTATTATTATTATTATTATTATTATTATGATAGGTTTACTTTGAAAGGTAACAATTGTCAGCACCAAATTGAAGCGAATATCTCACAATATCAAGGAGTTGCATTTTCTCCTCACTCGTGGAATCTTCATCCGGGACAAATCAAAGGAAGCCGACACTTACAACGGTTTTCTGATTTGAACAATTACCCCCGTCTTTTGCGGCTGTTGGTGTTGTTGCAACTAAAGTACGACCAAAAACTATGTAGAGTTAAAACGTTTTTCGATGTCATGTCGGCTCTATTTGCTTAATAGTAAAAGTTAAAATCTCTTTCGAAAGAGGAAGAGAAGCGTAATATCCTTAAACAGCATTTTCAAAATTCAAGCTTGCAAATGGGGGTTGAAATCAAGCCTCAAAAAAGGCAATTCTTTGCCCACGCAGCCGTCGAGGTTGAATAATATATAGCTGAAAAGCTCTTCTTTAGCTGTATCCAGATCTGTGCTCTGTTTATTTGTCAACCCAATACGTTTTTGTCTGCATACGAAGAAATGGCCAAGGGTTACCAGATTTTGTAAAAGTTGGTTTCCCTAAAATCGGGGGAAGTAACAAGTCGCTACGGCAACGAATAACACGGACTCTATCACAGCGAAACTGTATCGAGCATGGAAGGTTATCTTAAGGGTAGTTTTGCTGTGATAAAATCTCTGTTATTTGTTGTTTTAGTGACTCAGTGCTTCCCTCGTTATTGAGAAAACCAGATCTTCTAAAATCTGCTAATAGCAATTTGTTCGCATGTAGGCAAAAACCTATTGGGTTGACAAACAAACAGAGCACAGATTCGGATACAGCTAAAGAAGAGCTTTTCCGCCACATATTTTTCAACCTCGATGGCTGCGTGGGCCAAGAGTTGCCTTTTTGAGGCTTGATTTCAACCCCTTCTGTATGTTCGATTTTCGAAAAGCTGTTTAAGGATATTACGCTTCTCTTCCTCTTTCGAAAGAGACCTTAACTTTTACTATTAAGCAAATAGAGCCGAAATGGCATCGAAAAACGTTTTAACTCTACATAGTTTTTGGTCGTACTTTAGTTGCAACAACACCAACAGCCGCAAAAGACGGGGGTAATTGTTCAAATCAGAAAACCGTTGTAAGTGTCGGCTTCCTTTGATTTGTCCCGGATGAAGATTCCACGAGTGAGGAGAAAATGCAACTCCTTGATATTGTGAGATATTCGCTTCAATTTGGTGCTGACAATTGTTACCTTTCAAAGTAAACCTATCATAATAATAATAATAATAATAATAATAATAATAATAATAATAATAATAATAATAATAATAATAATAATAATAATAATTATTATTATTATTATTATTATTATTATTATTATTATTATTATTATTATTATTATTATTATTATAATATTAATAATAATAATAATAATAGGTTTGTTCCAAGTTACTGAGGCACAACTAACCATCCAAGCAAGATGTATACGAGAAAGAGGTTGGCTATCTGATGTAGAAATCGAGAAAATTAAGAGGAGGATTGCGGAAACCGGCCAAGAGAATAATGGGATTGCAAGGGATATAGGACGACATGTGGAAGCAGAGACTAGAGGTGTGCAAGACAATGGAAACTTTGTTGAAGATACAATGGGAGACAGTGGTATAGGAGGAAGATGGCATGTTGAACTTACAGATGAAATTACAGAAGGTCAGCAAGTAATTGTAGACATGCTGAAGACGAAAATGGAAAACCCAACAGAACTTGAAGAAGTTAACTTGAGAACAGCTGATAGAAATAAAACAAGGGAGAAAACTATGCTCGTCAATGAAGTCATAGACAGAATACGAGTGGAAAACATTAGCGATGCAAATCTTTTGGTACTAGCGGGAGCAAATGTTGTAGCTGACTTGTTGGGAATTAAGAAAAGAAAAGGAACTAACCAACAACCATGGTGGAAAAGAAGAATGCAAGCCAAAGTTCAGAGTCTGAGGAAGGATCTCAGCAAATTAGAGGAATGGAAGAATAACAACCTTCGGAGTGAGAGAAAGAAGGAATTGCTAGAAAGACAATATCATGTAAAGAACAAGGGAATTAATGCAGTGGTGGAGGAGTTGAAACAACGAATAAAAGCAAAGACAGCAAAAATAAGAAAATACGAAGAGAGAAGTAACCAATTCATGCAGAATAGGCTTTTCCAAACTAATCAGAAGAGGTTATTCGAGAAACTAGAAGGAATTGAAAGAAGGAATGATGTAAGACCTGATGCAGAAGACAGTATCACATTTTGGAGTAACATTTGGAGTAAGTCTGTTCAACACAATGAAAAAGCAGAGTGGTTAGAGGAGGTCAAGAACCAAGTCACAGGAGTAGAGAAGCAAGAAAATATCAAAATAACAAAAGAGATGGTGAAAAAGCAGCTAGGGAAGACGCCAAAGTGGAAAGCAAGTGGACCAGATAATGTAAATGGATACTGGTTAAAAAGTTTTAGCAAATTGCATGAAATAATAGCAATGCGGTTGGACGAAATTTTATGTAATGGAGAAACACCAGAATGGATGACAAAGGGACGCACATGCTTGATTCAAAAAGATGAGAGTAAGGGAAACGATGTCTCAAATTTCAGGCCAATCACGTGCCTTCCCTTAATGTGGAAGCTGCTAACGGGGATATTGGCTGAAGAAGTTTATACACACTTGGAAAGAAAGAATCTATTTCCTGATGAGCAGAAGGGGTGTAGGCGTAATAGCAGAGGTACAAAAGACCAGTTGATGATAGATAAGATGGTACTGAAAAATTGTAAGAAGCGACTCACCAATCTATGCCTTGCTTGGATCGATTACAAGAAGGCGTACGATATGGTGCCGCATTCGTGGATTTGTCAGTGTTTGCAGATTTTCAAGATATCAGACAACATCAGGAATCTAATAGAAAGGTCAATGACTAAATGGAAAGTAGAACTGACATCAGCTGGAGAAAGGTTGGGAGAAGTGAAGATAAAGCGAGGTATCTTCCAAGGTGATAGTCTGTCACTGATTTTGTTCGTTGTTGCTTTGATACCAATGTCAATTGTCCTAAATAGCATGCCAATTGGATACAACCTAGGAAAAGACAGGGGTAACTTGAATCATCTTTTCTTTATGGATGACTTGAAGCTATATAGTCGTAAAGTGGAAGAGCTGGATACCCTTGTGCAAACAGTTAGGCTAATCTCCGAAGACATCGGCATGGAGTTTGGCATTTCGAAATGTGCAATGATTGAGATGAAACGAGGGAAGATAGTACAGAATGACGGAATCGAATTACCGGACGGCGAAAGAATACGGTCATTAGAAATAGATGAAGCCTATAAATACCTAGGGGTACTGCAAAGCGATAAGGAGAAAAGCAAGGAAATGAAAGAAATTGTAAGAAAAGAGTATTTTCGAAGACTGAGGATGATCCTAAGGTCCAGCCTCAATAGTGGAAATACTGTGCAGGCAATAAACGCCAGAGCTGTTTCGATAATTAGATATGGTGCAGGAATAATTGAATGGACGAAAACAGAGTTGAAGGAAATCGATCGAAAAACCAGAAAGATGTTTACCATCTATCACAGTATGCATCCGCAAGGAGATGTAGATAGACTTTACTGGAAAAGAAAAGAAGGTGGCAGGGGATTGTTAAGTGTACAAGACGTGGTCAAAATAGAAGAAAACAGTATGGGCTTCTACATAAAGGATAAAGAAGAAACGTTACTCGCAGAGGTTGTCAGAGAAGGCCTATTTGATGACAGTGAAGACCCAAAGAAAATGAAGGATGAGGTTTTAAAGAAGCATAAGGCAGCATTTGAAGAAAAGACCCTGCATTCAAAGTTTATCAAGGAAACAAGTGATGTGCGTGATAACAAGAATAGCTGGTTATGGTTGCGGAAAGGCTACCTTAAGAAAGAAACGGAAGGACTGCTGCTAGCAGCGCAAGATCAAGCATTAAGAACCAGGTGGATAATGAAAAACATAGACAAGAAAGATGTCCAAGACAAATGCAGGTTGTGCGGAGAGAGGGACGAAACAGTTGCGCATATAGTTTCTGAATGTAAACAGCTGGCCCAGAATGAATATAAGAAATGTCGACATGATAAAGTGGCTGCCATGCTGCACTGGAGCTTGTGCCAACAATATGGATTCCCTTGTACAGAAAAAAGCTATGAGCACGTCATCACTAAAGAGATGAGGGTTCTAGAGAACGATGAAGTAAAGGTAATGTGGGATTTTCCGATTCAGACTGATGAGAAGCTGGAACACAACCGACCAGACATTGCCATTGTAAAGAAAAAGAAGAGAACCTGTATGTTAATAGACGTGGCGTGTCCCTTTGACACCAGAATAGAGCGAAAAGAGAAAGAAAAAATAGAAGTGTACACATACCTAAAATATGAGATCTTGAAGTGCTGGAGGAACGAAGTGAAGACAGTCATAATTATCCCGGTCATTATTGGTGCTCTTGGCATTGTGACAAAAAATCTTGAGAATTACCTATCAAAGATAGACTTTGCACCAGGTATCGAACCACTTCAGAAAACTTGCCTACTTGGAACAGCCCGTGTACTGAGAAAGGTTTTGGACTACCAGCAGTAGTTAAAAGACACAGAAGACATCGACAAACAGACAGTTGTTACCCTAGGCTTCTGGTTGTGGCCCGGTAGCAATTGAAAATAACCGGCTCAAAGCAAGATCAAACATTAGCCGTGAGAAACAGTCAAATAATAATAATAATAATAATAATAATAGTAATAATAATAATAATAATAATAATAATAATAATAATATAATATTAATAAATGTAATAATAATATTAATAATAATAATAATAATACCTGGTGCAAAGTCTATCTTTGATAGGTAATTCTCAAGATTTTTTGTCACAATGCCAAGAGCACCAATAATGACCGGGATAATTATGACTGTCTTCACTTCGTTCCTCCGCACAAGCCTATGATATGGTTCCACATTCGTGGTTGGAGGAATGCTTTAGGGTTTTTGGCATCGCAAGTAATGTTGACAATCTCCTGGTAAATAGCATGAAAAAATGGAAAACAGATTTGACATTTGGTGGCAAGAGTCTTGGAGAAGTAAAAATAAAGAGAGGCATATTTCAGGGAGATTCACTATCACCACTGCTGTTCATTATTGCCCTGATTCCATTGTCAATGATCTTGAGAAAAGTGTCATATGCTTATGAGTTCAAGAGTGGAGTGAAATTGAATCATCTGTTGTTTATGGATGACCTCAAGTTATATGCCAAGAGTGAAACAGGATTAGATTCGTTGGTACAGACAGTGCATATGTTTAGTAATGACATTGGAATGGAGTTTGGTGTGGAGAAATGTGCAGTGATGGTGATAAGAAGGGGAAAGTTGGCAAGGTCAGATGACATCATTTTACCTGATGAGAGTGTGATTAAAGGATTAGCAGAAGGGGATGCGTACAAGTATCTAGGTGTCTTAGAAGCAGAGGAAGTTAAGAAAGAGCAGATGAAAAATATACTGAAGAATGAATATAAGAGACGGATTAGAAAGGTTCTGCAGTCTAAACTAAATGGTGGAAACACGATCAAAGCTATCAATACTTGGGCTGTATCTCTTCTAAGACACTCAGCACCATTTGTGAACTGGACAAAAGAAGAGGTAAAGGATATGGATAGAATGACAAGGAAGACAATGACTATGAATGGAGCATTACATCCAAGGGACAGCGTGTGTCGTTTGTACGTGCCAAGGAAAATGGGAGGTAGAGGACTGATTGGAATAGAAGACTGTGTGGAGCTTGCCATTTTGGGATTAAATAACTATGTCAACGAAAGTCAAGATAAATTGATAGAAGGGGCAAGGGGATGTGAGATAATAGAGCAACATTTATTATTATTATTATTATTATTATTATTATTATTATTATTATTATTATTATTATTATTATTATTATTATTATTATTATTATTATTATTATATAAACTAAAACCTCAATCCAAATTAACAGAAAATAAAAGATAAAAACAAACTGTTAAAATTGTACGTTTCGATTAAAAATCTTCATCAGCTTGGATATGGTGGCGGTACATCATAAAATCTTCATCTCCTTGGATATGGTGGCGGTACATAGACGACATATTTTTAATTTGGCGGCACGGAGAAGATAGGCTTAGGGAGTTTATTGATGCTTTGAATCAAGCTCACCATTCAATTAAATTCACAGCAGAATGGTCTGAGAAGACGGTGAGTTTTCTCGATGTTCGGGTGGTCAAAGAGGGCAAGGAAATCATTACAGATTTGTTTACAAAACCGACAGACACCCATCAACTGTTGCACCACTCCTCCTGTCACCCTGGTCATACTAAGAGGGGTATTCCTTATAGCCAGGCTTTAAGAATTAGGAGAATCTGTTCGGAAGATCAGTTTTTTGATAAGCGGGTGGGAGAACTTAGGGGGTGGCTTTTTAATAGGGGATATAAGGAAGGAGAGGTTGATCAGCAAATTGATAAAGTTCGTTCTTTGGATCGTTTGGAGCTTCTTGATAGACAAATTAAAGACCAGAGTGACGGTAGGATACCATTAGTGCTTACGTACCATCCAGCCCTTAATAGGGTGTATGATATTTTGAGGGATATCTCGATCATTCTTTTGGTGGGTCCGGAACATAAGAAGTTGTTCCAAAACAAAATATTTTTGTCATTTCGTAGAGCAAAGAACCTAAAAGACAAATTGGTGAAGGCGAAATTACCTAATTCGGATGATGGAGCTTTGTCGGTTAAGGGCTGTTACAAATGCAATGGCAGGAAAAGTTGTCAGATTTGTGGTTTGATCAAAGAAGGGGACAGTTTTGAAAATTCTGATGAAAACAGATGTTTTACTATTTTTTCGGGTAGGTACAACTGCAATTCAGAAAATGTTGTTTACTTGTTGCAGTGTGAATGCTGCCGCAAAAAGTATGTGGGTAGCACTAAAACCAAGTTTCGGCAGAGATTTAATGTTTACAAATCTTATTTTAGGTCATACGCACGCAGACGTGACCAGGGTACACTGGACAGGGGCAAAATAATTTCGCAGGCGAACTTTTTTAGCCATTTTTTCGAAGCGGGTCACAACGGGAAATTTGATGTTACCATAAAAATCATCGATGGGGCAGAAAACGTATTTTCACTGCGCCGAAAGGAATTGTTTTGGCAATACAGGCTGGGAACATTTTTGCCAAGGGGACTTAATGAACGGGCTGCAGATGTGGAGTTGGACATGTTTGCGTGCGGGATGGCCTAATTCCTGCTGTTGCATTTGTATCCGGTGGATGTGCATGGTGGGTGTGGTTTTGCGGTTTTCTTCTATAGCTTCGTGTGCGGATACACGTGGTGTTAGGGTGGAATCCCCTATCAGGCCATTCCTTACTCAGCAAATAGCGAGTTATGGAAAGGTTATGGGGAGGACCGCGGGGCTTTTCCCACTCATTCTTGTTGTTTGCCTCCTCGGTGTGTCCAGACTTCTCCTAGGGGATTTTAATGAAGGTATCTTCCAAGGGTGGGTTTTTGGGTCTCGTGGGGGTTTGGTCAGTTATTAGAACCTTTTACTTTTAATTCCCGTTTGGGCTTTTATTTCAATGTAAGTCAGGCTTGGAAGGGTGAGGTTTTTGGTCTCTCAGGGGTTCGGTAGGTTATTGACTTACACACTGCGATTATTTATTTTCTAAACTTTCATTTTAAATTCCCGTTTGGGCTTTTATTTCTATGGAAGTTGGGCGTTCTTGTCAGGCTTGGTGTAGATTTAATTGTTTGGCTCTTCTTTATTGTATCTTAATTTAGGTTGTTTATCTTAGGTTATAAATGCTCGGTTGCTTGTTTGCAAAGTTAGGCTGATGAAGATTTTTAATCGAAACGTACAATTTTAACAGTTTGTTTTTATTATTATTATTATTATTATTATTATTATTACCATTATTATTATTATTACTATTATTCAATTGTACATTCTCGGGTTAGATGTGTTCCGGTTTATGCTTTGAAAGCAAGTTGCAACAAGCAACTAAAGGTTTCAAAGTCAATCCCCAGCTTCTTCAGGTTTCTAACACCTTCCTCAATATTCTCGCTGTGCCTAATAATGCTGTTTTTTGGACATGTCCAGTTCTCAAATCAATCCCAATCTTCTCTATCTACTTATCAAATTCTTTCGATACTGCTCCCAATGCGCCAATAACAACAGAAATGACAGTCACTTTCTTCATGCCCTACATAGTTGCTACTTCTCTTTTCAAGTCCCCATACTTTTCAATTTTTTTTGTTCTTTCGTTCTTACTCGAGAATCCCACGGCACTGCTACATAAATGATCTGGCATTCCATTGCATCTTCATTTACCACCACAACGTCCGGTCTTCTTGCTTCAATTTCGTGATCGCACTGGATGTTGAAATCCCACAATATCTTGGTATTTCCCTTTCTTGAAACACCCTCCGGTTGATGTTCGTACCACTTATTTGCCCTGTCAATGTCAAGCTCGCTACATAACTCCCAGTGTATATTCCTTGCAATGTTATCATGCCTTCTCTTGTATTCTCGCTGGGCTAGCATCTTACATTCGCTCACAATGTGGTTGATAGTCTCTCCTTTTTCACCACATAACCTGCACAGAGGTGACTCCAACGTTTTATCAATATGATGTTTCACATAATTTGTTCTTAATGCCTGATCTTGTGCAGCACATATTAATGCTTCTGTACCAGCTTTCAAATCGCCATTTTTGAGCCATCCCCAGGTCTTATCTTTATCAATGTTTTCATCCATGTCTCTAATGTATTGTCCGTGCATTCTTTTTTCTTTCTACGCTTGTTCACTTGCGTTGATCTGCATTCTTTTGAATTCTTCCGGTCTTACTGTCTCCTCTGTTTTGATGGTCGTTTTCATACTTGCCACTTTCAGCATTGGTTCATTACTTTGCTTCACGTACCAACCCAAGCTGTTCTCTTCACCCTTTATACACCATTCGCAACTAATTAGTCCCCTTCCTCCTATGCGCCTTGGTACATACAACCGTGCAACGTCACTCTTTGGGTGAAGCGTTTTATACATTTTCATCAATTTCCTAGTTTTTCTATCCATCCATTCAAGCTCTTCCCTTGTCCATTTCAGCAACCCAGCTCCATATCTTAAGAGAGAAATCGCCCACTATTTACTATATTGTTTCCATTCAATTTCGACTTCACTATCAATCTTGTCCTTCTCGGATATTCATATTTGAATTTGTCTTTCATTTCCTTTTCCTTGATGTTGTCCAGTTCCAATATCCCTAGGTACTTGTAGCCATCCTTCTCTACTTCCTTAATCGTCTCACCATTTGGTAGTACTATACCATCCGTTTTGTTTAATTTTCCTCTTTTCATAATCACTACACCACACTTCTTTATCCCGAATTCCATTCCTATATCTGATCACTTGCACTGTCTTAACCAAACTGTCAATCTCCCTTTCATTTTTCCCAAAGAGTTTCAAATCATCCATAAACAGTAGATGGTTCACCTTCAAATTTCCCTCCTTGATAACATAACCTGCCCTTATCTTCCGCAGAACTTTAGTTAATGGTATCATGCAAATTACAAATAGCAATGGTGAAAGACTATCACCTTGAAAGATTCCCCTTCTGATGTCAACTTTTCTCAGATTCTCCCCACATGATGTTAGCTCTGTTGCCCAATTCTTCATGGTATTTTCTATAAATTTCTTGATGTTCTCAGAAATTTGGCTCAGCTCTAAGCATTCAAAAATCCACGAGTGCGGAACTAGGTCATATGCCTTGCGATAGTCTACCCATGCCATGGCTAAATTTTTATGTCCTTTTTTGCAGTCCTGCAAGATCACTTTGTCTATGAGGAGTTGATCTTTCGTTCCTCTGCTTTTCCTTCTACATCCTTTCTGTTCTTCCGGCAGTATGTTGTTTCTTTCTAAGTACTCATACATACTCTCAGCTATTACTCCAATCAACAGTTTCCACATCAATTACAAACAAGATATAGGTCTGTAATTGTCAACTGCGTTACCCTTTGAATGATCTTTTTGGCACAAAACAGTTCTTCCTTGAGTCATCCAGCTTGGTACAGGGATTCTGTTATTAATCATATCATCCATTTGACTCGCAATTCTACCATGTAATGATGTCAGTTTCTTTATCCAATAACCCTGAACGCCGTCAGGGCCTGTGGCCTTCCAGTTTGGTATCTTTTTGCACTGTTGTCTTATCAAATTTTCTGTGATTTCTATATTTTCCTGCTGTTCACCTTTTGTTCTACTCTCAGGTCATTTAACCATTCTGCATTTTTATTATTATGTTTTTCATTGCCCCAAATATCTTTCCAAAATGCTGTACTTTGCTGGGCATCGGGTTTCACTTCTTGTTTTCGATTCTCTTCTTTAAGATCTTGGTAAACCTTTTTCTGGTCGTAGCGAAACATTCTAGTTTGCTTATATTGTTCTATTCGTTGTTCATACCTCCTGATCTTAGCAGCCTTTACACTAAGCCTTTGCTTGAGTTCCTCTATTACTTTATTTAATCCTTTTTTCTTGATGTGATACTTATGTTCCAGGTTGTTATATTTCTCCTTATTTCTTATTTCGTTTCTTTTGTATCTCTCCAAGATGTTGATATTTTTTCTTATTTCATTTATTTTCTTTCTTATTCTTCTTTTCTTTCTTATTATCATTGTCCTTTCTTCACGCCTTTTTGTTTTTTGGCGGCTTTTTCTGGGCAGCGGATTGAATCCCTCAATCTTAGGTGTCCAGAGTCCTTCTAATTATCTTCGCCGCCGTGCCAAGTACACAAGTCCTTTGTAATAAAGATGTCATTTGTCCCATTTCAAGTTGCTCAACATATCTCTTAAAGTTTTTGCTCAGCGTACCAAGAGCTCAGATGATGATTGGTATTATCACCACTTTCCTGACATTCCATAGTTTTGCTACTTCCCTTCTAAGATCTTCATACTTTTCCCCCTTCTCCTCTTCTCTTTCGATCACTCTTCCATCAAACGGGCATGAAACGTCAATGACTTTGCATTCATTTTTCTCTTTATCGTGTATTAAGATGTCAGGTCGATTGTGATTCAACTGCTCATCTGTTTGAATTCTAAAATCCCATAAGATCTTTGCCTTTTCATTCTCTAAAACACCTTCTGGAATATGATCATACCATTTCTCTGTACAATCGAACCCATATTTCCTGCAAAGCTCCCAGTGAATTACTTTCCCAACTCTATCATGCCGCCAATTCTTGTACTGGTCCCGGGCCAACTTTTTCACATTCAGCCACTACATGCGCAATAGATTCCTCTCGTTTTCCACACATTCTACAAACAGGTGAAACATCTTGTTTGTCTATGCGCCTCTTAATAGCATTCGTCCTCAACGCCTGATCCTGGCCTGCCATTAACATCCCCTCTGTCTCCTTCTTCAGCGTACCTTTCCTCAGCCATTCCCATGAATCAGAACTTCTTATGCCTGTAGTCAACTTCTCATACTGACCATGTAAAACCTTCTCTTTATAAGATTCCATTCTTTTTACCTTGATTGCCTCCTTTGGCATCCCAGAGCCCAACAAGTTTTCTTCCTTTACTGCTTTTAAAAATGGTTCTTTGCTCCGCGCTACATAGCTATACAAACTGTTTACCTCAATCTCAACGCAATCCTCAATACTGATTAAACCCCTGCCACCGTCTGCTCTTTTGTAATAGAGTCTGTCAACATCCGCCTGTGGGTGCAATGCTCTATAGATAGTTAGCAACTTTCTGGTTATCTTTTCGACGGCTTTCAGCTCATCTACCCTCCAGTTAATTATTCCTAAACCATATCTGATGATTGATACAGCCCTGGCATTTATTGCTTGGATGATGTTTCCACCATTCAGTTTGGATTTCAGTATTGATCTAACCCGCCTGATACATTCCTGCTTCAGTTTCTCCTTCATTTCTTCGTGTTTTACGTTGTCGATCTCTAAAATTCCTAGATATTTGTACCTCTCTTCTTCAAGACCTTTCATAAATTCATTACCTGGCATAACAATACCATCACATTTCACAATCTTTCCTCTCTTCATGATCAAGATCGCACATTTGCTGATTCCAAATTCCATTCTGATGTCATCGCTAAATACTCTTACTGTGTTGACAAGTGTATCTATTTGGTCTTATTATTATTATTATTATTATTATTATTATTATTATTATTATTATTATTATTATTATTATTATTATTATTATTATTATTATTATTATTATTGTATCCACCTTTCTAACTGCAAAAATTAGGAAGTGATCTACCATTTCTAGCTCTAAGATACCAGATCTTTTAATATATTTTGCCCTATTGGTAGAAAAATGGTCTAATAATGATTTGCTGACAATTTTTCTTTGGTTTTCAGTCGAAGAATAGCAATCCTTGTATAATCAGTAATGACTTGCTCCAAATGATATTCCGAGTAAAGCTGTCTCAGCCTCTTTACATTGGCGTTTTTGTTGTTTTTAAAGTCACAGTTTGTGTCCTCAACAAGAATTATTTCTTTGTCCTCGGAATCTAGATCATGCAAAACTTCGTTGAGTGACTGGAAGGAGGTACTGTCTACGATTGTCGTTGGGGGGAATACCAGGGAAGCAGATAGAAAGTCTTAGCCTGCTGCAATATAATCTCCAGGCATAACAATTCGAGATCATTACTTTTATCCTATCCTTTGGGTCGGGAAGGGTATCCTTCACATATATTACTACTCGACCACCATGAATGTTGCGATCGTTTCGATAGATTTTGTAGCCTGGAATATGAACCTCAACTTTCCTTTCGAGCCTAGTTTCATAGCGCCAAAATGTCAATTTATGGTCATTCACGACAACTTCTAGTTCATGTCTATGCATTCTTAGCGAAACAATGTTAAGAGATGCAATCATTATTAGACCATTTTTCTTTCTGAAATTTGAATCAGTAACAATGATTTTGTTTATTATAGTACTTTCACATTTTTTGAGCTGACCTGATCCTAGCAGTATCTAACAAATTTACTTACATTATCAGCATACTTTCTGATGCCTCCATCATTTATATGGAGTCCATCTGTCCACAGATTCGAGAAGAGAATGTTATTGTTGTAACCAACCTATGTTTAGGGAAAATCTGCCGAAAAAGGGACCCTCGTTTAGAGAATTTAGGACCCAAAAACCCACCCATATGGGCGGCACATACCCGTGCCCTTAACATCTTATGTTACCCCCATGGGTTTACAACTTGAGTATGGATGTTTGATGCTCTTGAGCGGGCTTTCTTTGTTTCTTGATTTCGTACATTGTTCATCGTCCTTTCATCTCGCATCTTAGTTTCATTCTCTATTGAATTAGAATTATCAAGGGGTGCGAATCTGTTCATATCTAATTTGCTCCAGAACTCCAGGGAAGGAGTTTGTTTTTTGGATGTTATGGTGGTAAGGAAGGGACGTGCCTTGGAGACTGATCTCTACTGCAAACCAGCTGATACGCATCAGTATTTGCAGAGGGCTTCATGTCATCCATGGCACGCCAAGCAGACTATTCCCTTTGGGCAGGCTCTTAGGATTCGGAGGATTTATTCTGATGATGATGGTAAGTTTCGAGCTAGGTCAATAATAACAATAATAAAATAATAATTTCGAATATTTAAACTGGATAGACACGTCAACTTACGAGAAGCTGTTATCAATGTGTGTCCAGTATAAATTAAAGAGTGCAACCTAAACATAAACCAAATCTAAAGAGAAGCAATATAAAAAGTACTTATCAATTTTACAATAAAAGTGTCCTCGCATCTCAGCTAAAATGTTTCTTTAAAAAAGTAAGAAAATCAGTTATTGGCATTTCACGAGCTTCCAATGGGAGCATATTGTACTCTTTAGCACCGGTGAATGAGAAACTTTTTCTGGCGTACTCTGTTTTAATAATTGGCAGACGTATTATTTTTGAACTGTTCCTTGTCTGTATTGAATGTTCTATCAGCTGGAAGTAATTTTTGAAAGGATCGATGACTTTATCATCTAGGCATGATCTGACAAGGGTACAAGCTCGTTTCTTGTTGGCATTGGTAACTGACTGCAGTGTGATTCTGTTTACCGAGTTTCTATCTACAATGGCTTCGGCTCTAATGTGGAAGGAATCCAACTTTTCTGATTGGGTTCTTGTGTTGCAGAGCAGGAGGATACCGTAATATGTGAACGTTGGTAAAATCATACTTTGGTATATGGCCTTAGCTGCTTTCATATCCAGGTCTCCTCTTAGTTTTGCAAGGAGACTGAGTCGCGAGGACGCCTTTTTATAACACTTGTCAAAAAACGAGTTCATATTCAGGGTACTGTCAATTGGGATTCCGAGGTACTTGTAGCTTGCGGTTTTTGTTATCACCCTATCGCTTACGCTCGGTCTGAAATCAGATGAACCATTCGCTACTTTCTTAGCGGTTCCAAATAGAAGAGCTTCAGTTTTTCCTTTGTTGAGGTTCATAGTAAGTTCATTTTCATGGAACCATTTATCCAGCCTACTGAGATCTCTGTTGAGTTCCTCAGTGATATCGGTAGCATTTTTCCCAGAAACGTACAATACTGTATCGTCTGCATATTTTATTACTTTAGAGTTTTCAATGACATCAGTCAGGTCGTTAAAGATAATTAGAAATAACAGCGGTCCAAGGATCGATCCTTGAGGAACCCCTGATGAAGGGCTAAAACTTTCAGAATATTCCTGTGCAAACTGGACGATCGCATTGCGGTTGAATAGATAATCAGTAAACCACTCTAGCTCTGTATCGTGTATGCCATATTTTGGTAGTTTGGTCAAAAGTTTTGCATGACTGATTGTGTCGAAAGCTTTCGACAGGTCTATGAAACACGCAACAGTAAATTTTCCTTTGTCGACGTTTGATCGTATTTCGTCTAAGAAGAGAGTTACTGCTTGCTCGGTAGACATACCTTTGCGAAATCCGAATTGATGACTGTAGAGTAGATTGTTCTCTTCTAGAAACTTCATCAGCTGTTTGTGAACAACTCTTTCAACGATTTTAGACACAATCGGTAGGATTGATATCGACCTGTAGTTGTTAAATTGAGACCGGGGGCCAGACTTGTAAACTGGTGTGATACGAGCTGTTTTCCAACCTGTTGGTACGACTCCATTTCTGATTGAGAGGTTGATAATGTAGGTGAGAGGCTCTTTAATCTCATCCTTAGCGTCCTTGAGGAACACGACAGGCAGATTGTCACATCCGGTTGATTTCTTCTTTTTCAGCTTCTTAATGAGACTACAAATTTCCACAGGTGTTACTTCTTTAAAGCGAAATGTTTTTTAAGTTTTAAAGATCATGTTATTCTGTTTCCGCCATGCGAAGTTGGTAAGGCGCATGGCTTGTGACTTGATGTGGTTGACAGCAGTTGAGAAGAACGATCTGAAGCCATTGGCAATTTGTTTCGCATCAATACACTTCTCCCCGTTTATATCGAACGAATTGCACTGTGGGTTACCCTTTGATGATGTTGGGTAAATGCTCTTGAGAGTCTTCCAGAATTTGTCCGGGTCATTGGAGCTCTCCCTTAGCAAATCCTTGTTGTAGTTACTTCTTGCTTTGTGGAGCGTCGCATTTACTTGGTTTCGTTTGTCCTTGTTTGCTCTCCTATCACAGTCTAATTTGCTCTTTAGGTACTTTCTGTAGAGCTTATCCCGGTCATTCATGAGGGTTTCTATTTGAGCGGAAAGCCATGGGGCTGGTTTAGATTTCACTCGTTTGTTTATCATAGGGGCATGAATGTCAAAGAGTGTTGACGTGATTTTATGAAATGCTTTCCTGGCTATATTTACGTCATTTGTGCCATAAACTTCCGACCAATCCGCATCCCGAAGATCGCGATTTAATTGGTCCGGGTTATATCTGCTGTAGTCACGGCAGCGGATTTCTTTCGGTTTAAATCTCAGATGGTTTACTTTGCGAACACAGCCAGTAAGATCATGATCACTAAAACCCGATGGGAAAACATTTGCGGATCGAATGTTTTTACAATTGGTTGTTGCAATGATATCAATCAGAGTTTTTGTTGTCTCGCAGATTCTTGTAGCATTCTTTATCAACTGTTTCAGTCCCAGGAGAGCAAGAATTTCTTTAAAGTCCTTGTTATTTTCCTTCACAAGGTAATTTACATACACATCGCCCAAAACAATCACTTCTTTGTCCGAGGAATTGGTTAGTTGGTTTACTAATAGAGGTTACGAAGAAGGTTTTGTTAGGGAGCAGGTCGAGAGAGTCATGCACTTGTATAGGCAAGCGTTGATAAATCAGGATGTTGGACATAATCGGGGAAGGGGGGACTGTATCCCATTTGTAGTTACATTTCACCCGGCCCGTAACGGAATCCGTAAAGCCGTTGACAAACTTCAGCCAATGCTAGCCGCATCTGAAGAGCACAAGAGGGTGTTTCCTGAACAGCCCCTTGTTGCCTTCAGGCGTGCTAGCAATCTCAAGGATAATCTTGTTAGGGCGAAGCTTCCTTTGGTACAAGGGGATTCTGTTAAAGGCTGCTTTCGCTGTAGCAATTCTAGGTGTCAGGTGTGTAAGTTTATGTTTAAAGGAGATAAGTTTGTCTGTCATTGATTCGTCCGGTGTTGCTTACTTGTTAGGTTGCAAGGTATGTGGGATGCAGTGTGTTGGTAGCACGTTAACCCCCTTTCGAACTAGGTTTAATAACTATCTTTCGTGTTGTAGGAGACTTGAGAAAGGGGGGATGGTTACTCAGGCAGATTTTCATAGGAATTTTGAGTAAGCAGGTCATCATGGATTCATGGAAGATGTTAAGGTCCAGGTTATTGATAGGATATTTGGTGAGTCTAGAGTGGGGGAGGTTTTTGACAATTTAAGTTAGATAGCTTTGCACCTAAGGTAATCAATGTCAGACTTGTGGACTCTTAATCTTTTCGCTTCGCCTTAAGGCTATTTGCTATTATTTACTTTCTGCAACAGGCTTTGTTTATTTTATTTTCTTATTGTTGGTGTAGACATGACGGGTTTCTTCAGCCTCGTTCCCAGGACCCCTAGTCATGTTGGTATCTCAATGAGGCCGGCGGTCCTGTGGATGAGGTTGGAGTTTCTTGCTAGGTTTACATCGCTTTAATAGTCCGCACTTTTTGGAGCGGGTTTCCTTATTTTGTTCGTTTAGAGTTTTATGTTTATGACTTTTACTTCCCGTGAGACGGCGGCACATCTGGCTCCCACTTCAAGTCCACCCTTTCTCTTTGTCGGCTTTTGCTTTACTTCTCTTTAGGCTTCCGGCCCGACCTTTTCTATTTCAGTTATACTTATGTCGAGCTACTTGCTCGAACATATTGCACATGCCCTCTCCACTCATCTCTGTTTTGCATCATCTCCTTCAAATGATACTTCTCCAAGCCTGTATCATCTCTTAGTTGGTCAACATAGGTGTATCTTTGTCTGCCTTGTTTCCTCTTTCCATGTGTTGGTTCCCATAGCAGCAACTTTTGTGCTGTTTCATCATTTTTCTCCACACGTGGCTAATAAATCTAAGCCGTCCTTCTTTCAAAATGGTACTTAATTTTGGCAAGTCCCCATAGAGTTCTTTATTGGTGACGTGTCTTTTCCACGGTATATCCAATGCTGTTCTTAACATCCTTGTGTATACTCCATCCAGCCTTTTTTCTAATGTTTTAGTGAGAGTCCAGCTTTCGGCACCGTACACTATCACACTTTCTACCGTCGCACGAAAGAATCTTACTTTTAGTTCCCTTTATATCTTTGATTTCCAAATTTTTTCCATCCGGTTTAGAGCACCCCATCCTTTTGCAATTCTTACTTCTATATCCGTCTCGGTATCATCCACCCATGCTCCAAGATAGAGGAATTTATCCACTTCTTCTAATGCAGTCCCAATCATTGACCTTATATCTCCCTGCGGGAGATTGTATCTCATGTACTTGGTTTTTCCCTCGTTTACATGCAATCTGATATCCTGTGCAGCTGCTTCAACACGCTCAGGTAAAAGCTGTGCCTTTTCTAGATTGTCAGAGAAAAGTGCTATATCGTCAGCAAAGTCAGTGTCGGTTTCAATGTTTGCAGGATATCTGCTGCTCCTTGACGGCTCAATAGTGAAACCTGTTTCTGATGGATTTCTGGTGGCTTGTCTCAATGCATAGTCAAGTGCGATTATAGATAGAAACGGAGCTAATGTATCACCTTGTAACACTCCGACGTGTATTTGGAAGAGATCCATGTCCCCATCTGGTGATATCACCTGTGCTGTTGTATCGGTATATAGGATGTTAATGGCTTCAACAATTTTATTTGGAATTCCATATGCTAGCAAGATCTCCATTAATTTTCCTCTGTGGATGGAGTCAAAGGCTTTTTTAAAGTCAACAAATGTGATCACTGCTGTTAACTGTTTAGCTTTATAACACATTTGTATTTTCAGTTATAACACATTCGTATTAGGCGGGTCCCTTTGTTAGCTCGTTTCTGTTGTCACCCTATTGCAATCTATGTTTTTAGGTAGGCCCCCAAGTCTTGTAAGAACAGTTACTGAAGAAGATGAAAGTCGAAACGTTTACAAAGTCGTAGTATATTTCTGAATTATCCATCATATCTAATTTGAATTGTGTTGTTTGCATAGACATTGAAGCGTGCTGTTTGGTAACATGCTTACGCCGAGGATACATAAACCCCTTGCCATATTGGAAGTTTGAATAAAAGATGGGTTTAAATTGCAGGCTTTAAATGATCAAATTTTTGTGGTACTGTTCAAATGAACAGTACCACAAAAATTTGATCATTTTTTATTTTCCCTCCGCAACTTCTCTGGGGTAAGGTGGCGGTAATCTGGGTCTAAAATGGGCATTTTTCGGAATATTTAGAGCACCCTCACAAACTTGTTGGAAATAATGAAGATCTGTTTTCATTTTACCCTCATCGAATGTTTTGTCGTTCTTGCAAACTTGTTCCCGTTCTTAAATGCTAAGTTTGAATAATTTTTCCTATGATTTACCATCCCTACTATCAGGCGTAATTTCAACCTGTCGGTGGGAAATTTTGGTCTATCGAGAAGAGCAGTATCTATTTCATTAGGAGTATGGTAGATTCGATAAGATAAAATCTTAGAATGCTTTTATGGATAACTGCGATTGAATTTGCAGAGTTTCCCTGCCAAAGAGTTGAACACTTGCACAGAGAAGAAATAAAAACAAATCGCACCATCAGAACACATTGCAAAGACTAGGCCCACCCTTGAAGACGGAAATGTAAGCAAAGTTTCCTTCAAAATATAGTCAAAAACAATGAGAGTGAATCCTTGCTTCTTGCGCTGAAACCACTAAAACATGAACGGAAAAGTGTTCCTTACGCTGTTTTTGATGTACACCTCCATTTTCTTGCAATGTTATTTTCATTTTTGCTTCGATTTGAGAGCTATTGCCAAGTCTTGCACAACGCAATTCGTAACATAATCCCAGTAGATCCAAATTACCCAACCTTGCAAAATTATCGAAGTGAAATCTACCGAATCGCAAAAGATCCGAAAACTTTTAGCACCTTTCCAAATGATTGAATGTGAGGCGGATAATGATTTGTTGACGAAAAGAAGTCGCAAATTGGCATAAATCGAAAGTTTTCTACAGTGTCAGGTCATAATAACAGTGTAGGTCGTGGAAAATCTGGAATCTGTAGCAAATAATTCTTCGACACCACTTAAACTACTCCTAAAAGCATAGATTTTAGCACCCACGGAGTGATGAATCGAAATTTTCAACTTGCGATCGGTTTAAAGGGAAAAAGCAAATGGACCCGAATTACCTCGCAGACCCAAATTACCCCCACCTTACGCCGTTTAATTGATTCTAGCGACGTCAGAATTTTCATTGAAAGTCTGCATGACACGCTGTAACTCAGAGACAGTATGGCGAAGTGCTATGAATTCCTCATAAGGCGTGTATACCTTTACAGAGCTTCCTTGAGAACTAAGGTCTATATTTGAGGTGTTACTGCAATGTGCATCATCATGGGTGTCTCCTTCTGTGACTGAAAAGAGATCCTCTTTACCTAAAAGGACGAAAAAGGAGTCCTCACCGTTGTGTGAGCGATTTTTATTAGGCCAGTGTGTTGCATGGCACGAATCGTTTCAGCAACAGTGGAGAAGTCGTATTGATGCCCATTCTTTACCAATTGATTCCTGATTGATTCTGCATAGGGTTGTTTCTTGTTTTCTCGAATTTGCGACATTTAATTTGTTATTAATCGCTCCATTTTTTAAGAATGTAGCTCACACCAGAAAAAAAACGTCTGCGCACATGAATACTTGTACAAGTGTGCTTGTAAGGTCGAGTCCTATAGGCCCCCTTTGTGTTATAGGTGCCCCAACAAATCTAACTTGCACCCCGATGATGGACCTTATTCCTGGTGATGGAGATGATGGTCCCTATTTTGGATGCTGATGATGGACCTTGGATTTGATTCATAACGTTCATACTAATTACATTATAGCGAAGCCACTTGGATTTGTCGCATGGATTTGTCTTAATCACTACATAGATTTGCCTTGATGATAACCTTACATTGTCATCTTTGAAAATGGACCAGTAAAAAATTATGATATCCTGAAAACGGCTGAAAATGTTACACGAACAAATCTATACCAAATCTATCTTCACGACGTCTTCTTGACTCGTGTCGTATTTCTAAGACAGCGTCAAAAGGTAGCCTATTGACTGTTGGCCCGGCAGGCGCTAATCTGCACAATTAGTAATCCTAACCTATAAAACGCATCCTGGCTAGTTTGCATCACTCTTCAGCTACCATTATTAAAGTAATATTGTTACACAGGTTACTTACAAGACATATCCGAAGTACTACTTTATCTCCTACTTCCAATAGATGATTTTGAAAACAAAAATGTCAGATACTTTCTGCGGGTAAGTCAGCGTCAATATGATATTAGATAGTAGAAATTTTTTTCTAAGCCTTCTTTACATATAAAATTTCCGTCATCTAGTGACCTGAAAACACTGCATTTGATTTATTGGATTTTGTTGGATAAAGTTAGCTCGTTGTTGGTTTATACAGATGTCTACTCTTAAATTGATTTGATCATTGCAGTTAAGATTTCTTTTTGTCTCTATCTGCTTGTTTTTCGCTCTATTCCATTATTACTATGATGTTTCTAAAACCGTTGTTTCTGTTGGCTAAATTGGGGCCCTTAATTCCTTTTTTGCAGGAGATCATCGCAGTCAGTGTGTTGCTACCTACTGTTGAGCTTGTGTGTGATCCGGACTACATTAACCAAACTGTATCCTGGTTGGTAAGTATGCCTTCTCTCAGATTTTCATGGGTTTATATGTGTCCATTGAGATACTTCAATGAAGAGGCAGTGGTAGAAGCGCTTAAGTATTTGCACAACTGACCTGTCAAGCAATATGGAGGGACCATGTAATGCAGATGTAAAGCTGGCTCTCCAAAAGCTAACCCACCCATTGCCTGACAGTGGAGATAGTGTGTACCCTTTTCACACTGACGTAGTAAAACCTGTTTATCTAAGCCAGGCTAGATTTCAACCGTTCAAATGAATTTGATTCGCTGGATTTACCAATCAGATTGCAACATCTCGTAACCTGTTTTAGTTTACACTGGTTTAACTTACCAGTGTGAATGGAGTATAAATCGAAGTTTCATCTCTTTGAGGCAGTGGCGTAACGGACTAAAGTTACCTTTAGTTCAAAAACTAAGGGCTCCCGACCTCTAAGGGCCCCGAAGGGGCCTCCAGCAACAGAAATTCATTTATTATTTTACTATAAAGATTAAATTGTAGCTATGATAAAAATGACCAAGGGGCCCATGCCTGCATGATTTCTCACTCTACATGAATTGAAAGTGTGCTGATTAACTCTCAAGTGCAATAAAAAATGGATGTTTCAATTTCATTACAGATTTATGCACTTTTCTGGCAACAAAGGCTTTGACCAGAGGAGTTGCCAAGTGAGGGGATGGACATTTTCCCCTTTTGTCAAATAAATGCCTCGTAACAGGAACGGCCTCTACGCCAAAAGTTAAGGTTGGCGTTTTCAAGATGTTCTCAGACGAACTATCACGGAATTTTCAAGACGTCCAATTTGAAGCATGCTAACACTGGATTGTGAAAGCATCTTTAGCCTAAGTAAGGGGTGCTTAGGGGAAATTTTTATATTTATATTTTATATATTTTATACTTAGTCAAATAGTCTAGCTTGGCACGGCCAGCCTCAAAGCCAGATAGGCCTTCTGAGAAAAAGTAAGTGACATTGTCTCAAAAAGTTTAGATGTAGTCGGGAGATGTTTTTCAAGCCACAGTAGCAGACTTGCTGTAAAAATTTTCCTCGGGGCTTCGCCTCCAGACCTTCACTCACATGCCCACACAGATTCGTGTCTGTCATATTATTTTACATATGCATTTAGCTGGGGGCCCCAAGCTGAAAAATCCCTAAGGGCCCCGACTGCCTCCGTTACGCCACTGCTTTGAGGGTTTCTGAAGAAAGTAGTTTTTGTTAAAGTTGCTTACACCGACGTCTGATCACGTGATTGCGGGATTTTCAGTTTGCCTACCATAATTTCAGGCCACGATGATATCAGGCTACGATAATTTGAACGTTATGAAGTGGTTTGCTACATTTCTTCTTAAATCTCCCCATCTCAAGTTAGCATATCGTAACAAATCTCAATATGAAATACTTCAATTCTTAAACCAACATCGTCAAGAAGAAATGTTACACTAACAAGAAGGAGCAGCAAAAAGTTTGGGGGAGGACCTGGCTTCCTCGTCAAAACACCCAAATTTGGTTCAAAAACGCTCCTCAAGACAAAAGAAACTGCGCTGGTCATTATTCATTGGCCATCTGGTAACTGGGGAAAAGATAAGGGATCTCCCCTTGACTTGCCTGTAATCCTATGAAACAAGGCGACTCCATGAGAGACTCCTTGCCAAACTAGGCCAACGATCAATTCACTAAAAAGCCAGAAAATCAGCGTCTGTCTTACATCAAGTCCCAGACTATTTCACAAACTGTTGAGAGACAATTCGAAGTGGTATTTTTCAAATCTTGCGTAGAAGTTGGCGCTTAAGAAAGTCCAATGCAACGATCTTCTATCAAAATCCGGTGGTTATCGAAGAGAAGGCTTGCAATCAACTGTTTTTCCTTCCCACTACTATTCAAACTTTTACCAGTTAACACACGGTGATTCCTCTGTCTACATCAGCGAGAGATTGGCATATGGCGCCGCGATCCTCTCAGCGAAGGAAGCCCAATTAACCAACAAAAACGATTTGTTTTGGTGGTGAGCGGGTGGAGGCTTAAAGCTGGTCGAAATATTTCAAAAATGTGGGAATAGTGTGTTTTACCCTTTGAATAACGCTAGATTCGACAGAAATGCGATTCCCCAAGAATATTTTTCAGTTTTTATGATCCTCCTTGAATAGTTCTCGAATGGGCCTAGGCATCTCGGTACTTTTTGAAAGGGAGGCAAACGCGAATGTGCTATGGCCATTGCAAGGAAGCTATTGGTGCCAGGGCTTAGCAATTGGAAGGTTCATTTAGGGACGCGTTTGGAAGTTCAGATCAAAGATATTTGATTCGTGCACTATCGGAAAGCAGCGTCCACAAACTAGATTGTGAACTCATGCAGATATTTACGAAGATTCGCATTTCGAAGTGATTTTTGGACAACACCTATGAAAAGAATTCCCACTACCAGTTGGAACGAAAACGGCGGACCCATTGAGTGCAGTGTTATTCATAATAGTCCTGGACAAATCGCTGAAAGAAGTACATTAGCTTGCAGTTATTCATCAAAACATCCAAGATGAAAAGAGAGTTTTACCACTACCAGTTTTAGGTTATGCCGACGATATTGCCTTTGTAAACCATTCTGAAAATGTGATCAAATTGATGTTGGAAAACCTTATCGAAAAGACACAAGACACAGGTTTGAGTATAAGAGCAGATAAATATGCTATATTTTATGAAAGAAGATTAGTCACCCGATGGTATAAAAGCAAAAGTGATAAGCCGCCGTGTATAGAAATAGGAGGGCAACAAATTACCGTCCATGCGTGGTACGAACCTTTCACCTACTTGGGAAAGCCAGTGACTGTTGCAGGTGAACCCAAAGATCTTATTAGAAATAAAATTGATGAGTATTCTGAAATTCTGGAGAAAATTGCGGCAAGCGTATTACCTCTAGCGTTAAAAAGCGAAGCGTTGGGTATAATAGCCTTGTCAAAAATAGAACATTATTTTCCTAACGTCAACTTTACAGAAGAAAATTTTGCAGAACTTGATGAAGTACTAACGGCATGTCTGAGAAAGATGTTCAATATTTATACAAATACGACAGTTCGGACAATGTTTATGAAAAAACAGTATGGTGGCATTGGCATATGCAAACCATCAACAGTCTATAGAGCAACAAGGATTTGTTTTCTAGTTAATATGCTGAACCATGAAGGTGACAACATACGATATGTTGCCAGAAATTCACTCAGCCTCGATTTCGACAAACGTGGGGCTAAAAGATCAATTAAAGAAAATAACTTTCTAGGTTTCAATACAACAGCAAGTGGCAATCTGGAAACACACGTTAAAGGTGGTTTTGGGGTTCAATCTGACTGGCCCCAACTGTGTAACCTAGTTATCAAAGTAGGCGTGAGACTGCACTGGGAAAAAATTGAAGAAACTGACATACATCAAGCTGGATAACAAAGATTATTATCGGAACGTTAAGTCAAAATATATTCACCACTGGAAAAGAAATTCGAAAAGAGATTTTAGAAAAACAACTATCTGAAGAATTTCAAGATTTGAAAAAGTTATCAATGCAATGAACCCTTATCGATATCAAACATCCACCAGAATTATGATTGGATGGGTGTCACTTAGACAGTATGTCACATATCCTAAATGGTTGCAAGAAAATGAAAAACAATTATACAAAAAAGATATGATCACATCCTGGAAAGGATAAGTTCAGAGCTGAAACATCATTGCGAGAAGATTTATGTCAACAAGACCATCAAGACGGCATTTCCTGAAATTTTAGAAGAATCAACTATATTAGATCTCAAACCGGACATCGTCATGAAAGTGGGCGTACGTAAATACATACATACATACATACATACATACATACATACATACATACATACATACATACATACATACATACATACATACATACATACATACATACATACATACATACATACATACATACATACATACATACATACATACATACATACATACATACATACATACATACATACATACATACATATACATATGCATACATACATACATACATACATACATACATACATACATACATACATACATACATACATACATACATACATACATACATACATACATACATACTTACATACATGCTTTGTATTAAACTGGTCAATCTATGGCAGCTGTACAACTGTTGTGGACCTGTATCTAAAATTTAGTTGAAGCGAAAAATGAGCTATGAAAGTCCAAATACTTAATTAATGGTTCCTTTGATAATAAAGAAAAAGGAGGACAAAACCTCTCAAGGTTTACAAGGTCTAAAATGACTAAAGCCACTCTATCCATCTACTCTCACAGAGGTTCTGTCCGCGCGCTTCCGAAATTGGCGAAAACTCAAAACATCTTTTAGCGCAAATTGAATATTTTTGCAAATTAGGCCGAAAGCAATTGCTAGAAAATTGGGCAGTAGTGCAGCCGCCCGGAATTTGCTAGCACGAACATACAACAACAACTTTTAAGGTCGGTGATTGGACTGAAAATACTTTATTTTTTCCGGACCAATGCACCTGTCACACGACCGACGGCCGTGGAAAGAAAAGCAGTAGAAAACAGGTGGCGGGTGGGTGGGAAAACTCGAGGCGCTGAACAACCTGCTCATTCTCTCTGGCTGATGATAGCAGACAAATGATAAACATCCATTCAATACTTTTAAACTAGCCACGAAAACCAGGCATTCCACGTGCAGCCATTTAGTAAAAAGCGTGAAGTTACTACCAATGACTTATCACACTGATAAAGATAAAACCATGGTCATAAGGGACTCCGCCCTATTGTGTAAGAAACGAAAAAAAAACACCAAGTTCCATTAATTACGATTAAATTTCATTCAATCGCCATTTAATGGTTCCTTTGATAATAAAGAAAAAGGAGGACAAAACCTCTCAAGGTTTACAAGGTCTAAAATGACTAAAGCAACTCTATCCATCTACTCTCACAGAGGTTCTGTCCGCGCGCTTCCGAAATTGGCGAAAACTCAAAACATCTTTTAGCGCAAATTGAATATTTTTGCAAATTAGGCCGAAAGCAATTGCTAGAAAATTGGGCAGTAGTGCAGCCGCCCGGAATTTGCTAGCACAAACATACAACAACAACTTTTAAGGTCGGTGATTGGACTGAAAATACTTTATTTTTTCCGCCCAAACACGTAGTGCCCCACCCAATCACCACCTAAGAAAGAAAGGCAGACAACGAAGAATGTAGAAGAGGATCGTGCTCAACGACCGAGCACTTGGCCACCCCAATACAAGGGGATTTTACTTTCATTTACTCTTGTGCTCTTACGACCGAGCACTTGGCCACCCCAACACAGGGGATTTACTCTTTACTGTAACTATTTTGATTTTTTTTCCTTCTTCTTGTTCTTCTTCTTTCAACTATAACTATTCATTTCTTCTTCTTTCAACTGTAACTATTACTTATGGATTTGACTTTCTTCTTACGAACTATACGAAACACAAACAGAACAACAGGAAACGTAACTCGTAAATTCCTCTTTTTTTATATATGCTAAACTCTTTTATATAACTAATATAAAAATAAATATATATATTTGTTGTCTCTTCACGCCTTATGTTTATTTTTTGTTGCTATTGTTTTGCTTGTTTGTCTTTTCTTTTTGTTTAAAAACTTTTCTATTTTTTTTGTTCTTTTAATTTTTATTTATTATCTCTTTAAATAACTCAACCACAGATAACAAATTTCTAAACAGCACTAAAATAATGTTCCCATTTAAATTCCATTGTTTGATGCAAACAAAACGACGACAGCATGCCATCAGTGATTAAATTGCAAAGAGTATTGCCTTGCTTGACCGAGGTAAAGTGAAGCAGCGGACAAACGTTCTAGCGGCAGTTTAACATAAACTTTATATGCGTCACTTGACCATCGTCCGAGAGCTTTTATCATGTACTCCGGAAATCCCAACAAAGCAGCAGTTGTAGCTGCACCAACACGGAAACTGTGAAGCGTAAACTTGGTTTCAATGTTGCAGGACTTAAAAACTTTCTGCAAGCGACTGTTCAATTTGTCCCTTGTCAACGGTGATTTGTCTTCACATAAAAATAAGGGGCCTGGGTCCGAACCTCTGATCCAAATATACCTTAGCAGAGCAGCCACCGGACAAATGAAAGAATCGCAACGAGCGAGGACTACAGTGCAACCCTTACCAACTTGATCTGTTTTCGAAAAACGTAGGTTTAGAAAAATGCAGCCTGGGCTATCGTGTTTGTCAATGGATACATCTTGAAGGGAAAGAACAGATCCCTTAGCTAAAGTTTCTTTCGACGCAGTTTACTCGGACGCCCTGAAGAATCCAAAGAAAGCTGTACAGCAAACGGCCCACAATAAAATATCATCATATTTGCTAAAATCAAGCTCTGCTTTGATGGAACACAAGACTGATGGGGTTATAGGCATCTTACGATTCTCATGAACAGGATTCATTCTGCGAAGACCTCTTATAACTAGTGGAATGCGCAAGCAACCCACTAAAGGATCCTGAAAACCATGAAAAATATGTAAAGACCGGATAGCTGCCAAATACACCTTGATTGAAGAAGCTTTGCAAGTCTCGCTCAAATGACCAACAAATCTCAAAATAGTTAATTCGGAAGTGGGGCAAGGAGAACCATTCGCCCGCAGAAAACCATGATCTTCGCAAAACCTAATAAATCTTTTCTGAGCTGAACTATAGGTACGTTGAGTATTCACAGCAAGCGAATCCTTCAGCAAGTTTTGCCATGTTTGATCCAAGGTGGAAACAACAAATGATTGGCTAGATCTTGTGATACCTTCAAGGGTTCTAGAGCTGCTTGAGGAGCAAGTTCTCGAAATCTCTGGAAATCAAAGCGAGACAAAGCATCAGCCTTGGCATTTTTAAAACCAGGTATATGAACAGCAGTAAACGTGAAATCCAATGTAATTGCCAACAAAGATAATTCCCGTAACAAAAAGGACAAATGACGATCTTTAAATGTACCATTTTTAAGACAGCTGACGACAGCCATATTATCACAACGAAAAGCAACTCTCTTACGTTTACAAGAGACCCCCCAGATTCTTGTGGAAATGCCAATTGGAACCAATTCCTTAACTGCTATACTCAAGTCGGCACACCCTAAAGGCCATTTTTCAGCAAACCAATCATCTTTTATAAAGGCAGCAAAACCGATGCTTCCTGCCGCATCAGAGGAGACCGTTATTTCTGGGGCTTTCTCCCATTTAGGCAAAAGAAACAGACTGCGTCCATTCCATTGTTTAAACAGTAAATCCCACCATTTGATATCATCTTTTTCCCAAACTGAAAGCCTTACAAAACGGTGCAACTCTGATACAGTGCAAGACCGATCGATGAGACGACGTAGAAAAGGCCTGCCTAATACTACGGCCTGACAACAATACTGCAAACGGCCAATGAGAGACAATAACTGACGCTTAGTTCCCGCCCTGTGCGAAACCCAAAAGGCTAACTCAGATTTGATTTTTGTGATTTTATCTTGCGGCAAACGAAGCTCCATAGAAGACGAGTCGAGTTCTATCCCCAAAAAGGTTAGCACTGTTGAAGGACCAGCTGTTTTATCCTCAGCTAAAGGAATACCCAATTGTCTGCATAAACGAATACACGCCAACAATGCACTTTGATATTCGTTGCTATTCGGTTTCCCGACGAAAAAGAAATCGTCCAAATAATGTTGAATATGGGTAATTGAACCAACCCTCGACAGCAAAAATTCCAAAACATCCGCGAACTTTGTGAATATTTTCGGCGCGGAGCGGAGGCCAAAAAGTAGAGCTAGATCGATGTAATAATTATTTTTCCATTTCATACCAAGAAAAGAGCGATCATTTGTGTTCACGGGAAGCAGTCTATAGGCCCTTTTAATATCAAATTTTGCCATCAAAGCACCAGAACCCAATGACATTAACTTATCAACGGCTTCTTGAATACCCGTATATTTAACTTCTGCACCTGAATCTGGAATTAAACTATTAACACTTTCATCTGGAGGAAAAGAAAGGTCCGTAATCAGTCTCCATTTACCCGGGGTGGATTTTGGAATGACCCCAAAACGATTTATATGCAAATTCTTTATAGGTGGGCATTAAAAAGGACCAGCAATAGAGCCATGCGAAATCTCTTCCTTAAGATACTCATCAATGACCTGAGAATGTGCATTCGCAGAAGGGCAGTTTCTTTGAGCCGAAACAGTTGAGCCATCAAGGCAACCCAAGTCAAACCCAAATTTAATACCATTTAAAATCCATAAAGCATCGTGAAAGCATGGTAAACAATAGGAGTTACTTCAAGTGGCGAGGGCAAAACCACTGCAGGATTACCTAAATAGTCATTGACTAGTCATTTGCTTTTCTTTTTTCTTGGAGGGCTCTCAGGTGAAGGGGATCTTCTCCTGGACTTCTTTTGAAAACTATCCTGCGAAACTCGAGAGCACTCATCGACTCTATGAGATCCCTTACATGCAAAGCAAACAAGTTGAAATCTGCACGGGTCAAACTTGCAGTGTCCCTTGTTCCAGAAAAAACAAATATTGGTCGACTGATCAATGCTCATAGAAGAAGAAGCGACAGAGCTCCTTGTGGACGTTTTGAAAACATTTGAAGTAAAGAGATTTACGTCGATATCGGACCAAGAAGCACTAGGATTCTCCGCCACCCTCTTGCGAAATGCCCGATCGTAGGCCAACCAACCTCCAGAATAAGAATCTCGCTGAATTTTGGATATTTGCAAAAAATAACCCATGAGCTGTCCCACCTTATCTGGATGAAATTGGAGATACAAGGAGGCAAACACTATCCAAGCCTCGGCCCAGTCCTGAAAAAGTGTGAATCGGCAGTAACTCAGAATTTTTATCGCATCTCAAAAGGCGCATCAATTGAGCTCCCACTGGTTCTACCGGGGGGAGTTTGTCCAAATTAGCTGGGCGTAAAAGGACAAAATCAACAAAGATATTCTTTTTCACCATGTTTACAATGTAACCAGGCACAGGAGGCAAAACACCCGCGACTGAAAAACCAGGTTCCGAAATCTGGCTGGTGACAAAAAGCTGAGGATTCAGCGCAAAACGTTCTTTTGGAATATTCCAATTGGCTAGGCTTGGAACACCCGAGGACTGAGCTGCGGCTAAGTTCGAGGTCGGTTGGCTACTTAGACTTGAAGTCGGATTAACGTTAGGTTGATTTAAGCCAACCGAAGCCACTGGCAAAAATGACGGGGCAAAAGTTTGGCTACAAACAGATTGGCCTGAACTCATAGAAAAACCCGTTGCCTGTAAATTCGTACCAGAGGAAGTTGCAGTTCCTTGATTTGATAAACTGAAATCGGCGGAACCCCTGCTTGACAAAAGTAGCTACACAGACTGCTGAATATTCGAAACTGCAGATTCAAGTGCTACCAGTCTGATACCCATTGCATCTCCACTGGCCACATTCAAATTACTCGAAGTCTCTTCCTCAGACATCACAAATAAGGCAAGGGAGAAAAATTAAGGAAAGGTCTCACCCAAGACAAACCACTGACACGATGCCAAACTCAGCAAAAAACTCGAGGCGCTGAACAACCTGCTCTTTCTCTCTGGCTGATGATAGCAGACAAATGATAAACATCCATTCAATACTTTTAAACTAGCCACGAAAACCAGGCATTCCACGTGCAGCCATTTAGTAAAAAGCGTGAAGTTACTACCAATGACTTATCACACTGATAAAGATAAAACCATGGTCATAAGGGACTCCGCCCTATTGTGTAAGAAACGAAAAAAAACACCAAGTTCCATTAATTACGATTAAATTTCATTCAATCGCCATTAATAATAATAATAATAATAATAATAATAATAATAATAATAATAATAATAATAATAATAATAATAATAATAATAATAATAATAATAAATAAAAAATTGAGGTCTATCAAGACTTGAAGAGAGAGATTAAGAGGCTCTGGAATGTAAGAGAAGTTAAGATTGTACCAATAATCATTGGAGCTCTGGGTACGATTGGAAAGAACTTTGAAAACTGGTTGAAGAAGATTGAAATAGAATGCAGCACAGAACTTTTACAGAAAGCTTGCCTGTTAGGAACTGCAAAGATAGTAAGAAAAGTACTGGATACCTAAAGCCAAGGGATTTGGCCTGCTATCCAGAAGTCAACCGGCAGTCAACATCACCGCCGAGTGAACAATGAATAATAATAATAATAATAATAATAATAATAATAATAATAATAATAATAATAATAATAATAATAATAATAATAATCTCTCATATTTATACAGGTTAATTTGTTCAGTAACTAAATTACTGTTATCAATCAAAGACCTGTATATTACAAAGTAAAATTTACAAAACTAAACTTAAATATTTACATGAATAAAAGCTGAAATAATTACAGTATCAAAAATTAGAAACTAGAAAATGGCTAAGAATCTAAGTTTGTGTCCTTGCTGGATGCTTTGAATCTTAGAAGTGATGTTTCAGTTTGCAAGTTGTTGGGTAGGTTATTAAATACCTTTGCTCCTTGGAACGAGAAGGTTTTACGTCCAGTTTCTGTCCTAACTTTTGGAATTGCTACGCTTTTATTGTTATTGCGAGTATTCATTTTGTGACTGTTCCTTGTGAAATAATTTTCAAACGCTTTTGGCACTATTCCGTTTAAACATTTAAAAACTTCCAAGGCACATAGTCTGTTTCGAAGATGATTTATCCGGGGGAGCTTGACATCACTTTTTCTATTTCCATTGATGTACGCATTGCACGATCTTGAAAGGTCTCAAATCTTTGTTTCTTCGACTGGGTCATGCCCACAAAAACATTTGAACAGTACAGCATAACAGGAAGGATCATAACTTTATAGATGGTTTCTGCAGTGTATGGACTAATGTTCTGTCGTACTCGTGATAGCAGCTTGATTCTTGATGAAATCTTAAATGATGTTTGCGTCCATAACTAAAATAGTACAAAATTATAAAACGTTGATAATAATAAACGTTTCTAGAGCGATTCGTATTTACAAATTTCCTTTCTTAAAATCAATTTTGTTTATGTTGTTCGTTTCTGTAGCTGCTTTCTTCTTCAGTTGGATGTAACTGAGATTCTGCCATGATTCTTCAAGTGAGTTCCATATGACTGAACCTCTCAATCTTGTTGAATTTCTGGCATTGTCGGTTTTTACTCTTGGGATTTTGAAGTTCTTTGTCTCCCTCAAACTATAACAGTTGATATTTTTCTCAAAGAGGTCAGATGATTGGTTGACAGTAGTATTGTTGTAGACTTTGTGCATATACAAAATCAGTCTCTTCTTATACATATATAATCTGGAATCCCATTTTACAGCTTATAGTATCCCTTCTGATGGTATTTGTTGATCGATTTTATGTATCGTTCTTGCAGCGGATAAATGCACTTTTTCAATTTCATTCCACATGCTTGGGGGACGAATTTCCCCCGACTAGTATTGTATACAGCACTGCCGGTAGTATCGTTTTGAAGTATATTTCCTCCAAGTATTTCTTTAGAAGGTAGTTCATTGTCCTGATCTTTTTCTTTTTTGCACCAAAGGCTTTAGACATCTTCTTTGCTTGTGGTTTCCAGTTTAACTTATTATCAACTGAGATTCCAAGGGCACTCCAATCATCTGCATACTCAATGTTCTGCTCTTCAATCTTCAGTTGTGGTAATGGGCCTGTAAACTTTTGTCGGTTCAAAATCATTGCTTTTGTCTCTTCCGGGTGAACTGTCAATTTATGCTTTCTACACCACTCTTGTATTCATTCAGGGTTCTTTGTAGTGCTATGCAGACATTATCTACGCTATCCTGGATTACATATGCTGTCTTATCATCAGCATAAATTTGGATGTGGCCAGATCTTACAGCCCCAGGCAGATCTCTTGTGTAGATACTAAACAGTCTGGGTCCTAGGAGTGATCACTGTGGCACACCAAGTGTAATTTGCTAAAAATTTGACATGGCCTCTCCTATTAGAGTTTTTTGTTTCCTGCAATTCAGGTAATCGTGTATCCACTCTGCGAAGTCCCCTGCTATTCCAGAACTTTGTAGTTTTTTTATCTAATACTACATGATCAATAGAGTCAAATGCTTTACGGAAGTCTATGAAAATTACCCCTAAGGTATCAAAATGTTTCAAACATGTTAAAATGTGAATGGGCCAGTTTCAACAAGTCACTTGAAGAAGTTCCTTGGCATATTTGTAATATTTTTTAAAATACTGATGATAGTGTTTGGGCATGGAACCAACCATAAAAAAAGGGAGAAAAGACTATATCAAAGAAAGGTCTGATAAAGTGTGCTCAAAAGCACTACAATGGATGAATGGAGATATCAGGAAGGAAATGAACAAACGATATAAACTCTTAAAGAAAGCAAAGATCACAAAGAGGGAGACAGATTGGCTAGCCAATAAAAACAAAAGAAATGCAGTCACAAAAATGCTGCGGAAAGCAGAAAAAAAAACAGTGGGAAGAAAGTCTGAATGATGCAAATGGCAGAGGGGCAAAAAGCTTTTGGAAAGTTGTCAAGAAATTGACTAAAAAAGACAAAAAAGAACCTATTGGACCTAAAGGGAATGATGAAGGAAAGGCTTTGCTTGATGATAAAGTCAAGGCAGATATATTTAATGACTTTTTCACAAATATAGGATCTGATCTAGCAAGTAGATTTCCTGACACACAATCAGATGACGAAAGCAATATAGAAAACATTACACCAACAACTATGCAAATAACAACTCCTGTAAAAACAAAATTGAAAGAAAGTTGCAAATTGGGAAAGCCACAGGACTAGATGGGGTGATAGCAAATGAAATAAAGAAGACATCTAAAGTTTTCATTGAATCCTTTGAAAGAATTTGTCTCAAGAGTATTCAGACATGCAAGTACCCATCAGAATTTAAAGCAAAAGTAAAGGTTGCGTGTAAAAAAAGGAGGAAAGCCCAAAAGGGAAAACTATAGATCATTAAGTATGCTGAGTACACCAGGCAAATTAATGAAAAGCGTAGTATTTTCAAGCATAGATGACCACTCAAAACTAGTTCCAAACAATAATCAGTGAGGCTTTAAGAGGAATTATTCAACTAAGCTTCTTCTACTATACCTAACAGAGCTGTGGACAAAGTCGCTAGATGAAGGCCTAGCAGTGGGAGCACCCTGTCTTTCTTATAAACCAGTTTTTTAAAAAAATGTGTGACCTCAAGTATCATCCAAGTATCTAATTATATCTAACTTCAACCTTGTCCCCAGGACCTTTTGTATACCGATAATCATGATAATCACAACTTAAGTTCTCATTGCCATAGCAACTGAAGTAGCTCATTGTCATAGCAAATGGGTTCATGTGATTCAATCACGTGATTTTGGCTGTTCGTATCAAAGTCAATATTATTACTAACTTTAATGATCTTATCTACACATTTATTATTTTATGAGAAACTGGTTGATAAGAAACTAGTACTAGAATGTCGAAAAATTTAGGAAACCCCAGTACTATGTTTGAGAAGTACTGAGAAACTATTTTAAAAGCTAATTCAAATAAAACTGGGGAAAATTGTTGTTAACCCTTGACCCTTTGTGTTTATGGGTAATACACGTTTTTCATAAGAAACTTGGATCAGGCCATAGTACAATAACGCCCCGCATCTAAGAAACCACTTTTTCACACCGTAGCCTGAAATTTTTCTTATGTCGCTGATACTTCTCATGTTTTAGGCTCAAGTTTCTTAAGTTTGTAATTTCTTTTCATGGCAGTCTTAGGCAAATAAGTAACGCAAAAATGGGATTGTCCATAGGTATATCAGCCATATTCAGCCATATGTGTATGTCATCAATGATTGTCAAGACCATGAATTAAAAGTTAGGAAAAATCTGTTAAATCCACAATATCTTGCTAGCAATTTCTTAATGAACCCTGTATGAAGTGTAATGCTGTCATTCTATCAGACCAGTTCTTAGTGTCACTCAAAATACAAGAAACTTTATTTCGGGTGTGAGCCTCGAGAGTTTCTTATAGGAAGGGGGCTAATCAGTTTTAAGTAGCCTGAAAGTTTCTTTTAGGCGGTTTCTTAAATGCGGGGTCTTACTGTACTAAAAGTATCTTAATTAAAATGAAACTTTGTCCATTTTAATACTAAAAGTTTCTTACTTGGTTTCCTATTTTTTGAATGCATGAATTGTCAATGTGGTCGCTTAACACTGCTGCAGAAATGTTTTTTGACATTTAAAACATCATATAGGAATAAAAAGTGTTTTGTCATGATATAAACACAAATAGTTAGTTGATATTGCGAAAGGAAAAAGGTTCAACGATCTAGTTGCTATAAAATCCATGCTTTTAAATTTGAAAAGTTTCTTAATACTTCTCAGACATAGTACTGGGGTTTTTTAAATTTCGGCCATCTTAGTACTAGTTTCTTATAAACCAGTTTCTTATAAAAAACGTATATTCATAATAAATCAATTTTTGAACACAGAGAATCGGTGCTCTTGATAAAGATTGTTCTTCATGTCACGAAACAAATACCTGGCAGTGGTAGAAACCACCTCCATCCATGAAAAAGGAAGCAAATTACTTTTGGTGTTAAAAAGTTGAAATTTTCATGTAGAATTTAGAAGCTTCTTGTGGTACAGGCTACACGTTTTTATAAGGAACTGGTTTTTATGAAAATAGTACGAAGATGACCAAAATTTTAAGAAACTCCAGTACTGTGTCTGAGAAGTACTAAGAACCTTTAAAAGTCAAAAGCATGGATATTATAGCAAAACTAGGCTTGCCGCCGTAGTGCCGAATAATTTCTTAAGGAGGAATTTGCTGCGCCTGTTGGCATTTGCAGCTGTTAACCACTTTATGTGGGGCAAACTATTGTCATAATGGTTTCGTTAAGGTTCGATATACGAAGTGGCCATTCATATATATGCTTGAAAATTGTTCAATTTCCACTCTTGAGGTTCATCACTGCGCTTTTCACCACTCCCTAGTTGTATCCTTACTCTTTCTCATGTACCTACTCTTTAACCCTACCGTATCTGAGAGTTCCTGAGGGGGCGGATTCCACTCTCCTCTATTTTTCGCTGTAAAAGCATGAGCGATAGGACACTCAGTGTGTAGCAGTTTGAAATTTATAACAGAAGCGAGCCACCTTAACTTATTGTTTTTTGTGTTTTGAACTTATTTTTACTTGTTATACGGGCACCTTTCACTGTTTCATAATTTTGAAATTTTTCGGTAGTGAGCCACCTTAAGTGCAGAGCCACGTTAACCGTAAAGCCTTTAAGTAAGTAAAAGGTGGCTTTATACCAAGTAAAAATAAGTTGAAACACAAAAAAGACAATAAATTAGGCGGCTCACTTCTGTTATAAATCTCGAACTGCTACACACTGGGTGTGCTATCGCTCATGGTGAAAGCTGGTATGGTCATTAACCTTTCGATGTAAACGATCACAATCACTCGTTCAGATCAAATTGCTCTATTGTTTCTGTTGCTACGACAATAAGAAGAAATAAGTTATGATTGCCATGATAACCAGTATCATGATTAAAACAATAAAATGACGCACTTCCTTGAAATTTTTGCTTTTCTAATCGAATTGGATATCATTAGATATATGCTTATGTTCATAATATTTTTTTGGCATCAAATATTATGGAGTGTCATTTGCGTCTAAATGCTAATGGTTAATTTTCATGGTCTTTGTCAGCTTTATGCGCTGTTTTCTCTTTCCCTTTCTGTTTATTGTCATTCCCTTTCTGTTTATTCCATTCCCTTTGTCTAGTTAACAACATTTTCCTCTTTTCTTTGCCAAATTCTCATTCCCTTTATACTTGTTATCACCCCCTTTATCTTTATCATCATTCTCTTCGTCTAATTACAGCATTTCTAATTCCCTTTGTCAATTCTCTTTCCCTTTGGGAAATTATATTTGTCTTTCTTATGTGCATTTCTTAATCATTTGGCCATTGCCTTTCTCTTTGGCTTTCCCTTTCTGTTTATGTTGATGGCCTTTCTCTTTTATGATTACATGATGCATTGTGGCATGGTACGATGCATTGCGGCATAGTATGATGCAATGCGAATTTTGGCGCTAAATTTTAGCCGAATCAACACACGTGGAAGAATCGGCCTAGGTGTCGACTGTCTCCCTTCAGACACAGCCGTCACACCGTTCACAGAGAAGGACTTTGCAATGGTTTCGCATATTTCAGGTAGTGGCGTTGATAAAATTTAACTTTCTCAACCGAACAACTTCCGATTTCTGTAAAGCTATACATTTTCTGAATCGCCATTAAATTTGCTATTCAATGATATCAATTTCATGGATGTTGAGCCTTCAAAACAATTTCAATGAAGCGAAACGTACGGAACTTCAGTAAAATGGCTCAGAATCTGAGCTGAATTCTGGCAGATCGAGGAACAGTCATTCGCAATAAAGTTCATTCATATGTTGGTCTGCAAATTCATTATTGATAAATCAAACATATTCTAAATCGCCATTCAATTTTCTATTCAATGATATCACTTTGTCGAACATAATATCTACAAACACTTTCAACGAGGAGAAAACGAAGCAACTTCAGAAGGAAGCTCGAAATCTGAGCTGAAACGCGGCAAATCGAAGAACGGTCATTCATAATAAAGTTAATTTTTATGCTGTTGGGCAAACCTGATTATTAATAAATCACATTTATTCTGAATTGCCATTCAATTTTCTATTCAATGATATCTCTTTCTTGAACGTGGAGTCTACAAAACATTCTCAACAAGGTGAAAACGAAGAAACTTCAGAAGCTCGAAATCTAAGCTGAAACGCAGCGAATCGAAGAACGGTCATTCATGATGAAGTTGATTGTTGCGGATTTTTACGTTGTTCTGCAGAAGTGGTTATTAATGGCTCAGACATACTCTGAATTGCCATTCAATTCTCTATTCATTGACATCAATTTCTTCAATATGAACAAGATCTAGCGTTGTTGGAGCAAATCAAATAATAATGAGGTAGAGGATAAGGAGCCCCTTTTCGGGGAGCCTGTGCCCTACGCAGTGCAACGTAAATATAGCTAAATTATCTATTGGTAATCTGGGTCTCTTACCCCTAAAACATACACCAACCAAGGAGAGAAATTGAGAGAGCCCGACCTACTCTATGCTACTATACATAGCTACGCTTCCTAGTTTGTACTAACAATCCAAGTCTGTTGGGACCAAAACAAATACAAAAAGAAAAGGGGAACTGGAGCCTTTTCCTGAGAGGACCCGACCAACTCCATGCTTCCTAGACATAGCTACGCTATCCACCTAACACTGATACTCTGGGTCTCTTAAGACGAAAATATGCACTAAAAGGAAGGAGGAGAGGGGGAGCCGGGGCCCTTTCCTGGTAGGACATGACCTACACAATGCTACCTACACTCAGCTACGCTATCTACCAAACACAGATAATTCGGGTCTCCTAGGACCAAAACATACCGGAGTGGAACAACTAGAGCCCTGTCCTGGGAGGACACAATCCACTCCATCCTACACATAGCTAACACTGATAACCTAGGTCTCATAGGACCAAAATATACTAATCGGAGGAAAGAAACTGGAGATTTTATCTTGGAGGACTCGAGCTTACACTTCATTTACACACTGATATTGGGACCAAAACTAACACTAAAACTAAGAGAGACGAAATTTGAACGGTAGTCCGGCATGTCTTCAACAAATGAGTCAGTAAGAGAGGCGATAACACGAATAACTCAATTGGCGACTGAAGGTGAAAGACTGCTAATCAGGAAAGCGAGAGGGAGATTGTATATCCTCAAGGCGAAGTGAAGAGTTTTCCAAAAAGTCAGGGTCAAAAGTCTCAGCATCAGTGTTTGAAACTCCCTGAAACATCCTGAGCAGTAGCGATAATTCCCACAAAAGCTTCATCAGGATCAATCATGGCCCTTGCAAGCCTGTCACGAAGCTACTGGCATTGATTTGCCACAGAGGCGGATCCAGATCGAAGTTGAAGGGGGTGCAACTTGGAGAGAGTGTGCCAAAAACATGATGGAAAGTGAGCACGCCGAAGGAGCGCGAAAACTTTTCGGCCGTTTTTCGAGAAAATTATCTGGTTTTTCTACTGAATAACGCCTTAGTTTATATGTTTCCCGCATTCAGAACGAAATTCTGAAAAAGATTGCATGTGGGTCAGGATAAGGGCGCTATTCTTGCAAAAAGTGTGCGCCAAAGCTGAGTTTTCATCGTGAAGGGGGGTGGCAGTTGCCCCCATCTCCCCTCCTAAATCCCCCACTAATTTGCCATAGTATTCTTGCACTAAACCAGAGTGAACCGAGAATCGACGTACACATGTTGAGCATCGATACCGAGGCCGTTCCTTCCATGTTTGTTGATTCGGCTAAAGTTTCGAACCAAAAATCGCAGTGCATCATACCATGCCGCAATGCATCATACCATGCCGCAATGCATCATGTAATGATAGAGGAGAATAAGAATAATATATGCCCATAAGAAAGACCATTAGAATTTGGCAAAGGGAAAGAGAGTTGACAAAGAAATGCTGTAATTAGACAAAGAGAATGATGATCAGGATAAAGGGAATGATAAGCAAATATAAAGGGAATGAGAATTTGGCGAAGGGAATAGGAAAATGTTGTTAATTAGGCGAAGGGAATGGAATAAACAGAAAAGAAATAGCAAAAAAAACAGAAAGGGAAAGAGAAAACAGTGCATAAAGCTGAGGAAGACCATGAAAATTACAATTAGCATTTAGACGCAAACGACACTCCATAAAATATTTTTATATTATCAGATATTTTTGGGTTTCAATTAAGCTGAATTAATATTTTAGGGTTGCTTTAAAATCTCTTGGACTGACCGCCCCCGTATGCGTGTGTGTCGAGAGCCCCCTGGGTATTTGACTGACTTTCTTTGTTCCACCTTTTAAATTCATTTCACACTCAGGGCCTAGATCCATAGATATTGCCTCGAAAGCAATTATCCTAATATATGTGCCGTTTTCAGTATACTGAGCACCATCAAGTAACAGAAAAGAATAGCATTGGTAATATTTTTGGTTGCTGCTAAACATAGCCTCTCCCTCGAATAAGCGCCCAGAATATGCCCCATCCAAAAATATTTTTGCGAAAATTTTTTCGAGGGGCTTTTTGCAGGACTTACGGTAAAGTTACTGGCTGCGATAGGGGCTCTGACGCTGTAAAGATCTCGTATACCTTTTGGAAAACATGTATTTCCATCAAAATGTTAAGATTGCAGATCAGTCCCAATCGTTGTTCTTCAAAGCATATCTCATAATGAGGCTCTTAAATGGGATGGTTGCTCCATTGCTCCCCTCTTAAAAAGCAGCATGTTCCTTTGCTCCCCTCAAAATTAGCCTTGTCCTCCCAGTAATTCCTTGATGCTCCCATATTTCAAGCCAAGTCGTCGATTGCTATCTAAGATGGTTGCTAATTTTTGCTTCAGATTTCTCATGATCTATCAGGCCTGCATAATCTGTCACTGGACTGTCTTCCCTAAAAACGTTGGGTAATACATGGATTTGATGATTTCTTGCACAGTTTTTGCACCAGCCTTGGAGTGCATCCTTGCGGTGTTGAACAGACCCGTAAGAGCATTTTAGTGAAAGAGGACATTGACTTGTGCCATTGGTGCAGGAAAGATTGGGGTCTGGGAGAGATGAATTTAGAAATTCTTTACTTAGAACGTTCTTTACTTTGGCGAAGAACGGTACTTTTGTTGTAAGATCGCCATTTTTGTGGGCACTTCAAAAAGTTCCCAAAACATTGCCGTTTTCTCAATACGGCTCGAAATCCCCCTCCCCTTAAAAAAGAACTCATTAATTGCATTTGGTTACCTTGGCATTTCAAAATAGACAACCTGTACAGTAATTGGATGATGCATGGGACTTTAATGAAAAGTATAAAACTTTTGAAGTAAGTTCTTGAAAAACGTATGTGCTCTCAGGGTCCTGCATTTTCTAATCATGCTCCCTGGCTCCGGCCTTTCTTAGGCCATGCTGCCTTGGTCCCAAAAACCCTATCAGAGCCTGCATAATGAACGGTAATAAGATTGGGTACAAAGAGCAAAATTACCAAGACTCAGAATGACTGGCAAGAAATCACAACTGGAGTCAACAGGAGCCTGAAAAAGCCCTAAACACCTTGGCTTTTTTGGATATTTAATATCCATTTGCCACTGCCGTCTTTGAAGAATTTCTGCTCAACTTCAGGTTTGCACATAATTTTTCCGCTGATATTTAGGAGGATGAGTGCATCCAAGGTTGGTTGTAGATGTCTTAAAGTGTTTTGTATCACAGCCACTTTCTTGTATTTTTTACTTGCCAATGATATCTTAGCTGGAACCGATTTCCTGAGAAGATAGGTGGCTTTTGTCTTCATTTACCCCTATGCTCTTAAGAGGACTCGCTAATTCTGGTCCCCCTTAAAGCTCACCTCGGTATGGAACAGAATCCGTGAACCTTTTAAACCTCCGAATGCGTGGGAAAAGAAGCCGTACTAATCTAATAAAATTTTGAGAAGACATGAGCTACGGTCTCTTTTTAGCCCGATGCCCCCCAGAAAACTTGCCCTTTCACTGCATCCCCCTTGCAGCTGTCTGTGGTAGAACACGTCCATATCATTCTCGCTGAGATTTCTCATTTCCAGGAATTCACTACCTTGGTCTTGCGTCAGACGAACGGAATGCATTTACCTTATTTCAAAGCCATCTTTCAAAATTTCAATACTGAAAATTTTTCTATAGGCCTCCTTGCAAACTCAAACAAAGCTGTTGATCATTTCAAAGGAATGGTGGCTTCTTTGAAGTTTGAGGTATATAATCCAGAGCGGTAGAGGAAAGAAAGTCTTGGATTTTGAGACGTTTTCAGTGCCATTTCGCTCAGAATTAGTTTCCCCTCTCATTCAAGACCCCCGTTAAATCCTTCCTTTATGCCTCTCTGGAGCTTAGCTGGAAAAAGAAAGCGATCTATATAAAGTCTGGCCTCTCTTTGAGCTTTTTCGTGAAATAAAGGACTGGAGTACGCTAAAGATCCAACAAACTGATAGTCTGGCAATGAGGATATGTGCAAGGATCATTCCCTTGGGAGTTGAACCTTGGATAAAAATGGATGTACCCCAGCCCCCATATTGCAGAGAAAGAAAATAAAACCATTCGTATCCACTTCAAATTTCGGAGAAAAAGCTGGTAAGGTTGTTTCCCGTGGGAGAGACGCAGTTTCTGACTTGCGGGGTGAGTGGCCGAGTGGCTTAAACAGTCTTCGTCAGGTGACTGAAGTTAAGCTTGGTCGAGTGAGGTCAGATTTCGGATGGGTGACCACTGAGGCCTGACCTCGCAACTCACCTCGCCGTCCTTCGGAAGGGACGTTAAACTAGATGTCCCGTGCCTGGATGCGGCATGCACAGTGGGCCTAAATTAGCTTTCAGTAGCTAGAAATCCTGACAAGCCCACTCAAAACAAATTGAAAACAAACATGCTGTTTACAGTGCTGAGAGAGGAAACAACAGGAAGACAAAAGGTTTCGCGTCGTTCCTATGACGCATCTTAGTATATAGACAAGGCTTGCAGCGCGGCGCCTGCGGCGCCGTGCTGGTCCACCGTCGTACCCAGTAATTTCTTAAGGAGGACTTTGCTGTGCCTGTTGGCATTTGTAGCTGTTAATCACCTTATGTGGGCAAACTATTGTCATAACGGTTTCGTTAAGGTTCGATCTACGAAGTGGGCGTTCATATATATGCTAGGCAATTTTTCAGTTTCCGCTCTTGAGGTTCATCGTTGCTCTTTTCACCACTCCTTTCTCTTTAGTTGTATCCTTACTCTTTCCCATGTACACACACTCTTTAACCCAACGTTACCTGGGAGTTCCTGAGGGGGCGGATTCCACTCTCCTCTATTTCTTTCCTGTAAAAGTATGAGCGATAGGACACCCAGTGTTTTGCAGTTTGAAATTAATAAATGAAGCGAGCCACCTTAATTTATTATTTTTTGTGTGTTTTGAACTTATTTTTACTTGGTATACAGCCACCTTTCACTGTTTCATAATTCTGAACTTTTTCGTTAGTGAGCTACCTTAAGTGCAGAGCCACCTTAACCGTAAAGTAAAGCCTTGGTAAAAGTTGCTATGATCATCGAACTTTTGATGCAAACAATTAAAAATCACTCAATTAAATCAAATTGCTCTATTGCTTTTGTTGCTATGACAATAAGAAGAAAAAAGTTATGATTGCCACGATTACCAGTATCATGATTAAAACCATAAAATGAGGCACTTCCTTGAAACTTGATGTTTCATTTTGAATATATTTCATATTTCATATATTTTCATATTTTAAACATATTTATACAGGGTACAAATTCAATAAGGATATTGTTTTACAATTTGGCCCTGTTAAAATTAAAGTACCTAATAAACTATTTACTAATAAATTAATAGATAAAAATATATACATCTGGCGACAATAAGCAATATACAAAATTAAAGATTTTCGTACCCCAACTGTCTCAACCTTGATTTAAAAGAGTATACCGAGGGGGCCTCTTTGATATCATTGTTAAACTTGTTCCACACTTTGGTACCACGGTAAGAGAATGCCTTTTGGCCACTTACTGTTCGCATTAACGGTACTGCAAGATCATTTTTGGTGTTTCTTAGCTCTCGTGTGTGGAAATCTGATAGTCTAAGGAATAGGTCACTAAGGTACTGTGGTGCAAGATCGTTTAGAGATTTATACATCATTGTAGATGTCTCTTTCACAATCATTTCTTTGACGGACAACCAGCCAAGTTCTTTGCGTAATGGCACAGAAGGTGCATCATAAGAACTACCCGTAACGATACGAGCAGCCCTGTTTTGAAGCTTTTGTAGAGACTCTATTCTCGTAATACCACTACAGCCCCAAACGGAGCAGCAATAGTTAAAATGTGGTTCTACAATACTACGATAAATGTCGTTCAAGGTTTCCATTGATACAAAGTTTTTACAATATTTTAAAAGACCTATTGCGCGAGAAACTTTCCCTTTTATGTTCTCAATTTGGCACTTCCACGTTAGACTATTGTCTATATGGACACCAAGGTATTTCACTTTGTTCACTAAGTCAATATCAGTACCACCTACGTGAAACACTGGCAACAAAGTAGGCTGCACTGCCATTTTATTTACATTTTGCATTGACCCAACTATCATAGCCTGTGTTTTGACGACGTTCAAGGATAGCTTGTTACCTTGAAGCCATTTCTCGATATTGACAAGCTCAGCGTTTAACACCATGTGCAATTCATCCAAAGTTTTGGAGGAATATGAAATCATGGTATCATCAGCATACATATTTGTCTCAGCCTTCTTTAGTGCAAAGGGAAGAATTGGATATCATTAGATACGTGCTAACGTTCATGATATTTTTTGGCATCAAATATTGTTCAACTGATATTTCTGGGCTCAGTGGCGCAAATGAGGGGGTATGGGGAGGGGTGTCACATCCCCCAATAGTTTTACCACCCGGTCCCAGTCGCTATTTTACAGTGTGAAAGTCGGTCCCGATCCGGCTCTGAACTTGAACTGCTTAATTTAAATGGTTCTGAACAGAGTTGTACCACAAAGCTATGTTGCAGCAGAATTCGGTCCCGATTCTGCAGTTAATTCCGTGCTGTATCGAAGTGAGCCATAATGATCTTATTTCTTTAGCAGGACCAATTAACGAACAATGTCCGGGAATCGGTCCCAGTCAGTGCGGCAGCGTTAACGTACAGTGGTCTGGTCCAGTCAGTAGTTCTGCTTCTTTGGACGGAAGAAGTTGAATAACTAAGACTGGCCGGGCGACGCGTGCAAGGCCGAGAGAGGGGGTGAAAGAGTTCAAAAGCTGTAGATCATAGCCATAGGGGGGGCCAGTCCGTGATCAAAAAAGAAGCACCAGTATGTGATCAAAAAGGAAGCACCAAGAAAAAGATTTCTCAGCTAGCTATGATAAATTGAAAATCGAGAAGGGTCGGAGACAATGATAAGCAGTGGCAGTTAAATACACCAAAAACGCCATTGACATGGACCGGTTGAGCAAGAGAGCAAATTTCCTCTATTCGAAAATCCTAGTGACTGAAATTAAGTAAATTCAATTTTATCCAGAGTGCCGTATTTTGAAATCTGAGCAGCACCCAAAAGATGCCCTTACAAACACGTAGAATAGAGCGTGGCTATTTATTAGTTATCGTTATTTTGAACCTTTGCTTCTGCATAATGGCTAGTCAGAGAGATGAAACAAAAAATTTTGAAAAGCCCCCTTACGTAAACGAAATTTTACAAGTCTTGGAAGAATCAAGTTCCGCTCGCTAAACTCTTTCAAATGATATCCTGTTTTGCATTATTCTGGATGTAAAACCATTTAACTCTACATGGCTTTTCGTTATACTTTAGTCACCTTCATTCAAAAGTTGTTACCAGAGTAGCACATCTCCGCACACCCGTGAACGGTGAGCGTCTGACATCCGTCTACCACGTCTACACCTTTGGCCAGTGGCACATAAATCCTCCCCGTGGTCATGCCACACGTGGCATTTGGTAATTTCACCAGAACCAACACATAGTGGTTGTCCACATGACAAAAGGAAATTTCTTGCATGCCTAAAATGCATAGTTATTGTTGAGGTTTCGATTTGACTATCCTAATTCCTTTAGGCCCGTCCGAGTCCCCAAAATAGTTCGCAAAGATTTGTTCCTTTTTCACGAAAGAAGGCTCTGAAAGTCAGGTTTATGTAAAAAAAGAAGATTGCTGCAAGGAACATTTTAGAAATATCAAACTATCATGCTTATAGTTCATAGAACTACAGCAAAAACCAATCTATTTCTAGGTAATTTTAAGTTCTTTTTTCAGAATTTCCCGGGAAAGCCTTCCGTTGGTAGATTCCTACAGCACCTCTAAATGGCGAGTTCTTCACAAAATGGGGCATTTTCCAACAATCTCAAGTGTGTGGTAGCAAGGAATTTCCCCGAGGCAAGCCCTTGAACCCAATTATTGCTCGCTTCGATCGCATTTGGTTTCAACATCCCAAGTTTTTGTTTCATATTTCATATTTCATATTTATATTTCATATTTAATTCTTTTAAGGAGGGTTGCCCTTCAACTAGTTGATTTTCAAGGGGCCCTCCGATAAAAACATTAATTACAATATATAACATAAAAGGGAAAAAGCTATTAATTAAATTAAACTATAAAACTTTATTTACAATATCTAAAACTTATATACAATAATGTTCAAAATTTACAATAAGAGTGAAAGGAAGCATCTGTTTCTAAATAGTTTTTATGAAACTATACAGAGAGGTTGCCTGCTTTGACTCGGCTGAAAGGCTATTCCATAGCTTAGCACCTCTATAAGAGAAACATTTCTGGCCGTTTGTTGACCTTTTCATCGGTAACCTCAAGTCGGTTCCCGTATTACGAAGACTATATGATGAGTAGAGCGATTTTCGGGTGAACAGGTCACACAAATATTGTGGAGCCAGCGCATTCAGGGACTTGAAGACCATTGTCGTAGATTCACTGAAAATCAGTTGGTCAACGGTCTTCCATCCCAGCTTTTCGATAAGAGGTCTGCTTGGGGCATCGAAGCGGTTGTTCGTTATTATCCTAGCAGCACGCTTTTGAAGTTTTTGTAGCTGATTAATTTCACTTGAACCAGCGCAGCCCCAGACAGAACAGCAGTATCGAAAATGAGGCTCCACAATACCTGTATAGAGAGTTTGCAAAGTTTCTTTCGGAAGAAAAGACTTGGCATGTTTTAGAAATCCTGTTGCCCTGGAGACCTTGGCAGAAACTGCCTTGATCTGTTCTTTCCAATCCAAAGAACAGTCAATTTGCAAACCGAGGTATTTAGTCTTTTTGACTACTTCCAGCTCGTTATCACGTATTTTCAATTTCAAGTCTTCATTTTGAACCTTGAGAATACTGTTGTGTTTCTGCTTGGAGGAAATAAGCATAGAATGAGTTTTTGCTACATTCAGGGAAAGCTTGTTACCTTTTAGCCATATGTCCAGTTTCGCAAGATCACTGTTAATAGCCTCATTCAGCGGAGTCATATCGTGAGACTGGTAGCACAAACCAGTATCATCAGCATACATGGACACGTTGGAATCCAGGACTGCTTGCGGGAGATCATTGATGTAGACGAGGAAAAGAAGAGGGCCAAGACATGAACCCTGTGGAACACCAACTTCTATGTCCTCGATTTCGGAATCAACACCATTAACCCTACAAAATTGTTTCCGATTCGTTAGGTAGGACTTAAACCAAGAGAGTTCACGATGATGTACACCGTAAAGCTCAAGCTTTTTGCAGAGAATGTTATGATCAACAGTATCAAATGCCTTTTTTAGGTCAATGAACACTAGACCCACAAGCTTTCCAAGATCCATTCCATTGTACCAGTCGTCAGTATTTTTAAGCAAGCATGCTACTGTTGAATGAAGACGCAAAAAGCCGGACTGGCCGCATGAAAAGTGGCCGTTATCATTCATGTACTGGTACAGCTGATTTGTTACTAATTTTTCAAAGAGCCTTGAGATGACAGGCAAGACTGATATTGGTCGATAGTTGGACTTATCAGCCCTGTTTCCATCTTTGAAGATCGGAGTAACTCTAGCAACTTTCCATGAGTCGGGAAAACGACTTGCTTCAATGGATGTATTGAACAAGAAAGCAAGCGAGTTTTCAATAAAAGGCAGCGCAAGCTTCAAAAAGTAGATAGATATGTTGTCAGTCCCAAAGCTCTTTGCTGTCTTAACAGTGGCAAATGCATCCCTAATTTCCTGTACTGAAATAGTTCTGAAATGGAATGTTGCCTTATGTTTGTTAATTTCATAGTCACCTGCAAGAAGTGGATTAGGGGCTGGATCTATTTTTTCAGCAAGATCCTTACCTACTGAGCAGAAGAAACTGTTCATTGCATTAGAAATATGTTTTCTATGAACAGTTTCGGAACCAGACTCTTTGAGACAATCAATGTTGCTGGACTTTGATCTTTTATTGAGGATTTCATTGATTGTCTTCCATGATTCTTTCATGTTACCTTGACATGCAGAGATCTTATTAGTATAGTACTGCTTCTTTAGTTGGATGTTTAGGACATTGACCTTGTTACGGACCTGTCTATAAGAGTCCATAAGGAATTGGTACTTTCTTTTAGCTGCAGCCTTTTTTAGCTTATCCCTGGTCTGCATTAGTTTCTTCAGGTTCTTGTCAATCCAGGGGCAGTACTTCTCTGAAACACGCATTACAGTCATTGGGGCATGTTTCTCTATGATCAAGGAAAAAAGGTTCGACCAACTGCTTACGAGAACATCTATGTCATCCGTTTCAGTAAGCATTTGCTCCCAACAAATGCCAGAAACATCAGCCAGGAATGATTCTTCGTTGAAATTTTTCATCTTTCGAGTTTTGATCATTTTGTGGCCTTTTTCCACTGCTCCATTAAATTTTCGAATGCAGTAGACCATATAATGATCACTCATGGAAACTTCATACACTCCGGATTTTACAATGTTTCTCGCACTTGTTGTAGCAATATGGTCAATTATAGAAGAGGTAGTTAGAGTGACCCTAGTTGGCTCCTCAATAAGCTGTTTGAGGCTGAATAACTCATAGAGATCAAGTATGTGCTTTGAATTGTTATCTATGGGCTGCTCAGCTTGTTTTGGAGTGAGGTCACAATTAGTGTCCCCTAAGAGGATTATTTCTTTGCCCTCTTTGTCCAAAAAAAAGAGAACTTTTTCCAGCTTACTGAAAGATCCAACAGGGTCGCTCGGTGGACGGTACCAAGCAAGAACAAGAAATGACTTGCTTTTTGGTGGTTCTACTTCAATACAAATGAGTTCCAGGTTATCAGTAGGGATATCAAGACGACGTTTGTACTTGATAGAGTCCCTAACATAAATGGAAACACCCCCACCATTGTATGTTCCAACGGGCAAGACCTTATTCAGGGGAGACGGCTAAAGATACTACTCAAAAACAACTTAGGGTCAGTTTCAGTTATGTTTGGTTTCGTGTCGATAGTCCTGAAAAAATTATGCCTGTTGTTGTAGTTTTATTTACATTAAATCATGGCATTTTTGCAACAGAATCTGTTTTGGAAAACTCGGTCCATCGTGGAAAACACTCGGTCCTTTGAATGCACACCCCCCAAAAAATCTTGCATTTGCGCCCCTGTCCGGGTTTTTAAAAAAGGCTATTCTAACCTTAATCTGCATTATTGCATGATCTATCATGTTCATGCACGGGTTTCTATGTATACAATGATATAAAAAGAGCAGATATTTTTGGGTTTCAATAAAGCTGAACTAATATTTCAGGGTAGCTTTAAAGTTTGTTGGACTGACCACCCCCATACGCGTGTGTGTCGAGTGCCTCCTGGGTATTTGTCTGACTTTCTTTGTTAAACCTTTTAGATTCACGTCACACTTGGAACTTAGATCCATAGATATTGTCTCTAAAGCAATTATTCTAATATATCTGCCGTTAGCATCTTGAGCAGCATCAAGTAAAAGAAAAGAATAGCATTGATAATATTTTTGGTCGCTGCTAAACATACCGCTTCCTTCGAATAAGCCCCCCGAATATGCCCAATCCAAAAATATTTTTTGCGACAATATAATTTTTGGGGGCTTTTTCGAGGACATACGGTAAGCTTACTGGCTCAGATAGGGGCTATGACTCTGTAAAATAACTTTGGGAAAACCATCTATTTCCATGAAAATGTTTCAAAGCATATGTCATAATGAGAACGTTAAAGAGGGGATGGTTGCTCTATTGCTTCCCTCCTGAGCAGCATGAGCAAGAGAAAGAGCAGCATGTTCCTTTGCTCCCCTCAAAATTAGCCTCGTGCTCCCAATAATTCCTATGATGCTTCTATTCTTCGTTTAGATTTGAATATTTAAAGCAAAGTCGTCGATTGGTATCTAAGATGGTTGCCAATTTTTGCTTCAGATTTTTCATGATCTATCAGGCCTGGCAGTTCTGTCACTGGACTCTGTTCCCTAAAAACCTTGGGTAATACATGGATTTGATGATTTCTTGCACACTATTTGCACCAGCCTTGGAGTGCATCCTTGCGGTGTTGAACAGACCCGTAAGAGTATTTTGGTAAAAGAGTGCATTCATTTGTGTCACTGGTGCAGCAAAGATTGGGGTCTGGAGAGATGAACTCAGAAATGTTTCAAGTGCACGTTCTTTACTTTGGCAAGGAACGGTACTTTTGTCGTAAGATCCCCATTTTGGTGGGCACTTCGAAAAGTTTCTAAAACATGACCGTTTTCTTATTACAGCAGAAGATTCCTCTCCCCGTAAAAAAGAACTCATTAATTGCATTTGATTGCCTTGGCATTTCAAGATAGACAACCTGTAAAGTAATTGGAGGGTCTATGGGAATTTAATGAAAAGTATGAAGCTTTTGAAGTAAGTTCTCGAAAAATGCATGTGCTCTCAAGGTCCTGCGCTTGCTATTCATTCTTCCTGGCTCTCGGTCTCTCTTAGGCCATGCTCCCTTGCTCCCAAATACCTTGTCAGAGCCTGCATAATGAACGGTAATAAGTTCTTGTACAAAGAGCAAAATTACAGTGACTCACAAAGACTGGGAGGAAATCACAACTGTAGCGAACAGGAGCCTGAAAAAATCCCTAAACACCTTAGCTTGTTTGGATACGTAATATCCATTTGTGACTGTCTTCTTTGAAGAATTTCTGCTCAACTTCAGGTTTGCACATAGTTTTTTCCGCTGATATTTATGAGGATGAGTGCATCCAAGGTTGATTCATAACTTGTAGATGTCTTCCAGTGTTTCGTTTTATTATTATTATTATTATTATTATCTATTTGTCGCACATTTTCTTTAAATGGTTCATGATTTGTCCTTGAGGCTTGGTGACAGCAAGTCTCCTCAAAACTCGAGGACTTTCCTGAGGATTCTGGCAGAATTCAGGATGGCTGTTTTCTGCAGTTCAACGATCTTGGTGTCGATTCCGATTTCTTTGAGTCTTTTTCGGAGGTCTTTAGGGGTTGTTCCAAGGGCACCAATAACTATAGGTATGATCCGCACACTCATGTTCCACAATTTTTTAAGTTCCCTGGCCAGATCTTGGTATTTCTCTAACTTTTCGAATTCTTTTGTTTCAACTCGACTGTCGTATGGAATAGCGAAGTCCACTATCAGGCATTCATTCTTCACTTTATCCTTGATGATTAAGTCTGGACGCCTTGCTTGTATGACATGATCTGTTTGTATGTTGAAGTCCCAGAGAATTGTACTGACATCATTGTCCATTATTATTATTATTATTATTATTATTATTATTATTATTATTATTATTATTATTATTATTATTATTATTATTATTATTATTATTATTATTATTATTATTATTATTATTATTATTATTATTATTATTATTATTATTATTATTATTATCAATTTCTTTACAGTTGGACAATAGTAAAAATAGCTAAAAGTAGTTAGCTAATTAATTCCAACCTAAAAATATTACAATGCAAACATTACATAAAAATGGTGGATAAAATATTTACAAATTGTCAATATCAAACAGTATAAAAACAGATATCTAAAAATGTGCATTTCAAAAAGCCCAGGTTGGGAACAAATGTGCGGCATAACCTGCATGAACAATTTTCTCCGTACCAATTTTTTATCTTTGTTTTAAACTGATAAAGGGATTCTGAATTGCGTATTGTTGGTGGTAACGTTTGCCATAGCTGCGGACCTTTAAATCTGACGCTTTCAGAGCCGTTGTTGACTGATCTCACTCTTGGTTGAATAAATTCGTTATTGTTACGCAAGTTGTAGTGAGTAATATTTTCACAGAAAATTTCCTGCATAAATGAGGGATTTAGGTCATTTCTAGTTTTTTACATTTCAGTCATAAGTATTTGCAAGTTCTTTGTATGAATAGTGACTGCACCGTCCCGCTGTAATAGGTCACTAAAAGTCGATTCGGTGTTCTTATATGTTATTCTCAGTGCCCTTTCCTGTATTTTGTTGATTTTTTGGTTCAGCTGCCTGTTGTGGAACATCCAAACTAAAGGGCAGTATTGAAAAAGGGCGTATCTATCACTACCACACTGTGTGCCCAGGATCTCATTTTCAGGAAACAATTAATAACTCTTTTAAAAATCATCATACAGACTTGGCAGAGGGCTCATTAGATGCGCGATTATGTACCCGATACAACTGTGTAAAAAATTTTTAATTTCAATGCGTTTTTGGGGGACTGGGACCTAATCTCAATATTGTTGAATTCCAAGTGCTTGGACACGAGAGTAATTTCTTCGCTGCATGTTGCATTGGATATTATCGAATATTATCTGACTCTCAATTCACTTTTTAAATAAAAAAGTATTCTTAAGGTAATCATGCAGCTTTCTCTTGTCGTTTCTCTTCGAGTTTTAACGCACGAAGTTACCCCGATGCCAATTCTATTACTGCAATCATGTTTTCGAGTTTCACCTTCATTGTATGCAAAGAGTCAAGAATGTAATCTCAAGAAGATTTGGGAAGGAACATTTTGAAGGTGCTCCCTAGCCTCGTCCCTAACGACAGATTAGCTCAGTTGAAATAAATTGATTATTCATTTTGTGTATGTCATGGAGACAAAGTCTGTTGCAACTGCTTTCACCTATTTTTAACATTATTTTAAATACCCTCTTATCCAGCACTCCCCGCCTCTTGATTATGGTGTGAATTTCGTATCGATGGACCAAATGATCTTTTCCCAAGGGTAGGGTCAGATGATCTAAAAATGTAATAAACACCTCCGGTTGATTTGGTCTGAAGAACATAAAAAATATATTCATAGATGCCACGCAAAGGAATTGTCAGCAGTGCACTTCACACCACAGTGCTCTTGTAGAAAATTCATGATTTGGGGTATTCGCACCCGAAAGGTTGTTGGTTTTTTTATGAAAGTACTATCAGTTGCTTGCGTGAGAATTTTCATATCTGAAATATTTCGCAACACCCCGTGTATATTTTTGTGAAAAGTATACAACATCTAAAACACTGTTTGTGTCTACTTTTAATTGCCTTCAAGATGGAGTGTACACAGGTTAGCAACGAGGAAGCCTACAAACTTTATCTTGAGGCTTCTCCAACACTGCGAGCACGTTCAAAGAAATGTCAGACAGCTGCTGTTGCTTTCATCGGGAGATATGGGATTGATGAAGGGGAAAGGAAAAATCTAACGTTGGAGTTTTCACGCTTAGTTGACTCCAGGGCAACGATGCAAAAATTCTCTTGCATTTTGGAACCAAAAGGTGTTCTACTATTTGAAACAGGAAATAAAAGTACACCCAAAGACGGCAGGAAGACCCGTTACCAAATTATGTGATGAACCGTGTATAAAGACTTCACGCAAAATCTTAAGGGATCAGATTGATCATTTAGAGGAGTTTGCTAAGGAGCAGAAAATCAGTAAAATGAGCGCCCTGCAGATGCTGATTGACGAGTGTCATCGTATATGGCACAAAGGGACGTTAGATCAATCCCAACCTGCATCTATCCCAGTTATCGATGCTGTTGCGTTAATTTATAACATTAACTTGTCCATGCAACAATATCAGACTCTCAGATCCACTTGTTTGCCATTTGGTATCAACTTCCCAACAAGAAACCGCATTGATTTGGCCAAAGGAAGCCTCCATCCTCCGATAGCGACATGTCAAATAAAGTCTTCAGTTGACATGAAAGATCTGCTTACCGAAACAGGGCAAGCATTGCTAAGCCAAACAAAAATAGTTGGGAATGAAGCAAAGAAATTTGTCATTATTGGGAAATTTGGATGTGATGGTTCTGGCTCTCATAAAGTGCGACATCAACGCATATATTTGGAAGAGACACCGCATCTAAATCCCCAGAATGTTTCAAATTTTCTGTTGTCTTGTTATTGCCCATTAGAAATAAAAGAAATAGGGGAATCAGAAGTGCAAGTATGGAAAAACCCTCAGCCAAATAGTATCGCCTTTGCAAGACCAGTATCTCTTACAAGAGCAGAAGAGTCCCGAGAAATTCTTCAAAGTGAGCTGATGCTTCCTTTCGAGTTGATTAGGAATCCTTTCTTAAAGGAAATAAAAAATGCAGATGGGGAAATCAAATATACCATGGAGTTCAAAACAGAGTGTTCGATGGTTGATGGAAAGATGGTTTCTCTGATTCAAGGTGATAGTGGGGCTTTTTGTCATTTATGCACATCAACTAGAGAAGAGGCTAATAATCACTTGAACATCCTTGCAGGATCTGAAATGAATAAAGATTACAATTCTTGCCAAACTGCTTGGAGAAAACTGAGAAGTGGTGAAATCTGCTATTCGAGTGTTGAGAGACAAGGACAGTGCCATGAGAGTCTGCTAAAGGCAGATCTCCACTGCATTTCTGTGCTCCATTTTAAACTTCGAAGTTTAGATTTTGTGTTGAAGATACTTTATCATCTGGTTGCAGATCATAAGAGCTGGTTTGAAGGTGGAAGTTTGACTCAAAGCTCTTTGAAACGGGCTAAGAAAGAGTGCATTGATAAGGTTTTGGAGAGCACAGGTATTTTGCTGGATAGCCGATGCAGTGGTGGAGGGAACACAAATAGCGGTCCCATAGCAGATCGATACTTTGAACCAGCAAACAGAGAAGTCATCAGTAGCCTCATTTTGAACCGTGCTGATAAAACAGCCTACACTCAGTTACTCTCTTATTTCAATCAAATGCTATCTGTAACACAAAGTGTGACTGATAAAATTGTCAACATAAGGAAAGTGAGGCAACTAGGAATTGACTTAATGCATCATACAAAAAGTGCTTTTCTGGATAACCGTATCAGGCCATGGATTATGATCACCCCATCAGTGCACAAACTTTGTGCCCATGCATGGCAGCTCTTTGAACTGAACAATGGAAAATGCATAGCTGTTTGGAGTGAAAACCCTCTTGAGAGTTGGAACAAGTACGTACGATCTTTCAAGAGTGGGTCAGCTGCTAGAGCAAGACAGTGCTCAGTCCAGACCAATATCCATGATGTTCTTCGCCGTATGTTGATCAAGTCCCATCCTGACGTCGCTGCAAGGAGATATATACCAAGATGTTGCATATGCAATGAGATGGGTCACACAGCACGATCCAGTATACACAAGAGACCAAATAATGCTTTAACAGAAGAACAGCTTTTGATTGCTTCTTGATACGAAAACTAGGTTGAGCAACTTGTTAATCAAAATGCATTTTTAGATTTGAGTTACTGAAAATATATCTGTCATTTATCAATGAAATATTTTTACTTGGCTATATTCATACGGTTGCAGATAACATGTAGTCATACGAACCAAATTTTTGACTTTGGATTCTATGCTATTATCCTTTTCTGGTCAGGAATTTTAAATCTGAGCTGAAATTCATCATAAAAGAATGTGATGAGTATGATATCATGAGCATTCTGCTGGGAAAAGCATCAAGCTCGGTTGCCTTGCAACATTCTAATTGCCAGTGTCCAGCCTTGGTAGTAAAACTAGGGTCCTGGTTATTTGGAAAGCATCCTTGGAAAGCTTTTGTATTAAATGCATGATATTTGAGGTATGTTCGTTGACAGAGATTTCCATCTGCTGTGAAAAATCTAATTTCGGTGTCAGTAGCCAAGATCAGACTTGAATATTTAAAATCGCAGCAAATCATATTATCCACGTTTAGTCACGTCAAACTCCTTTATTTTCCTATTCTTAGATGATTATACTTATAAGAAAATATATTGGCTTTGGCGAGAAATACTGAGCACTTTTTAGAAACAGTATTTTTGATGCATCAATAAAAACATGAAAATCAAACGTTGTATTTTTATGAAATAATCTTCATATTGTAAAAAGTTCCATTTAATACCTTAAGCTTGTTCTGAACTTTATTCAAGTAATAGAAGTGATAACCTTTCAGATGAGCCATAGTTTAAATGTTTTGGAGAAGTATAACAGTTTCAACTGCTGTAATAAAAATGGGTAGTTTTCGCCATTTGCTTGGTTATATATTGGTTTCAAAAAAGAAGATTTTTCGTAACTTTGAAAATTCGCAGAAAAAAAATCATAAGACATAGCACAAAACGGTTTTCAGTTTCAGGGACTTCAGAGCATTGCCAATAAGAGAAAAATTAAAGGAATCGATTTTAGAAAAATCGATTTTTTAATTGTTTCCAGGTCTGGGCACACAGTGTACCACTTTCTTATATTTTTTCTTTGCCAATGATATCTTAGCTGGAACCGATTTCCTGAGAAGATAGGTGGCTTTTGTCTCCATTTGCCCATATCCTATCAAGGGAACTTGCTAATTCTAGCCCCTTGAGGCTCACCTAGGGATAGCAAAGAATCCGTGAACCTCTTAAACCTCCAGACGCCTGCCTTGTCTTGAAAAAGAAGCCGTACTTATCTAATAAAAGTTAGAGAAGACATGAGCTACTGTCTCTTTTTAGCTCAATGCCCCCCAGAAAAACTTGCCCTCTCACTGCCCCCTTTCAAGCTCTCTGTGGTAGAAAACGTCCATATCTTTGTCGCTGAGATTTCTCATTTCCAGGAATTCATTACCTTGGTCTTGCGTCTGACGAACGGAATGCATTCACCTTATTTCAAAGCCTTCTTTCAAAGTTTCAATGCTGAAAAGTTGTCTTTAAGCCTCCCTTCAAACTCAAACAAAGCTGTTGATCATTTCAAAGGAATGATGGCTTCTTTGTATTCTGAGGTATGTAATCCAGAGCGGTAGAAGAGAGAAAGCCTTGAATTTTGAGACGTTTTTAGTGCCATTTCACTCAGAATTTGCTTCCCCTCTCATTCAAGGTCCCCGTGAAAACCCTCCTTTATGCCTCCTCTGGAGCCTAGCTGGAAAAAGAAAGCGATCTAAGTAAGCCTGGCCTCTCTTTTAGCTTTTTCGTTGCATAAAGGACGGTAGTGCGATAAAGATCCAACATACTGACAGTCAGGCAATTAGGATATGTGCAAAGGTCATTCCCTTGGGAGTTGAACCTTGGATAAAAATGAATGTACCCCAGCCCCCATATTGCAGACAAAGAAAATAAAACCATTCGTATCCACTTCAGACTTCGGAGCAAAAGCTTGGAAGGTTCTTTTCCTTAGAAGAGACGCAGTTTCTGACTTATATTGTTTACAATGCTGAGAGGGGAAACAACGGGAAGACAAAAGGTTTCGGGTCATTCCTATGACGCATCTTAGTATATAGACTAGGCTTGCCACGCGGCGCCTGCGGTGCCGCGCTGGCCCGCCGTCGTACCGAATAATTTCTTAAGGAGGAATTTGCTGTGCCTGTTGGCATTTGCAGCTGTTAACCACTTTATGCAGGCAAACTATTGTCATAATGGTTTCGTTAAGGTTCGATCTACGAAGTGGCTGTTCATATATATGCTTGACAATTGTTCAATTTCCACTCTTGAGGTTTATCACTGCTCTTTTCACCACTTCCTAGTTGTATCCTTACTCTTTCTCATGTACCTACTCTTTAACCCTACCTTATCTGAGAGTTCCTGAGGGGGCGGATTCCACTCTCCTCTATTTTTCGCTGTAAAAGCATGAGCGCTAGGAGACTCAGTGTGTAGCAGTTTGAAATTTATAACAGAAGCGAGCCACCTTAACTTATTGTTTTTTGTGTTTTGAACTTATTTTTACTTGTTATACGGGCACCTTTCACTGTTTCATAATTTTGAAATTTTTCGGTAGTGAGCCACCTTAAGTGCAGAGCTACGTTAACCGTAAAGCCTTTAAGTAAGTAAAAGGTGGCTTTATACCAAGTAAAAATAAGTTGAAACACAAAAAAGACAATAAGTTAAGGCGGCTCGCATCTGTTATAAATCTCGAACTGCCACACACTGGGTGTGCTATCGCTCATTCTAAAAGCTGCTATGATCATTAAACTTTCGATGCAAACGATCACAATCACTCGATCAAAGCAAATTGCTCTATTGTTTCTGTTGCTACGACAATAAGAAGAAATAAGTTATGATTGCCATGATAACCAGTATCATGATTAAAACAATAAAATGACGCACTTCCTTGAAATTTTTGCTTTTCTAATCGAATTGGATATCATTAGATATATGCTTATGTTCATAATATTTTTTGGCATCAAATATTATGGAATGTCATTTGCGTCTAAATGCTAATGGTTAATTTTCATGGTCTTTGTCAGCTTTATGCGCTGTTTTCTCTTCCCCTATCTGTTTTTTGTCATTCCCTTTCTGTTTATTCCATTCCCTATTTCATATTTCATATTTCATTTGTTTAGGGAGGGTTGCCCTTCAACCGAAGTTGTTTTTCAAGGGGCCCTCCAATTAAAAACTAATTACAATATACAATTAGAATGCCAAAAAATAAGAACCCATAATATTAAAAACCTTTTTACAACTATATGATATTTACAATAAAAAAGGAAATAATCAACCCTGTATTGATTTTTTGAAACTACCCAAGGAGGATGCCGTCTAAGACTCAGCGGGAAGGCTATTCCATAGTTTAGCTCCCCGGAAAGAAAAGCATTTTTGTCCATTTGCTGATCTTTTCTTTGGCAACCTCAAATCAGTCTCAGTGTTCCGGAGGATGCGGGAGGAGCATGCTGAGTTTTTGGTAAAGAGATTCCACAAGTATTGAGGAGCCAAATCATTGAGCGACTTGAAGACCATTGTTTTGGACTCATTGCCAATGAGTTCTTCAACGGTCTTCCAGCCCAACTCTGTAATAAGTGGTCTGCTTGGGGTATCAAAGCTGCTGTTTGTTATGATCCTAGCAGCACGATTTTGAAGTTTTTGCAACTGGTTGATGTCTGTAGACCCAGCACAACCCCAGACAGAACAACAATATCGAAAGTGGGGCTCGACAATACCTGTGTAAAGAGTTTTCAAACTTGCCATAGGTAAAAAGGACTTAGCATGTTTTAAAAAGCCGATCGCCCTGGAGACCTTGGTAGAAACAGCCTTGATTTGCTCTTTCCAATCTAAGTTGCAGTCGATCTGCACTCCAAGGTACTTTGTCTTTTGAACTACCTCGAGCTCATTTTCGCGTATCTTCAGTTCCAAAGCTTCATTTCGACTTCTAAGAGAGCTGCCTTTCTGCTTGGTGGATATGAGCATTGAATGAGTTTTTGCCACATTCAATGAAAGCTTATTGCCATTCAGCCACGTCTCCAGTTTCTTGAGATCGCTATTAATAGCCTCATTCAGCTGAGTCAAATCGTGGGACTGATGACAAAGACTCGTGTCATCGGCATACATTGTCACAGAGGAATCTTGGACGGCCTGGGGAAGGTCATTGATATAAATGAGGAATAGAAGAGGGCCCAGGCAGTCCCTTTGTCTAGTTAACAACATTTTCCTCTTTTCTTTGCCAAATTCTCATTCCCTTTATACTTGTTATCACCCCCTTTATCTTTATCATCATTCTCTTCGTCTAATTACAGCATTTCTAATTCCCTTTGTCAATTCTCTTTCCCTTTGGGAAATTATATTTGTCTTTCTTATGTGCATTTCTTAATCATTTGGCCATTGCCTTTCTCTTTGGCTTTCCCTTTCTGTTTATGTTGATGGCCTTTCTCTTTTATGATTACATGATGCATTGTGGCATGGTACGATGCATTGCGGCATAGTATGATGCAATGCGAATTTTGGCGCTAAATTTTAGCCGAATCAACACACGTGGAAGAATCGGCCTAGGTGTCGACTGTCTCCCTTCAGACACAGCCGTCACACCGTTCACAGAGAAGGACTTTGCAATGGTTTCGCATATTTCAGGTAGTGGCGTTGATAAAATTTAACTTTCTCAACCGAACAACTTCCGATTTCTGTAAAGCTATACATTTTCTGAATCGCCATTAAATTTTCTATTCAATGATATCAATTTCATGGATGTTGAGCCTTCAAAACAATTTCAATGAAGCGAAACGTACGGAACTTCAGTAAAATTCTCTTTCCCTTCGCAAAATTATATTGGTCTTTCTTATGTGCATTTCTTATTCCATTTGGCCATTGCCTTTCTCTTTGGCATTCCCTTGTTTTTGTTAATGGCTATGGTCTTTTTCTTTTATCATGACATGATGCATTGCGGCATGATACGATGCATTGCGGCATTGTATGATGCATTGCGATTTTTGGCGCTAAATTTTAGCCGAATCAACACACGTGGAAGAATCGGCCTAAGTTTCGACGGTCTCCCTTAAGTGACACGAAATTTGAACGTTAGTCCGGCATGTCTTCGACAAATGAGTCAGTAAGAGAAGCGATAACACGAATAACTCAACTGGCGACTGAAGGTGAAAGACTGCTAATCAGGAAAGCGAGAGGGAGATTGTATATCCTCAAGGCGAAGTGAAGAGTTTTCCAAAAAGTCAGGGTCAACATTCTCAGCATCATTGTTTGAAAGCGCCCTGAAACATCCTGAGCAGTATCGATTAGTCCCACAAAAGCTTCACCAGGATCAATCATGGCCCTTGCAACTTGGAGAGGGTGTGCTAAAAAAATAAGGGAAAGTGAGCACGCTGAAGGAGCGAGAAAATTTTTCATCCTTTTTTCAAGAAAATTCTCTGGTTTTTCTACTGAATAACGCCTTAGTTTATATGTTTCCTGCATTGAGAACGAAACTCTGAAAAAGAGTGCATGTGGGTCAGGATAAGGGCGCTCTTCTTGCCAAAAAGGGGGCGCCAAAGATGAGTTTTCATAGTGAAGGGGGGTGGCAGTTGCCCCCATTTGCCCCCTAAATCCGCCACTAATTTGCCATAGTATTCTTGCACTAAACCAAAGTGAACCGAGAATCGACATACACATGTTGAGCATCGAAACCGAGGCCGTTCCTTCCATGTTTGTAGATTCGGTTAAAATTTGGCGCTAAAAATTGCAGTGCGTCATACCAGGCCGCAATGCATCATACCATGCCGCAATGCATCATGTAATGATAAAAAGAGAATAAGAATAAGAAATGTACATAAGAAAGACCATTAGAATTTGGCAAAGGGAAAGAGAAGGACAAAGAAATGCTGTAATTAGACAAAGAGAATGATGATCAGGATAAAGGGAATGATAAGCAAATATAAAGGGAATGAGAATTTGGCGAAAGGAATGGGAAAATGTTGTTAATTAGGCAAAGGGAATGGAATAAACAGAAAAGGAATGACAAATATGTTTTCTTTCACTAGCGCTTATCGCTAGCGATCTCAACTGATCCCGTGTGTTGTACCCTAAATTATATTTTGGTAATTTCATACCTTTTTGTTCAAAACCATTATTAGAAACACACTTACACGTTTTTGTTTTCCTCAAAATTTTCACCGCCCTTCGGCGGCCTCTTCAGTGAGAATGTTTGATTCTCCCGAACGTTGCGTTCTTGTACTGTTCGTAACATTTTGATTCGCAAAATCGATGAATTCGAATACGTTACGTCGTTCTCTTAATTTGTTCGAGTTTCCCCATTCTTCTTTTGTATTCAGTGTTGGGTTCCATTCATTGATAAAAACTGCTTCAGTCACTTGCCTGAGCATCGCATCACCAGAGCACATAGCCAATATATCCACGTTTATGTCCTGTGGAATGGAATCGTGCCTGTCTAACATGTGTTTGTAAAACACCGAATTCTTTTCGTTTTGTTCATATTTCACTAAGTGTTCACTTGCTCTCTCTTCGATGCTTCTTGTCGTTTCTCCAATATACATTCCTTCTATTTGGTCGTTTTCTGTACAGCCGAGGCACTTTATTCTGTATACGACATCCCTCATTTTATAGTTTATTTTTGGGTTTGCTTTACATACTTTGCAGGTATCTTTTCCGCAAGAACCATTTTGAAACGGATCAGATTTGCTTAAGACATTCCTCAATGATTGTCCTGATCATCGTTCAACAACTCTTATCTTTAGTTCGGAACTTTTTAGTGCCTTCTTGCACTCCGCCGCTAGCTCGCCATTCGGTGTTGCATCTACAAACATGACCGTTTCGTATCCACCTTTCTCATACCACCGGTTCTTTTTCTCTGCCTTCTCCTTTTCTCTCCGTTCACGCTGCCAAAATTTCCCCCTATACATTGGACATTCACCCGTTCTATCCCGTTCAACAATCTTTTCAAACTTTCCTTTGGCCTTTTTGTATACTTTGATCCTGTCTTCTTGCGGATAACCTGAGAATTGCATTCGGTGGAGAAAGTGTTGTACATGCTGTGTTCTCTCGTTCATTTCGCAGTGCTGTGACACATTTCTCATTATTCTGACCAGGTCTGCAACAAGAATATTAATCTTGGCATCTTGGGAAATTGCAGAATTTTTATTGATGACATTTTTACTAGCAATTTTCTTCATGTAATGAGAATGGAGAATTTGTTTACGTGCAACGCTATCTATCTCTGCTTGTCCAATCCATTGTTCCAGATCTAACACAGGCATCCTTCCATTTTTATGATTTGATGGATAATCAATAGTGACTTTTATGCTATTGTGAACGCCATTGGCAATCCTTTGAATACTTTCCATCATTGCTTTGTCTGACTGTTGTCTTCCTGGCTCTGGTGATCTCATTCTGCAAACGATGCTAATGTCATCGACGTATCTTGAATACAGTTGAACATGTATTCCATCGTTTTCCAACTTCATTTTCACTTGTCTATCCCACCATACCATAAACAGATTCGCGACGTCTCCAGCTATTCCTACCCCTATTGCTCCACCTTTCATTTGCTTGTAATACCCATTGTTGAATCGGAATATGTGGTTTTCTAATGTGACTTTCAGGCTCCTGCCAATTGCAAATGCAAGCATCCGTCTTGTTTCAGCATCACTGTTTGGTTTCCCTTTGCTGGCAGTCCATCCGGACCAACGTTTACTCTTATTCTTGCATGTTCCTGAGGATGCTAGTGTTAGTGCCCTTCCCTTGTTTGACCTTGTTGGGCAATAGTGCTTTAGATTGTGCTCTTGCAGTTCTTCATTCGCTGTTGTTAATGCAAGGAAAAGACCTAACTCATCTACGTCTACGTGCCTAAATTCTAGGTCGCTTTTAGCAATCATTTCTTGACATTTTTCAACAGCAAAGGCAATGTCGATTGATGGATACAGTGCTTCGACATCCATACTTCCTAAGATACTCTGCTCTAAATCGGAGTTCTCATTGCACTCCTTAACTCTGCTCAACAGATCTTCCGTGCTGTCACAAACGTCTGGGGATTCTCTTATCACTGGTCTTATCAACATCGACAGAAAGTACGATATTCGACAGTTTCTGACTTATGCTGTTTGCAGTGCTGAGAGGGGAAACAACGGGAAGACAAAAGGTCTCGGGTCATTCCTATGACTTATCTTATTATATAGATTTCGTTGAGCCCCTATGCTTGAGTAACAGTAACTAACCATTTGTGCTATCAACATAATAGGACACTGTTTATTTATATATGATATTTTTAATGTGGAGGAACATCTGCAGCAGTGTTAGCGACCACACTGATAATTCTTCATTCAAAAAGTAAGAAACCAATTAAGAAACTAAGAAACTTTTAGTACTAAAATGGACAAAATTTCATGTTAAATTAAGAAACTTTTAGTAATATGACATGACCGTAGTTTCTTATAGAATAAAACGTGTAATACAATTTTTTTTATAAAAGAAAAATCGTGTACTTGACAGCGAAGAAACTGAAGGGGTGCATTCCACCCCCCCCCCACCCTCAGGCAAAATTCCCAGGTGAGATATGGTTAACGGTGGCATTTTACTGCACATGAAAAAGAAGAAAATGATCTTAATGAAGACAAAACTGCTTCTGGAATGTTTTTGGCTCCTTGAAAAATTGTTTATCTTATCCATTCTTCTCAATCATTAATTTTCCCCTTTCCATTGAGCACTCAATTCATCATGCAGTTTTATCATTCTGTCTTACAGTTTCATCTCTTCATTTCACCCTATCACTACATTCTTCAATTTCATATCATCAGTCCATCCTATGACACCTCACTGGCCACAAGTCCTACGTTTTTGACATCTTGACCGTCAAAGCTCAGATTTCTACTGGGAAAATTTAACAGTCTTTTTCATTTGAGTTTCAAAAAAGTTATTCATCCCTAAGATTACGATTGTTTCGTTCCAATTTTCAAAACACAGAACGTTTCACAGCTTTGGCTGTTATTCCAACTTTTCTCCATTGTCATCTGATTTCCGTGTCGCATCTTTTTGCTTGCCTTGACCTACTTTGATTTCTTTCTTAAAAAGTCTAGATGCTGTAGGCTAGTCTGTCAGTTTCTTGAAAACAGCAAGATAAATTCAATTTCCATAGCATCACCACAGTTGAAAAACCTGACAAGAAAGTTCAGGAAAATAGGTTTCTCAAAAAAAATCTTTGTTATACAGTCTTGGGAATACTTGAAAATTCTTGGATCCAAAAAACCCAATCATCATCAAAACATGAAATAGATGTGAAAAAAAGAAATAAAAGATATGAAAAAAGTCTTGGAAAAATTCGAAGAAACTGTATGATGCTGATTTGCGCACCCAAGACAAACGGTTTCTTACTCAAACATTGTTTGTTTCTAGAAAATGCTGCGGCAGCAGCCTCGCCTAATATTGATGTTCAAGGTACTGACCTACTACAAAATGGAAGTAAGTTTGGGTTCAGGTCGAGAATACTATTTCCTAGACAAGATGAAAAGGAAATAGAAAAGCATTTCTTGCTGCCTTTAGGCCCACTTCATGTATCTACCCGATGTCATAACGTTGCGTCAACCTATTCGCAGGCCAGATAACTTTTGGAAAGAGCACGAAAACCAATGCTTCTTTGAAGGGAAAATTTTAATAAGGTGAAATAACGAAACGCAGCTAAGCTGTGCTTGCTCTCAACTCATTGGGAGACGCGTTTTGGCAAGTCCGTAAGCCTGCAACGCGTAGCCAACTTTCTCGGGACTTTTCACCTATTTCAGATAAATTAATGAAACAATTGTATTCCAGTAAAATGCATCATCCTACTCCTTCATCATATTTTGTTAATTCGGGTGAATGAGTTCATTAAAGCTTAACTTTATCGCGATGTTCTTTCCTGTGTTTCTTTCAAATCCTGCCGCAGCAACGAAACTTCGAAATTCAACTGTTTTCAAGAGACACAGAGAACGCCAATACATTTCACTTTCGGATACTTTGTGTAAGTCACGTGATATTTGCAATCATAAGGGTTCTGTGAAGAATCTTTTTGACTTGAAGAACCCTATAGGGTACTCTTGAGAGCCGTAAGCTAAGGTTCTTTGAAGAACCTCAGGGCATTCAAGAACCCTAGGGCTCTTCGCCAGAACCTCTGAAAAACACCTTATTTCTACGAGTGTATTGGAAAATTACTCAGTTGTATAAAACTTTGACAGCTAGCAGAATCTCTTATCATATTTTTTAGTGTTCGAGAGAAGCATCCTGGACTGTCGAGCACTTCCTCACAACAATCAAGTAAGCTGTTTATCATTATGTTATAGCAATGGAGGTATTTTTTTGTCATTATGTTATAGCAGTAGAGGTAAAGTGACATCGTGGAATGCTGGAAAGCAGGATACAGGACTCTATCAAGGTTTCACATGGGACGGCAGAGTTTTTCGTCCACACCCCCCTCAACTATACTCTGCTTTATTGCAAGTAAACGACACGAGGTATAAAAGCAAGACATTAATAAATTCAAGTTGAATTTTGATACCAAGTGTAATTCAACATTTCAGTGTTCATGATCCGATTAAGTGATTACAAAAGCATCGTATTATATTTGGTGAGCGGTCAACATAAGGAGCTGAAACGTACTTAATGCATTTGTTTCCTTTCGTGAATAGCGTGAAATCTTCATCATTTGATTGACCATGACCAGAGCTTTTACTTGAGATCATGATCATGATCATCATCCTCATCCTCATCCTCATCATCATCATCATCATCATCATCATCATCATCATCATCATCATCATCATCATCATCATCATCATCATCATCATCATCATCAACAAAGATTTTTTTATATGTATGCTAAACTAAGAAAAAAGCTTTTTTCTTTTTTTTTCATTCAATTGTGGAACGGACGGGTGCGTCTCTGCGAGGGTGAAAGCCTTTGAGGGCTGTTGTGCTGAAGATGATGTATTACGTCTGGAGAAATAGATGAATTTTGCTTGTTATAACTTGAACGTTAAATGTGTGATATTTTGAATGTGTTTAAACCTATTAAGCCTAGGGGGCTCAATCAGCCCCCCCCCCTAGTTGTATTTCGTCTGTAGATTTTTCCCAAGTTCACTTGCAATGCTGAAACTTTCTGACTTCTAGTTATTTTCTTCTCACAATCGAATATTAATTTTTCAAACAAATTAAATTCGTTCCCGGGGGTAAGTGCGATCGATTTTTGGGAGATGTCTGAGTAAAATTTTGAGTAACTGCTAATGAAATCTACAGCTACTGTGGTACAATGATGAAAGGAGAAAAGCGCATACTAATTTTGATGCTGTATCCACATGAATAGCTATTTTTTAATTTGCATGTAGGGTTTTGCGGATTTTGGCATTACGCATGCGCACAATCTTTGCATTCCTGTATGATGATGTCATCATTTTTTATTACTTTTTCTTCACAGAAAAAATGCTAGTTAGACATAGAATGCACTAGATTGGACTAAGATTGTGACGTCATGGGTATGTCACGTGACGCATCTAAAAATAGATTTCATTTTTTGGTTCATCTCATGATGTTCTATACACATGCTAAGTTTCAGGGCTCTAACTTGTTCAGAACAGAATTGAATTATGGGGGCTGAATCAGCCACCCTAGTCTTTCTAGGGCATCAAATACCCTAGGCCTGATAGGGTTAAAGTGAATCAAAGTTCTATGTGGAGATATGCCCATGCAAGCAGCAACACTTTTTTTTCTATGATGGCGGCGTCCAAGATGGTTGTGTGTTTCCACGAGAACAGCATGGAGTCGTGGCGATGCCCGTTAGAGAGGGTCTAATTCTAGACGAAACTCTCAAATCATTCACAATTTATATTGAAGTTTTTGCATAATGAATTTTCAGTTTCATATGGCATATTAGTGGTAGTTTTATTGCTTTTCGCTCAACTATGGAATACGTAGCATTGTTCGTTGCCAAGGAACTTTTGGGCAGGTCAACTGGAAAGCTTTCGTTCGTCAGTGCAGATGGTTGTAAGCCAAATAAATGAGGAAATAAAGTCTGTAAAATCGGATGTGAATGATCTGAAAGCATCAGCCCAATATAGCTTGCGTGATGTCGATGATATCAAGATCAGTTTAAAGGCTGTTGAAACACGTAGGTGTAGCCTTGAAGCTTTGGTCAACGGCCATTCAAATGAAATCACTCAAATGGCTGACAAGCAAGAATATATCGAAAACCAAAACCGGAGGAACAACATCAAACTAATCGGGGTTCCCGAAAGTGACACGAGTTGAATCGTGGGAGGAATCGGAAGAGATTGGCAAGAGTAAAGTCAAAGAAGCTCTAAAAATCGAAGACAACCTGGTGATTCAACGTACCCATCGTGTAGGCCAAAGAAAGCAGTTCGACACATGGAGAGATGGAACCGTATTTCCTTGCAAATCTAGGCCAATTGTCGCTAAATTTCAGAGATGGAAACAGAAGGAAGCTGTCATCAAGGACACTAGGAAGCTCAAGCCTCAAGATGTAAAGTTTGTGGAGGATTTCAGTCAGAAAACGTTACTCGGGCGGAATCAACAGATATTTGATTTGAAAAAGGCAAGAGATGATGGGAAGATTGCATTTTTTTGTTGGAGGAAATTTGGTAATCAAAGATAAGCCTCCTGATCGATTTCAAAGAGTAGAAAGTGATGAAGAAGAAATGACATTCAGTAGCTAACACTGCCTCATAGAACTGTGACTCAAAACTGTGAGTGTTGTGTTTATGATTAGATTTAAATTGCTTTTTTGTTCTCTAATTTTCAGTTTTATTTTCGTATATGGCCGAGGTATTTGAAATATCCCATAATTATCAATGATGACAAACACAGCTATTGAACCTTGTGGTATTTGCCACAAAAATATACATAGCAACCAAAGAGCAATATTTTGTGATAATTGCAAGCCTTAAGTTCACATGAAATACAGCGACATGTCTGTTGCTGAATACAAAGAACTTGAAAAGGAACCTGGTGATGTTTCTTGGTTTTGCAAAAGATGTACCATGGATATGTTTCCCTTTGGCACAATATCAAATGAGCAATTTTTAGGTCTTAAGGATTTTGACCTCCCCTCATTCATCAACTCTTCACCATCATTTGAAATTACCTCCAACCTTACCGACTTGCCTAATCTTAGTGATTATGATATTTATGAGCATATGCCTCAGAATATTGACTCTCGCTGCTACTTTACTTTACCTGAACTTTCCTCCATACAGTTATCTTCAAATGACTTCTCTATTCTTCATGCAAATATTAGAAGCTTATCCCTTCATCATGATGATTTAGTCTCCTTATCAGCTCATACTAAGTTGAATCTTGATGTGATTGGAGTGTCTGAAATTTGGCATTCCAATGATAATCCTATATCATCAAATGTTGGTAGCCTAGGATATACTTTTTTAAGGACAAAATCAGTCACTCAGAATATTGGTGTTGGTTTGTATATCAGAGACTCTCTTACTTATAATCCACGTATTGACTTGGACTCTTGTGCAGATAATTTTGAACTGTATGGGTTGGAATAGATAACAAAATGACAAGGACTTCCTTATTTGATGTGTTTACAGACATCCTAATTCAAACATTGATAACCTTACATCTCACTTCCAGAATCATCTTTCAAAACTATCATCAGATAAACTCTTGTTTATTATGGGTGACTTTAATGTGAATCTTTTAGACTTTGCCTCTCATACACCAACAAGTTACTTTGTCAATAACTTTTTTCACACAGCCTTCTTCCTTGTATTCATCATCCAACTAGAGTCTCTGAACACAGAACTTCCATCATTGATAACATATATACTATTCTCACCGGACCGCGCGCTCGACATTACGCATTATTCTATTCCCGAGAGTCTAGTTTGAAGCATGTAGCCTCCCTCTAGACTAGTGCCAGTCATATTTAAACCTGTGCACGAGTCAGATGTAGCCGTCTTTCAAGAAACAACTCAATCGCCGAACTCCTGGAATCTTCTTTGACACATCGTGCACTGCCACTGACAGCGAGCCTGAAGGGGCCTAAATAGCAGACGAAGTTACTGTTTGCTGAAGGACAGTTATCTTCAGGGATTTCTGCTTCGACTAATATAACGAGGTACAAGCGACCACAAGACTTGCCAGTGGCTAAGGCTAAAAAACTGGGAAAATGGCTTTTATCTGGACGTGGAATAAGCAAGGAAGTTCATACTCGAAGTTGCACCTCGTGTTACAATTCTTCCTGTGTTTTTCTCACAGAATGTAAGTGTTCTGCATTCACACCCCTGTAGATATTCTGGTTTCAACACTGGCCTTACATGATTCCTTTTCAACACAAAATTCTGTTTTCGTTATTCCCGACGGAATATGTATTTTTCAATAACTGTTTTTCTAATTCTTTTAGGTTCGTATAATCTCTACAATGGAAACAGGTTTTTTGATTTTGATCAGATGGTCCCACAGACGGTGCCTAAGATATCAGAGACATTAATTTTCGTTCCATTCGGTTTTCTGGTGAGTTATTTTTGCATTTTGTTGCAAATATGTAACCCGACTAACGGGCTCTGAGTGATTGTGTATTTGTTGCAATAAGTAACCCGAATAACGGGCTCTGAGTGATTTTGCATTTGTTGCAATATGCAACCCAACTAACGGGCTCTGAGTGATTTGCATTTGCTGCAGTATGTAACCCGATTAATGAGCTCTGAGTGTTTTTGCACTTGTTGCAATATGTAACCCGATTCTCGGGATCTGAGTGATTTTGCATTTGTTGCAATATGTAACCTGACTAACGGGCTCTGAGTGTTTTTGCATGTCTTGCAATATGTAACCCGATTAACGGGATTTGAGTGATTTAGCATTTTTTGCAATATGTAACCCGATTAACGGGCTCTGAGTGATTTGCATTTGTTGCAATATGTAACCTGAATAACGGGCTCTGAGTGATTTTGCATTTGTTGCAGTATGCAACCCGACTAACGGGCTCTGAGCGATTTGCATTTGTTGCAATATGTAACCCGATTAACGGGATCTGAATGTTTTTGCACTTGTTGCAATATGTAACCCGATTCTCGGGATCTGAGTGATTTTGCATTTGTTGCAATATGTAACCTGACTAACGGGCTATGCGTGTTTTTGCATTTGTTGCAATATGCAACCCGACTTACGGGCTGTGAGTGATTTTTACGTAAGTTGCACAGCATTTTAAATGGAAAGTACGAAATTAAGACTCCCTTCTTTATTATTATTATTATTATTATAATAATAATAATAATAATTATTATTATCATTATTATTATTATTATTATTATTATTATTATTATTTTTATTGTTTCTGTTACGCACTGACTTCAGATACTGTTCTTTGTATATCAGTGGATTAATGTTCTTGAGCTTTGGTAACAACAAGTTTCCTCAAATCTCAAGCACTTGTCGGAGAATTCTGGCAGATTGTAGCAACACCGTCTTTTGCAACTCTTCTATCCTGGTATCGATCCCAACCTCCTTCAGTCTTTTTGGCAATACTTTTGGTGTTGTTCCTAGCGCCCCAATTATAACTGGAATAACTTTAACTTTTTTGTTCCACAGTCTTTTCAATTCCCTTGCTAAGTCTTGGTACTTAAATATCTTTTCCTTTTCTTTTTCAGCAACCCTGGTATCGAATGGGACAGCGAAATCTATAACATGGCATTTGTTGTTTTTCGTGTCAACTGTAATCATATCGGGCCTCCTTGCCTGGATTACGTGGTCTGTTTGTATTGAAAAGTCCCATAATAGACAGGTGCATGGCTAGAATCTTTCGAATATGAAAAACGGATATATCTCGAGACGATTTTCCTGCACGAAATTTAGTGCTCTTTCAGAATCTGCTTGTCACCAATTGATTATTTGGTGGGTGTGGCAAGGCGTGGTCATGTGACGTCACTCGCTCTTTTCAAAGGCAATATGTCCGTAAGAGTTGCAAATACAAGCCAAATTGAGCAATCTATCGATGAATTTTGTCCTCTTCTCGATGTTGGATGTCAGTGAATGGTTAAGTAGAGGGCGTGGCAGGGCGTGGTCATCTGACGTTAATGCTGGATCCTAGCAACGATGTATGGGAAATTTGTTCACTCGCTAAGAAATTGCGTGCCTATTTGAGTGCAAAAAAGCAAGTTATGTTTCATTAATTGATAAGTATATCAATATTCCATCAACCTCGACAGTCAGTGTAGAAATTTCATAGAAACTCGGCCTCTTCCCTACTTGATGCGAAACAAAACGTTAAGTTGCTGTTGCTAAGCTAGTAAAGGGGAATTCGAGGCTCGAAATCAAAACGAGGATAGCTAACATGTGCTTTTGGCCTAGTTTGACTTCTTCAGTCAGTTCAGAGGATTTAGCGAGTCAAAAGGTAAGCAATGAATCATTCTACTTGTCTAACACGACAGAAAGATAGTTTGGTAATATTATTCTGAACGTTCTCTTCTATTTAGGATCATTTCGTATCATATTTGCATGCCCTTAGTGCTTTTAGTCAGTTTTTTGTACAGGCCTAAATGGATCTGGCCAAACTGCAACAAGCATGCTGTGAAAAACAGCTGTTGAATTATGAATATACTGTTGACCGTTACGTTGCTTTGAATTCTTTCCAGGATAAACAGTGATGTGAAAATATCGTAATGGCTTCATCTTCATCAAGACCATTTGCTTCATTTCAAACAGAATTACTATCAAATGTATGCTGCATATGCCAAGAAACAATAAACAAATGTGAAAAAACCCAAGTAATTAAGGAAAAGGGGTATGTTTACAATTAGTATGCTTATTTCTATTTGCTTCTACTTTAATGAATCTCCCTTCATATCTCGAGTTTTTCAAGCAGACCATGAATATCTTAAAAGTCAGTTTTTATTTTCCCAGGTTGGATTCAATCATAGAAAAGGCTTCACAATGGAAAGGTGTCACAAAACCACGGCAATATGCTACAAAATTTCCATATGTGTATGACAGAGTGATCAAGTATGTTGCCTCGAAGGAGTCTCCAGAGATAAGATGTCATACCAAATGCCGCAAGTATTTTGGGGATCCAGAAAAGCTGGAAGCAAATCTCAACGATTCTATGCCTCCATCTGAAAATGAATATATTTCAATGTCTGATGATGACATGAATCAAACATTTAGTAGCACATCTGCAGGAAGCACTCTTACGACGCGAAGTAAAGTGGTTCACCTTCCGTCACCTAGCGATCAAGAGAGGAAGTGCTTTGTTTGCAACAAAAAGAGGAAAAAGGTTCGAGGTCGAGAAGAAAGTTTGCTGAAGCTACAAGAAGAAAGAGCTGAAGCAACATTGGTTGGTGTCATGGATGCAAATGAAAATTCAGATGACCCAGTGCTTCATAGTGCTGCTAAGCAATTAAGAATACACCACGCTGGAGGAGACCTACTTGCTAGGGAACTCGAGTACCATAAAAGCTGTTATACATTTTTTACAGTGCGCCCCACAAAGAATCTTCCGTTTGACGTTTCTTTAGATACCATAAATGGTCAATGCGCTGAAAGAGAATTCCTTGACATAGTTGAGAAGAAAGTAATTGTTGAAAAATCCTGTTATTTTCTAACTGATTTATTGGAGAATATGCAAAGCTTGTACGTTTATCATGGGGTTCCAGCAAGTTCCCGCAAAACGTTCACGAGCCAGATTAAAGATTTAATTTCATCGAAGTTCAAAGAGAAGGTAGGATTTAAAAGAGCTTCAGGAATTCATGGTGCTGGTAATATTCTTCATTCCACTGATGTGAATCCTCTTGATTACTCTTTGGCAACTATTCGCGGTGCTGGTCTGAGAGATGATGACATAACTAAAGCTTTTGCAAGGATGATACACCGTAAAATAGCACGCAAAAAGAACTGTCATGATGATGAGGGCACTGCCCCTGTCCATGTTTCATTTGAGAACTTGATTGAGCAACTAGACGAGCATGAACCCATGCCAGAAATTTACAATGCTATTGCAATGTCACTCAATCCTTCCTGCAAGAAAAATGATCATGGTTTTGCTGTTATTCCACCATCGCAAGCCACTAAAGTTTGGTCTATCCCTGGACATTGGCAGCAGCTGTTAACAGGAGATCCATCACCATCTGCCCTTCCACTGGGGATGGTTATCCATCGAATCACAGGTAGCAAAGAGGCAATTAATCTGCTTAGCAAGTCTGGCGTCATACGCAGTTACACTACGATTCTCGAAACAAGCAAGAAATGGGCTCAGGATACTACGACGGAGTTGAAAAGAAGGAAAGCACCTCCTTGCATGCAGCCTTTTAAGCCAACTCATATAATTCATGATAACAATGATGGAAGGCAAATGACTCTAACTGGTGTTGGAACAACCCACGATACAACAGGGACAATTAATCAGCCAACGCTCCCTGGTGAAGTAGAGTACCAGTCGTTTGAACCCTCAGAAGAACGATACCTAAGCATTGATGATGATGAGCAAATTGATTATGGAGATTACAAGGTTGGGAAACCAAAGGGTCCTCCCATTATCAAAGAGTATGAGCCAGACAAAGATACGAGTGAGCTTGAGGGTAGACTTGACAAAGACTTTGCATGGGCTTTGGCTGCTGCTTTATGCAACCAAGGGATAAAAGGGCAAGAGCTTCTCGACTTAGACAAAATTGAAGATGGAGAGATGACAAAGGATTTTGTTGGTTCGTGGACGGCCTTCAACAAGGAAGTAACATCAGTCGAGACAACGAAATCAAGAAATGAATACCTTCCCACCATTCCCCATCCTCCAGATGATAGCATATGCAAGTACTACCTTGATTACATCATTGATTTAGCTGACAGTCTTCATCTCGAGCACATTTTCGTGCATTGTGACCAAGCAGTTTTCTACAAGATGTCACAAATCATGTGGAAAGAGTTAGGCAAGTACAACAAGATAAAATGCTTGATGGGAGGTTTTCACATTCTCTTAGTTTGGCTGAAGGTCCTTAACAAGCAGTTCGGAGCTTTGGGATTTCGTAATTGGTGGTGTCAAGCAAATGTCATTTCAGAGGGCTCAGCAGATCAAGCAGCCGAAGGTCGACACTATTCCCGTTCTATGCGTCTTCACAAGCAATCATTGGAAGCTCTGCTCAGGTTTAAGGCGTTACAAGTTAACATTTCCCAGACACTGCAGAAAGAGCTGAACGCGCTAAAGTCAGAACCATCTGCACATTCATTGGAAAAAGTCACTTTGTGCCCTGATTTCAACTGCGCAAAAGCTGAAATGCTGCAGAATAGTGGAACAATGGGAAAGCTGGTTGGAATGTACATCAGAGATGTAAGTGCCATGCTTTCTTTTGTTGCAAGCTTCAGAGAGAGAAATATGGAGCTCCACCTCCAAGCTTTGCAGCATTTCATTCCCCTGCTATTTGCCTTCAATCATCCCAACTATTCGCGGTACTTGACATACAGCCATATTCTTTTGTCAAAGTTGAAAACAGATGACCCAGATGCATACGATGATCTGTTTCTATATGGCCCTGGAGTGAGCCTAAGCGGAGAGAAATTTTCAAGCATTCCAGGAGATTTAGTGACAGAAATTGGTCCCAATCGTGAGAGTAAAATACGTGGAGGCCCAATGAGGGGTGGCTACAGCACGTCACCTGAAGCTGTTGATAGATTCTACAAGAACTCCCACAAACTGGCAAAACTGAGGAAGCATGTAAAGGATCGACTTCTTATCAAAACCTCAAGTGCTCACAATGAAACATCTGCAGGAGCAAAAGCGAAGCATGAAAAGCAAGTGTCGAGTTTGATTGAAAAGTTACATACATACTATGCCCCATTCGAAGGACCAGCTCGCAATCTTTCGACAGGGATTGAGCTGGAGCCAGCTATAGTCGATGGACTAATTGGAGCAAGGTCAGTTGGTGAGGAAATGCATCGCATGTTTTACACAGACCGCCTGCTGTCACCCGAAGTAGATTTTTTTGCGCCAATTAAGAGGAGCACCATAAAAACGGGCCTAGAAAAGAAAAAGAAAAAAGAAGGAAAAGCTTTATCCGTTTTGAAAGAAGATCGCCAGGCACTTGGTATGATTGTGGCAAAGTGTCACGACAAGCGAAAGGCATTCTCACATTGCCTAACTAAGTATCCTCTCGCAATATCGACACCAGATGGCAAGCTATACCAGCCAGGTTCTAAGGCAAAATTCAGAAATTACTTGATTGAGCAAGCAGAAGCAGTAATGGAGTCTCCTCCTTGTCATGCAACATGCATCTACGTTGGGATGGCCATAATTAGAGCATCAAGTCCTGCTGCAACATTAGGCCGATACATGTCAGATCAACTGAAGGCATTCACACCTCCTGCAGCTTGGTATGCCAAAGAAATTGTCGTGGTATTCGACAATTACATCGACGACCAAGAATATTCCGTCAAGGAAGCAGAGTGGCTTGAAAGAGGTTGCAGTCCAAGGGTTCATCTTGGATCAAATGATCAACGAATGATGGGGAGTAAAGACTTCCAAAGGTTCATGCGCAACAAAGAAAACAAGGACGAGTTGATCAAACGATTCAATGACTTCGCTGAGCACCCAGAAGTGAGGAGTCATCTCAAAGTTCCTTTAACCATAGAAACATAACTAAAAAGATCACCAGGGATGACGTTCATGTCACAGTCGAATGTAATCATGAGGAGGCAGATACTCAGGTAGTACTTCACGCCTTCAGTTCTGAGGGTCCAGTTATAGTTAAAGCAAAAGATACGGATATTCTTATCCTGATGATATATGCCTATACTTTGAAGAAACCAGAGGCTATTTGGTGCATGCAAATTGATCACAATAAATATGTTAATGTAGGAAAGATTGCTCAGCTTCTCGATGAATCCACATGTTTGCAGCTACCAGCTTTTCATTCTCTGACAGGTTGTGACACCACTAGCTACTTTTATCGCAGCTCAAAGATATCAGTATTTGAAAAAGCAAGAAAAAACAAGTCTCTCCATCTACTTGAGCAGCTCGGAAATGAAAGAACATTGGATGAAGATGGAGAAGCTAGTGTCACCAATTTCATCCACGAGACAATATACAACGGTAAGCGAGGTGACGACCTTGTAACGACGAGAATGCGGCAATATGACAAACTGCCAGTAAAGACAACACAGAGTATCATACCAGATCCAGAAAGTTTAAGACATCTGATTCAAAGAGCAAATATGGCCGCATACTACCTGAAGGCTTTTAGCTCTCCTGTTATCGAGAAGATTGATCCCTGTGAAAGTGGCTGGCTGAGAAATGAAAATGGCTGTTTACTTCCTCTCTGGTACCATGGGCTACAAATGCCTGCAGCTATACGAGCCGTAAGGAGAAGAGGGGAACGTAGACATGAAGAGCTTCAACAAATGAATAGGCAAGGCATCGATCCAGATAACGGGAATGCCCAAGAAATTTTAGCGGAAGAAGGAAATGATTTCGCGGGTGAGAAGTATGCGAGTTCAGAAGAAGACATTTGGGAAGACTTCCATTCAGAGAGCGATGGATATGACAGCAACGACCCAGAATATTTACCATGACACTACGGTATGTGCAACGCTGAAATGGTATGAATATTTAATCTTAGTTTACGAATAAGTCCAATTTACCTAATATAAAGACAAATCGGTTTATCTTGGGTGTCAGTTACAGCAGTCGTGTACTTAAAACCAGTTGACCATTAACGCTATCATCCCACATTGTCATACAAACTAGTAACGCAATTTGATAAGCACTCAAATTTCGGTACCCAATGTGCAATCTTTGAGAAAGTAAGCAAATTCTCCATACGTGTTATCGTTAGAACAAAAGGATGGTGTCAGGTGACCGCGCCCTGCCACGCTCATTGCTTAGTCATCTGTTAGCATTCAAAATCGGAACGAGGACAAAATTAAACGATGGAATGCGCAATTTGGCTGCTATTTTGAATTTTTACGGACATATTCTCTTTGAAAAGAGCGAGTGACGTCACATGACCACGCCTTGCCACACCCACCACACAATCAAGTGGTGACAAGCAGATTCTGAAAGAGCACTAAATTTCGTGCAGGAAGAACGTGGTTTAAAGAAGAGCCTTATTAACCTCGCAGCGAAAATAACAAGGTATTTTAATCATTGGATATTTTTGAACAATACACTTTTGCTAAATGTGATTCCAAACGGACTGAAATTGAAGAAATCGCCTCAAATTGGAAGAAAATCTGAAGAATTTTCACGGAAATGGAAACAAATTATTCAAAGTGCTGAGACTGATCTTACTCGTGCATTATTGGAGGAATATCGAATAGCTGAAAAGAACTTGCAACTTGATTTCTGGAACACAATGATCGCATATTTATCACAGGACAAAGATTTGCAATCCATAATCGGTACTTTAGGGGAAATTCAAGAGAACATAGTGTCAGTTAGTGAAACTACGAAAGGAACTAGAGTCAGAAAGATGAACGGACTTACGGAAGGAAAATATGAGGAAGACTTGGAGATTGCTCTCAAAAAAGAATTCAACTTTCAATCGGACTTGGATTTACTTATGGATGCATTTGATGAAAAACTGGAGAACCGAGCTATAGACTTGGAAGAAATCAACAGAGTTCTAACTGCAGGGGAGCGAGAAACGATATCGAATGAAACACCACAGAATACGATACCAGCACAAACAGTAGGAGAAGCGTCGAATATTAAATACCCTGTGTCGAACATTGAAGAACAGTTGCCGACAGATGCTGGATCGTCTAACATTGCGAACTGTAATATTTCCAACGATGAAAAACTGGAGAACCGAACAAGAGACTTGGAAGAAATCAACAGAGTTTTAAATGCAAGGGAGCGAGAGACGATATCGAATGAATTACCATGGAATGCAGTGCCAGTACAAACAGTTGGAGAGGCGTCGAATACTGGATACACGAGGTCGAACATTGAAGAGCAGTGGACTACGGATGCTGAAACGCCGGACGTTGCGAATTCTAATATTCCTAATGATCGTATTTCTGGACGGTTTGTTAATGACAAAGTAATAAATCTTTCAAATAGGGCTTTAAGTGATTCGGAAATTTCGGTTTTATCCAAAGGGCTTAAATTTGTTGTTACACCAAAAGAATTGGATCAATCAAAGATCAAAATTGATTTGGAAAATTTCGGTAGACGCCTCCGTGTGAAGTGGCATTTTAGGGAGTCAGAAGAGTTTTCGGAATACCCAGTATTTAGGCCAAAAAGTAAATTTAATCCTCGAAATAAAGATATTGCCATTGAGGTATATCTAAGCAAGCTTGAAGAAGAAATCATGAATATATCTGCAAATGGCAGTAACTTTAGCAATATCAGTAGGGAAGAGCGAGCGGCATTAAATGATCTGAAGTCGGACCGTTCGATTGTCATCAAGGAAGCAGATAAGGGATCCGGAGTGGTTGTTTGGGACAGGGAAGACTACATAAAAGAGGCAAACAGCCAATTAGGGGATCTCACTGTGTATGAAAAACTTGATGGCGATCTTTTGGAAAGAATTCAGAGCATTATTTCTGACTCTCTAGAAACTATTAAGGATAGGGGAGATATAGACGACTCAACTCTTGATTATCTTTTGATTAATAATCCTGGGCTGGGTCGTTTTTATCTCCTACCGAAAATTCATAAAAGGTTAAATGGCATTCCTGGGAGACCAGTTATCTGTAATCGTGGTTATTTTACAGAGAATATTTATGAATTTCTGGATTACCATTTACAACCCCTGGCTAAAACAGTAACATCGTACATAAAGGATACGAACCATTTTCTTAAGAAACTTTCTGAACTAGGTGAAATTCCCGGGGACGCCATTTTATGTACGGTTGATGTAGTTGGGTTGTACCCAAACATTCCGCACGGGGAGGGGTTGGAGGCACTGAGGGGGGCACTCGAACATCGAGAAGACAAAACAGTCTCCACGGAGTCGTTGACTGAGTTGGCGCGCATTGTTCTCAAAAACAAGTGTTTCGAGTTTAATGGTGAATTTTACCAGCAGCGACAAGGTACAGCTATAGGCACGAAATTTGCTCCTTCGTATGCGATTTTTTTTATGGCAGCACTTGAACAAAAGTTATTATCTGATGCGCAATACAAACCTTGGATATGGTGGCGGTACATCGACGACATATTTTTAATTTGGCGGCACGGCGAAGATAGGTTCAGGGAGTTTATTGATGTTTTAAATCAAGCTCACCATTCGATTAAATTCACAGCAGAATAGTCTGGGAAGACGGTGAGTTTTCTCGATGTTCGGGTGGTCAAAGAGGGCAAGAAAATTATTACAGATTTGTTTACAAAGCCGACAGACACCTATCAACTGTTACACCACTCCTCCTGTCACCCTGGTCATCCAAAAAGGGGTATTCCTCATAGCCAGGCTTTAAGAATTTGTTAGGAGAATCTGTTCGGATGATCAATTTTTTGATAAGCGGGTGGGAGAACTTGGGTGGTGGCTTTTTAATAGGGGATATAAAGGAGAGGTTGATCAGCAAATTGATAAAGTTCGTTCTTTGGATCGTTTGGAGCTTCTTGATAGACAAATTAAAGACCAGAGTGACGGTAGGATACCATTAGTGCTTACGTACCATCCAGCCCTTAATAGGGTGTATGATATTTTGAGGGATATCTCGATCATTCTTTTGGTGGGTCCGGAACATAAGAAGTTGTTCCAAAACAAAATATTTTTGTCATTTCGTAGAGCAAAGAACCTAAAAGACAAATTGGTGAAGGCGAAATTACCTAATTCGGATGATGGAGCTTTGTCGGTTAAGGGCTGTTACAAATGCAATGGCAGGAAAAGTTGTCAGATTTGTGGTTTGATCAAAGAGGGGGACAGTTTTGAAAATTCTGATGAAAGCAGATCTTTTACTATTTTTTCGAGAAGGTACAACTGCAATTCAGAAAATGTTGCTTACTTGTTGCAGTGTGAATGCTGCCGCAGAAAGTATGTGGGTAGCACTAAAACCAACTTTCGGCAGAGATTTAATGTTTACAAATCGTATTTTAGGTCATACGCACGCAAACGTGACCAGGGTACACTTGACAGGGGCAAAATAATTCCGCAGGGGCTCGGTCAGTTATTAGTTTTTTGGGTCTCTCAGGGGTTCGGTCAGTTTTTGGTTTACCCATTGAGGTTATTCACTCTCAGAATTTTTTATTTTGAATTCCCGTTTGGGCTTTTATTTCAATGTAAGTCAGGCTTGGAAGAGTGGGTTTTTGGTTCTCTCAGGGGTTTGATGGGTTATTGGTTTACCTATTGGGATTTTCTACTTTCTGAACTTTTACTTTAAAATTCCTGTTTGGGCTTTCATTTCTATTTAAGCCGGGCTTGGAAGGTTGGGCTTTCGGGTCTCTCGAGGTTTTGATGGGTTATTGGTTTACCCATTGGGATTATTTATTGGGATTATTGGGATTATTATTATTATTATTATTATTATTATTATTATTATTATTATTATTATTATTATTATTATTATTATTATTGATTATTGATTACAAACGCTGATGAAGATTTGAATATCGAAACGTATGTGATTTTAAACAGTCTTGTTTTTATTAATCTTTTTCTGTTTATTTTGATGGTGGTTCAGTTTTAATTATTATTATTATTATTATTATTATTATTATTATTATTATTATTATTATTATTACTATTATTTATATTATTATTATTATTATTATTATTATAAACTAAACCATCCTCTTGAACAAACAGAGATAAAAATAAAATGGGTCGTTTTTGGGGGGACCCCCGGGGACGGGAACTCTGTGTGGGTTCTTGTCTTTTGGGTCTTTCTTGGCGGCTTGATTGGCCCGAGGGACCTGGTATAAATTGCAAATTTAATGAAATAATGAAAAATCTCTCAGGAGTACGATGGTCTCGTAGGCATTGATTTTAGGTTCACTGAGGTTGTTTATGTATCGCACATTCAATTGTAAATTAGATTTCATCTTTTTAAAAAGTCTTTATAATGTAAGTAAACATGTCTTTGCTATAAATATTTGGCTGCCCTGTGAAAAGTTTTACACTGAAGAAGATTTTAATCGAAACGTATGTCGGCAACAGTTGTGTTTTTATATTATTATTATTATTATTATTATTATTATTATTATTATTATTATTATTATTATTATTATTATTATTATTATTATTATTATTATTATTATTATTATTATTATTATTATTATTATTATTATTATTATTATTATTATATGGCATAAATGAGCATATATACTATAAGTGTGGCTCTTCAACTGTAAAAATTAAAAAACAAGTCTATCATACAACGTTAAAGTGATTACATCAAACAATGAGAATATTTCAAAGTCATGTTCATAGATAACAAGATTTTAGTTCTTGGAGTCCTTCGCTTTCTTCATCAGGAATGTTTTAACATTTGCACAAAATTTATTAAAATTAGTCTGTTGTTTAATATCACTAGGAAGAGCGTTGAAGCTACTTGCAGCGGCATCTTGAAAGATCATCGAAGGTCTTATACGCATGTCACTACTACTGCGTAATGTTCTACTACAAGTTTGGATGTCAAGTTTGTTCATTTCGGGCCAGTTTTTATTATTGATCGCTTTGAAGGCCAGTTTCAAGATGTTAAATTCACGTCTCTCAGCAATGGGTAGCCATCCAATTTTCAATGTATCTTCTGTGTGTGCGTAACGTTTTATAACAAAGCTTGCAGTTGCTTTTTGTAGTCGCTGAAGTTTCTTCAGTTGACACTGCGTCAAAGGCGAATAAACATAATCGTTAAAGTCAATCTTTGGCAGGATCAATGATTGCGCAAGCATTTTCCATGCTGAAAATGATGTAAAATTTTTCATTTTGCGGAGTACAGACAGTTTTCCATAGCAAGTGAATAAGACTGCTCAATGTATATCAAGCACTTGTTGAAAGCCACTTAAGGTATGCTAACGTGATATGGGGAGCGCTCTCCGATACCAAGATAAGCACTTTGAAGAAATACCAAAACAGAGCATTCGATCTAATAGAGTCTTCAAAGATGAAAGATGCTTGGAATAAGAACCTCATGAACATAAGTCAGTTGATAACGTTTGACCGAGCAGTTATGACCTATAACATTGTCAATCAGCTCTGTCCTGAAGGCCTACAAAATAGGTTCATCGAAAGGTCGGTCATATCAAAATATGATACAAGGAATAGGAGGGATCTCCATGTGCAAAAACTGAAATTAGAGTACACCAAAAGAGGTTTTTTGTACACTGGCCCAATTGCTTGGAATAATATCCCACAGTCTATTAGAGATACCGATTCCATCGTACGATTTAAAAAAAACTAAAATCTCACCTCTTGAGCAAACGGAATCAGCTCCGCACGAATCCATGGAAGATCAGGCAATATATTTTAATAATTAAGTAACCTTAGGAAATTTGAGTAACCTTAGGAAATTTGTATTGTAATTAGTTTTTTTTTGTATGCTGTAACTGAATGGATATCGTGGAGAAAAAAGATTAAATGAAACGAAATAAAAATGAAATGACGTGTTTTACCCCTGTCCAGATGTTGGTCAAGGTATATTCCCAAATAACCTGGCTCTTTGTCGAGTTGCAGCTGCGTAGAACCTTACTTAAGGTTGATTTCCATATTTTTTACGTTGTGGTAGTCATGCAAGCGTTTTGATGCACATAGTAGATATTTCGTTTTAATTGCATTGGCTGCCAATGAGTTTCGATCAGACCACTCATTCACCTTCCTCAAGGAGTTGTTCAGCAGATATTGGGCATTTTCTAAGTCATTTGGCTTGCACGCTTCATATATTGTGGTATCGTCCGCATATTGTAGCGAATTGGATTAAAAATGATCTTGTAAATCATTTACATAAAGATTGAAGATCATTGGTCCCAGGATGGATCCCTGCGGTACACCAAATGTTGTCGGTAAAATGCTCGATGATTTTGCATCAACTTGAACGTATTGTCTTTTGGACGTTAAGTACCTTGTTGTCCACGAGAGGAACTCTTTAGAAAAGCCTTGTTGGTACATTTTCTTCATAAGGGTGTCATGTGCGATTGTATCGAAAGCTATGGAGAAATCCACAAATACTGTGAGTGATAGCTCACCATATTTCATAGCTCTTCTTATATCGTCTCTTATTTTCAGAAGCAAATTACCCGTACAAAAGCCTTTCCGAAAACCGGCTACTGTGTTTTTATAGATATCCATAGACTCAATGTAATCGATTACTTGATTTGCAACGAGTCTTTCGAATACCTTAGACAACACGGGTAGCATCGAGACAGGACGAAAGTCACTCTTTTCCGTAGGATTTGTGATCTAACCAATGGGTACAATGCCTGCTTTCTTCCATGATGTTTGGAAGGCGCTGTGATCGATAAAAGAGTTAATTATGTGAGTCAACGGAGAGCATATGGCATCTATGACAAGCTTAATGTATCGGGCAGGAATGTTGTCGGGTCCTATTGATGTATCTCTTCTTAAGGACTGAAGTTCTTTGAGTACCTCGTTGTGTTCTACATGTCTAAGATTGAAGCGGTTGTTTTTTTCCTGCGGTAGATTTGAAATAACTGTGAAGATATCTTCAACAGGAATGGCGGTTTTTTTCAGGGTTCTCTCAGCTGTTGATGCAAATTGATGGTTCATTTCATCCAGATTTAGAGTTGTTCGTTTGCTTGGGGGGTGAAGAACTGCATTGATAATTTTCCATAACTCCTTGCGCTGTTTCGGTGACAAAGCTTTTTGGTAGAATGCTGATTTTTCGGCACGAATTTTCTTCTTTAGAAAGTTTCTGTTTTCTCTGAGAGTTATCAGGATATTTCGATCTCGAGAGTTGCGAAATTCAACGCGATTTTGAAAACATGTCTGCTGGAGGTAGCGAATTTCAGAGCATATGTCATAGATGTCATCTGTCTGAGGACTTTCTTATAGGGTTTGAGTAAAATTTGTATATCTTTAGAGGATTTTTTTTATTGCCTTTTGTGAACGATGTATGATAAGGGTAATCCGTTGAGTGGCTATTTCTTAATTCAGGCGTATGAAGATTTAGGCGTAAAGTAAAAGGTTTTCATCAGGGAGATTAAGTAGGGAGAGGAAACGTGCATTGACAGCGCGAGCGATGTGTGATGCCCCTCCTTCGCATTACACCGCATTCTTTGCTACACCGCTTCATCCGAAACCAAATTCTCAGATAAAAATTAAGAAATTTGAATGTTGAAACATTATCCAAAGAGAATCTTTCTGAGGGGGCGGATTCAGACAATTAATTGATTCAAGGATAACCAAGTTCTCAAAAATCAGCTTCACTTAAAAAAGTCTCCCGTTGTGAAATTCTAAATCAGATACAGGTCCGGGGTTTCGAGGTACTTTTCAGTATTTCAAACAGTGCAAAGTTTGGAGCTGTCTGGAGTCCCTGGAGCTGGTCTATTTTAATTAGAAGAGCGGTGCAGTTTCAAAAATCTCTTGAGTGACCCAGGAAAATCAAGCTGTAGTTATGGCTGGTTTCTTATTTAGAAAAAATGAATGCACTTTATTTGATTCGAAGGTCAAAATACATTTTCTGATCAATTTCCTCACAATAAACTGAAGATGACTACCCTAAAAAGCAAAAGTGAAGTTATGGAGACACTTCCTATTTTTTGGAGACTGGAGGCAAGATTGTTTTCGCGCCATTCTTCATAGATTTTGGAATGGATGTACATTTCACCTTCGTCACTTATTGTGAGAGTGCGATCAAGGCTGTGTTGGAGAAACTTGTGTTTTGAGAACAGTTTCATTTTATCGTTTAGAATTAGTTTTGTTGTGGATGAAACAAGTGGACTTTTATCTATTCAGCATTGCTTGGTCTCGGTGAATGAAAGTTGGGTAAGTCCAATACTTTCCATTACGCATTTCGCTTTCGGTTCTTCTAAGGCCAGTCTGATTAGGACACTGAGGTCAACAAAGTCAGGAGGCTACATTCTAAACGCCAAGCCTGTAATTCCTGAATACATTTGATTTTTAACGATACTTTCAAGTTGATGGAAGGTTTATGTTCTGCAATGATTTTTTGAAATCTAGGGCCTAGCCGTCGGCGGGTCGGGGATGGCGTGCAGAAAGGGCAGTCAAACAGCGAATGATCGCGCGAAGAGCAGAGGGCGCAGAGCTTAGTGCAAGCAACCAGGCATGTAAAATGTCTTTAGGTATGCAGGTGCAAAAAATTACGAGTTTTTGCGAAAGTATTTTTTCGTCGCGAGGAAAGAACGAGGGTGTGGTTTTCTCCACAGCAAACCCCTCCCTTCGCCATTATCATCGGATGACGCCATAGAAATAGAGCTCTCTGATTGGCTAGTCAACCAAGATTACGTCATATGTAAACAGACCTGAGATTCTATTGCCACAAAATCTGCTCCTGTTCCCCTATCCTAGATATACCTGAGCACCCTCCCCCTTGGCCATTAATATAAAGATTTCAAAGTGAAGAGGAACTACAATAATGAAAATTTAATATAACAAATAAACAATGATAATAATAATAATAATGATAATAATAATTATAATTATTATTATTATTATAACTTTTATATAGCGCCAAAATCTATGAAATATATATTCTTTAGCGCTTAACAATAGCTAAGTTAAAAAATGTCCATATTTACATGAAAAAGGATCCAAAATCGATTACAGTTCAAAAGCAATAGAAAATAAGAATGTTTTTAATCTAGATTTAGAAGTATCAGTGCTCTGCGAGTTACGAATGTTATAAGGTAAGCGGTTCCATAATGTAGCAGCAGCGACTGGAAATGCTCTGTCTCCGCACGTTTTGTATTTTGTTCTCAGAAGCTTCAACTGTAAAGATGCATTTGACCTGAGGGAATATCTTTCTTGTCCTTGCATAGTGAACATACCCGTTATGTAATATGGGGCCATGTTATTCAGCGCTTTGTATGTTAGCAACAATATCTTAAACTCAATTCTTTGTTGCACAGGTAGCCAGTGTAATTCCTTTAAAGCAGGAGTGATATGATCATACTCTCTTATTCCATTTATTATCCTTGCAGCTGCATTCTGTACGCGTTGCAATTTCTGTATTTGGCAATCTGGCAGACCGTGTAGTAGGCTATTGCAGTAATCAAGTTTATTTGTAATGAAAGCATGAACCATTGTCTCCGTGGATTTCACGTCAAGATACTTTCTTATATGCCTGATGTTTCTTATGTGATAAAAAGCTGTGGAACAGGTCTTTGTTATTTGATGCTCCATGGACAAATTTTCGTCAATCATGGCTCCAAGATTTCTCAAAGAAGTGACTGGTTTTAGTTCAGTGTCACCAATCTTTATAGAATTTATGTTCAATTTACTTAAGTTGTGCTTTGACCCTATTATCATGAACTCCGTCTTTCCATCATTTATCTTGAGCTTATTAGCAAGCATCCATTTCCTAACATCGGATATACAGGCCTGAATTGACTGGAGTGGATCCTCTTGTGAGACTTGGTCAGTGGGATTGAACGATAGGTATATTTGATGGTCATCTGCGTAACCATGTGAATTTGGGAGATGTTTTGCGATTACATCAAACAGTAAACTTGCGTAGATAAGGAAAAGGATTGGGCCTAAGCAGGATCCTTGGGGGACACCGTATTCAAGTTCAGTCCTTTCAGATAGCTTCCCTTTGACTTGCACACACTGATATCGGTTGCTTATGTATGATTGCACCCACTGTAATGCTGTTCCGGAGAGCCCTACTTTTTTCTTAAAAATTTCCAAGAGAATGGCATGATCAATTGTGTCAAACGCCGCACTAAGATCTAACATCACTAACAGGGTAACTTTCTGGGCATCCATATCAAGGCGAATGTCTGATAGTACTTTAAGCAGTGCAGTTTCCGTGCTATGATACTCTTTATATGCTGACTGGAGAGCTGGTAAAGGACAATGCAGATTCATATGCGATGAAATTTGTTTCACCAAAGCCCGCTCTGTTATCTTAGAGATGAACGATAGATTGCTGACTGGTCTGAAATTTGGGAAAATAATATCCAAACCAACTTTTTTCAACAGGGGTATTATAAATGCCTCCTTCCAGACTCCTGCAAATGAACCACTTTGCAGGGATAAATTAATGATGTGAGTTATGAAAGGTAAGAGAACACCCAAACATTCTTTGATCATCCATATTGGTAGTGGATCTGCTATACATTGCTTGTTTGGGGATTTAATGACAAGTTCCCTCACTTGTTGTTCTGATAGAATCTCGAAATTAGAGAACTCCTTTTTAGGCTTATAACTTGACAAATAATCTGAAGTTGTTGCATCTGTTTCAATGCTGTCAAGCTCTTCTCTGATTGACTTAATCTTCGTGACAAAAAAGTTGCTAAATTCGTTAGCAAGCTCAGTTATGGATGTAGCTGTTGGATATTCAATCTTCTCTTTAGGCTTGGAAACCGAGTTGATAAGGGAGAGAAGTTTCTTTTGGTCACCACGACATTCTTCAATTTTGTCAGCATAGAACTTTCGTCTTGCAATGTTTAGCTGATGTGTGAACTCATTTCTCTTGGATTTGAATAAGATTTTATCGTAATCTTTTCTCGATTTTCGCCACTGCTTTTCTGCTTTTCTTCTAGCTGCCTTTGCTTCCTTAACAATGGTATTAAACCATGGCAGGACTGGTCTCACTACAGTTAATCTTGTTTTTAGAGGAGCATGTTTGTCTAAAATTGATATAAGATGGCTGTTATATATTTCAACAAGATGATCTAAACTTTTATTTTGGTAGTTTTCTGATCCCAGTGGTGATGATTTAATGTCAGATTTGAACTGTTTCATATCAATGTTCTTCAACTTTCTATAAGAAATTTGCCTTTGCTCCAACAATGGTTTTGGGCAAGACAACTGACATTGCACAAATGAATGGTCTGAAATGAAATGTGTTTGCTTGGGGGAATTAAGGGTAATGCTATCCCCTTTCCTACTAATAATTAGGTCAAGTGTGTGGTTTGACTCATGTGTTGGCTCATGTACATGTTGTTCCAGACCTAAACTTGCTAAGAACTCCATAAATCTTGATGCACATGGATCATCCTCCATATCTACATGAATGTTAAAATCACCAGTAATTAGGAGTGGCTCTGCACACAAGATCAGTTGCTGCAAGTACTTTGAAATCTCCAACAGAAGAACACTCAATGGGACAGGATGGCTAACAGAGTATGGTGGCCTGTATATGACTGATAGTCTAAATTTAAAGTTTCCAGTTTGAACTAACCACTCTGAAAATTCAAATGAATCAGTTTCTCCTCCATCCAACTTTTTTGCATTCAAAGATTTCGGGATAGTAGTGCAGTACCTCCGCCCATGCGATCTGAAGACCTTGGCTGGTCTAAACTAGCCCTTAGCAAAAAAATTGCAGCATGTATCTTTTGAACTGGAAGGCAAACTCGAGTTTGATTTTAGTATGTTTGAGAAATGATTATCGTCAAGCTTGATCAGGCTCCAATCACACATGCAAACTTGCCGGAATTGCATCAACACACTCATTACAAGGCTCCTTCAAGCCAAAATCATGCCCCTTTCTAGCTTGCGCAAGCTTGTTTGCAAGCTGAACTTTTTCTTATGGGAAATCATAAAAAAAGACTTGCAAGGGAGTGAGACCATCTTTGCCACATATGGGAAGAAAATACTTTTCATGACTTGGCAGAAGTGAAAATCACAGATCTCAATCCATATTGAAAATGATCACTTTTTACGAAAAATATCAATGGTGAACAGATACTGCATGCTGCAGTTGGAGAGACATTATGAAAGCAGAGGAGAAAATTGTACTCACCAATTTGTAAGCAAAACTAAGAGGAACATGAATGCACTAAGAATCATTTTGTTGATGATTCACCCAGATAGTATTTCCAACTTAAATATTTACAAAGAGTAAAATTTTGACAAATGTAGTCATTGATGAGTCTTTGAACATGTAGTACCAAGAACACCTTTCTGAGGATGATAGCATTAATTGAGGAACAGCAGCCATCAGACTTTGGACCAAGGGAATCTGCTATAATGCATTTCAAGGTGGTCTCTCTATGCATTACCTTGAGAATTCAGTTGTCACATACTTGTGTTTATCTTTGATTGCTTTATCTTCTGCAATATTCTCCAGATCTTTGAGCCCTTTGAGTTTGAACTAGAGGGTGTATGATGATCTTTTTGATTGCCGTTTTCTTTTTTTACATGGTCCTCACGTTTCACTGTGTCAGTGAGAATGCTGGAATTTTCTGCATCCAAACAAAACTTGCCATTGGGCAATGGGCTACTTTTCTTTGGTGATAAAACATCGCATGTCTCTGCTGCTGTCTTTGGTATATTTTCATGGCCAGGATGTTTGTAAGTTATATGATGATTTAAATATTGATTTGAAGTAAAAGTCCTTTTGCTACCTCCTGTATAATACACCACATACTACACCAGTAGTTTTCCCTCTTCATAATCTTCACATTCTGCATAATTGTCCATATGAACTCTAACATTAGACACAGTTGATGTGACTACTGACTTTGTGAAACCAAATGCAGCCAAAGTTGGCTGTTTTCATAGGGATTAAAATGCAATTTTACATCACAATTAATTCGGGCAAAGAGGTCCCGTCTGTCATTGTTCTCATGAGAGAAGGGCAATTAGTGAATGTACCCCTTGGGGACCTGTTAGATGGCATCTCTGCCTTGCGCTGTAAACTAGAACGTTATTTGTAAAGCTTTGAATCAGTAAGGCCCCTTGTGACCTTTCGAGATGAGGTGTATTATTCTTTAGGGAATTTCTTCTAATGGCTTCTGGGATACTAATTTGCGTGTATTTCAAACTCGTACAAATGCATTTGCAAAGTAGCGATTACTCGCACTTTGATTTCAACATTGAGAGTGAAAACATCTCTGGTAATCATCGACGGTGGCTGGTGGCTGATTTCGCTTGTCTTCTGACAAGCGAGGTGAGATCTACTTCGATTCATTTATTTACAGTTAATTTCTTTCTTCGCCGAGAATGTCAGCGAAGGTAATTTTTGTGCTGGTGAACATATGTGGAAGTTCTGCTCGGTGTCTTTCGGCAAGGAAGGCCGAAGTTTGGAGTTGTGGGGTATTGAGAAGGCAAGGATTTGCTTTAATACAAGGTATTTCTTGTTGTTGCCAATGTCTTCTGCCAAAATTAGATTTGTTTTCTAATCTGTCTTTGACAATAATCAAAATAGTTGCAACAAACTTTAACTTGCTAATAGGCCTGTTCTCGCGCGTTGTACATATGAGAGAATTGTTTATGCATGGTACAGTCTTCAATGTTTCTTTCATCGTTTGGCAATCGCCATGTTAACGAGACATTATTGTGTGATTCACTCGACATGCCACGCCCTTGTAAATTGTTGCCCTTCCGAACAGATCTGAATGTCAAATTAGTTCTGATCGGTGTCCTCGATAACAGATTTAATGGATAATTGCAACCAGTTTCCTTATTTGGTAATTTTTTTGTGTCATATCATTGGGACTTGTTTCTATTGGTTTTTTATTTGGATTGGCCGAACAGAGCGGAGATTGCGTAAAATGACGTTATCAAGCAATCTGGGGTAAGGAAGTGTTTGGATAGATAAGGTTTTTGAAACGATAAATCAGAATTTAAGGCCCAGGGAAGAAAATACCAAGTGTTGCCTGGTTTTGGGGTTTGTTGCAGGGAGCTAGGGGGACTCAGGGTTGTGAATTTTGCTCATGCATGCGCAGTTTCTGCTCTGTCGATTGGCCATGGTTGAGGGATGAGGGTTCTCTCGTATCAGGGAATCTAACGGCTTTTTCGAGTTTGTTCATTTCAAATTGAGACGATAGATCAGTTTGGTAAAGGGGGCCTCATCCATAATCTCGAGGGAAGCGAGCAGTTGCCTCTTGTTTTTTGGGAGTGGTCAGAGTTCCCCTTTGCGATGCACGACTAGTGGTACTGCATGGGCTATTCTTATTTATTTATTTATTTTTTTGGAACTTTGGTCGTGGCAAACATAGTGATATTCGTTTTCTCTAGTCTTGGTGCTTGCGATCCGTTACCTCGGGGCTACGGGCTATTTATGAACACTTGGTGTAGCAAGCTCTAAATGTCAGAGTTTCACAGTTCTGATGCCCAGCCGGCAAATTAGTCGGTGCTTTCTCATGCAAGTTCAAAATTAAGTGTCTTTTTTCATACTGTTTGAGGGGAGATCTGAGTTGGTAGCTAGTTTTAGGAAGCGAGAATGAATTCAGCCTTATGCTAGAAGCAAGAGGTAAAGCATCAGTGTATGCTCTGTTAAGGCCTCTTTTCTGATAAAAACCGAAGCAACACTAAGAGAGCTTATTCTTTTTGAGTTTCAGCCATTTTGAGAACATGCCAGCGAATCTAATATGTTGTCTGTGAGACGCTATTTTCTTTGATGATATTTCCTTTCCCTTCCAGGTATACTGGGGTCAGCTCGCCCTTGGGTGCTGTGTAATTTGTCAAACTAGATGCAAAAAAAAGGCAAACAAAAAGTCTAAGCGGGTTTCTATTTAAATATAATTTCCCTTTCAATTTTGAATTGTGTGTGGGGGCCTAGGCAAAAAACAACATTGAATGCCGGATAAAAAGTAGGAGCACCTACTGAGAAAAGGCCGAGGTGCTTTAAAGTTGTCAGAACAAACCATGGTAAAAGAAGGAAGATAAAAATTTGAGAAAATGAAAGCTTGACAAAGAGCTAGGGGCAAGTGCTGAGAGCGATAATTGCTCTATTTTGAAGTTGTTGAAAAGTGTGGAAATTTTTGTTTTCGATTTCCAGTTCTTGGAAAGGACGTTTGGAAGTTGTGGATACTACCACAAGTAATTGAAATTGTAAAACAATGTTATAGCGGCGGTCCTTCGTTGTTTCGTTAGAAAACAAACGAAGTCGGCAATGGTGATCTCTCGAGTGGCATACTTGGAGTGCTCGGGTGCATCTACTATGATGAGGAACACAAACGAACAAAAATCTCCAGAAAATAGCTTTACAACGACAATAATAGTCGTTATCGGTTTGGGGTTATTTTATAAGGGCGGATAGGCCTATTCTTTGTTTTCTTTTGTTCTAAGTACGACTGGCAAACGGCCCCCAAACGGCGGGGAAGGTTTTACTGCAGTGATATTCGGAAACATTTCATAAAGTAACTGGGAAACAGCAAAAAAGAAGGAAATAGATCATGACAAAACAAGAAAAGTCAGAGAATGATTGCCTTGGTAACAGGAGTCCTTTTTTTGGCACTTCAAGCAAGAACTATGTTTGTTTTGTGGTTTGAAGCATGTAAGGCTAATTTACCTTTCAGAAATGTTCCTGCTATGATGTGAAACAGGCATTTTTCCATCGGCGATTTAACTCGTGTTAAGAAACCGATTTCCCTAAAGTTCTCCTTGTGTTAAAAAATTAAAGTTTCGTTATAACTAGTTTGTCTTCTCTTAGCATGGCTAGGCTCTCTAATTTCGCTCCAATTTTCGGTTGTGGTACTACTGAAATATCCATGGCTTTGACGTATTGGGTGACAGTGACAGTGCGTTTTTTTCTAAAGGCTAGATTTCCCTACTGGCTGAAAGAAAAAGCTAACACCTTGGACAAAACCTATTAGCATTGCACTTATGCAGTATTCGTATAATATTGCCGTAATCGTTTATCATTGGAATTGAATCAAAACGGTTGATAGATGTTTGAAAAAGGGTTACGGATAACATGCATATGAATTTTCTAAGAAAAAATTAGAAGGTTTTCAATATGTTCTGTCTCAGTTGAGATGATTCACGGAAAAGGCGATTTTACTGAGAAAATAATTTACTGATACTTTTGGGCCATTGTCTAATTGCGTTAAAACGATGAATTTCGAATGGGTGAGTGATTCAAAATGCACCTTTAATTTCGGAGCAGTTCTTTTTGCTATGCTCGAGATAGACTTAGAGCAGAATCTTAATGTGATCAAAAACAGCCTTGTCTACTTTGGACCTTAGGTTAGCCGTAGAGATGTTATGTTGCAGAACAGGTCAATAGTCCGAATTTATTTACTGTTGGCGCAGAGTAAGCTGTCGAGCCCCATACGTCTAGTGCAAGGTTAAATGTCGAGCCCAGTACGCCCTGTGTACGAGCAACTTTCAATCACACAATGGATTTGGTGAGAAACTGAGAAAGTATTTTGAATGAAAAGGGTCAATTGTCAGACCTTTGATTTGGGTTACTTGTAAGACGCGGAAAAAACGTTCACAGACCCTGGGTTTGGGTCACTGGTCAGATCCAGTTCATGTCAACCGCCAATATCACCTCCTTATTTCATCATTTGTCCTGTCATTTTTACCCAATTATGATAATGTAATCATCATTCTTCTTGTTATGATTATCCCATGTATCTAGTGCAAGGTCAACTGTCGTACCTTTAAACGTCTAGTGGTGGGTCACCTGGAAAATTTTTACGTCGGGTAAGGGGTCAACTGTGGGACCCATGTGTCAAAGTCTCTTGTCAGACCCTGGAACTGGGTCACCTGTCAGACCTTAGAAAAAAGGTTTGGGTCACCCGTCAGAAAGGTATGGGGTCGCCTGTAAGACCCTGGGTTTGGGTCGCCCGTCAGACCTGGGTTTGGGTCACCCTTTCAGACCCTGGAAAAAAGGTTTGGGGTCGCCTGTAAGACCCTGGGTTTGGGTCACCCGTCAGACCTGGGTATGGGTCACCCGTCAGACCCTGGAAAGAAGGTTTGGGGTCGCCTGTCGGACCCTGGGTTTGGGTCACCCGTCAGACCTGGGTATGGGTCACATGTAAGACCCTGGAAAGAAGGTTTGGGGTCACCTGGCAGACCCTGGGTTTGGGTCACCCGTCAGACCTGGGTATGGGTCACCCATCAGTCCTGGGTATGGGTCACCCGGCAGACCTGGGTATGGGTCACCCGTCAGACCCCGTAAACTGGTCAAATGTAAGATCCAGTTTATGTCTGTTGATTGTACATTGTGAAGTGTGAGCATTGTTTTGTTAGTTGTTTATCTATCTCTTTGTTGGGATCAAAGATTTGCAATGCAAATCGAATTCAACGTTTTCAGCGCAAGTATCGTTGTCTATAATGCAACATGCTTGGGAAATGCAAGAGGCTATTGGTTTCGTGATTTTGTAATGTGTTATCAGTGCAAATCGTTAAAATGACCGGAATACAGGGTGCTACCAGGCAGTGGTGTTTTCTCATTCTTCTTTGGTTTATTGGCATTTTTGTTGGGGGTAGGGGGAACACTTTGTGTTCTGTGGTGGAAAAAACATGGCTTGTTTCTTATAACCCCCAACTGGCAAAAGTTTAGGGGGTTGAGCTGAGTGCAAATTTGGCCAATGCACTAACAGCCCAAACTTAGGCCCCGATGATGAGAGAACACCACTGTTGGTTCGTGTTGGGAAAAAGCAAATCGCTTTATATTTGAAAGTGTGCTTAGAAGCTCTGAGGGGCCTTTTATTCTCTGGTCCCAAGAATTAAATAGGGATTAAAATGCAATTTTACATCACAATTAATTCGGGCAAAGAGGTCCTGTCTGTCATTGTTCTCATGAGAGAAAGGCAATTAGTGAATGTACCCCTTGGGGCCCTGTTAGATGGCATCTCTGCCTTGCGCTGTAAACTAGAACGTTATTTGTAAAGCTTTGAATGAGTAAGGCCCCTTGTTACCTTTCGAGATGAGGTGTATTATTCTTTAGGGAATTTCTTCTAATGGCTTCTGGGATACTAATTTGCGTGCATTTCAAACTCGTACAAATGCATTTGCAAAGTAGCGATTACTCGCACTTTGATTTCAACATTGAGAGTGAAGACATCTCTGGTAATCATCGATGGTGGCTGGTGGCTGATTTCGCTTTTCCCACTCACCCGTCTCTATTAAAAAAAGAAAGAAAAAATGAAATCTTTTCATGTTGGTGTTCAATTGTCTCTTCTGGAGGCACAGAGCACTGGCATGGACACTTGGTGCATTGGTTTGTGGAAAAAATATGGCTTGTTTCTTATAACCCCCAACTGGCAAAAGTTTAGGGTGGTTGAGCTGAGTGCAATTTTGGCCAATGCACTAACAGCCCAAACTTAGGCCCCGATGATGAGAGAACACCACTGTTGGTTCGTGTTGGGAAAAGCAAATCGCTTTATATTTGAAAGTGTGCTTAGAAGCTCTGAGGGGCCTTTTATTCTCTGGTTCCAAGAATTAATTCGAGTTTTGACATCTTTCATTCCTCGACTTGACATTCTTTCAGTTCAGTACGACCACGCAATCAGTTTCGCGCCAAAAATACAGGAATATTGCGATGTCTCGTTTGCATTCTACGTGGAAATGAGGATCAAGCACAAAATGAAAGTGAGGCAACGGTTAGGCCTCACTTTCATTTTGCACTTAGCTGCCATTTTTGCCATCTGTCGAAAGGAAAGATTAAGAATGGTGAATTACTCGATGTATTTGGATGCTGTCATCAGGGGATACCACGCATATTTAAATGAATAGACTCTCACACTAGGAGAGATTTTAACAGTTGAAAGTGAGCCAGAAGCCGTACAATATGGCAAGTTTACAATGAAGTTTATGGCACCCCAAGAGAAGACTGTCGGGCACATAAAAAACACTTATCCCAGTTACGTTTCAAATTTGTTGATGATGTGGGAGAACTAGATGCTGAAGTCATTGGAAAAAGATTTAATGCTGGAGAAGGGAAGGGAGTAGAGGTTCCAGTAGAATTACGATTTACTGGGAATAAAAAGTATTTGGAAAATTTAAGAGGAGAATTGTGCTCAGTGGTGGAGATGGAGCATTTGAGACAAGAAGCCTACCAAGCTTAAGGCTAAATTGCCAAAGGATGTGACTGCAGATTAACAATGGCAACATTGCATTACTAGATCAGAGAGTAGAGCAGCATGACGCGACTGTCAATCATGTAATCAAGAATAACTATAGATATACATGAGTATGTGACAATTTGCTTTTAAAATTAAAAAGATATCACATGGCTAGTAAATAATGTAGTCAATGTTTTCTGCTGTTTTAATTCTACATAGGAGGGCATTGTCAATGTAAGGTTACAGTAACTGAATTTGAATTGTCATTGTCCAAAATTTGGTTTAATGTAACCCATACAAAAACAAATTTCATGGTTTCTTTTGATGCACATTTGGTGAGTTTCTTGCTGTAATTATAAGAAATTTGTCAGCCTTTTTTATTTTTTTTCTCCATTTATAAGAAACCAAGCAGCCTGGTTTTAAAAAATGAGTTTCTAATTGAGTTTCTAATTCTAAAAGCGGGGTAACACTGTATTTGTTAGTTGCTCTTCATATTCTCTCTTAGCCTTACGAATTTCCTATGTTGCTTGATTACTCGTCCCAGCGTATTCTGCATATTCTTTGCCATGCTATGCCTTGAGGTATCTTTTATATGCTGGGTGTATTTCTTAAACTTTCATAAGTGCAGTTTGGTTCCAAAGTGGCTTAGATCTATGCCCTTTCTTTGGTTTGCTGAGTGGTATATGCTTGCATAGCCGCTCTTCTATCTTTGATTTTATACACAATAATGTTCGTTAGTTTTTTCTCTCAATATTTTATCCCATTCTATACTTCCAACTTCGTTCCCATTTTTGTCATAATGCCCTTTACTGTATATTTGTTTGGTTGCAACTGAATGATCTCTGATGCTATAGCATTTGAACAGAAACAATAGTCCACTATGGCGACTTTTGCCCAATGACTTATCAGATCTACACCTTCAATCATTGTCTCTTCATTAGTAAACACTAGATGTAATACATTTGGTGTTTGGTTCCCTCTGTAGTGGGTTTGCAAATAGACACGTTGATGTTGAAAGCAGTCCTTCATGCATTCAAGCAATTTTGATTCTGTGTTGTCTGAATCATGTGGTGTCCCAAATGCTATCATTTCCTTGTAATGCCATGTCTAGCCACAGCATATCCAACTTTTCCTCTTCGTCTGTGAAGGACTTTATATTTATTAAAGAATAATGCTTTTTTCATATAGATACCAACATCTCTTCTTGGTCTTTCAGCACCACCAATGAAAACCTAGGGACATTAATCTTTATCTCATTCTTCTCTACTAATCTTTAATCTTGTTGTCATAACATTACAACTGTATACTGTTGTATACAGTTGAAATTTATCTATGTTACTAAAGACTATACCAAAACCTGTCAACTTTAAATGTTGATCCGGCAAAGTGTCACATAATCTCTGCGATCCGTTTCTTCCTATGAATGGACCAGAACTTTGGTGTAGCCTTTAGTATCCGTATTCCGTATCCTTTGTTAAAGATCATTTAGGGTAGCCATGCCTATCATGCTCCCAATGATATCGTTGATTTAAATATGTTTTGTTGAATTGTGAATTTTAGATTGTGTATAAAAAGTCTCTTCTTGGTTTTTCATTGACATAGAGGACATATCCGTCGATTCTTAGCTCAGCTTCTCTAACATCATATTTACCATTTCTAGGAAGGGTCTCTGTAACAAAGAAAATTTCTAGGTTCTGGTCCCTCAAAATGAACTCCAATTCGGATCTTTTATTCTCTAAGAGTCTGCATTGTATGACGTGCAGTTCAGTCCAAATTTTTTATGATTTTGATTATAAGAGATTTTTGCAGTTTTTCATCTCCATAAGATACATTAGGTTGATTGTTTAGACTTGCTGCGCTTTCTTTGCTCTCTTTATCTCCATATTTGCTTGACAAATTTGAGGTTGCGTATTTGCCATTTGTTTTTCTCCTCCTGTGTTAGGTAGGCACTGTGACCTCTCTTTATCTCTTTCTGATGCTACCTTCTTCCATTTGTTTCTTTGGCATGGTGTTTGGTCTAATTTCACCATGAAGTCTTTCTTATCTTATTTTTAGAGTCCTTGAATGACTTGGCTTTCTTCAGAAGTAGCTCTACATCAGCCTAACTTTCAATGTTTACTCGAAGGTTTCGAAGATCACAATTTTCAGGGATTTTCCCAAGTCTCGCAGAGCGTTCGAATGCAACACGTTGCTCATTCTGTGCATTGATACACTCGTTCAAAGTCTTCATACCGCATCACGCCTGTCCTTGGCACTCTCCTTCTGCCCCTCTGGCAAATTATAAATAATTATATTTTTTCTTCTTTTCTCTCTTTGTTCCAGTTCTAACGGAACATAACACATGAGTAGATAATCTAACTGGGCTTGACTTCACAGATGGTTCCATGGGACAACTATTCTTACAACTACAACATTTCTTATTTCATTTTTCATATTTGAATCTTTTTAGGAGGGAGCCCTTCGGCAGAAGCCGTTTTTCAAGGGGCCCTCCGTTAAAAACTTACATACCATATATAATTAAAATAAGACATCACTAAAATAAAAAACCACAATCTAAACGCCTATTTACAATTATACAATACATTTCTTAAAACCATTCAGAGAGGATGCTGTGTTTGACTCAGCAGGAAGGCTATTCCATGTGCTAACTTTAACTATGCTAACTAGGTACATTAAGTTTCAACACAACACCCTTTAGTCAATGTCATCATTTCAGCTATCAGTATATTGAAATGTAGCCATATTATTTCATACTCCTTGCAAACCCCTTTTCTAGTAGCGAGATTCGGACAAATATCTCGTAGACCCTCCACAGTGGTGCATTTCAATTGGGGATTATGACATTCGCTATACATAGATCTAAAGTGGACGGTCTGCCTCAAGACATGAATTTATGGTGGTTTGTAGCCCCATGCATGCCTAAAAATTCATGAAGTGGAATAAAATGGCTTAAAAGCATGGGTTTCAGGACACAAAAATTTTGATAGCATTGTGTACACAAAGTTACAAATGGATGTCAATACAATCCTGCTCAGATTTGGTTAGATATGTCATCATTTGTTCACATATTGCACAATCAAATCTCAAATACATTCATTATGTGGACAAAATATTGTTAGAGGCTTATCACTTTCGTATGTGAGTTGCACAGTTAACTTGTCAAAGGGGATGTACCTTGAAAAGTTTATCTAAGATGCAACATGTCTAAATAATTTTTTTCAAATATCATAGCTTCTTTAAAGATTGTCAGTATGTCGAAAACATGCTTGGCACTTTGAAACATGGATCACCATTTGCCTACCTCAAACCTGCTTTCATATACAGGGCAAAAAAGTAAAACAAGGACACAAATTTCACTAACGTCTTACAATCTTGCTGAAGAATTGACCATCTTTCTATGTTGTTTGACTTTGGCCATTATATCCGTCTACTGTATATATATTTTTGCAATTATTTCTTAAGCTCCATGATTCTATACTTTCCATTAATAACGACATAAACAAACGCATCCACAAATGAAAAGATAGCAACAGTCTTTATTATCGCAATGTTCATGCTTCATTCTGTATTAATTTTCGAATCTCCTGTATGTAAAACTAAAATTCTAGATGGTAACCCCCCCCCCACCCCCCGACAGGCCTCCTTGGACCTGTAGAACCAAACTGCTTGCAAATACGAAACTCAATTTTATGACGAAAGTAAGTTACCGCAATGAGAAAAAAGTTCACAAGACAGTGTATTAGGATCTAGATGTGTTTGCGAAACCTATGAAAGCAACAAAAAGATGTCAATTGCTTATTGTAATAATGGTTTATGTAATACATAAAAAACACATCTGTAGCTGACTATGGAAGAAACACAGACAAGCTTTGTAATTCAGTTTTTCGAAAGTCAGCTACCATTTCGGTTGAAAAAGGCCCTTCCTGACCCTTATACATTGGCTGAAACCCCAACCCCCCCATCCCCAAGATACCACTCTAGGAATTTCTTTCCCAACTTGATCTATTGTCTCAGAAGAGAATTATATCCATTTACTTTCTATATCTTTTTACTTTGGCGAAATTCAGCGATCCTGTGCTTTGAAGGTTCATTCGGTAGACAAATATTGCAATAATCCGTGCAGAGTCTCCTTCACAAAAAATTAGATATAAAAAATTCCGCAAATTTCCACAAATACAGATTTCTCTCACTTAACCAATAGCATCTGCTGGTCACTTTAAGCTATAAACATAATGTCTGACGCTGTCTATTAGCTACTTATTCAACTATTTGTAAAGCAAATCATACTTTATTTCAAAATTTTTGTCAAAATCTACTTCACTGCAACGAAAATTAGTTTCACGGAGATCGAAGTAGAGTAGAAAATGGAAACCTTGAATAGTAATCAAAGGAAGGTGTTGGAATCTTCGCGTCATCGAAATTGGTCCGAAGGCTGTGGCTTCATAGGCGATTGAAGATGGCTGTTTTCGATACGTACGTACAACAAAAATTTGTCTTCTCCCAAGCTTTTTCGGAGCACTTTAAACAAATAATTGCCAAAAATATTTCTGTAAAAATATGATGCTAAGTCATATGTTTTCTTAGTCAGCAACTATTGCTTTTTCAAGTTAGGGGGATTTGAAATCAATTGGAGAAGGTTGATTTTTTGGCCTATGTCATAATCTTGCCCCACTGTGCCCTCATGCCTTCCCCTGCACTCACATTTTGACATAATCCTGCTTCGATTTTCTCTGACGAGGTAAAAGTTCAACTAGGTAACTGCAAAGGCGCCATTATTATTTTAGGTTACGTCCAAATCAGACGACATGTCGAAGATTGGGCCTTTCAGACCGACTTGCGTTTAAATGTTATTCATGCGAAGCATGAATCTAATTAATTTTGCGAGCGAGCGCATTTAAAAACCATTGATCAGTATCTCTATTAGTTTCAATGCAGAAACAAATCTCGAGCGAAGTCTCATTTCCAGATTCAATAGCTTTGAAACGCCTTGCAAATGAAGTTCATACTTCACAAAAGAAGGAAATATTTTCCCAGGCATCAGTTTTCTGCTTACAATGGATGGCTGAGGGTATTACGAAAGAAGCGAATAAAAATTGTCAAGGAATGGCTATTTCTGCAAACTCAACTGCGTGTAGCACGCCCCTTGTCAACTATTCATTCTATCTTTCGATGAAATTTCGCAGGCAACTTGAAATTCCAAGCTATTGAATGTATCATCCAATCAAAATTGAAGGCGGGAAAACGTAGCTCACCCCTATCCAATCAGTCATCAGGGCGGGAAAAGTTGGCCAATCAGAGCCTCCATTCTTCCTCACTATGCATCACTTATCTGATTTCGAGAAGGTTCAAATGTTGATTCAAGCAAGCCAACTGTGCTCTTGCTTCGAATTTGCAATCATGCCACCAATTCGAAGAAGCAGAAGAGATTCGACGAGGGCGAACACTCTCGCCAGCGGTGCCGTAAATAACGAAATTTCTGGTGCCGCCAATAACGTAAATGCAAATTATGAAAATCACAGAGTTCAACCAGCGAATCCGGCCAACTCTGCTGCTCCAGCACCAGCTCCGGCAGTTGTTCCCGAACCTGGAGGAAATGTGTTGTCACCGGAGCAAATGCAACAAGTCTCAAGAATTGTTCAGGAAGCAATCGACGCAGCGATGCAGCAGCTTCGCCCAGCCGTATCAAGTGTTCAATCGCACAATGCTGTTCAAAATTCGCACTTACAACCCAACATTCAGCATCCAGTTGAAAGTGCTGCCTCAAACATCACCGGCCTAAGCCAAGAACTGCAGAGTTTACATTCAGTTGGTTTATCAAGCTTCCCATACAATTGCCAAGCCAACTCAGCACAAGTTTCCTCCTCGCCTATGCCAACCCAGGCGTTCAATGTTGATGGCGGCTTTACTGAGAAACCTCAACAAATGATAAACACGATTCAGAGGGGTGAGTTTTTTTATTTGAGTCAACTGCTGCCAGAGAATTTATATAAGATTGTGTATGAAGTGAAGGAGTCCGATAACCTGGCCGTCTTGATTGGAGAAAACAACGAGTTGAAACTGGTACCGAAGAAGCAACGGAAATTCATAACCACCATAGAAGAGTGGACAACAGCTTTTAACATTTACACGAAGATAATTGTCGATAAGTTTCCAGCGAGAGCATCGGAACTCTTGAACTATTTAGACATAATTAGACAGGCGGCCATGTATCAGCGATCAAATGCATGGTTAATGTATGATGTAAAATTTCGCCATAAGGTGGCAAAGGTTAAATCACTTTCGTGGTCCGCCATCGATCCGCAGCTATGGCTGCGCACTTTTACGGGCTCTCAGTCCCAAGTCGAATTAGACAGTATCCTTTTTAACAATGGACCCTCTTCAGAAAACCGTAGAATTAGCACACAGAGGAACGGAACGTGCAACAACTTTAATAGGGGCAGGCCCTGTATCACCTCCCCCTGCCCATACGCCCACCAATGCAACCGGTGTAGGGGCCTCCACCCAGGGAGCTTGTGCGGTACCCAAGGAAGGTCGAAAGGAGAATCCCAGACCTTCAGCAAGCCAGGAAAAGACAGCGGCAACTCCAATGAACATAACTAAGTTAGAACAGGAATTAAGTGGGCATCCTAATAGAGCTTTTGTAGATAAGTTGTGTACCGAGCTGAGGGAAGGAGCAAGAATTGGATATGAAGGGAAACGAGCACTAAGGTTTTCTCGCAATCTACCTACGGCCCTTTCCCATCCGGCAGAAATAAGCAAAAATTTAGCAAAAGAAGTTTCTGCGGGAAGGGTAGAAGGACCGTTTTCAGAGCCACCATTTCGCCAATTTACAGGTTTCACCGCTTGGAATAATTCCTAAGAAGAATTCTAATAAATTTCGCACGATTTTCCATTTATCATATCCGAAATCCGGAGATTCGATCAATTCAGGTATTGATAGAGAGGCCCATTCCATCAATTATGTCACAACAGATCATGCTGTAGCAGCCATACAAGCTTTAGGAAGGGGGGCTTTGATGGCAAAAACCGACATCGAATCCGCCTTTCGCCTGTACCCTGTACACCCTAGTGACTGGGAACTTCTTGGTATGAAGTGGGAAGGGAAATATTTTTATGAAAAGTCCATACCATTCGGATTACGCTCGGGGCCGTTTTTATTTAACCAATTATCTGACGCAATAGAGTGGATCTTGAGAAACAGATGCGCAATAACGTATGTGATTCATTTTTTGGACGATTTCCTCATAATGGAGCCCCCCACAGAAGGAAAAAACCCCTGTTCTCATGTGAGGTAAGTTTGTCCAGCATGCTCCGCACTTTTGAGGCTTTAAACATACCGCTATCAAAAGCGAAGACAGAAGGTCCTACGACAAGAATCGAATTTCTAGGCATAATTCTTGATTCAGAAAAAATGGAAGCCTCTTTACCGGACGATAAAGTAGCTCGCTTAAATGAGGACCTCACTAGATGGCTGTGCAAGTCATCAGCTACACTGCAAGAACTACAGTCTCTTATTGGATCGCTAAATTTTGCTTGCAAAGTGGTTCCCCCAGGTAGGCCATTTCTCCAACGTATCATTCAACTAACAGTAGGAATACAAAAATCACACCACCATGTCTCTCTAAATAAAGGCTTTTACGAGGACATCAAGATGTGGCAGACATTTTTGCAGGCCTGGAACGGTAAATAATTTTTTCTTAACACCGAGTGGGAGACATCTGCCACACTTCAGCTCTATACCGATGCAGCAGGTTCTATAGGCTTTGGAGGTATTCATGGTTGTCAGTGGTTCCAGGGACGGTGGCCAGTGCACCAAAATCTTGAAGCTCCTGGCATAAGCATAAACTGGCAAGAACTTTTTGCTATAGTAGTAGCTTGTAGCATATGGGGCCATTCCTGGTGCAAAAAACGGGTATTGTTTTACCGTGACAATGAAGCGGTAGTCGCGATCATAAATACGAAGCGATCGAAATGTCCTAAAATTATGCATTTAGTTAGAGTAATGACTCTTCTTACGTTGCAGCATAATTTTTATTTTAAGGCCAAACACGTTCCTGGTAAATTGAATGAGGTGGCTGATGCTCTATCTCGTTTTCAGGTGAACCGTTTCAAGCAGCTCGCACCGTGGGCGGATGCCAGCCCACAGCAGCTTCCCAAGGACCTCTTGCTTCTCTGATGCCAGATCTTCAACGATTTGCTTCAAATTCACTAGCCGAAAATACAAAACAAGCCTATTTCACTGGGATAAATCAATTTGAAAAATTTTATCATGGATTTCAACTGCAAAACTGGAGCCCAATTTTGCCAGTCAGTGAAGTGACTCTTTGCTTTTTTGCAGTATTTATGGCCAAATCTGTGAAGCATGACACTATTAAAGCCTACTTAGCAGCAATCAAGCATCTGCATTTAGTACATAACTTCAATCTAAAACTTGATACTTTTTTGCATCTTCAATACATTCTTCGAGGAATTAAAAGAGCACAAAACACTGAAAAGAGAACAAGGCTGCCAATAACAAAATGCCACTTGGAACTTTTTCGTGGGCTCCTCAAACCGAATATTTCAAAGCGAGTAGATGAATTAATGCTGTGGGCTGCGATCTGTCTAGCCTTCTTCGGCTTCCTTCGTGTTAGCGAACTTACTTGTGGCAAAACATTTAACCCAGCCATCCACCTTAGCCGGTCAGACATTTCATTCAGCCCCTCTGTTGACGCCCCAGTTGCAATGTTTGTCAAAGTAAAAGCCTCAAAAACTGATCCATTCAAGAAGGGTGTGCTCCTCACCATCGGATCGAGCGGAACGACGATTTGTGCTGTTTCAGCTTTAAAAAATTATTTGATGTCCATCAGCTACAACGGAGGACCTCTTTTTCAGTATTCGGATGGCCGTTTCTTATCTAGAGATTTGTTTACTGAAGAAATACGACAACTGCTAAGAACAGGAGGGTACAACGCAAACCATTACGCGGGTCACAGCTTTCGAATAGGTGCCGCCACATCGGCAGCTTCTGCCAACATGCCTGCACGGCTTATTAAGGATCTGGGACGTTGGACATCAGATTGTTACGAGCGATATATTAGAACTCCATCTGAAACATTGATAGTGGCATCAAAAACTTTGGTAGGATGATAGAAGCATGTGAGCCGTCCACAGACTTTTCAGCAAGGAACGAATTTTGATCGGTTATAACGGTAACAGATGTTAGAAGCTGCGGATTTTCTTGCCTTGGGGATTGCGCAGGCGCAATTGTGGGTGGCAATTGTCCTAAAATAGGCCTAATTTTGCCTAGACTTCGAAAATTCGCACATAAGTTTGCAGTCATTCTGCTTTACTCGAGTTGAATTGACTTTTACCACTTTATCAAAATCCTCCAGGATAGGCCCTGCCTGTCATAGGGATTTACAGGCCCACCGTGAATGGACCCTTACCCATTCCGGACTCCGCCTGAAAAATTATTTAGACCGTTTTTCTCAAACCCTATCTGAGAGACCCATACCTTGACGATAGGGCAGGCCCACCGTGAATGGACCCTTACCCATTCCGGACTCCGCCTGAAAAATTTTTGCTGCGATGTATAGACAGACCCGAACCTGTCCTGCATCGTCGGCAACCTATGGGACAGTTGCCGCCTTCGTTGTGTCTCCAATACCGCCATTTGACAAAAGGTAGATGTAGTGCATAAGTAGGATTCTAGAATGTTAGTTAAAGATGGGAAAGATAATGCTTATCCATTGGCTTGTTCTGCTCGAAATTCGTATCGGAAAACTCTTGGAGTAGGAAAATTCGAAGAACGAGACTTAGGCCATTCTGGAAATTTTTCGCGACCAAAACCAAATTAAGACAAAAATTTACCAAGATGAACAAGTGGATAGTCGTTAAATTCGAAGTCAGCTTGGAGAAAGGGTTTTTGAACATTCTTATTGTGGTTCCCATTCCTGGCACATTTTGTTGATTTTGAATTGATTTTTTTAAACCTGACCATTTAGGGCAATGCCCCTGTAGCTTTATGATTTGGCATTGATGATGATTGATTCAGGTACTTCTCGCATCTTGCACCGCAGGATGTGTGATGATTTGGATGATCTGGAAGAAACCAAGAAAAAAGTAGACAACGAGATTGCTAAACTACGCTCACTCGATTCGGAAACGTTTGGTAAGTAATTCATGAAAGAATTCCCCTACGTGCTTCTTACTTTTAGCATTTGTTTCCTGCTGTCTTATGTTGTTTGTTGATTTTGCTATTGTTATTGCAATTAACTCTTTGAAAGACTCTGTGTTTGTCGTGGTGAAATGCATCAAGATTGCAAGGGGGATTACGTAAATTTTTGAGGCCGTAATTAAAGTTAACACCCATTGGTCAAGATAGATGTTTACTTGTCAAGTTTCTTTGAAAGTTGCTCCACTTTCCAATAAGAATTTCGAGCTCGATGCCAAGATAATTGTTTTTCGGATTGTTGAAAAGCAAACCATATGAGCAAAATGAAAGGGGGATATCTATGTATGGTTTTGTCACAATAAAGGCATTTAAAAGTTATTACATTGAATATAAGCAAATAGATACAATGCTACACGTCATGAGCTTTGAAGTTAAAATTTAAAGGGAAAATACCCCTAATTACAGTGGCAGAAATAGCAATGAAGGATCAGGCTGACCTTATTTCCATAATGGTTCCCTTAGATGAGAGAACTTTCAGGAAACCAGCGTCGTCCCTATTGTTCTCTCATTTGATTTGAATGTGACCACTGGATCATAGCGAAAATGCAGACTTTGCGCCCAGGTATGGCGGGCAATGGGGAATACGCGGATGATGCAGATCTTGATGTCATATTGGAGCTTTTAGAGCAAACTGTTTTGAAAACGATATATCTTTTCAGTCACATGTATAGATTCTTTTGATTAGAGGTGGGATACATTGCTGAGAAGGCGTTGTGGCGCAGTGGTATAAGAGGTGGGATACATGAAGGTGTTGTGGCACAGTGGTGTCATCCTCTGACTATGCAGACAGAACAGTCAGGTGGAGAGGGTTCGAGAACCGGTAGGGCCCAATCACTTGAGTGCATGACATGGGGTTCCTGGACTCGATTTTCCCCTTAGCTACTGCTGCTATCCCAGCGCTTGGCGCTAAAAACCGCAACTGCACCTTTGCCTCCACCTTCACCTTCGGTAAACCTCTCTCTTTGATGATAAAATAGGACAGGGTGTAGAGCTGACATTCAGGCAAATTACATGTCAGCTGACTCCTGTATCCAGATTCTCTGCTTAGTAGGAAATTTTCAGTTTAGATGTCATAAGAAAACCATCCGAGAGGACTCACCAGCACTTGAACAGAAATTTTCCCCATCTAACTTAGTTGAAAGTAAATCTTTTATAATCATGCAGTTTTCTTCTCAGGCTCTAATGACTCAGAAGTAAACATTAAAAAGAGGCTTGGTAGTTTGATGTATGTTCGCAAGCTTTGTGGCACTCAAATTCGTCGTGTCAAAGCTGGTGAAGTAGGGCGTACGCCTTTCGCTGTAGGTATCTTTTTCCTTTGCATGTATACATGTCTGGTGTCCCATTATTCTCATAGCGATTCATCGTGCAGTAACAAAGTAAAATCCAAAATCAAATCAAAATATACAACCTTCAATTTAACAGTACACAAAACCAAAGTGAAAATAGATAGAGAAAAATGTATAGCGAAATAAAACCAAAAACGATCGCAAACAAACAAAAAAATTGAAAAAATTGAAAAAACGTAATGCAAAATATTTCGAAAAAAAAGTAAAACATATGAAATTGAATTCAAAGAAAATTAAAATGATTAGAAAATTTGAACATTGAAACCAACATTGAAAATTGAAATTAATTTGATAATGGTCATTAACGGCCCATCTTTCTCGTACCAAATTAGAAAGCAATCGAATTTTCAATGTTCCCGACGTGGCCCATCGTTCTCATAGTGGGACCAGGTTGAAGAGATTGGCCGTTTTATGGTCGAAAATGGTAACAATAAAAGCCATGGTCACAGATCTGAGGGCACAAAGGTTCTGAATTCAACAGTTTATTGAACTCGTAGTGGTCTCTATGAGCCAGTCATCGCAGATGCAAGCATTGGCTTGCGACATAGCGGACCACTGTTCTCATAGTCCGTACTCGTTTTGCACAGCTTTCGCGACATCGAAGCTGTAAACGAAATTGCAGTGGTCTGGGGAACACAGACTTCCATTTCCTGCGCTCTTTGAGAGTGAGAGTACGGAAATCTTGAAATTTCAAGAAGCAAACAAACTTAACGGAGAAGGTGATGATAAGTCAAATTAGGGATCCCTCTCAAGCTGTGAAAGCAAAAGAATTGCTTTCGGAATCATCTCTCATTAAGGAGGTGAACGTTTCAATTGACCCTCTTTTCCATCTTGCACACGTATTTTTGATAAGAGACTAAGAATTTGGGCTAGTACAGAAAATTTCTTGCAACTATCAGAGTTTAAGTACTCAGAGTTTCCCATGACTTTCTTCAAGGTTCCATAACAGTCTTCATGTTCACTTCCCGTGCCTTCATGAGCATTTGAAAATGAAGTAATTTGAAGCCTTTGCGATGCTTAGACATACTCAAGTACTTTTTTGCAAGTGATTTGATACAGGAAACAAGTAAAAATGAGGTAAAAAATATGTAAAGGCCTTTTTAATAAAAAATGATTTCCTTGGTTATATTTGTAAGTACAAGAGTTTTTTAATTGTTTAACTATCTAAGAGTTGAGTTTCTTACAAGTAGTTTCCTATCAAAAAGATATGCGTGTACAAACACAGTTTTCCTGTGCCCAAGACTCTCTGGATCTTCATTGGTCAGGTGGCATACACCAATGCTCTTGCAACGGTAAGTTGGTTTTCAACGCATAATTCTGCATTACAGGATACCCTCCCCCGGCGGGGGGGGGGCGGTATTTGATATGTTTAGCCGACGGGATTAGCACTTCCTCCTGGGTATTGTACTCACTTCTTTTTTCTAACGCCGGGTATCAAAAGAAGATAATTTTCCTAAAGCCGGTTGTCAACGTGTTTTTGCATTGTTTTCCTGAGCTTTTGTTACGTCTTGGAGTACTCTTTTGGCCGACTTTTTTGAAAGCAAGCTATCATTTCGAGGGCAACATTCTAAGCCCGAGTGAAAAAATTATTTCTTTGAGTGTACATTTGAAAGTCAAGTAGCCCAGCCCGGGTATCTTCAAAAAGCGCTAGAGCTTCAGGGTGGCAACCGCTGTACAAAATGAGTACGTGCTTTGAGAACAGTGGTCCGCTATGTCGCAGGCCTATGTTTGCATTTTTTCATTTTTTTCATTTAATACTATTTATACACAAAAGAAACCCTTCAGCAAATCAAAATATACAATATCTAATTACCATGATAACGCTCTAAGAATAAAAACCTGAAGCACTATAAACCTAATCATTGCTGTTCTTCCAGGGAGTTGTGTTTGAGAGTCTAGCTCTTTAGATGCGTTTTTAGTTGTTTTTTAAAGCGATCTAATGTCGGTAGCTCACGAATTTCGGCAGGTGTATCATTCCATAATGTGAGAGCTGCGTAATGAAAGCCTTTTTTGGCAAATTCAGTCCTATATCTAGGGATCTGGAGGTCTTTACAGTGCCTCGTATTGTAGGTCGAGTGAAAAGATCTCGGTTGGATTTATCCCATAGGCTTTCAGGGCATAGTCTGTTCATAATCTTGTAGGCCATTAGCCTGATTCACATACCAAACGAGGAACTCGTATGATCTGTTAAACAGTGCTTGTTTTGCTGTCCAGTCACGTGACTGAAAATCCCAAAAAGTGAGGAGATAATTTATGCCACGATAGCCTCTTTTTGATGATGGCAGCCATTGACAATGGAAGAGTTGCAGCGATAAAAGCAATGAGGGTGCGAGGTTTTCCCTTCGACAAAAACAAATTCAGGGAAGCGATCCATTACATCTGTTAACTCTTCACGTTATTGACAAATTACACGGAGAGTATTTGCTGGCAGTTAAGCCTCATTGGATGGAGAGATATCTACTAGTGCTGGATGGAACTGGACTTTGAAAGTCACTAATTTTTCAAGCTCTTCTTCCTGTCTCCGTCACTCTCGATCAGCAATCAGCAGCCGTCTTTCAGACAACATAGATGCAAACACTTTATCTCAATGGATTGATGCGCATAAAAAGTTGATCAATTTACAGGAGGGTGCAAGATGAGCTGGAAAATTTACAGCTGAACACAAGTAACTGCGTTGCACTAAAGGCTAAAATAAATGGTAAAGTTGTAGATACAAGAAATTAAAGGTGCAAGCAAGAAACATAACAGAACAGAAAATTCAGAAAGAAAATAGGCAAGGCATGCAGTCCCTTACTATTTGAGTTGGAAATGAAGGAGGACTCTTGGCTCTGACCCTCTTCAAACTTGAATAATCACAGTCATCCTCTGATAAGAAACTTCCTGAAGAAGCTCAACTCTCACATTGCCAGACCCCCCAGTATTGTGTAATTACAGCTCGAGAAACTGTATGGAATCCGTAAAATATTTTTCCTTTATTTTCACCTGTTGTCCTGAATCATATGAGGAACATTGGAATAGCAGCTAAAGACTTTGTTTGATTTATTCACAAGGCCATTGACAGTAAAAATCAAGGGATAGGAAGCTCCTTGCTTGATTTAACAAGAAAATAATACAAATTTTTACCCAGTTTTACTTATCCACTCAATTTGGAACAATAACACTTGCTCTGGCCTTGCATAGCCTGTGTGCAGACTCCACAGTCAGTGTGGCTGAGCAAAAAGGAGAAGAAAGCTTTTTTTATCCATCATAAAACCTAACACAGAAAGCTCCCTCTAGGGTCTGTGCAACAGCGACCAATTCTGTGTTTTGACTTCTCAGATTTTGTCGAACTGTCTGGGATTGTTTGCATGATTTAACTTTTTTCTTACTTGTGTTCAGTGTGTTTTGCTTGTAACAGATTTTGGAACAATGTTTGTTACATGGAAAGTACCCTAAACACAAGTAAGAACAATAGTTAAATCATGCAGCCAATCCCAGAGTTCCAAAAAATCTGAGAACTCAAAACACAGAATTGGTTTCCGTTGTGCAGACTCTACAGGGAGCTTTCTTCTCCTTTTAGTTCCTCCGCACTGACTGCAGAGTCAGCACGCAGGCTAGCCTTGCATGCCTAGGCCGACTTCCTGTGAGGGCTCTCCCATGGAAGCCTGTATGGTAAATCCCCAATCACAATGTCAAATTCATTTACACATCAATGAACTCCAAACAATGAAACCTTGAAATCTGTCTTAGCAATTCAAGAAAGTCAAAGTCTTCTGAAGACATAAAAAATGCTTATCTGTTGATCAGCATAATATCAATTGTCATGAAATTGATTATCAATGAGCTCTGGATATCACGAAGACATAAGAAGAAAGCCCTGAATTTTTTACATCATAATAGAGTGGTGGAAAATTTTCCTGCTGCATTTTCATATCGATCTTTCAAACAGGCTTACTCTCTCATGGCAGACTACCAATCCAAACGGAATCCCCATATGGGCAATTACAGTATCATAGTTCTAAATAATGCAGTAGTTTGCTGATTACCACACTCAAAATCTGGATGTTTGAAATATCACTAAAATAAGTAAACTTTAACATTTTTGCAAATCTTGTATCTCTCGTTTTGCTAGATTGTAATGACCTAACAACATACTATTTTGGCTTGAAAGAGTGGTGTCAGTTTCTAAAAGATATTTTTGTGGGTCACATGGTATTATCTCAGCAACCTGCAGAAGTAAAAACATTTTGTAGGATGCTGCTTTATGCCAGGTGGCCCAAAAAAGAATACCTGTTTCTAGTGAAAATTCACAAAAGTTTGATTACATGCATGGTCTATCTTCAAATTTCCTTTTGTGGCAACTAGTTCAAAGACCGAATTATTTTCCCAGGTACAACTGATCTTATGGTTGCAAGTAGAATCAGCATACTTAGCCCGCTAGGGCTGCCTGTTTTGAAGGACAATGTAAAAATTCTGATGATTATTATATTAATTTATTATGGTATACTAAACTTTTAAATTTGGTCATAAATTCCAGAAAGAAATAAAGGCTATGATTGTAGGCATGAGAAGTAATGAAGAATCATTATATCATGGGCTCAGTTTTCAACTATCACATCAGAGGCAAGGTGCATCTTTTTGACCAGAAGCGCTTAAAGGCTTCTAGCTACTTCACTAGTGGGTCATATGAGGGTGTGCACTGCAAGAATTTCTGTTGTGACCCAATCCCAGAAGTTTGGCAGGATTTTGAGTGCCAGAATATGGATGCAGTTTCTGACAAGTAATTTCACTGGAAAAGAATAGGAATTATTCAAACCTGAGCATTTTCAAAACTTCTAGGAAAAATTTGACCCCAAATCCCAGAATGTCTTTAAAAAGTTCATCCCATTCCCAGCATTTGAAATTGATGCATCTACTGGTACTGTTCAAGATAACTGAGTATCCAGCAGTATGTCGCCAATTTCTGTATTATCATAGATAATGGTCCATGGCTCAGGTATTTAAAAGATCTCTCAGTCAACTCTAGTTTATCAATACCAACACTTGCGTCCTCAAAAGTCTCTTCTATGCTTACAAGCAATAAGGTTTCTCCAAATTTCAACAAAGTTTTTATACGTTGATGTAAAAATCCTGTGACAGTTTTCCATTGTTTTCCAGCACTTGACTTACAAAATATTTGGATATGTCAGTAAACACAGTTTCAATACTTGCTGCAACGTTAAATCATGACCAAATTATAATTCTGTAATTCTGAATTCGTATAATTCTGACCAAACAAAATTATACACCATCTTTTGCAACTTTTTTCACCACAAATGAAATGGCCTTTCCACGAAGCAAGTAGGCATCTTTCCCAAGAAGGCTTTAACCGCTAACAAATGATGTTAGTGTAATCTTGCAATACCGTAAAGGGTTAACAGATGTAATGAATCGCTTCCCTGAATTTGTTTTTGTCGAAGGGAAAGACTCGTACCTTCATCGCTGCAACTCTTCCATCGTCAATGGCCGCCATCACCAGAAAGAGGCTATCGTGGCATAAATTAGCTCCTCACTTTTCGGGATTTTGAGTCACGTGACTGGACAGCAAAGCAAGCGCTGTTTAACAGACCATACGAGTTCCTCGTTTGGTCTGTGAATCAGGCTAGTAGGCCATGACATTCCGGTCGTAACGGAAAAGATTTTATACGTTCAACCATGAAGTCGACCAGCTATCTTTTATTCTTGCATTTGATATTATTGAAAAGGCCCGGTCTTAAAGGCGTTGGAGAGCAGCTATTTGTTTTGGACAGATTACCCCAGATAACATCAGCATAACGCAGATGACTTTCAATGCATAGTATATATTACACAGTTGTGACTGCGGAACGACATTTTTCAATTTTTTTAGAGCTGCAGGTCCTCCACTCATTTACCTTTGGTGCGCTTAAACTGTGCATCCCAATTGGTATCTGCGATGACTGGATCGTAGAGCCCATGACAAATCTAAGAAACTGTTGAATTCAAAACCTTTGTGCCCTCAGATCTGTGACCATGGCTTGTATTGTATGCCAAGCCTCTATGATACCATTTTCGACCATAAAACGACCAATCTCTTTAACCTGGTCCCACAACAACAACGTCGGGAACATTGAAAATTCGATTGCTTTCTAATTTGCTATGAGAAAGATTGGCCGCTAATGACCATTATCAAATTGATTTCAATTTTCAATGTTGGTTTCAATGTTCAAATTTTCTAATCATTTTAATTTTTTTTCAAATTCAATTTCATATGTTTTACTTTTTCTCGAAATATTTTGCATTACGTTTTTTTTTTACTTTTTCACCTTGTTTTGTTTATTTGCAATCGTTTTTGCTTTTATTTCATTATGCATTTTTGTTTTATTTTTACCTTAATTTTGGTTTGCTTTTCAATTGAAATTGATATATTTTGGATTTTTGGATCTTTGGATTTTACTTTTTTGCTGTGCAAAGAATCGCTATGAGAACAATCGGCCGCCATACACATGTTACTTCTTTTATTTTTACATTGATATCAATAAAGGTTTCATTTATGCTAAAAAATGCTATCACTACCGGCTGGCTCAAAAAATTGTCCCCATTCGACTGGAATTATGAACGAAGCGATAAGATATTATTACTCTCCGACTGGACAGCTAAATGTATCAATCTTCAACTTAGATTGACATACCTTTCATTTAAGAGTCGTCCTCCAAACACCGGAGGTACGAGCTTGCAAAGTCAAGATTTACAGTGCACCCGAAACTAGAGGTTTTGAAAAAGGGCCTAACCACAATTTTTATCATGGACATTTTCCAAAGTACCTGTTTTAAACTTTAACTTTCAGTTTTTCACTTTTGAAATGAATAAAAGACTCGTGGACGCCGCCGTGATTAAACAAATATGATAAAAATGTGATAGAAATGATAAAGTCATGCCACATCTCCAAAGTGAGTGTGCATGTGCTCCTTTTCCTCTTCTTTGACCCTTGAGATGGAATGCAATGCACGGATTGTTCCCTCGAAGGAATGATCATCTGTAAAGCAGTTGAAGCATTTCTACGTATGATTCTCTTCAAAAGAGAAAGCTCAAGGTTATTGCAAGCGAAATGCACAAGAATTCGAGAAACCTGCTTACCGCCGAAATACCCACTTTTTCGATCGATAAACTAGGTTTTTCACTGATTAAGTAGGTTTTTCGACCGATAAAATGGGGTTTTCGCTGAGAAACTAGGTTTTTGCTTGAAAAGGTAGGTTAATCGGCGAAAATGTGGGTTTCTCACCGATAAAGTAGGTTTCTCGATCGATAAAGTGGCTTTTTCACCGATAAAGTAGGTTTTTCGTGGAAAAGGTAGGTTCCTCAGTAATAAAGTGGGTTTTTCGCTCGAAAAAGTGGGTTCTTACCGATAAAGTAGATAGCTCAATCGATAAAGTGGGTTTCCCAATCGAAAAAGTAGGTTTCTCAATCGATAAAGTTGGTTCCTCGATCGAAGAAGTGGGTTTCTCGTCGAAATAGTTTATGAGAAAAATGAGGTTTTCAAAACCGGGTGTACGCAAATATTACAAACATGTCAAATAAAGCATGTTTACATTATTAGAATATTTCTAACATAATCTGATCACGAACAATTTAAAATACATCAATTTCGCAATGATAAATGTTTAGAGGCTTTAACGTTTAGAAACATGATTGTACATTAACGTCATCACCTGTAGAAATTCCCCCCGTTCTTGAAATTTCAGTGCATGGAAGGTCTTTATCAATCTAGTCTTCACAGAATGAGTTATCCCAAAATGATATTGACCGACGATGATGATTTTCAAGATATGCTATCGAATTTTCGAATGCAATTACAAACGTTCAGAGCTTGCGGCATTTGCAGTACGGCAGAAAACTGAATGGCCCATCGCGAGGTAAAGCTAAACCAAGATTTCGAGAATCCAAGAATCCAATTTATCAGCAAAAACCGACTTTATCAGTGAGAAACTCACTTCATCGATGAGAAACCAACTTTATCAGTCGAAAAACCTACTTTATCATTGAGAAACTTACTTTTTCGACGAAAAACCCACTTTATCAGTGAGAAACCCACGTTATCGATTGAGAAACCTACTTTCTCAACAGAAAACCTCTTTTTCGATTCAGAAACATTCTTTATCGATTGAGAAACCTACTTTATCAGTGGAAACCCATTTTTTCGAGCGGAAAACCCACTTTATCACTGAGAAACCTACCTTTTCGACGAAAAACCCACTTTTTCGATCGAGAAACCTACTTTAGCGGTGAGAAACCCACATTTTCGCCGAGAAACGTACTTTTTTGAACGAAAAACCTAGTTTCTCACCGAGAAACCCACTTTATCGGTCGAAAAACCTACCTTATCAGTGAAAAACCTAGTTTATCGATCGAAAAAGTGGGTTTTTTTCGGCGAGAAACCAGGTTTCTCGAATTCTTGTGCATTCCGCTTGCCATACAAGGTCAAAGTTGAAATTCTTTTGTAATGTGCCTGTGATATCTAATCATGGCTAGGCCCTTTTACAAAACCTCTGGTTTCCAGTGCACTCCAAAATTCGACTTTTTGAACTCATATCTCCGGTGTCCGGAGGACGATTTTAAAATGCAACGTATGTGCTTTTAAGTTGAAGATCAACAAATATGCCTATGAAGTCGAAAAGGCCCAATATTTCATCTTTTCGTTCTCTTGTTCAGTAAAAAGGAGGTACTTTTTTGAGATACCCGGTAGTATTTTAACGCAGTTTTAGTCTTAGAATATATCGTTCATTAATGTGAATCTTTACTTGATGTTCTTTTGATCTACCTTCTTCATTCTCCGCTAGTTTAAATACTGAAGCCCCGACATTAGACCCATTCGTCCATTTCTGGACCTTATGTAATATGGATGCAATGGAATAATTTGAATGATTTAATTGGAAGATAGGTGACTTCTCCAACCAGTCTTTCGTAGTACAGCAGTTTTCTACTATAAACCCTTTAGATTCCACTGATTCAACGAATCTGGCAGCTCTTCTTTGTACCATCTCCATTGTATCGAAATTTTTCTTGCTAGAAGGGTCTCATACGGTGGAGGGATATTCTAAAATTGGTCTTGCGAGTGTCGTATAGCAACTCCGTTTACAGCAGCAGGTCTCCATATTTGCACTGAAGACTCAAAGAGTTATTAGCCTTTGTACATACAGCTTGAACTTGTTTGTTCCATTTCAATTTATCATCAGTTGTTATACCATGGTACTTCTTATCATCAACTTCCTTGAGGATATGCTCGCTGAAGTCTTGGTTGCCTGTCTACTGCTAGTAACCCTGAGCAGCTTTCACCTTTCAGCGTGGAATGATATTGACCATTGTTTTGCCCACAATTACTGCCGATGAAGGTCTTGTTAGCGAACAATTGGATCCTTTTCTTTTTTGTTGTTCTATTTGTTATGCATTCATCCGGCAAATTTCGCATATAGGAGGAAACAACTGATAGTAGATCATTTACAGGGTGTCTCAAAAAAATTGTTCGACGTTTGATTAAATACTAAAAAATAACGATACGCTGAATGCGCCCTTGGTCAAGTCACCCTTTTCCTGAGATTTTGAATTAATTTTTGACTCAAGAATCTTGCAAATACGCTAGAAATTCATGGAGTTACAAGCATTTGAAGTTCAAGTTTGCGCGAAAGCTGAAACCAGAGGCCTCGAAATGGCATTTTTGGTAAAAGCCCCATAGGCCGTCGTTTCTGCTATTTCTGAATTGTTTCAGGACGAACCAAGTGGGATTCAAACAGGTTTTCGATAACCTAACTGTCAAGCATATCGATGCTTTGAGGAAACAAATTCAGTCTCTCGCCGATTATGGTTTGAACCACTGTTTTTGGACTTACTTAATGTTAAGGAAATTTTGAGAATGATCGCAAAAAATAATTTACTTTAGAAGTCCTATTTGGTTTGCTCTGGTATCAACGAGAGGTATGACGTTGGATAAGCTTCTCCTATCTCCGTCTTCGAGCTTTTTGCAATACCAGTAATCTGGGGGGTCTCTGGTTTCAGCTATTGCATATTTTTGATCTTCGAGAGCTTGTGACTAAGTGAATTTTCAACCGATTTGCACGATTTTAGTCTCTAAAATTATTTCACAACCTTAGGAACGGGGTTATCTTTCCATGAGCCTGTTCATGTTGTCCTTATTTTCAATATTTTATCAAACGTCGAGCAATGTTTTGAGACACCCTGTATGAATATGGCAAAGAGTAATGGTCCCAATACAGTTCTTTTGGTACTCCTGATGCCACATCAACCTCTTCGGATCTTTCACCTTCAAGTACCACTGACTGAGATCCATTTGATAAAAGATGGGGGCCCACTGGTTTATGTGACCTCTGATGCTATACTGGTTCAGCTTGTATGAGAGATTGAGACGAGATACCTTGTCAAATGCGTTTTTCAAAATGCAGCAAAATAACATTAGTTTGATCCCCTGAGTCTAATGATTTTGCCATGTCATTTATGCATGAAATAAGCTGGGATTCACAAGATCTGTGTCTTCTAAGGTTACGTTTTGCTTCCGATAATAGCGAGTTTACGATTCACGACGCGCCACACGAAGACGCGCCTGGGAGGACTAGGAACTAGCGCGGCCAACGCTTTTTGCTTCATCACAACGCGTCTTCTCCTGGTTCACAACGCAATTTCGAAGTTTCTACATCGTGAAGACAACGCAGTAGTTTCTAACGTAAGTTTGGTTTTTACAGTCCTCAGAATGTCGAATTTCAATAAATCAATAATTCCTTTTCATAGCTCTACCTTCTAGGAGGGATTTTCTTGCAATTTTTGCCATTTTCTAGGCTATCCAATTCAAGTGAGTTTGTAGATCAAAATGGCTTCCCAAGGATCCGAAGTTCAAGTCCAAGAACAGCGAAAAAAGGGGCAAACGTTCGTAATTTTACTGAAAATCACATATTGCTTGCATTTGATGTTATATTAGTGCATAACTATTGGGGTCTCATGGCTATTTGATAAATTTACAAGTTTATTTCACATGGTTTATGAGTTTGCATTTACGTAGGTAGGCCTACGTGGTATGTAGGCAATTTCCACTTCTCGCCTATGTAAATAGATCTAGGGTGGGTTTTTAAAGGAAGGAAAACAACCCAAGAATATTCTGCCGTAGCTGTGAAGTTAAATTGATAACTAAGTTGAAGGGACTGATTGGCATTTAGCAAAGAATTTTGTGTTGTTATAGAACTTTTGACTATTTCTAGTAGAAGTTTTTGTGTTGTTTTCTCAAACCATGGTTGTAATGGAATTTATGAGAAGAAGGGAAATTATGCATATTGGACATGCAATTTTGTGCAAAGCAAAACATCAGCTTCCGCATTGAATTTCTTGGGTTTCCATTAGGTTTGGCAGTTTCAATTTAGCAAGTAGTTGATATATGACATAAAATTTTGGAAAAGGTTATTTGGAATAAGATGTCCACAAAATATGTTTAATTCGTAGAATGCCAATTAGAGACTTTATTACAAATAAGAATTTTCTAGACAAACGTTGTTGTATGGGTTATCAACCTTTTAGTAACAAGTTTGAAACTGTAGTTGTTATGCGATTCTGAACAGAATGCCATTGATCACATGTGTCCTTTCTCTGTTTTTTCTTGCTTTATACATTAGATTGCTTTCACCATTTTCAATTAGGCAAAAAATGATCTGGACGAATCAACATGACATCCTCTTGTGCCGAGAAATTCTTGTTGAAGAACCTTATAGATATAAACATGGCTCTCGTGAGCGTGGTCAGTGCTGGGATAGAATTGCAGATGCATTGAGTAAAATTGAGAAGCCCCGTTTTATGGTTGATCATAGGTCAGTAAGAGATCGCTTCATGAAGCTTGGAAAAAATCACAAGCGCAAGATGGCAGCAGAAGAAAGGGCAAGTGGGATAGACCCAGAACATACAGAGCTGGATGAGGCTCTCCAGGATTTAGTAGAAAGGACCGAGGGTGCACAAGATGAGCTTGCAAAAGGGGAAGAAAGGAGAGGGAGGAATGCCGAGAAAGAAAAAGAGACAACAGCTGATGTCAGAAAGAGATCAATGGAGAGACTTTCTCAGACTAGAGAAAGGGAAAGCCCAGAGAGTGCAAAGAAAAAGAAAAAATGCAGCAGCCCAGAGGACACAGTGGAATATTTGAAAGAAAAGAGCGAACGAGAATTAGAGATACAAAGGGAAGAGATAGAATTAAAAAAGAGAGAGATGGCCTTGAAGGAGAAGGAGGCTGAGAGAGAGTGGGAGCTAAAGAGAAAGGAGCAAGATCTGAGGGAAAAGGAAGTGGAACAAAGGATGAGGGACCAAGAAGCAAGGAATAAGAAGGATCAAGACATGGTTGCTATATTGCAACAACTACTGCAGCAGCAACAGGCCATGTTCCAACAAATGCAACAGCAAAATCAGATTTATTTGGGTTAATGAAAAACACTTTAGAAAACAAATTAGGCATGAATTGTTCCATCTTTTGTATGACTTTTTTCAACATACTTTCGTGCCTGTAATTTTAGTTAAATGCTATGTTTATTGTCTTTGCTGTTTTTTACAAGATAATTTCACAGATTTTAGCATTCTTTGGTGCCAAAGTTCTTTGCACTTCATTGAAAGTCTCTTCAATCTTGCAAAAAAATCAAACAAAGAAATTTCTGCTTCCAAAGTTTAAAGATTGGAACTTTTGCTTTTGTCTTTTTTGAACTTTCTCGTAAAAGTAAACCGAACCCTTTAATTGCACACTGACAGTTTTTTCTCTTTGGACAGTAAGAAGAAAACAACTTACTCTCAGCCAAGAAAACAGCCAAATTACTCTCTTCGCAATCAGGTTGTTATTGGGCAGATAAGGGGAAGAGCAGAGAAATTCTTGTAAAGCTTCTATCCTAACTGCATTTCTGAATGGAATAGACTTGATCCAGAAATCAGACTCACACCTTCTGTTGGTGTTTTCAAAACAAAGCTTATGTCAAAAATTCGCCCCTCTGCAAAGTCTGTCGTTGGTATTCATGATCCGATAGGCTTAAGTCATCTTTTACAAATAAGGGTCGGTCTCAGTAAATTGAATTATCATAAATTCAAGCACAATTTTAGGGATACAGTGAACCCAATGTGCCCGAAGAATGATGGCATTGAGGATACGGAGCACTTTTTGTTGCTTTGCCCTTCATTTGACAATCAACGACAAGATCTTCTCGCAGGAGTTTCAGAATTGTTACAACCATTTGTCCAAATCGAGACCCTTCCAAACAACGTTCTTGTTCAATACTTATAATATGGTAATGAAGAACTTCCTAACGACGTTAACAGAACCATACTGGAACATACTTTAAACTTCATCCATACAACAGGTCGGCTTGGATAACTGCAAACTTTCCTTTACGCCACACAACCGCTATGTAGATTTTTCCTCATTTTTTTTGTGAGTCTGTTTCACATTTAATGTTAGGCAACGAATTGCCAATGGAAACTTCTTGATACTAATCCAAAGTAGTTCAGATTATCGTATGACAACCAGAAACCCTGGCCGGACAGCATATGCGCAGTGTGTTGAGGGATAGGGACTCTGGGGGAGGATCAGTGATGGTAGCAATTGCTGTCGTTGCTGTTCTCTCGTCCTGTGTTCAAGTTCAACAGCATTCGCACTATGCCTTCATACTTGGATGACTGGATTTTCCACCACACGGAAGCCTGTGTGCAGGTATTTATAGCTACGGAGATCGAGCACAAACGACACCATATATGGACAAACACGAGAAATAAATGTACCAGATCTAAAGAAAATAAGAAACTGCGACGTAAACAAGGTCAAAGTTCAACAAACACCTATACTATCAAAAACAAACTTCTAAGTAAACAAGTAACAAACATCACCCAAACCGTCCCTCGACAATAGCTCTCCTCGACAATAAATGTCTCTTGGCAAAAAGCGTCCCTTGACGATAAACGTTCCTCGACAATAACTGTCCCTCGATAGTAAACGTTCCTCGACAATAACTGTCCCTCGATAGTAAACGTTCTTCGACAATAAGCGTCTCTTGACAATAAATGAAAAACATGTTTTTAAAGTCAACACAAAAATACTTGCACGTTACATCCGGCCCAAAACTGGCGATCCCATGAGACAGTTTTCTTCTTTTCCTTATAATACGTGCAAATTCTGCAGCTCTTCATTCTGTACTGGCAGCTTCCAACAAGCATAATTTATTAACGGGTCTCATCAACATCGATTTCATTGTCTTCACTCTTGCAGATCGAACAAGTCTATCTCTGCCACGATTTAATTCCATGACTCTACCCAATGGCCAATCACCTCTCGGAATGTTCTGCTCTACAACAAGCACGATGTCTCCTTCCGCAACTTTTCTTTTAACTGCATGCCACTTTTGCCTGGACTGTAAAATTGGAACATATTCCTTCACCCATCTTCTCCAAAACATGTCTGCCATGTACTGTATTTGACGCCATCTTCGTTGACTATACTGATCATTCCTTTTGAAAACTCCAGGAGGAAAACTTTCATTCGACTTGATAAGCAACAGATGGTTTGGCGTTAGCGCATTCATATCCCGAGGGTCATCCGATACCTTCGTGAGTGGCCTTGCATTCATTATTGCTTCAACTTCACACATCAACGTCACAATGCCTTCATCGCCCAGAGTTTGCTTCTTCAATAATGGATTGATTATTTTCCTGACTGATCTAATTACGCGTTCCCAGACACCACCCATGTGTGATGCTGTTGGAGGGTTGAAAATCCATTGGACATTACGTTGAACTAGGAATTCATGGATGTTCTCTTGATTCCACTGAAGAATTGCTTCTCTGATTTCCCTTTCTCCGCTTGTAAAATTGGTTCCATTGTCAGAGCGTATGATATCTGGTTTACCTCGTCTTGCCATGAATCTTCTAAGAGCATTAACGAACGAGTCGGTGTCCATGCTGTGAATCACCTCAATATGTATGGCACGAATAGTCAAGCAGGTAAAATAACTCCATACCTCTTTACCAAGCTGCGTCCTCTTTTTACCATGAAGCGCCCAAAGCAGTCAACGCCAACAAATGAGAATGGGGGTTTATCAGGTGTCACTCTGTCAGATGGAAGATCTGCCATCTTCTGGTCATGTGGGGCTTGGCATCTTCGTTTACAATCAAAGCAGCTTCTTACAATGCGCCGCACTGATACTGTCGCCTGGATGATCCAAAAATGATCCCTGATGAGTGACAAGACATATTCCTGTCCAAAATGTCCAGATGTTTCATGATGATGTCTGATGATAAGATCACTGACATGGTGCTTTTTTGGAAGAATCGGTGGATGTTTAGGAAGATCATAACCATCTGGCGCGTGCTTGAGACGTCCTCCTACACAAATCAAACCATCAAGAATAGTAGGATCCAGTCGACATAAAGGACTTGACTTCTTAACTGCTCGACCTGACTTCAACATGCTAAGTTCTTCGACAAAACATTCTCCTTGTATGCATGACACAATGCAACGTTCTGCTCTCCACATTTCTTCCACAGTGATTTGTCCCTTCTTCATCGAATCACCACCTGTGTCTCCTTTCTGGGCTTTCCTCGTGAGAAATTCCTTGTATCTTAACAGCCATGCTACAGCTTTCTGCAATTTCTTCCAGTTTGAGAACTTTGAGAAAAATATATTCGTCATACCTTTTGTTGCTTCCACACTCGTTGAATATGAATGCATCGTTCTTCTTACTTCATCGTCTCCTTCAGGTATCTCTCCAAGTACTGCATCACATTTTGGCCATATCGATTCTGCCTTCCACTAGAATTCAGGTCCTTTGATCCATCGCGTGTTGCTGAGCAGGTTATCAACTGAAAGGCCTCTAGATGCATCATCTGCAGGATTGAGCTTTGTATCGACATATCGCCATTGATCAAGTTCGGAACCATCATGAATTGTTGAAATTCTATTCGCAACGAAAGTGTGAAATCTTTTGTCTTCATTTCGAATGTAGCGTAATACAGAAGTGCTGTCAGTCCAAAAAACAGATTTGTGTACCTTTATCTCCAGCTCCTTCTTAATCATCTCGTCGAGTTTGACGGCCACAGTAGCAGCAGACAGTTGCAGCCTCGGTATGGTCATTCTCTTGAGGGGTGTCACTCGTGATTTTCCAAGAACAAAGGAACAGTGAATATCACCATTTTCCTTGATCAATCTCAGATAAGATGCTGCACCATAACCTTGTTCTGAAGCGTCAGAGAAATGATATAGTTCATTGTAGACAAAATTGCCAAAACATGAAGGCTTTACACACCTGTCCACTGAAAATTGCTCCAATTTTGGGACTTCTTGCAACCATTTATTCCACTGTGCAAGATGTACGTCAGCTATTTCTGCATCCCATCCTATCTTCTCATGACAAAGTTGCTGAAGAATGATCTTTGCTTTCAAAATGAAAGGAGAAATAAAGCCAATAGGATCGTAGACTGAAGAGATTATACTTAACAATCCTCTGCGAGTCGGTAGCTTCTCCTTGCTGCAAATCTTGAATGTGAACTTGTCGGCCTCTGCATTCCATTGTAATCCCAAAGCTCGCTCTGTTGGAAGTTCCTCATCTTCTAAACTGATGTCTTTTAGCTTCTTCGACCATTCTCCTTCTGGTATTGCATTCAACACTGCTCGGCTATTGCTGATCCACTTTGTGAGGCGAAATCCACCAAGAGAGAGCAACTCACATAACTGCTTGTGCATCCTGATCGCTTCTTCTGAATTCTCCACTGATTTCAACAGATCGTCAACGTAGAAGTCTCAGTTCAATGTAGTGATGACATCAGGATCAAACTTGTCGCAATTGTCCACTGCCGTCTTCTTTAAAGCAAAGCTTGAGCAACTAGGCGACCACACACCTCCAAACAAATGCACCATCATTTGATATTCACAATGCTGAGCAGACAAATCACCATGAGGAAACCACAGAAATCTCAAAGCATTCACATCTTTGGGGTGTACACAAACCTGATGGAATATCGCCTCCACATCAGCCATCACCGCAACAGCTTCCTGTCTGAACCTGCATAACACACCAACCAGAGAATTCGTCAAATCTGGACCCTGTAGGATTTTGTCATTTAACGACTCACCATGATATTTTGCAGCGCAATCAAAAACCACTCTCACCTTGTCTGGCTTCTTCGCATGGACTACGTTGTGGTGTGGAAGGTACCATACATTTTCATCATTGCAACTGAGAAGCTGGTCAGGAACTCTGCGTGCATATCCCTTATCAAGAAGGTCATCAATAAAATTCGCATACCTTTGCTTCAGAGCAGGATCAAGAATTAGCCTTCTCTTCAAATGTCCCAGACGCTGTTCTGCAAGTCTTCTATTGTTTGGCATGCACGGTTGACCTTGTTTACATGGGATCGCAATCTGATAATGACCATTCACCAAATGAGCTGATTCTTCAAAGATTTTCAAAGCACGTTTGTCTTGAACTGACATCATCTTCCTTTCGTCGGCTAAGGACTCATTGAAATCTTGGTTGAAATAGTTTTTCAGCTGGTTGCTCAGAAATTCATCACTTGAAGATTTTGCATTCATGAAGAAACAATATTTACTTCTGCTAGATCGATTCAGTGGTCCATTGAGAGTCCATCCAAATCTTGTCTTAACAGCAAATGGCCCTCCATTTCTAGATTTGCGAATTTCCACTGGCTGTAGAGCTTCAGGCACATCAACGCCAATCAACAGACTGATTTAACCATTGTCAATTGCTTTTGGTAGCTGCACACCTTGCAAGTACTCCAATCTGTCTACATCTTCTTGTCTAGCAATGGCATCCTTTGAAATGTTCAACTGTTGCATGGAAAACACATTAGGCAATTCAACTAACACATCTTCGTCAAGATCCAACACTTCTAAGCTCGTCACAGAGGATTTGCAATCTTCCTTGACACCATCTATCGTTGTCACTGACATCTGACATCTTCTACCTTCTTCACCAAGCTCCCTGAGAAGACCGGCACTGCAAAATGTTGCTGTTGAGCCACTGTCAAGTAAAGCATAAATTTCAACGATTTTCCCTTTTCCTCTTGCCTTCACTTTCACTGGAACAATCGATAATGCTTGGTTGCCATATCCGGCCCCAGTCTGACTTGCCAATCCAACAAATTGCTTTGGATCACGTGCATTGTCTCTTTGGTCTCCACCAGCCGTCTTCTTCCACTGCTCATTCCGTCTTTGCTCAGATGCCAACACTTGGTCGTATACTGAAGTCATGTGCTTTCGTTTCATTTCACATCCTGATACTTCACACGCATGTTTTCGTCTGCATCCAGCAGCATAATGAAATGAAGAAAGACAATTATCGCAAAGTTTCTTAGTACGTAAAAATTTGAACTGTTCCTCACCATTCAACTTCTTAAGTTCTTCACAGGTGTCAACTTTATGATTCTTTTCACAATAGTAGCACTTGACATGTTCACCAATCTGCTTGACATTCTCACAATTTGTCTGTACACTGAAGTTCATGTTTCGCTGAGATGTTGGTCTGTTAGTAGCTTGTCCCATTCTTCTGCCCTTCTTTGTTGTTGCTGCAGAATCCTTCCCTCCACCATCCATAAGTTTACCAAAAACATGGTCATTCTTCTCCAAAGCAACGGTCTTAACAAGTCTCTGCACATCTTCAATGTTTGGTTCTCTTCCTTTGGCTCTGATATCTTGAACATGTGATTGCCATCGTGATTTAACAAATCCAGGGCATCTTCCCAAAATCTTTACCAACCGATCTTCATTATTTATCTGCGCCAGCCTTCCTGTCGCTTTCAGTGTCATCGCACAACTTTCGAGATCGTCTGCCAGCTCCTGCAATGCCTCACTGTCTGCAGGTTTGATAATAGGTCCATTTGACACCTTCTCCATCCATGAACTTGACACCTTGAAAACATCACCAAATATTTCTGCCAACAATCTCTTCGCTTTCAAATAGCCTTCTTCTGGTTCAAGTAGGATAAAGCTCTCGATAACCCTTCTGGCTTTCCCTGTACAAAACTGAATGAGAAGTTGCAGTCTTCTAGAAAAATCATCAGTATTCTTTTCAACATTGTTTTCAAAGGCCCGCATAAAAATGAAGTATTTCAAGGGATTACCATCAAAAACTGTCGGCTCTGATTTCGGCAACATTGTAGCAACCGCCAATTTTTTCATGGTTTCAATGTATTCTACCCCAGCATCATCTGATTCATGTGAGCTCGCTGACATTCTCACAGGCTCGGTTTTCATCACTTGTTGCAAAGGTTCTCTCATAGTTTGTTGTTGCCATGGAGGAGCAATAGCGTTCAACATTGACTTCGGAAGTACTAAGTTGCCATCGACTGCAGACTGCAACTGGCTGCTCACAGGGTCGAGTAGTATCATTGGAGTAGGGTCGGGACAGGGGTCGGTACGTGTCAATGACACAGGAGGGGGACGTGTCGAAGACACGGGGCGGGAGTGTGTCAAAGACACAGGAGGGGGACGTGTCGAAGACACGGGGCGGGGATGTGTCATAAACACAGGGGGCTTGCATTGAGAATCATCCTTCATCCTTGGTTGAAAGTCTGTTGATATGAATGGATTGCTCTGGATTGATCTTCTCAATTCAAAATCTTCATTCTCTCTCTGCACACCAGACTTTCCTTCGCAGTGTCTCTCGACTGACATGTCATTTTCCACTGATCTCTGCACCACATCACCAGACACTCCTTCGCAGTGTCTCTCGCTTGACTTCTGCATCACTTCACTAGACACTCCTTCGCAGTGTCTCTCAGTTGACTTGATAAACTCAACACAAGCCTTCTCCTCTGCTTCGACTTTCGCAATTTCTGTCGCCAATGTCAACTTTTGTTTCAGTTGACTTTATCACACTTCTTCGCATTTCAATCACATTTCTTCATTCGCAAGGCTCTGATGTTTTTCCATCATTGATGCTTCCACCAGTAATGACGCTCTTTTCGCCGAAGTTCTCAATATTGTTTCATTGAGACGAGACATTCTTGAACTTCTTGAGGTCCTTGAAGACTGGCTTCTACGAGAAGAATGAGATTTCGTTTGACTTACCGAGTCTTCTGATCTGATTTTGCTTCCTTCATACTGATTACCACGAAACTCCATTTGTGATGAATCATTCCAGAAAGCAACTCTATCTTTCATGCTCAAAAATCTTGTTTCTGCCTCATCGAAATACGCCGTGCACTCTTCGATGTCATCTTCGTCTCGTAATGAATGACGGTAGATTTCACACGCTTTGCTAAATTCACAGAATGTATGTTCCATCCGTCTCGCTGCGGTTTCTATGCCATCAGATTCTCCACCAACTGTCAATGCATGGGACACACAATTGATCGCCTTCGTCAATTCACGTTTCGAATTTGCTCTGGATTTCTTAAGCATCCGTGCTTTCTCCAATCTATGGGTTTCCCAGTCCACTGTCATATGCTGCATACACCTCGTGTCTGACACCTCTTCTCGAATGTCAGATCCTCGCAGCCTCATTCGTTCATCTTCAAAATTCACCAAATCTTCGTTGGTTTTCTGGTCCTCCATCACAGAAAGCTAGATTCAAACTGTAAAGCACCAAACGGCTTTTTATCAAACGCACTTCCGGTCCCTCGAGTCGGCAGATACACAGCAAACAAACTACTGCAAAATGTTACAGAACACGAAATGTGGTTTGCTAAAATAAATCAAACATACAATAAATATTTGTCTACATGTAATAAGTCGATTTGAACAAATCTTTCAAAAATACCGTAAATTAAAAGTCATCATATCACATAAAGTCATAGAAGGAAAGAAATCCAAGCAAAACTCACAATCTATTTGCCTTCGTAGCTATAAAGGTAACAGCAACATGCTCCGCGGCTTCTGTAGCCTGCCCGGTGTACCAGTTGATGTACTCAGCATCCGCACTATGCCTTCATACTTGGATGACTGGATTTTCCACCACACGGAAGCCTGTGTGCAGGTATTTATAGCTACGGAGATCGAGCACAAACAACACCATATATGGACAAACACGAGAAATAAATGTACCAGATCTAAAGAAAATAAGAAACTGCGACGTAAACAAGGTCAAAGTTCAACAAACACCTATACGATCAAAAACAAACTCCTAAGTAAACAAGTAACAAACATCACCCAAACCGTCCCTCGACAATAGCTCTCCTCGACAATAAATGTCTCTTGGCAAAAAGCGTCCCTTGACAATAAACGTTCCTCGACAATAACTGTCCCTCGATAGTAAACGTTCCTCGACAATAACTGTCCCTCGATAGTAAACGTTCTTCGACAATAAGCGTCTCTTGACAATAAGTGAAAAACATGTTTTTAAAGTCAACACAAAAATACTTGCACATTACACCATTGTAGCATCGGTAAACTTCAGGAAGGCCAAAAGTATGGCCAAGATTGTAGATGTCGTCTTTCTTGAAACGGAATTCAACTTCACATTCATCGTCTCTCATGTCTTCCAAACTGAATCGTTCGTACTTCCAGTAGGGAAGTCCAGTGTGTACATTACGAGGTCTATTTGCATCGTGCAACAGGAAAAGATCGTCGTTGATAACATTCGCATCATTCATAAGCAGAAGTGCTTCCTCCATTTGCGAAGTATGTCTGAACACGTTTCTATTTTGGTGCCAAAAGCAGCGCCTCGTCGCGTTTCGTAACTGCTTGCACAGCATGGCGGGACGACGCGCTGACCGCGATCATTTCAGGCCTCTGCGCTGCGTCGTCTTGAGCTGCGTTGTGAATCGTAAACTCGCTAATAATTTGTAGTTTTCGAGATGATCGATTACTTTCGAACAAACAATCTGCTCCAAAACTTCCTAAGCTACACAAAGTAGGGAAATTGGTCGGTAACTGCCAGGGTTTTACCTGTCACCTTTTTTAAACAAAGGTGTGACATTGGTTTTTGTCCAGTCACTTGGAACTGATCCTTGGTTGATGGAAGCTTGATATATCCTAGAAAGGACTGGAGCACAGAAAAGGGAATAAGAAGAAGGGCAACTCGCGTTGGCATCCGTTGTTGTTTGCAAGTCACTTTTCATGTGGCGGCACAAGCTGTGACACAATAGGGTATATCTTAAACTCCTTCTCCCGCCCGCAAAAGCGAGGTAGAAAGCTATTAAACATAAAATGGCGGCGGGCGATTTGTGCAGACAAAACTTTCACTTTGCAGACAGAAACCTTGTTGGCGTGGAAATAGCTTGAAGAGTTAAGAGCTTTTTGCTGTTAGACGCGGAAAGGTAACTCCCTTTCTAGAAAATTATATTTTACGAATATTTATTTATGCAACATTACAATATTACAATGTTACAATTACAATATTACGATTATGCAGTATTACATTTATTGAACATACTTTACGAATCGTAAGTCGAGTAGAACAAGTGAGCTTGCCCGCGACAAACACACATAGGTCATATAGGCCCTGTTTAAACCACAGAAAATGATGCTACAAAGTGATCCTGAATTAACTGTTAGAATTAGGGAATAAGATGCAAAATGTCAAGAAAAAGAACGAAACGTTTTCAGGAGGCTGGTTTTCTGGAACTTTGAAATCGAATTTATAAGAAGTCTGATCGACCTCAGATTTATCCAGGGCTATACTGTGATGAAAAACTGGAAAGAATTCAAATTTTTTTTGTTTCAATTTTATATCAACAGCAAGCATCCTCGGTCTTGAGTGTGTTGAAATATGGATAGCCATCATTAAGTCATCATTAAATCATATTTGCAGATTTTTTTGAAATACCTTGGCTGTCATCGGATCATCTCTGATAAATTTGCCAGGATGCAATCCATATAGACTTGTCCAAGTCTCTCCTGCAGCAGAGACTTGCGGGTAAGTCTGCTTTCCATCATGTGAGGCCCACCGCAAAGATCATAAATGTAGGAAGTTTTCTCTGTGTATTGGCATGAAAATTTGATATAAACAATAAAAAGCTATTGCAATTTCAATTAATTCAATAGATCTATTGTTAGGGTGAATTACTTTGTTATCAATGTAACATTGGTATTGGGTTTACATGTCTGGAATGCACCCTGGCCTCTGGAAAGTTTGCATTGTGGATGTGCAAATTGGGATTGCCTGGTACCATTCACATGGAAATATTTTAGTTTCCACATCTTAGAAAACATGTTAAAGAGAAATAGATTGTTCCTTTATTGATGACTTCATGGCTCAGATTTAAAACAAATGTATGTTTCTGCACACCTGATACAGATATTGGTATTTTGCATGCTGTCTACGAACTTTTCAGTCTAGATTCAGGTTGCTGAAAGGTTTTCCATCTACCAGTTACCAACACTCCCAAAATCTTGAATTAAACTTTGAGAGAGACTTTTAATCATCAATTAATACTGTACTCGTTGGAAATAAAATGACTTACTTTCCCACTAAAACTCCAGGTTCCCTTTCTTTGGCAAAGATGACGTCGAGGAGAGCGGTCACGAATTTTTTCGCTCTGCGTTCACTCCATCAGCCAACTTGAACTTATTTATACTATGTTTGTTTTTGATAAAAAGAAAACCAGTTAACTTAATTATCATCTTCTCAACAAATTAATGCAAGATGACAGAGTTCGTGATCTTTAGTGTTTGCAAAGAACTGCTCGACATACAGGAGAAGTCTTTCAAGGCCCTCGTCACCATGCCTCAGGACGGACTGAAAGCTGATTTCAAAGACATTAAGTCCGAGTTGAATGAGTTAAAGAACAGCTTAAGCTTTTCAGGTAGGTAAAGTGCTCAGTAATCAGCTGAAGGAAGTAGACGTCCAGGTCTTCAATCACCACGAAGCCGGCCATGTCCTTGGCAAACAGGAATACCTCGAGATTCAAAGCAGACGAAATAACGTGTACGTAGCTGGCATTCAGGAAAATGATAAAGAAAGCTGGGATGAGACTGGGGATATTCCGAAATCAAAAATTAAAGAGCTTCTGAAGATCGATGACGAACTAACTATCGAGAGAGCACATCGTATCAACCCAAAACCAAGTGGAAGGCGTGGGTCATCTGGGGCACATGGAGGTCGTAGAGAAGAACGCAGTAGGCCAATAATTGCCAAGTTCCTGAACTGGAAGGAAAAGAAACGTGTGTTAGCTGCTGCCAGATCAATAAAACCAGATGCAGTTAAAGTTGTGCAGGATTTCAGTCAGGCAATGCTGGATCACAGGTATTAGCTAGTTAAATCGAAAAGGAAAAGGACATGATACCAATGTCGCTCGTCGGATCCGAGGATGCTTGCAGTGATAATTTGTTAATAAGTTTGAGAGCAGGAACACCACAATGCGAGGAAGAACAACAGCAAATATGTGCGAAATTAAGAAATATACATTAGATACCAATATTTCGTCCTGCCATGCAGGACTTCTTCAGGGCTGTTATGTAGTAGTTACATTGACGATATGAATATGTACAACGATTTGAAAAGGAGAGGTTACATGTGATTGACTAGATATGATGGCTACGCAGAGGCTATATCGGTTAACTATACAAGGATTACGTGATATCATGATGTAATATGACGTGGGTAGTATGACATGATGATGATGATGATGATGATGATGATGATGATGATGATGATGATGATGATGATGATGATGATGATGATGATGATGATGATGATGATGATGATGATTATGATGATGATGATGATGATGATGATGGTGATGGTGATGATATGATGATTATGATGGTGATGATGATGGTCAAGGTAAGAGAGTGTGCTAGTACGTACAATTAAAGTGGAATTATGTTTGTTAGCGGTCTGTGGTTCTGTTAAGTCCATTGGGCGATATAGTGTTAGCCATGCCAATGAAGTATGTTTCTTTGGCTCGTCTCACACTCTCTCTTGTGTCATGTACTTGGAGTAGTGGCAGTAGCTGTAAGTCTTGTACGGAGTGTGCGGGTTTACAGAAGTGCTCTGCAACCCCGGATGTGTCAGTGCGTTAAATTATAATGTCTCGTCGGTGTTCGTTGAATTTGTCTCTTATGCGTCGTCCCGTTTGTCCTATGTATTGGCAGTCAGTCTTTTCGTTGTGTAGAGACTGTTTGCATTGCAGTAGGTATATGACGTTAGTAGAGTTGCAGTCAAGGCTTTGTCGTATGTCGAAGGTTTTGTTAGTGTTTATAAATGTGACTGTGCGTGTTCCGTCTTTTATGTGTTGGCATGTGTGGCAGTTACGTCGTGATGGACATTTGGATATAACTCTGGGAGTTTTGGTGGCATCATTTTTATTTTGGCGCACACCAGGTACTCCCTGAGGTTTTTTGGTCTGCGGTTGCTGAGTATCGGTGGGTCAGGGAAGACTTCCTTGCAGTTTGTCGAAGTTTGTAGTATGTGGAAGTTGCTGTGAATTGTGGACGTAAATTGTGGTATGCTGGGGTGGTAGGTAACTACAAATGGTGCTCTGTTGTTGTGTTTTTGCTGTTTCGTTTGTAGACTTGATTGTCGCGTTATTTTGGAAGCCTTCCCTATTTCGTTACGTATGTGTTTGCGTTTGTAGCCTCGGTTGGTAAGGTATGTGAGCAGTTGGTTCGTTCGTTTATTAAATGTGTCGTCGCTGGAGCAGATTCGTGGTAATCGTAGTGCGAGGCTGAACGGTATTGACTGTTTCGTATGTTACAAAGCTTTCCATGATCTCGATTTTCCGCGGAATTCACTTCGGCCATACAGCTATAGTGAATTCCGCGGAAGCTCATTTTTAGAAGAAAACAATAGTTTCCACGTTTTCCGCGGTTTCCGCGACTTCCGCGGCATTGACCTGGCCTTGAAAGAGGCTACTGTTAGATTGGCAGTCATTGTGAAAAACTTGATGAAGTTCAGAAACATGATTTGTTACTTTCTTTTGACTCTACTTTGCACTGTTGTTTGGCACTGTTGTTTGGCACTGTTAAAAGATATGCTGCTGTTGACAGGACTGCCACTCCTTCATGTTCTTTACTCCCCTTAACATGTCAATTAAGCCTTTTGTTTGTTGGGGCACTTGGTGCAACTTTTATGTGGTTTTTGTGTGACAGCGCTGCAATGTGTTCTTGGTGATACTCATTGAGTTGAAACTGAATGTCCCTTGATTTTGACTTCGATGTAGCTAAGGCATAAATAGGATTACTAGTGCGGTCTGTTGGGGCTGGAGTGCTGAAGTAAACACAACATAACATGGTGTTGTGTTGGTTAAGCGTGTCCAAAATTCACAGGCCTAATGTTGGCGCACTCTGTTGCTGAGAGAAACCCATCGTTCTCAGTGGCAAACGTCATAAGCGTTGACGTCCTATTTCACTCTTGTGACTACAACGTACTACCAGATGACCTATTTGAAGAGCTCGACGTTAGATTCGTTACTGAATGAATGGTCGTCGAAATTCTTTCACAACACAGCCTTGCAATTTGTTTTGGATCGGGTTTCCACGCACGAGGAGGACTCGGAGTATGATGCATACTGAGAAGTGCTAGATGCATGGCAAAGTGGGTTGAGACCCAGAGCGAGAGGAGAAACAATGTTAAATCTAGAGAAATAAAGATATTCAGCTTTAAACTCAGTTGTCTATAAAGTCTGGACTTTGTCAAGACAAGACAAATCCTTGTGTAATGCTTTTATGAATATCAAGGAAGGAGGGGCAGACAGTGTCATTAAAACACTGCATGATTTGTAAATAGGAAATTTAACTGTTTTCAGGAAAGATCTGAGGGTTCACAGCAGGAAAGATTAAATCTGCTTTCATGTAACCATAGTTAATATATACATATTGACTATGATATACAATACAGATGGCTGAGAGACAAGTGGCCAAATATCGCTGAAATCATAAAACGAGAGACAGCGATGATCGCTTACAAATCCTTAAATGGTCTTGCACCAGCAGATCTTTCAAATATCTTTTCAAAGAACTCATCACAGGGCACTGTCAATTTGAGAAACTCAGAGACCGACTTACGCATCCCTCTTTTTAAAACCAGTAATGGGCAAAAATCATACTGATACCGGGGTGTACATCTGTGGAACAGCCTTGAACCTGAGGTTAAGCAAGCGCCCTCTTTATGTGCTTTTAAGCATCGAATTTAAAGCTAGATCGTGGTTGGCGGGGTGCAGTCTAGTTGGACTGGGGTCAGTCGGATTCTTTGCCTACCATGGAGTGCTATAATGAAGTGTCATGTTTTGGGGTGGGCGTGGGGTCCGATTTTATCCGGTCCGATCTGATTGTGTCCTGCCCCTCATGGTAGGATAATTAGGTTTTGATTTTAATTTTACTTTAGCTTTGTCATTTAAATATCTATTTCGTTTGTAGATTATTTTACTTGTAGATTGTAGATTTTAAATATTTTCACTGTCCCCTGAAAAGCAGCCATTTCCGACGGGGTTACCGTGATTAAAGAATGAAAGTGAAATGAATGAATGAAATGAAATGAAACGAAATGAAAGTTTATCATAGCAAACAAGCATAGTGTGTAGCATAATTTTCTATGTTGAATGGTTTGTCTTTGTGCAGTGTCTATGCTGGGCCCCAAAAAGTAGTTTTGAGTATTTCTTCTATTTGGAACGTTTGGGGCTTTGAAACATTGTACGTACCGCCCACGAAGGGCATATAAGGACAGACTGTTTTCTCACTAGATGCAAGTCTTCAGCTGGCTTGCAAATGCTTTTAGTCAGGCAAAACTATTTGTTGAATCTTCCATCGACTCTCGAAAACAATCAGGTAAGTAGGCTCAACAGTCAACATATGACCTGAATAGTTCAAAACCATATGTCTCTCTCTTGATGAACAAGGAAAGCAGCCTGATAATGATCAGTTTGAAATGCTTGACAATCTAAAAGAATACCTCTGCTAACAAATTTTGTTTGTTGGGTAGATTCTGTAGTGAGTATTTGCCAAACCTCTACGGTCAAGTTTCTGTCCATTTGCTGCTGCAGTCGTCCAAATCATTCTCTTTTTCTTGGGCACTTGCAACCGTTTTTTTCCAAAATAATGTTGTAAAGACATCAGAAATGGTTTCTGTAACATTCACACCAAGAGTTACATCAAAAAGCTGCATTCTGTGTTCGATAGAAGCGGATACTATAAAGGGAAATTCCCCAATGCAATTTCCCATTCAGAGTTTGGTGTTTCACCCAAACAGCCTTCATGACTTTGCCACGCGCATTGTCTCGCAGTATAGCGCCGTTAGGTTTTTTTCTTGAATTAAGATTTGGAAGTTTTGCAGTTCGAATGACCTTTTTGCCATAAATGAGTACATAAAACTATGTTTCCATTATCAAAGAATCTTTTTTCATAGGAATCAGAATCAGAGCCGGAGTTATTGAACTTCATTGCAACAAAGCAGGTGCCAAAACTGCCAATCAAAGTGATATTAGAAGACAACACAGCCCTGTCGTACTTCATAGGTATGTTGTGTACTTCAGCTTTGATTTTTGTGGTGTTTTCTATCAATTTGTTTTTATAATTGCTGCAATACAGAAGTGTTCCCGAAGTTTGCAGAACATATTAAGTTCTTTGTGTTAGAGTGTCGCCCGTTTCTACCGACTGCCTCATTCCCCGTCCTGTTCTTGAGTTTTGGGTAGTATGTCAAATCATAAAGCTTACTTTGACCCTTTAGCGCTTCTTTCTGTCTCTTCTGTGACTTGAATAGGCAGTTGTCAAATAGCTCCCTCCGAAGCACTCTCCATATGTAAGATGTCTTAGTAGGAAGAATAACATATCCAGTGGAATAGGTTACTATTCTCATGCGCTTATCTCTTATTTACAAGTTTCAGTGTCATGACTGCCATGCCTTGTACTATGGGAAAACATCACGTAATTTAGTTACACGATGCAGAGAGCACTTGGTAGTCGAAAGATGAAAAGCGAGTCCATCTGCCAACTTGGATCACATGGCGCAACTTCTAGCATCGAAAATATTGATATCGGAGTGCCACAGGGATCGTGCCTGGGGCCTCTTCTTTTTCTTCTGTACATAAATGACTTGCCATTTGCTCTAAAGAAGGCTAAGGCTACTATGTATGCCGATGACACAGCCATCTCGTATTCTTCTGATAAAAGTGAGGAACTGGACCTAGTAATCAACGAGGAGCTTTCATGCATTGAAATGTGGCTACAGGGCAATAAGCTTTCCCTTAATGTTGTCAAAACCCAAGCTATGATAATTGGCTCCAAGCCAAAAATAAAAAAACTAAATAATCCTAGCACTCTTCCTTCTTTCAGGATAGGGGGCGAGGAAATCGACCTAATAAATGAAACAAAATACCTCGGAGTCGTGATTGATAATTGCCTTGCCTGGGAAAGTCACATTTGTGCGGTTCAAAAGAAGATCTCTAGAGCAATCGGTCTATTGAAGTATGCGCGAAATTTTGTTCAAACTGATACTTTGATAAATCTATATAGAAGCATCATAGAGCCACATTTCAGCTACTGTTGCTCCGTATGGGGCTCTTGTGGTGCTTCAAAGCTAGACGTGCTTCAAAAATTACAGAATAAAGCCGCCAGAATAGTAACAAATAGCCCTTTTGATGCATCTGCAGCTCCTTTGCTCCAGAGACTTGGTTGGCCATCGGTACAAAAGCTGATATATAAAGAAACAGGCTCCATGGTTTACAAATCTCTCAACTCTCTTGCACCTCAATATCTCAGTGATCTTTTCGTGAGATTATCGGGGGTACATCCAAGAGAGTTGAGAAACTCAAAAACTGACCTTGCAATACCCATGTTCAGAACTGGCAATGGCCAGAAATCCTTTGCGTATCGCGGGGCCAGTCTCTGGAACAGTCTTGATTTGGAAACAAAGATGGCTCCCTCAATCAATGCCTTCAGGTCCAAACTCAAGGGAAAATAATCATATACATTATTTTTTATTTTTTACTGTAAATTTTGTATTATATAACTCTTTATTTTGTAAATAGTTTTTGCAGGGCCAATTGTAAAACAGTATATAGACTGAATTGTACCCTGGGTAAATAATTTTAAAATGAAATGAAATGAAACATTAGCCAATCAAGGAACGTCGCGGCCGCGTCGTTTAAAAATTCCTCTATTTTGGACAGAGCCACCAACGAGTTTGACCTTCTTATTCACGAGATCCTCCTTATTTTAGGGGATAGACCCGACCTTAATTCCCAATATTCGTCTATTCCTGTAGTCCTCTTTGATTTGCTCTCACTTAATCCACTCGAGACATAGATCTCGGGTTCCCTTACGCGTAGGGAATGAGACTCAAGCTTGTTTACCGGGTTTTCATCTTGTTTGTTCCTTGGAATAAATTGCCATTTATCACTTAATAGATTTGCTGAAGACAAACCAAGTTTGGTTCGAATCGTATAAACATATAAAGTCAACAATGTAATTAATTTTTTACCGTTAATGTCAATTACATGTATTCTTTAGAAAAAAACTAAGAATTTGGGCCAGTACTGAGAGAAATCATCAGATTCCGAGTTCTCTGAGTTTCTTACGAGTTTCTTAAAGGTTCCATAACAATCTTCATGTTCACTTACTGCGCCCTCCTGAACCTTTCAAAACTATGTTGGTTGACAACTTTCCGTTGTTCAGACATCATTCAAGTGCATTCCCAGTAATATGGTACAGGAAATAAGTGAAATATAGTATAATATGTTAAGGATTTCCTTTAATGAAAATGAAATAGCTTCTTAACTTATATTCTCCCAGTACTGGAGTTTCTTAATTATTTGGCGATCTGAGAGCTGAGTTTCTTATAAGCAGTAGCATAGGTTCCAATTCTTCAAATCTGCAAAAAAGGCGGGTTTAAATTTCAGTGACCTATTTCTTTAAATTGAATGACTCGAAAGTAACTTTGGCCATTTCTCTATGATTCTATCGTTGGACTTTTCAGAAATCTGAAAATTTACGCCAGAGAGTAAATGTGGTTTAACGACAACGGTTAACTCATTGTTTTGCCTCCCCCTCTGGGTCCCAATCCTCTCTGCCACGCATCTTGCACTTCCCAGCATGCATCATATTCTGAATCCTCCTCGTGCATGGAGACTCGATCCAGAACGAATTTCCCCACCCCCTTCTCCTTCTGCTTACTACTGTCCATCAAACATTTATGGGTCGTATCATTCTCCACTTTTGCCATCGCCCAGGTCGGTTTGCATCGAAGCCTGTGCTAAGGGTTACCAAAAATACTACTTTTGTATTGTCTTTTAATGTTTTGCTTTTAACACGGTAAGGGTCACCTCTATTCTGGGTGGCCTTAGGGTTTGGCATTATTTAAAGTATCAGGGACTGACCTACTCCCCAAGGGGGATGGCAGCATTGTCTTTGGCTGACCTACTCCCTTCTTGCAGGATGGCAGACCTACGTAACATAATTCACAAGGACTGGCCTACTTCCACGGGGGGACGGCAGCATTGCATTTCGCTGACCTACTCTCTCCTTGCAGTACGGCAGAACAAATCGCTGTGACTGACAAGATCTAGAATGGAAAATATAATCGGTCTCATTTGTGATTCTACCTCCCAGGGCATATTTCCCTGCAGAGCGGTCACAAGTATTTTCATGGCAATTAAGAACGAGAAAAAACCAAATTGTATAATTGCCTGTTTAGTTAAATGATACGACCCCACAGATTGCCAGCCCACTGTGTTTTTCTCTGGAAGTTCTGGTGTCCCGCAGGAGTTGATCTTGAATATTTGTCGAGATTACAGCCTATTTTATATTTCAGCTCACTTTATGATGTGACGTCATCAAAGTTCTAAATCACAAAACAGAAGAGTGAAAGAGTTTTGCTTGATACCTTATTGTAGGCATCCGTAAGCTATGTTTTTCTTGAAAATTATTTGATCTTTCGTCAACAGGTTTAGAAATTACGATACTTTTAAGTCTTTTTTGAAAATTTTCTTGAGTTCTTCAAAAAGAAGAAAAATACTGCAATTCTGAAATATTGAAGATTTCAAAATAGTCCAACCGCTGATTTACTGTAAAATAGCTCAATTCTATCTCAGGCCGTTCAGTTCCAAGAAATATGTCAATTTTACACCCATTTTTTCAACGATTTGAAACCTATGCTATAAGCAGTTTCCCATAAAAAATACCTGTATGTCAATCACCGTTTAAGGCTTCTAGAAATGTCAAGGATAAGATAAAATGTCGATAAATTGAATTAACGATGAATTACGTCGCTTGCCTAATCCTCAACTCTGGTGCACACTTCCAATATGCATTTTATCGATATTCGGCCTGAATCAAGATTAACAGGGTTTTGAAAATAACAAAAAAATCTAAGTTTTCATACTGTGCCCTTTCAATTACAGTTCGAAGAAATTCCAGGAAGCTTTCTTGGGCATCAAAACATGTTTGGAAAGATTATTTTACAAGTAATTCCACTTTTTAATCGATTCCAATTTGAAGTCGACAAATAATAATAGATCTCTTTTGTATAAGATCACTGAAGTCGTTCGACCATTCCATCTGATATCAACAATCTCCATTTCTGTATCATTCTCTATCCAAACTTCAGATTCCCATGTTTCTATGAAAATTCCTTAGGCATCTCGGCAACGTACTCCGTAGAAACAGGCATATCAAATCAAATAAAATCAAATAGCAAATATCAAAATAAATATCAAATAATACTAGGCCACAATTTGGTCGGCGCAAGAACTCAGATTTTCGCGCCAAAACCGTACCGCAAAAACTTACTAAATCTCGCCCCGGGGGAAGAGCTGAGCTGAACAGTAAGGTGGTATGTGAAGAATGAAAATTGCATTTGGATTCTCGTAGCAAAAGGATCCCGAGTCCTTTCTAATTGTCTTCACAAGTTAGATTGAAAATGTAAATTTTAGTCGTCAATTTCAAAGTTGTATAACAAGTGAAACGATTATTTTGGTATGTTTTGATTTCCAAATAATGTTCTTGCAGTTTCTTTGAACTGAAAGTAGAAAGGGCACTTTCTGAAACCGTGCGGTTATTTCCTTTTTTTCAGAATACTGTTAAGGTCACAGTACACGTTTTCTGGGTGAAAATATCAATTTTTCGATTTCTTCGTATTATGTTAGTCGAACACACAATGATACCTTGTTTGAAGCTAACAGAAGTTTTGAAAGTGGAAGAAATTTCATGTAAACGAAGGTTTCCTTAATTTTTTAATCGGTTTCGTTCTTTAAGTTTTTGTTTCAGTTATCACTTAAACTACCTATATAGTAAGATGCGTCATAGGAATGATCCGAAACCTTTTGTCTTCCCGTTGTTTCCCTACAGTTTCAGTTCAGTTTCAGTTTCATTTCATCATCAAGCTATACTACATACAATACTACACAATTACATTACAAATAAATTGTCTACCAAATTAATACCAACCAATAAAAACAATACCAAATTAATAACATCTAAAACAAAACTATAACTAAGCAAAAGGGAAGGACATTACGTGATTGTATATAGTATAGATTGATGAAGGAGGAGCTCACTAAGTAGGTATACTAATCGAGAGAGATCCCCCCCCCCATAAAAACAAAGAAACTAAAGAAAAGAACATTATTTATATAAAAGAAAAAACGAAGAACCAGGTGTGCCCCAAGGAAATGACGGGTCTTGGTAATGCGGAGGAAGAGAGACAGACAGACTGGACATAGGAGTCAATATAATAAGCTTTCAATTTAGACCGTAAAAGTTTTTTTTATACTCGATATAAAAGTTACAATAACAAAATTACCTACTACACTACCTACGAACTACTATACAACACTACGAAAACGATGCCAGGAGGAGCAATAGATCCTGACTACCCCCTGGCATTTAACATAGCCTAAAAATTATAACTAAATATTAAATACAAAGTGCTAAATATAAAGAAAAACAAGAGACTTTTTCACGAATAAATACTTGAGCTAGATGTCAGGATGTCAAGATGTCTGTTCACACTGGATGTCAGGCCAACATGGGTGATGATAGTGCAAATTTTCAAAATTATTTGTAATCAGAACGGATAATCGTTTACACTACGTAAGCCTTACATCAAATGTGAAACAGGCGCACAAAAGAAAAGAGGGGACGAGACTCTGCGACAAGAGACTTTACGAAAAAGGACTTAGTGATTGAGTGACGGTTTACTGGCTCTACGGTGATATTAATCGAATCGACCAGTTGCATGGATGTATTTCAAAGTAAGCGCAAGTAAGTTTCTGTTGAGGTCATGTGGGAGATGTTTGTCACCATATAACAAAAGTTGCATCAAAACCTCATTTGAAAGATCGATATATCCATATGGTCGTAGCAATTCGAATACTCTAGCGAGAAGATTTAGACGTTCAACCTCAAAGGAAGGGCAGAGCAACAGAAAGTGCTCCGTGGTCTCAATACCATCATTTGAAGGGCACATTGGGTTTATGGAATCTCTAAAATTGTGCTTGAATTTATGAAAGCATAGTTTGCTAAGACCCACTCTTAGTTGAGTCAGATAAGATAATCCTATTGGGTCGTGAATCCCAAAGACAGATTTAGCAAGGGGACGGATTATGGAAATCAGCTTTTTCTTAAAGATACCAACCGACGGTGCAAGTCTAATCTCTAGATCTAGCTCATTCCATTCAACCAGGCAATTAGGATAAAAACTAGATTTAAATTTTTCTGTTCTTGCCCTTATTCGCCCAACGACATCCGGATTGCGAAGAGAGTAATGCGGCTGCTGAAGTTGAGGCACTGGATCCATAGTATATTGAGGCAACAGATTATTCATCATTTTATAAAACAATATAAGGCGTCTACTCCACCTTCGGGAACTCAGTGATTCCCAACCTAGCTCTGCGTACAGCTTCTTTCGTGATGTGCCCCTCCATGTTCCCGTAACGGCTAGAGCAGCAGAGTATTGAACAGACTCTAACTTTGCCATCAATCTTGGCAAAATAGTGTTTCCACTAAATTCACATACTTTGGCCGGAATATGGAAAATAACATCTCCGTATTCCAGGTGGGGTCGCACATGGAGTTTGAATAGTTCGTTTAAGGAATTTCTGGGAAGGAAATTGGAGAGATATTTCAGCAAGCCGATACGTTTTCTTGCTTTAGAGACAGCTGCTTTGATATGAGCCGAAAAAGAAAGCTTAGAGTCCAGAATGATTCCTGAGTGTTTATGTTCATCTACTTTCATCACTGGTATGTTATTAAAACGAATTTATGGATGATTTACTTCACTTCTTTTCGTAGAAAATATCAATTCAATTGCTTGTTTTTGCGGATCAGGATTAAAGGACATTCTCCAATCATAGGCCCACTGTTTTATTAATTCAAGGTCATGGTTCATATCACTGGCTGCAGTGTTCGAGTCTTCTACTACGGTGAACAACGATGTGTCATCAGCAAAGAGCTTAAAATTACACCTTACATCAGCAGCTAGATCATTAATATATACGAGGAAGAACAAGGGTCAGAGCCCTGGGGTGCTTCTGCTGAAATATCTCCCCAATGAGAATTCTGTCCATTTAGAACTGTTCGCTGTTTTCTATCCTTGAGGAAACTTTGAATAAGCGAAAGAAACTCCCCAGACACGCCAAAGCGTTTCAGTTTGTAAATCAGACCATCGTGCCATACTCTGTCGAACGCTTTAGAAATGTCAAGATACACAGAACGAACATCAAGCGGTGGATTACAATCGAAGGCTTTAAAGATCGTATGCGTTATGGAAATCAGTTGATTAACCGTTGAGTCACCGGGACGAAAACCTGATTGATTTGGATTGAGTAATTTGCATGAAACGAGATGTGAGTATAGAGAATCATACATCAGTTTTTCAAGTATTTTCCCAAAAATTGGTAGAAGAGAAATCGGTCGATAGTTCCCCTTCAAATTTTTCTCATTTTTCTTATGAACCGGCACTACATTTGCATATTTCCATACGTCGGGAAATACACCACACCTCAAGCAGTTTTCGAATATTATCTTCAGAGGGACAACAAGTGCAGCATCACCGAAAAAGTGAAATAGAGCCAGCTACTCGAATGAAAAGTGGAAGAGTATTCCATAATTTAGAACCAAAATATTGGACAGTTTGGAGTCCGTAAAGGGTCGTCCTTTTTAGGGAGAGAAATAGATCACCTCTGTTGGACTGACGAGTTCCAATCCTGTGAACAGAATAGTTTGGAGTAAAGTAGTTGTGAAAGCAGACAGGTGAGAGCTCGTGAATGGCTTTATAAGCAAAAGTTGATATATTTAAATGAAGCATGTCCTGAAGTTTTATTATCTTTGATGAATGAAATGAGGGTGCAGATGGAGCAGTAAATGGATGGAATTTTATGCATCTTAGGATTTTCTTCTGTAGAAGGAACAACTGGTTTAAGTAAGAATCAGAGGTAAGACCCCAAACTATAATACCATAATTGAGAAAGGATGAAAAGAGGGAATTATAGAGACAGATTAGGGTCTGCAGAGGAACATAATGCCTGACTTTATAGAAGATTCCAGTAGTCCTAGAAACTTTTTTACAGAGTTCATTTATGTGGAATTTCCAAGATAGATGCTCATCAACAAGAACACCTAAAAACTTAACATACTTAACCCTTTTGATACTTTTCTTGCCAAATTTAAGGTTTATCAAGTCTGGTAATTGCTTTCTGGGGGAATGAAAAAGGACAAAGTTTGTTTTGTCAATATTAAGAGCAAGTTTTTTACAATCAAGCCAGGATTTTACTTTGTTAAGTTCCTTGTTAATATTCTTAGTTGGTCTTGTCAGGTCATCAGATTCAAAATAGATGTTAGTATCATCAGCAAATAGAAAGAAAGTCAATATTTTAGATGAGTTTGGTAAATCATTTATATAGATCAGGAACAAAAAGGGACCTAGTACTGACCCCTGTGGAACACCACATGTAATGCCACTTGTCAATGATGGGATGCCATTAACTGAAACAAACTGTTTACGATCACTCAGGTAAGACTTAAACCAACTTAAGGCAGTTCCTCTGATACCATAGTGTTCCAGTTTTTTTTTTCAAAAAATACTCTCAAAATACCATCGAAAAAGAATCTTCCCGCTTTTGCTCCGGAGTCTGAAGTGGATACGAATGACATTACCTTCTTTGTCTGCAATATGGGGGCTGGGGTAAATCCATTTTTATCCAAGGTTCAACTCCCAAGGGAATGATCTTTGCACATATCCTCATTGCCGGACTATCAGTATATTGGGTCTTTATCGTACTTCCGTCCCTTCTCTTAAAGAAAAGGCTAAAACAGGAGGGCAGGCTTAATTAGATCGCTTTCTTTCTCCAGCTAAGATAGCTCAGGCTCCAGAGGAGGCATAAAGGAAGGTTTAACTGGGGTCATGAATGAGAGGGGAAGCTAATTCTGAGCGAAATGGGACTGAAAAGGACTCAAAATCTAAGGCCTTCTTTCCTCTACCGCTCTGGATTATATACCTGAAACTACAAAGAAGCCTTCATTCCTTTGAAATGATCAACAGATTTTTCTCAGTTTCCAAGGAGGCTTATCGAAAACCTTTTAGCATTTAAATTTTGAAAGAAGGCATTGAAATAAGGTGAAAGCATTCCGTTCGTCTGACGCAAGGCCAAGGTAATGAATTCCCGGAAATGAGAAATCTGAGCGGGAACGATATGGACGTGTTCTACCATAGAGAGCTTCAAGGGGGATGCAATGAGAGGGCAAGTTTTTCTGGGGGCATTGGGCCAAAAAGAGACAGTAGCTCATGTTTCCATCTAACTTTTATTAGATTGTTAAGGCTTCTTTTTCCAGCAAAAACAGGCGGTTGGATGTTTAAGAGGATCACGGATCTCTTCCATACCTAAGTGAGCCTTCAAGGGGGCTAGAATTATAGAAGAAGTTCCTCTGAAGATCATAGAGGTGAATGAAGGCAAAAGCCACCTATCTTCTCAGGAGATCAGTTCCAGCTAAGATATCAAAGGCAAAGAAATGATACAAAATAGTGGAAATGATACGAAACACTGGAAGACAACTACTGGAAAACACTGGAAGACAAAATAGCGGCGAAATCTCCTGAAATGTGGTCAGCTTATAGTAAGCAGCGGAATAAAGTAACCAAAGAAATTCGATATTCTATTCAGGATTATTACAAGGGTTTAATTGAGAAAAATAAAGGGGATCCAAAGAAAATGTGGAAAACAATAAACAGGGTCTTGGATAAAGATGCAAAGTCCACGACACTTGCCAGTATTGAAATCGACGGCAAAACGTTGACAAAAGAGCGTGATGTGCTTGAAGCTTTAAACTGCCACTTTGTATCTGTTGGACCAAAGCTCGCAAGAAGCATAGAAACGAGACCCAGCGATAATTGCTTGCAGCATGTTACGCCAGTAAACGAAGAAATGCAGTTCAAACCAGTCGACAAAAAATATGTGATGAATGCTATCAATCAGCTAAAGAACGGGAAAGCGTCTGGTCCTGACAAAATTACCATAACTTTGGTAAAAGACGCGAGCGAATTTATCGCTCACCCTCTTATGCTGATTTATAACTCATCACTTGCGAATGGTGTTTTCCCTGATATTTGGAAATTAGCGAGAGTCACCCCAATTTACAAGTCGGGCCCAAAGACTGATGTAAACAACTACAGGCCCATCTCTGTAATCTCGGTGTTTTCAAGGATGCTAGAAAGGCTAACGCACGACCAGCTGTTTGATTTTCTCAAATCAATAAGAGTATTACATGCAACCAAGCAGCTTTTCGTAAGTTATACTCCACGATAACATCACTCATAAGCAGTACAGACTCCTGGCACGAAAACATAGATCGCAGTAATGTCAATCTCACTATATTTCTTGACCTCAAGAAAGCTTTCGATACGGTCGATCACGGTATATTACTAAAGAAATTAAGTGCATATGGAATAAGAGGCAAAGCTGGGGGTTGGTTTGCTTCCTACCTAAGTAATAGAAAACAGTTCTTGGTTGGCCGGCCGGGTCAGAGCGACTGGTGACTGGATCTATTGTCGTCGGTTGCTCTGGGCTGGCCTGTCGATCGGGGGTGGCTGCTGCCGGCGTTGCAGGGTCTACCCTTGCCCTGAAATTTTAATTTGTTTTCTCTTTGTAAATATTTTCTTTAGTGTAAATTATCAATTATTGTAAATAGGTTTTAACATTATGGTTTTTTTTCTTGTAATTAGGTTTGAAATACTTTTATTTTTAGATTATATTGTAGATGTTTTTAATGGAGGGCCCCTTGAAAAACAACTTTGTTGAAGGGCAACCCTCCCTAAATGAATGAAAATGAAATGAAATGAAAATGAGTTCTGCTCTCTGAACGGTCAGCAATCTAAGGCCAAAGACGTAACCTGTGATATTCCCCAAGGTTCTTGTCTAGGCCCTCTTCTTTTCATCATTTACTTGAATGACTTAGAAAAGTGTGTTAAATTCTCCCGGGCTAGTATCTATGCTGACGATACCAGTATAACGATTGCATCGGATGATGTAGCGAAACCAGTCGAGGACGCACATCAAGAGCTTTCCAACCTCTCTGAGTGGATGAGGGTGAATAAACTTAGCCCGAATCCGAAAAAAACTGAATTCATGATCATAGGGCATCCGCTTAAAACCAAAAATCTAGAACTGCCAGACGTGCTGAAACTAAATAACTCTGACATAAAAAGAGTCGATAAGACGAAATCCCTCGGAGTCATAGTTGATGAAAAGCTAAATTGGGATGCACAGTTTAAGCGCACCAAAAGTAAAATGAGTGGAGGACTTGCAGCTCTAAAAAAATTGAAAAATGTCGTTCCGCAATCACAACTGTGTAATGTATACTATGCATTAATTGAGAGTCATCTGCGTTATGCTGATGTCATCTGGGGTAATCTGTCTAAAACAAAACTAGCTGTTCTCCAACGCCTTCAAGACCGGGCCTATTCAATAATATCAAATGCAAGAATAAAAGATGGCTGGTCGACTTCATGGTTGAACGTGGAAAATCTTTTCCGTTATGACCGGAATGTCATGACCTACAAGATTATGAACAGACTATGCCCTGAAAACCTATCGGATAAATTCCAACCGAGATCTTTTCACTCGACCTACAATACGAGGCACTGTAAAGATCTCCAGATCCCTAGATATAGGACTGAATTTGCCGAAAAAGGCTTTCATTACACAGCTCTCACATTATGGAATGATACACCTGCCGAAATTCGTGAGCTGAAATATCGGTGGGATGAAATATCGGTGAGGATGATTAAGTTAAGCGATGTTGCATTGGTTCTGCCACTTAGAATAATTTTCACAAATTGCTTAAGGTGTGGTTTATTTGCCGAAGTATGGAAATATGCAAACGTAGTGCCGGTTCATAAGAAAAATGAGAAAAATATGAAGGAAAATTACCGTCCTATTTCTCTGTTACCAATTTTTGGGAAAATTCTCGAAAAACTCATGTACGATTCTCTCTACTCACATCTTGTATCACATGAACTACTTAACCCTAATCAATCAGGTTTCCGCCCAGGCAACTCAACAATTAACCAGTTACTCTCAATAACACATACAATATTTAAAGCTTTAGACTGTAATCCTCCTCTTGATGTTCGTTCCGTATACCTTGACATTTCCAAGGCATTTGATAGGGTTTGGCACGATGGTCTACTTTATAAATTAAAGCGATGTGGTGTGTCAGGACAACTTCTATTTCTAATCCAAAGTTTTCTCAAGGATCGAAAGCAAAGGACTGTACTGAATGGACAGAGTTCTAACTGGGGAGATATTTCCGCAGGGGTGCCCCAGGGCTCTATTCTAGGACCCTTGTTTTTCCTTGTGTATATAAATGATCTAGCTGTGGGCTTGAAGTGCAATGTTAAGTTATTTGCTGATGATACATCATTGTTCACAGTGGTAGAAGATTCCACTACAGCTGCCAATGACATGAACCATGACTTAGAATTGATAAGTCAGTGGGCTTATGCATGGAGAATGTCCTTTAATCCTGACCCGCAGAAGCAGGCTGTTGAATTAACATTTTCAAGGAAGAAAATTGAAATCGATCATCCAGCGATCCTTTTTAACAACATACCTGTGAAGAAAGTAAGTGAACATAAACATTTAGGAATCATTCTGGACTCAAAGCTTTCTTTCTCAGCTCATATCAAATCAGCTATCTCTAAAACACGAATGGGCATCGGTTTGCTGAAATATCTCTCCAAATATCTGCCCAGGCATACCCTAAACGAACTGTATAAGCTCTATGTGCGACCCATCCTGGACTATGGTGATGTCATTTACCATATTCCTGAAAAAGTATGTGATTTCAGTCAATACATCATTTTGCCAAATTTAATGGAAAAATTAGAGTCTGTTCAGTATTCTGCTGCTTTGGCTGTGTCAGGTGCATGGAGGGGAACATCTCGAGAGAAGTTGTACACCGAGCTTGGCTGGGAGTCACTCAGTTCCCGAAGATGGAGTAGACGTCTTACCTTGTTTTACAAGTTTGTAAATAATCTTAGTCCTGAGTATACAGTAGATCCAATTCCCCCACTATATCAGTCGCAGTACTGTCTTCGTGACCAGGATGTCATTGGGCGAATGAGGGCAAGGACAGAAAAATTCAAATCTACCTTCTATCCTAACTGCCTATCCGAATGGAATAAGCTTGAGCCAGAATTGAGGCTTGCACCTTCTATTGCTGTTTTTAAGAAAAAGCTCTTATCAATGATCCGCACTCCTGCAAAATCTGTTTTTGGAATTCACGATCCAAAAGGATTATCCTATCTTACTCAACTCAGGGTTGGTCTCAGCAAATTGAATTTCCACAAATTCAAGCATAATTTTAGGGATACCATTAACCCAATGTGCCCAACAAGCGATGGCATTGAGGACACGGAGCACTTTCTGTTGCTCTGCCCTTCTTTTGATCTTCAACGTCAAGATCTTCTCGCTGAAATTGTTGAATTATTACGACCATTTCTACAAATCACCGATCTTTCAAATGATGCCTTGGTACAGCTTTTACTATATGGTGATCAAGACCTTTCTTATGACTTAAACAGACAAATACTCAAATTAACTTTACATTATATCCATGAAACTGGTCGGCTTGATTAAGTCTTTTTAGGACTTCAGTACTAAGCAACCACCTAGCCCCTTTTTATGTTCGTTTCACTTGTAAATTCTTTTGCACATCAGATGTTAGGCATTTTATCTAACTATCCAAAAATGAGTTGCGCTTGTGACACCATAATTGCAACCCTTAACTGACGTCTGATGTGGAAAAGAATCTAATGCAGTATCAATTAGTTTTTAATCGTTTGTAGTGTAGTTGTATGTTAGTTTAACGTTGCGTGTCTCTTTTTTATATTGGCCATGGGGTAGTCATTGTCTTTCGCTCCCCATGGTATCGTACCTGTAGTGTCGTAAAGTAATTAGAAAGGTATAGTTTGATGTAGGATATGTTGTAAATATTTATATTTGAATAAAAAAAAAAATTCGTGAGCTACCGACATTAGATCGTTTTAAAAAACAACTAAAAACGCATCTAAAGAGCTAGACTCTCAAACACAACTCCCTGGAAGAACAGCAATGATTAGGTTTATAGGGCTTTAGGTTTTTATTCTTAGAGTTTTATCATTGTAATTAGATATTGTATATTTTGATTTGCTGAAGGGTTTCTTTTGTGTATAAATAATATTAAATGAATGAAATGAAAAAAAACTACCAGTTACGAAGTAACGATGGATGCAATCATCCTCCTTCTAAATATCAGCGGAAAACACTATGTGCAAACCTGAAGCTGAACAGAAATCCAAATAAGACAGTGGCGAATGGAAACTAAGTACCCAAAAAAAGAGAAGGTATTTAGGGATTTTTTCAGGCTTCTGTTCACTCCAGTTGTGATGTCCTGCAGTCCATGTGAGTCTCCGTAATTTTGCTCTTTTAGACGATCTTATTACCGTTCATTATGCAGGCTCTGATAGGGTTTTTGGGAGCAAGAGAGCATGGCCTAAGAAAGGCCGAGAGCCAGGGAGCATGACTAGAAAATGCGGGACCTTGCGAGCACATACATTTTACGAGAACTCACTTCAAAAGTTTTAAACTCTTCATTGAAGTCCCATGCACCCTCCAGTTCCTGTACAGGATGTCTATTTGAACTGCCAAGGCAACCGAATGCAATTATTGAGTTCTTTATTAAGGGGAAGGGAACTTCGAGCCGTAATGAGAAAACGGCCATGTTTTGGAAACGTTTGAAGTGCCCACAAAAATGAGAATCTTACAGCATAGGTTCCAAATCTTTAAATCTACGAAAGAGGCGGGTGTAAAATTCAACAACCTATTTCTTTGATCTGAATGACTTGAAGGAAACTTTAGCCCCTTTTCTATAATTCTACCGTTGGACTTTTCAGAAATCTTGAATATTTGTCGAAATTAAACCCTATCTTATATTTCAGCTCATTTTATGATATGACGTCATCAAATTTCTAAATCGCAAACCAGAAGAGTGAAAAAGTTTTGCTTGATACCATATTGTAGGCATCCAAAAACTATAGTTGTGTTCAAAATTATTTGATCTTTCGTCTAGAGGTTTAGAAATTACGATAGTTTAAAGTTTTTTTCGAAAATTTTCTTGAATTCTTAACAAAGAAGAAAAACACTGTAATTCTGAAAATATTGAAGATTTCAGAAAAGTCCAACGGCAGATGTACTGTAAAATAGCTCAAGCTTCTTTGAAGCCGTTCAGTTCAAAGAAATAGGTCATTGAATTTTACACCCAGCTTGTTGCAGATTTGAAACCTATGCTGAATCTTAGGACAAAGTACCGTTTCTCGCCAAAGTAAACAACGTGCTCTTGAAACATTTCTGAAGGCATCTCTCCAGACCCCAATCTTTGCTGCACCAAACACATTAATCAGTGGCCTCTTTCACGAAAATGGTCTTACGGGTCTGTTCAACACCGCAAGGATGCACTCCGATGCTGAAGCAAAAATGCACGAGAAATCACCAAATACATTTATTACCCAATGTTTCCAGGGAACAGCGTCCAATGAGAGAACTGCCAGTCCTGAAATCTATCTATCTATCTATCTATCTATCTATCTATCTATCTATCTATCTATCTACCTATCTATCTATCTATCTATCTATCTATCTATCTATCTATCTATCTATCTATCTATCTATCTATCTATCTATCTATCTATCTATCTATCTATCTATCTATCTATCTATCTATCTACCTATCTATCTATCTGATACGCGTTCGTTTAATTTAACATTGCGCGGCTAACTACGGACTGCCATAACGGCCTATTATTTGCTAAATATTCATCAGTTACTATAAAGGTCGTTCCATCTTCTTTGCAACCATCACCCTTGCTCTCTCAAGATCTTTTTCAATCATTTTTATCCATGTTAACTTTTGTCCACCTCTTGGTTTCTTTACATGTTTCCGTACTTCTCTTAATGCAGTTTTTGCAGGTGTCTTGTCTGGCAGTCTTAAGACGTGTCCATACCAACTTAATCTTCTTTCCTTTATTGTTTTGCTCCATTCATCAATTTCCATTCTTTCATATAGTGCTTTGTTTGAAATTTTGTTGGGCCATTTGATATTGAGGATTTTACGCAAGAGATTTCTCTGGAAGACATTTATTGTGTTTTCAAGCTTTTTGGTAAGGGTCCACAGCTCGCTATTGTACAAAAATATGCTCTCTACGTGACTCTTAAGTAGTCTCATCTTAATGGATATTTGGACTTTTTTACTCTCAAAAATTTGTTTCAGTTGGTTGTAAGCTGATGTTGCTAAGATTTTTTTCCTGGAAATGTCTTGCTCTGTGTCCAAAAGGCTACCTTGATATTTGCATTTTTTCCAGGAGTCACTGCCATTTCTTTCAATTTCCATTTCTGCCAGTCCTGAAAGATCATGAAAAATCTTAAGCAAAGATTGGCAACCTTCTTAGATCCCAATCGACCACTTAACTTTAAATATTTGAATCTAAACGAAGAATAGAAGCATCATCCCTTCATCCAGCAATTATTGGGAGCATAAGGCTACTTCTGAGGGGAGCAAAGTAGCATCCTGCTATTTAGGAGGGCAGCAATGGAGCAACGATCTCCGCTATCAGGGCCTCATTATGACAAATGCTTTCAAGAACAACGATTGGGACTAATCTGCAATTTTAAAATTTCATTGGAAACAAATAATTTTGCCAAAGGTATACGAGATCTTTACAAATTCATAGCCGCTATCGCTGCCCGCGAAGTTACCTTAAGTCCTTGAATAAGCCCCCAGAAAATATTTACGCAACAAAATATTTTCGCAAAAAATATTTTTGGACGGGGCATGTTCGGGGGGAGGGGGCTTATTTCAGGGAGGGGGTATGTTTAGCAGGAACCAAAAATATTATCAAGACTATTCTTTTATTTTACTTGATGCTGCTCAATATGCTTAAAACGGCAGATATATTAGGATTATTGCTTTCGAAGTAATATCTATGGATCTCAGCCCCGAGTATGAAATAAATTTAAAAGATTGAAAAAAGAAGAAAGTCAGTCAAATACCCAAGGGGCACTCTTTACACACGCATACGGGGACGTTCAATCTAAGAAATTTTAAAGCAACCCTACTATTATAGTCCAGCTTAATAGAAACCCAAAATATCAGCTCATTTTATGGTATTTATACATAGAAACCTATGCATGAACATGATAGATCATGAAACAATGCAGATTATGGTCAGAATTGCCCTCTCAAGAAACCCAGAAATGTCAATTGAGTGGCATTTGATGCCAAAAAATATATGGAAACAAGCATGTATCTAATGATATCCATTTCGATTTGAAACAAAAAATTCAAGGAAGTGCCTCGTTTTATTGTTTTCAGCATGATACTGGTAATCATGATAATCATAACTTATTTCTTCATATTGTCATAGCAACAGAAACAATAGAGTTAATTTGATCAAGTTTAATGACCATAGCTACTTTTACCTCAATGAAATTGTAGCCTGTGTTCCAGATCGGTCTGGAACACAGGCTAAGAAATATAGGAGAGTGGAATCCATCCCCCACTGGTATTGATCACCTCAAACTTCTTAGGTAAGATAGGGTTAAAGAGAGGTGTACATGAGAAAGAGTAAGGATACAACTACAGAGTAGGGTGTGGTGACAAGAACAGTGAAGAACCTCAAGAGTGCAAATTGCAAGATGGTCGAGCATATATATGAGCGGCCACTTTGTAGAGCGAACCTTGACTAAACCATTATGACAATAGTTTGCCCGCATAGCGTGATTAACAGCTAAAAATGTCAACAGGCGCAGCAAATTGCACCCTAAGCAATTACTCGGTACGACGACAGGCCAGCGCGGCACCGCAGGCGCTGCGCGGCAAGCCTAGTAAGAGAACTAAGATAGTCTTAACTAAAATCATCGTTTTTACGTACTTTATCTGCGCCATTTCCGGGTCTTCCCTTCGTTCAATCCTACCATATATGACATCTTTTGAATCCTCACAGCATCGAGAACATCATTCAAAAGACTGTTGTTAGATTCAGCCGCAGACAAAGCCTCAAACACTTCATTTTCCTCGAGTAGTTTTGGGCTCTGCCTTGGTGAAACCGGAGGCAAAGTGACGAAATAAACAATTGCGCAGTTGCGCATCTTCTATTTTTAGCACAGAGCTTTCAGCGTCGGAGCGAGGTCACTAGAATATTTGCGTGGGGTAGTCAGCGGGTTATGTTGCATTGATGTTACAGACTTTGCAATTTCATTCCACCCAAGAAACATGGCGGAGAGAAACACTTCCTCTTCGACGGTGAAACAAAAATTGATCGAGAAGCTGAGGCATAAAAGAGAAGCCCAATATTAAATTACAGCACATGTAGATATCCAAGAAGAACCTCCTGTCCAAGCAACTAGGACCTCTTCAAAACTGGATATAATTGAAACAGAAATTCGCAAAAAGAAGCTTCTTGATGTTGTTTTGTCACCAAGACAGTATTTGGGAGATGGTGATGTTTACCTTGAAGTCAAAAGAAATTTTTCAGATAATGTTGATCCTATGAACGGAGGGTTGTTACATTCTTCTAGAGCTGTAATTTTATCAAATGGAACTGCCGTTTTCCAAGTTCTTTCAAAACCACACTGGACGGTAAACCTCTTTGAAAATGAATTGTTAAATGTTGATGCTTGGGGCAACCTTTTGAATTTGTTCACCAGACAGCACTACTTTTGCGTAGGCATGTCTGCAACAGAATTCAGACAGATATCTTCTGAAATTCACACCCACTTAAAAAAAATAGAATGTCACAAAGCCCCACTTGAGAAGAGTGGCAAGTAGTAAACGAGAAGTCTGGTTCAAAGCAGCCAAAGATATCAGCAAGGTGGAAAAGGAAAGTGGGGCCGTGTGTCAGGAATGCAAGTCCTTCTTTAGGTATACGTGAATTGAATGAACAGCAGAAATGCACATGAAGGCAAAGCAACTCTTCAAAAACGCTTGGAAGTTTCATCAAACTTCAAGATATCAAAACTGACTCCAATAAGCGAAAAAAGGAAACTGAACGGATCGTCAATAAATCGAGAGGAGCTAAAGAGAAAGTTAAAGCTTTATGAGGAAAAAATGACCGAATATCAACTAACACTGGACAATGATCAAACTGATGAGATGGAGCAGATAGTGAAGTGGATAAACAAAAATGCAGTAAATGACATGGAAACATTATAGAGAGACTTGGAATAAGGATACAATGGATCGAGGGCAATTCTTTAGAGATCAGTTCTGCAATAACGGTAAATTTTACAAAACTTCAGTTTATCATAAGACACAATCCTTTGTAAGAAACTAAGAATTTGGCCCAGCATTTGAGGTTGCTTAAAATCACCAGATGTTTAGTTCTTATGGTATCTGGCAAGTTTCTTAAAAGCTTGTAGAAAATTTTTCATGTTGACTACCTCTGCCTCGTGAGCATTTTTAAACAAGGTTCTTTCAAGCCGTTGGAATGTTAGACATTACTCAAGCACCTTCCCTGTACGGAAACAAGGAGTGAAATTGTGTAGATATTGTAAAGTACTGTACTCAACACAAAAATTTAGAAATAGATTTGGATGCAAACAAATATTTTGCACACTAAGACTTTGAACAGAATCTAATGAGAATTCATTTTATGAATTTACTTTTGATAATGAAAACTTGAAGTAAAAATATGTTCTTTTTATCAAAATGAAAGTTTCTCATAGTAAATTTCCCTGGTGCTAGAGTTTCTTCATATTCCGTTCATCTGAGAGTTCAGTGGTCAAGCATTATCACAAAAAGTATATGTGGACCATTTGAGTAGCATTGAATAAAAGATCATAATCATGCTACTTGTATTCCTGAATGAAGATTTTTACCAGTTAGCATCTATGGCTCTTAGAGCTCTGTAACTAATGTATGGTTTCTCATTCGAGCCAAGGAGAGTAAGCATGGGCATCGCCGGAGTATGATAATATATCGCATTGGTAAGCCTAATTTTAATCTCACTGCACTTTCATTAATGAAAACAATTGTGGTTACTTATTACAGACTGCTTTACCACTAAAAAGAGACAGTGTTGCGCCAAATAATATTTGAAGACGGTCTGTTTTTCTCTGGACCAAATTAACTATTAGCTGCTGTAGTCTTGCGGGAATCACATAAATTTCAAACCATTTTCAAATAAATCTTTTGATTGATTATCAAACAATCAACAAACGAAAACTAAGTTTGAACACAACCTACGTTTACTTGCTGATGAGGCCTCAGAAGCGAGGCAAAAGCTTAACAATTAAAACAATGTCAGTGCAAGTGTTTGGAATATATGGCAAACAAACAAAAGCATAACTACATTCTTGCATTCAACACTCAGGATCAAATTAAAGCTTTAGCAGGTTCTGCTAAAAGAAGAAGTACATATTCAAATAATCTTACAGAAATCAATCCTTGGAAGCACCTTTATCCCTTTTTGTGTGTAGAATCTATTTTCTTCTGGTTTCAGCCCTTGATATTTATGTACGTTCCCCCAGCTGCCTATGAAGCATTGAAGACCTTTAAAATTCTTCTTGAGCTGCCTTCAACCAAAAGCTTACAATTGTTCACAGCAATACGTAACCATTCTCCAGGTATCAACAAAGAATACATTGCAGAGAAAAAAACGATTATTTACCTTACTCTGAGGAATGCGAGAAAAATGGTTTGAAGAATCCCCTTGGTTGGGGCGCCTTAATTTTTGACGAAGTTGTAGGAAAAGTTGTTATGAACATGAAAAACGAAAAACTTGTTGGGTTTGCTATGAATGAAGATGAAATGCACAGCCTTCATGATATTTTTCAGTGCATCCATTCATCAGAGCCTGTTCCATCTGAATACATATTACAGTTTTCGTGGAGAGATTTGACTTCATATTTTGACATTATTGGTCCTTTCTTCAGTTTGAAGTCTACAATTAATCATCCAATAGTCATAGAAACACTTTTGGAAACAATGAGAGTTTTTGAAAATTATGGTTTTACAACATCCTGTGTAGTATGTGATGGAGCAAGCTACTCAAGGAAAATGACGTTTTTGAGGCTTTGTCTGCGGCTGGATCTAACAACAGTCTTTTGAATGATGTTCTCGATGCTGTGAGGATTCGAAAGATGTCATATATGGTAGAATTGAACGAAGGGAAGACCCAGAAATGGCGCAGGCAAAAGTACGTAGAACAATGATTTTAGTCAGACTTTCTTAGTTCTCTTATTTTATCTTGCTTTTACGAAAGACAGATGTGCTGTTTGTGATAGGCCATATCTGCGACCGAATAAATTCGCAGAGAGAGACCAGACAGGAGGTGGAAACCAGAGACCACGGCCAGGAGACATTGGACAACGTTGAACCATTATCCCTCATACAATCCTACTTCAACAGCAAATTCAAAAGTTTTAAACGTCAGCTAGCGCAAGAGTCAGACGAAGATTCAAAGAAAACAATTTGCCAGCATAGAGAATTTAAATTCAAGTCCAACCAGATGCAATTCGAGTTCAACAGTGGAATAACCGGTAGAATTGAAGAAGTAACAAAGCTTTTGGAAACAAGAGCTCAGCTCAATTCATTTCATTTTAAAATTCCACTACATGCAAATGTCATTAAAACAATTACAACAAACTACAAAGCAACAAATTACAATAAGAAATACAAACTAACAAAATAACAAAAATTTATAAGGGAACTGGTATGCAGGGAATTTCTTAAAAGGAGGATCTCCTTTAATGGGTAAACTAATCGAGGAGAGAGCACCCCCTTGGTTAAAAACAAAATTTTGGAGTTTGATTGAAGATAAATAAAGATTCTATTAATTCAAAACGTTCATATATTTAAGTGAAACTGCTCGTGTTGGTTGGTTGTTTGAAGTTCTAGGACTGGTAGTTGGTGGTGAAGAAATGGAGCTTAAGTTGATGCCGGAAACTCATTACTGTCGGAGCTTGTTTTACAACATGCGAAATGCTGTTCCAAGACTTTGCACCTGCATATCTTACGGATTTCAAACCATATTGCAACTAGTTTTTGCGTGTCAGAAGAATTTCACCTATACCTGCATGTCTGGTATCATGCTGATGAACTTGCGAAAGCACATCAAAGAACTCATGAAAATAAGGTGTGGAAAACTTATTAACAGCTTCATAAACAAATGTCAGCAGTTGCATTTCAAAAAGATCCTGCAGCTTGAGAAGTCGAAGAGTGAGAATAATAGGAACAGAAGGTGAAGGAAAATTGTTAAAAGTAATAGCTCGTACAATTTTCTTTTGAAGGATGAATATTGGTTTGATGTAAGTATCATAAGTAAGTCCCCAAAAAACAATTAAATGTTGAAGAAAAGGGGCAAATAAAGAGTAATACAAAGAGACCAATACATTTGGAGCGAAGGCTAGGCCCAAGAAGTGGTCAAATCTGATTTGTGGGGAGCTACGCAAAGGAAACAAATTGATAAAGATCGCTGACAGATCCCCAGCTGGATTGTCAACGGTGGAAAAATACGTATCAGAAGAGATTGCGAGTGATAGTGAGGATGAGAGAAAGCTTGGTGCAGCGGAATCCAGAGCAATTGTTAAATGAAGAAATGCCTCCAAGCAGAAGTTTCATAACAATTCCATGCAACCATTTCTTGTCGGAAGACAGCAAGTTTTGCAACCACAAGCATGCTTTCCCTAACCGCAGCCTATTTCGTTTCCCCCAGCGGGAAGAACTAGCTACTTCAACGGTACCCAGCAGTTACAGCGTCCAGCCTTCAGGATGCAAGCAAAACCTACCGACATTTGCCTGGCCTGCGGACAGTTCGGAAACGGCGTCGCAATTGTCCAATCATCAGTAACCCGGCCTCTTTTGGGAGATTTCAACCCCAACAAAACCAAGATAATTATTTAAATGGTTCATTTTATCAATGAATTTGATTTTCGCTCTGAAAAAGATTATTGTCTTAATTTTTATTTGGATATGTCCGTTTAAGCATGCCCTAAAGGAAATTTAGCTAAAATTTTCGCCTTTTAGGATTAAGGCACCAGAGAGTGTTATTACATTGATTGAATTTGGTTACAGAATACCTTTTATAAATACACCGAAGCAGACTGTGTTTAGAAATAACAAATCTTCTTATCTTAATCAAGATTTTGTTTCTGAAACATTTTAGAACTGTTTGGGTGTGGCTCAGCAGTGGAAGTCAGTTTTACCCCTACATGTTGTGAGCCCTCTGTCTGTTGCTGTAAATTCGTCAGGAAAATTGGGATTGATTATTGATTTGCGATATGTAAACAAACACATATTTAAAGAGAACATTTGTTTTGACGATTTGCGTTCCTTCGAGAACTATTTGCAACAGAACTCTTTTGTTTTTAAATTTGATTTGAAACAAGGGTATCATCACTTTGATATTTTTCGAGATCATCAAACCTTTCTCCGTTTTTATGTTTGAAGAATGAAAACACTATTATGTTTGAAGAATGAAAACATTATGGAGGGGCTTTTCTCCAACCGGAAGGAGGTGTTCCATATACCTATATACCTATGCACCTATATACGCATATACCAATAGAGGAAGGAATCAGGAATGTTGTAACAAAAGGCATTATTCCTGCACATAATCCAAACAATCAATAAAGCATTTCAGGTATTTATAGACATTGTTAATTTACACAATCAAAACAATTCAGAGATATTTGGGTCAACAATCAAATTTAGGTGAGCTGCCAAATTATGGCTGTTAATGAATCCATCAACTGAGCTGCCAACTCATTAAAAAGCAATTTTCCAAGATCTGACCTCTGTGACCTGGCAAAGTTCCCTTACTGTTTCAAATCTTCAACATGGAGGAGTGTTGTCAAGGGGCAAGTAACTCATTCTAAGCTATCAAGGAAGAAGTGCAGCACTGTTCAGGTAGCAGCTTGGTTTCTGGTTAAAGTAAAAATTTGTCTGTATTGTCCGACGTCCCTTATTCTCTACATCTACACGAATTTTTGGTAAGAACCTAGGGATTTTGAGTGGCACTGAAACATCTACACATATTTGTATAAGAAACTGAGGATTTGGGGCAGCATTGAAAGTTTCTTAAAATCATCGGATTTTGAGTATCAAATTTTGATGAGTTCCCAATCGATTTCTCCTGATTAGGGATAATTACTAGGTGTTCCTAACAAATTCTCGCTGATTGTCCTGGTTGCATTTAATGGAGGTAGATAAATTTGTAGATAAATTTGCAGTTTTTTTCCTGGTTGCATTTAATGAAGGTAGATAAATTTTTGAAAAATCTTCACGCATTTTTACTGTCTTCTTCGCTTATTCACAGTCTGATGGGTCCCAGAAAATGAGGTTTTGAAGGTTTCCGGCCATGGGCCGCGAGCAAATATCGGCTAAAACATTTGATTTCTATATTAGGTTTGTTAGCCTTCTTGACAACCATTACTAGGGGAACTGGTCAGTTGATTATCGATTTTGTAGGTGCGAAGAAATCAGTTCAGCGCTTGCAAACATGTGTGAACAACTCAGCATTCATGCGAGACTGATAGTGCAAATCTATCTTTGGCGCAAAAGCTGTTTCTATTGCTCGAGTTATGGAATATCATGCTTGAATCTCTAAGCGAACGAAAAGAAGTGGTTTCTAAACAGAGTGACTGAAAATGAAAATGGGGAAATAAGGAATTATTGGGTCGAAGTGAAATATTGTCGATTCTTTGATTTCATACCTATTCATTTGGAGTTTTGCGGCTTTGTTCATGGCTGATATGATTGAAAATTGAGTCTTGAGGATTTTTAGCATCTTTGTCTTCAGCTGGCAACTTACGAGTATGTATTCAGTCTAGCTAATTTCTACGTAGTAGAATTTCGTGCCTCTGCTAAGAATGGTTACGGTCACTCTACTGTACTTGCCCGTTGTGATGTGAATGGTTTCTCTTTCTTGCCAGAAAGTTGCCAGTTTATTTCTACTGCTATCAAGCAGGGAGGGGGTGTGGTTAATGGAGCTATTGCCGTACCTCTATAAACCCGTCGAAGAAATCTTGTCAAGTGAATGAAGGTAGCTGAACCAGAGACCCCCACATTACTTGCAATGCAACGAACCTTGGGGACGGAGGTAAAAGAAGCTTGTCTAAATGTCATACCTCTCGTTGATATCAGAGCAAATCAAATAGGACTTCTGAAGTAATTTAATCCTTGCGATCATTGTCAACATTTGCTTAAAATTGCAAGTTTCCAAAAACAGTGGTTCAAAAAAAAAAACTCTACGAGCGACAGAATCTGTTTCCTTAAAGAATCCATATGCTTGAAAGTTAGATTGTCAAAAACCTGTTCAGATCCCATTTGGTTCGCCTGAGAAAAATTTGAGAAGCTTTCGCCTAAACTTGAACGGAAAAGGCTTGTAATTCCATGTATTTTTAACCGATTTGCAAGATTCTTGTGTAAACATTAATTTGAAATCTCAGGAAAAGGGTTACTTGAGTAAGTGTCCAATCAGCGTTTCGTTATTTTTTAGTATTTAGTCAAACGTCGAACGATTTTTTCCGGGACTCCCTGTGCAAGTGAATCATTCCTAACTCACTTTGAGTAAAGTTATTCATTATTAACTCACTGAGAAGCGTTCCGAGATCCGATAATGTTTCGTGTCGCTGCTAACAGTGGCTAACTGTCAATCTTCTGTAATTGTCTGTTATGATGTGAATAGGCGATTGCGCTAAAGATGGTGGCAAAGAACTTTTTGCCAAGATACATTACGTTCTTTAATTGAATCCCTATAGAATCCCCAAAGCCTTGTAATTAGAATGCAGTGCATCTTTGTAAAAAGTTCCTTGCTGCCATCTTCAGTGTAATCATATATTGCTGCTTTTCCTTGTATTTTATTGCCAGAAAGTTGCCATGCTATTCATCAGGAAGCGCTGCTCGGGACCCTCTGTTTTACATGTTTTCTTATGGAATTTACTTGTAGGATGATAGTGCTGCAGCAGCCTTTTATGTGAAAACGAAGTGCAGTCATGTATCAAATAACAATCAACCCGTGTTTTTAAAGTTGCAGCAAGTAGAATGCCCTTTGTTCGACCCGATCCAGTGTTTCTACTGAGAACAGTAATCTCAGCATGACTGAGAACTTTCGTTTCCTTTCTCAAACTTCTCCAAATTCGGACAGGGACCCCTAAAGTCTTTTCTAGCAAGGAAGGAGTTATATTGATAACATAATTTTTTTTCTAGAGTTTATGGGTGGACACAATGCGGAATATTATGTTTTCTTCTATTTGACAGTCGAGGTAATCTACTTTAGATACACGCAATTTTATCAGGTACTACAATCTAGCGATACAATGAAGACTTCAGCTCTTCGAAAATTATCAAACTTTAATTCCGTTGAGTACGAATGCCACCAAGAGATGTAGCTCGCAAGCGCGAACAACTTTCCAGTTTGTTCAGTTAGGCCAGCTCTCGTCCGTCATTTCACAGGGTTATTATTATTGTTATTAGCTAGCAGTTTATTTATCGTTCGATTATAAGATACGTTAGCCAACATAAAAAAGTAGCTAATTGATCCCCTTGTTAAAAAAATATATATGTACAATATTAGATAATAAAGTGATAGATAAAATATTTACGAGTCATTAAAATATACAATTTATAACGGATATCTAAAAACAATCATCATAGATAGCCCAATTTTTGAATGAAGATGCGGCATAATTTGCAAGGACTTCAAGGTAGGCAGCCTCTTTCGCATTCAACATAACGTCAGGACGCTATGACTATAGCCCTGCTTGTTCTGACACGGTGCTGATTGACGTCACCAAGCAGTTGTGACAGATTTCAGATTTTGATGTGTAATTTCACAGTGAAAAGTCAGAAAATGTCGGAAGAAGTACTGTGGACAATTCATAACAATTAGATCTTTCACTCATCATAAATCATACAAATCCCGGAATTAACCTTCAGAGTGGAACTTTTCGATATCTAATTAGCTTTGAAAAAGCTGCTTGCTCTCGCCCAGAAACGTTTGAGACGTGTGCGGCCATACTTGATAAAGTCAGCATTTGCTATGTCCTGTTTACAATGGCTACTTGGAAGCTTCCTCCCTAAGCTATTTTTCTTGCGTAGCTACAGGGCCCCATTATTTTATCATGGTGGACGTGTCAAAGCAGATTTCCAGTTCTTACTGCAAACTTACAAGGAGACTAATTCGGCAATTTTCAATGTCTTTATGCGTATGCGTTTACTAGCGTTTGGATAGTTCGCAAAACTTAGAAATATAAATTGATTGTTTATCTTCCGGCGAATTTAAATAGCAGTTTAGGCAGAATTCATAGTAAGATGAGCATCCTATTTGTAACGTTGTTACTGAGAATTAGGTTCGCCGTGGCTTCGCTGACTAAACTTTTGATATCAAAATTGAGACCCTGGATGTAATACTTTAGTTATTTGTAAGTAAATCAAGAAGTGATTCCTTATTTAATGCTGAAATAATGGCTTTTAGTTAAGTCGTTTCTCAGATACGATTTAGCATGCTATGTCCAGTCCTCTCAATCCAACATTTTCGTCAAGGAGCAAGTTTTAGAAAAGCAAGGCAATTTCCCAGGAGTCCAAATCAATGAGAACAGAGGGCCAATCGTCATTTTAGAAATTTTGCGTGCACAGATGCTGTCACCAGAATTTAGACAATAGATTAACACATTAACGTCCACCTGATTGACCGCCCACCGGATTGACCCATCTGACACAGACCACTCTATTGTCTAAAGCATTGTGACAGCAGCCGCCCGATCAAGCACCCACAAGCTCTAGAGGAACGAAATCAAACTGTGTTGGTAGCGGGGCATTCTTGGACAACCAAAGGATGGGATTATGGTGGTGCCAGGATTATTTTTTGAACTAGTATAATAAATACAGCCAAATGATAGCCGGTATTAGAGTCTTTTACTAACCTCCGAGACCACATTCCTAAAAGTAGATTTCTTTAGTTAGAAATACGATTTTCCTCAAAATAATCACCCAAACTGTTTATCTCTCAAGAATTATCTCTCAAGAAAGTTTAATTACCGTCTTTACACCGTAACGGTTTCACAGATACCTGGTGTCAGAAGAGATTTCCAAAAATGATACCCAAATAAAAGGGGCAGATCCCGTTAGAGAAGTACCCTCCATGATCGCAGGTTGATAGAGTGAAAGGTTCGTTGTTATATTGAAGTTTAGGTGATTAGAATCGTATTGAATGGTTGTGGGTAGGATGGTTGTTGCTACATTCCAGTTTGTTTCTGCTCCTTTAACGGCAGTGCTAGAGTATCCATTTACCACTGCCTGTTTTTTTTTACCTCATCCGTCTGTTCAATTTTGCAGGGATTTCGTGCAACTGCTGTGCAGCAATTGTCTATATTTGCGGAGGAAACAGTTAAAGCACACGAAAATGGAACACAGAGCGTATGTATTAATGTGCCATACCAGCTATTCCTAGCTTTGACAGCTCTTTGCTGAATGCAGAGAAGTTGAATGTGGCTACGATGCAGCCTTCCTGCAAGAATTTTCCGACTTTGACATCTCGAATAGCGTTTTATTTGTGCTCTTTTAATCTTAAAGGTCGCGTGTCCAAACCTTGGAAGATTGCACAAAGGAAGCTTGCCATCTTTTTTCAATGAAAGTAGATCCCTAATCACGTTCTATTTTTCAACCGTTGCTCTGTGTGCAATGTTTTCGATAGAAATGATTTTAATCATCACCATACTACCACAGGGCCAAAACTTGCTAGTAGGTTAGAGTCCAGGTCTGACGATGATTCTCTCAAATATATCAACACTCAACAGATCAAAATGGCATTTGTACTTATTGATGAAACTTATGTGCTAAACACCATAAAACAACTAAATAGTGGTAAAGCACCAGGCCCAGACAAGATCTCCGTTAGCTAATTAAAGATGTAGCTGACTTCATTTGGAGGCCGCTAACCATGGTATTCAATTCATCATTGAAGTGTGGCATCTTCCCAGATATCTGGAAATTAGCACGAGTCACACCAATTTTAAAACAGACTCAAAAAAGATGCATATAATTATAGACCTACCTCTGTCATCTCAGTCTTTTCAAGGATGTTGAAAAAAATAGTTCACGATCAGCTTATTAAGTATCTCATACTGACAAAGTATTGACGGCAAATCAATCTACTTTTCGAAAATTATATTTCACCGCAACATCCATGATAAATAGTACTGATTACTCGTATGACAACATGGATAAAAAGGCATTTGATACCGTAGATCATAGAATATTGATAACAAAGTTAGGTGCAAATGGTATCAGAGGAATCTCTGGAGAATGGCTCACATCTTTTCTAACTAGTAGGAGACAATTCTGTTCAGTTAATGAACAAAAGTCAGAAGCTAGATTGATAACATATGTCATACCTCAAGGGTCATGCTTAGGGCCACCCTTATTTATAATCTACCTAAACGGCTTTGCAAAATGCTTAGAGTTCTCCAGGGCTAGCATGTATGCAGATGACACACATGTTATATTAACATCTAGAAACACTGATGATCTTCTCACAAATGCCCACAAAGAATTAAGAAACATCTCGGAGTGGATGCGGATAAACAAGCTCAGCGCAAACCCGAAAAAACTGAATAAATGATTATTGGCCATCCACGGAGGACAGATAAAGTTGAAATCTCAGAGCCACTGAACCTTAATGATTCAGAAATAAAGCGAGTCGCGAAGACCAAATCATTAGGGGTCGTGGTGGACGAAGGGGTAAACTGGGATGACCAATTCAGCAAAGTGAAAGGAGTGATTAGTGGCGGTCTAAAGTCGCTAAAAAACCTGAAAAATCTTATTTAAAATCCCTGCTGGATCACGCGTACCGTGCACTTATCGAAAGTCATCTGAGATTCGCGAATGTTGTCTGGGGGAGTTTTCCTAAATCAAAATTGAATACTTTCCAACGTCTGCAGGACAGAGCCCGCTTAATTATTGATAAGTCCAGACTAAAACACAATTGGTCTCATAACTGGTTGACCGTTGAGCAATTAACAAATTTTGATCGATCATTTATGACATACAAAATAATCAGCAGGCAATGTCCTGAAAGCCTTTGGGATAAATATCATCATAGGACCCAGCACCCCAACTGCAGAACCAGGAATTGCAGCGACCTAAAAATCCCAAGAAACAACCTTGAATATGTCAAGAAAGGCTTTCACTATTTGGCTCTGAAAGCTTGGAAAGATGTTCCCATCAATATCAAAGAGCTCCCTACACTTAATAGATTCAAAAAGCAAATGAAAAGTTATTATACGAGCTAAACACAACATAAAGCATGACTCCCTGGAAGAGCAGCTGCTATTAAATAGATTACTGTACATAATTTAGCTTTAACTGTATATAGATTATATCAACGTAATTAAGGTCATTAAAACTAAACAATCCTTCCATAAAAAACAGAACAGAAAGAGAAGCGAAAATAAACTTTTTTGTGCGCTAACGTTTCGATTCACAAAATCTTCATCAGAACGACTCTTTACTGGACAGCCGAGAATTCATCCGCACATTCATCCGAGAATTCATCCGAGAACTCTCCGCACACATGTTGGTTTAATACAGCTTGCTTTCAAGTGGATGAATTGCAGGATATTGTTCTTAATTTTACAAAAATATCCCTATACTTTCAGGCCACCATTTGCTTTGCCCTGTCCTTTTTAGTCAACTTTCTGATCAACAATATGCGTGCTCTTATCAAATATCCTCTGCACCTGAAACGATGTATTTATTTACTGCAAAGTGTGCTACACTTGATACTAATTATAGAATACATTAGCTTTCTTCTTTATGGGAAAATATTTTCGCTAAAGGCTCTGCTAATGTTAGCAGGTGACATAGAATCAAATCCAGGCCCTCAAATTGACAATTGTTTGAAATTTTTCCACTGGAATCTGAATAGCATTTGTGCAAGGAACAAGGTAAAAATATCACTTATTGAAGCTTACAATTCCCTTCATCGATTTGATGTTATAGCAGTTTCTGAGTCAATGCTAGACAGTTCTGTTAGCAATGATGACATCTTCATTGAGGGTTTCAGTAGAGAAATTTTCCGCAATGATCATCCTAGCAACACTAAGCTCGGTGGGGTCTGTCTATACTTCAGGGAGGGTTTACCATTAAGACGTAGGACAGATCTGGAACTGCTGCAAGAAATTATTGTTACCGAAATAACTATTGCACGGAAGAAAATCTTTCTTGTAGCTGTTTACCGTAGCCCCAGTCAAAATAGCGAACAATTTGAAAACTTCGTTGACCGACTGCAGACAACACTGGACCTGCTCCGTAGGGAAAAGCCATACGCATTGATTGCAACTGGAGATTTTAATTGCAGATCCACCCAGTGGTGGACAGAGGACTTGGAAAGCCCTGAAGGGACTGCTCTGGAGGAATTAATTGAATCAAATAACTTGTGTCAATTAATTGATGAGCCAACTAACATAAGGGGAGAAGGCATGTCATGTATTGACCTCATTATAACTGACCAACCCAATATGTTTGTTGAGCATGGGGTACACCCATCGCTGGATGAACACTGTCAGCATCAGGTAATTTACGGAAAATTAAATATTACCATACCCTCTCCACCTCCATATAAGCGAACCGTCTGGGATTACTCAAAGGCTGATTCCAAAGCGATAAGAGATGAAATCCAAGAAATTGACTGGGTTTCTAGTTTTTCTGGCCTCAGTTCGGACGAAATGACTGAGTGTTTCACTCAAACACTTGTATCCACTGTCACTAAAAATATACCAAATAAAGTCGTTAAAATTGACGACAAGGATCCACCGTGGATAACTTCTCGTCTTAAATCAGCAATCAAACGTAAACACCGAGTGTACAAAAGATTTGTGCAACGTGGGAGGAGGCAGGAGGATTGGACGCTAGTTAAAAATGTCCGGAATGAAACTTCAAAATTAGTTACCAGCGCCAAAGAGGATTACTACAGGAGTCTAGGCAGAAAGTTGGCTGATCCGGGTCAGGGAGTCAAAGCGTACTGGTCGGCTCTGAACAGGTTGATAAACAAAAAGAAAGTAGTTAATATTCCGCCTTTATTGGAGAACGGAATATTTGTGACTAATGTACAGGCTAAAGCTAATGTATTCAACGATTTTTTTGTTGAGCAATGCTGCTCTTTAGCAACTGGGAGCACCCTTCCTGATTTTCTACCCCGTTGTAACAAAATGCTACAAAACATTGCTATCGATAGGGATAAGGTTCTTAAGTTGATACGTAACCTAAATACTAATAAAGCTCATGGATGTGATGATATCTCAGCATCAATGATAAAAATTTGTGACTGTTCCATTGTGGAGCCCTTGTGCCTTATCTTTGAAAAATGCCTTGATACAGGAAAGTACCCTTCAATATGGAAAAAAGCAAATATAGTTCCTGTGCACAAAAAGGGTAGTCGACAATGCAAAAAGAACTATCGACCAATTTCTTTGCTTCCATTATTTGGAAAAATGTTTGAAAAATTGATCTATGATTATATTTATGAGCACCTATGCGATAACGGCTTGTTAACTCAACATCAATCGGGTTTCCGTCCAGGTGATTCGACAGTCAACCAACTGTTGGCAATAAGTCATAAAATCTACTGCGCCTTTGACGATGTTCCAAGTAAAGAAACTAGGGCTGTTTTTCTTGACCTATCTAAGGCCTTTGACAGAGTTTGGCACAAGGGCCTGCTGTATAAACTTGAGTGCAGTGGGATATCTGGAAGCCTCCTCGCACTAATTCGCGATTTTCTTGCAAACCGTGAACAACGTGTCCTGTTAAATGGGAAAAACTCTGAATGGGCAACAATTTCTGCTGGAGTACCTCAAGGTTCTGTTTTAGGTCCCTTGTTCTTTCTTGTCTATATAAATGACCTTGTTGATGACTTGAAGAGTGATGTTAAGATTTTTGCTGATGACACATCTCTATTTTCTGTTGTAAATGATGTAGCCAGAACTGCTGAAGAGCTAAACAGTGATTTGGAGATAGTAAATCTGTGGGCATGGCAATGGAAAATGCAGTTTAATGCTGCCAAAACTGTGGAAATCATCTTCTCCACAAAAAGAGTTAAACCTTTTCATCCCCCCCTACTGTTAGGAAACGATGTGGTTACAGAAAAGGCCGAGCATAAGCACCTTGGCATGATTCTTGATTCCAAACTGGATTTCCAGAGTCATATCAAGGAAGCTATTTTAAAGGCAAGACGAGGGATTGGACTAATGCGACACATTTCTAATTATGTTTCTAGGGATGTTCTTAATCAGATGTACAAGCTTTACGTTAGACCTCACTTAGATTATGGTGACATTGTCTACCACAGGCACGACCCTGAGATGCTCCAAAGCTTCACGCGTAAGTTAGAACAAACTCAATATTTGGCTGCCTTGGCGGTGACTGGTGCATGGAGAGGTACAAATAGGCAAAGACTGTATGAGGAACTGGGTTGGGAAAGTCTCTATCAGAGAAGATGGTATAGACGCTTATGTCATTTTTTCAAATTAAAGAACTCACATCATCCTGAGTATTTGTATGCTGAAATTCCACCCGAGCGTCAAGTCATGTATAATCTCAGAAGTGCGCGTCTGTATGAACAAATCATAGGTAGAACTGTCCGGTTTTCAAACACCTACTTCCAGAATACTTTTTTTGAATGGAACTCGCTCACCCTTGATATAAGAAATTCTACATCAATTGCTGAGTTCAAGCATAAATTGCTGGGAATCATAAGACCTGCTCAAAAGCCTACTTATAACATACACGATATAGCAGGTATTAGACTTCTGACTAAGCTTCGTTTGAATTTTAGTGCCTTGAATGAGCACAAGTTTAGGCATAATTTTGAATGTCTGGACCCTATCTGTTCTTGTGGCACAGGTAAAGAAGATAACGAGCACTTTCTCCTGCATTGCCCTCTCTTTGAATTGCAGCGTAGAGATCTCCTTGGTCAGCTCGGGGACCTTCCTGGCATTGATATTGGGAGTTTGGATAGTGAGACGATTTGCGAATTACTACTGTTCGGTAGCCCAAACTTAAATGTGATTGTGAACAGAATAATTCTGGAAGCGACCATTTCCTTTATCAAATCAACACAGCGACTAGGCTAGAAATAAAACCATCGAATCACAGCGCACCCCACAGGCTGATTTCCACTCGGTAAAATTTTCTGAGCGGACATATTTTAGGGCCAGTCTCCAGTCGGCTGGGTTTTCCGAGTGGGCGGAATTTTTAGACAGTAAAAGGTTGCTCAGCCGTAACTGTCTATTCATTTTCAGAGCGACATTTTCTCTTGCAACAACTGAAATTCCGCCCGCTCGGAGAATCCCGCTGACTGGAAAACAGCCCTAACACAATCGCTTATTCGAGTGTCACGTGCAACATCTTATTCAATTTCAGAGTGCCATTTTCTCATGTCAACCAAAGATTTCATGCCCAATCGGAGGAGTTGGCTGAGTGGAAATCTGCCTTACCAGGTGAGTCAGAGATGTATATCTTTGACGCACCTGGTACACCCAAATTTTTGTAATGTATGTTTTTTTTTGTTATACTAGATTTATTGTTGTATTAAATTTTTGTAATATGTCGTTCGTAGTGGGAACTCGATGACCTTGTGTCCTTTCTCGCTACGAACGACATAATTTCCTTTGTGTATTCTAGTTTAACGGTTGTTGTTGTCTTGTATACTTTTAATATTTTAGGATGATATATAAAAAAAAAAAAAAAAAAAAAAGAATTCATCCACTAAGTTGTTTACAAGTAAAATGTATGTTATTCATGCGAAGCAAGAATCTAATTAATTTTGCGAGGGAGCGCATTTAAAAACCATTGATCAGTTTCTCTACTAGTTTTCAATGCAGAAACAAATCTCGAACGAAATCTCATCTGCAGATTCAATAGCTTTGAAGCGCCTTGCAAATGAAGGTCATACTTCACAAAAGAATGAAACATTTTACCAGGCATCAGTTTTCTGCTTACAAAGGATGGTTGAGTGTATTACGAAAGAAGCGAATAAAAAATATCAAGTAATGGCTATTTCTGACAGACTCAATTTCCTGTAGCACGCCCCTTGACAACTATTCATTCTACTTTTTGATGAAATTTCGCAAGTAATTTGAAATTCCAAGCCATCGAATGTATCATCCAATCAACATTGAATGCGGGAAAACGTAGCTCACCCCTGTCTACTCAGTTATCAGGGCGGGAAAATTTGGCCAAATGTGGAAGCAACCAAGCCAACTTCGCTCTTGCTTCGAATTTGCAAACATGCCGCCAGTTCGAAGAAGCAGAAGAGATTCGAAAGGAGCAAACACGCTCGCCAGCGGTGCCGCCAACAACGAAAATTCTGGTGCCGCCAATGATGTAAATACAAATGATGAAAATCATTGAGTTCAATCAGCGAATCCAGCGAACTCTGCTGCTCCAGCACCAGCTCCGGCAGTTATTCCCACACCTGGAGGAAATGTGTTGTCACCGGAGCAAATGCAACAAGTCTCAAGAATTGTTCAGGAAGCAATCGACGCAGCAATGCAGCAGCTTTTTTTTATATACACAATCTAAAAATTTACAATTTAACAAAACATATTTACATCAACGATATCATTGGGAGCATGATAGGCATGGCTACCCTAAATGATCTTTAAAGGTCAGATAAAGGCAAATGCGATTTTTTTATATCTATAATTTTAAACTATGGGGAATCCGATGGCAATAATATTTTTTATCTTTGCGATGCAAAAGGATAGGTTTGGGGGTTTTGAAAAAGGGCACTCCTTCAAAAAACCGCGTGATGATAATGGCCAGGAACTAGCTAAGTCATGACGTGGAATGAGTCATAAGAAATTCATCACTTGAGAGGCCCAAAGCACTCGAAGGATTAACCGTGAAGAACACACGCCGCATTTCAGATACACAACGAACAGTAAACATTCCCAAAGATAGAGTATTGGAGCGGCACACCCTCATAGTTTTCCCTCGATGCAGAGGAGTGAATTCAACACAGTCGGGCCAAGCTTCCTGTGTTCTGCTCTCCTCAAGTGGAACATAAAAACGTCATTTGAATTATTTTGATGCAAATTAGCAGTTAAAAATATTGATTGTCTTGATCAAGCCATGGTCTTGATCAAACATTTTACTATTGTGTTATTTGCAAAGACTACAGAAAAACACGCCTTGATCTCCCCAGGGTTTGATTGTTTTTCCATCAGGATTCATTCTCCTCATTAGAGCGACAAGTGCCTATCGAAGGCACATTTGCATTTGGATGGCTTCACGAAGGATCTGTAAATACAAACTATATTGTGTGAGGCAATACTTTGGCCACCTAAAAAATTCGCAAAGAACCAGAGCGTTATCGAAGAAAAGGAAACGTAAATGTGGAGAAAGAACTTGCACTTATCTATTCGTGAGCATGAGTGTGCTCACATGGCCTACTCTTGATATCGCAAAATCCGGTGTCGTCATGTTCGAAGAGTGGGTGAGTGTATCATTCAATTTCAGCTATAATTTCATGTTCAGCACGTCGAAGAGTTCTCAGAAAGGTGCTCTGGAAGCCAGCTAATGCACTTGCAGCAGCCAATGAATGTTTAAAGTCGTTAGGATTGAAATATTGTGTGCAGACCGGCAATGTTTTCGTTGTTGAAAGTCTGAATGAAGGGTTCCCTCTCCAAGTCAGTCCACAGCTCACTGCTGCAACGAGTCGGTCCACGCCAAAGTTTGGAATAATGTGCACATACATTCTTCTCTGCATACGCTGACTAGCCACGACGATAAACTACCTACTTTCTGGGCGTTTTGGTTTGAGATAGTTGAAGTAAGTAGTCGTTTCTAACTTTCGTGACTTGACAATCAGTGAGTGCAAACAGACTCCTCTATTCCCTCGCAGCTTTGCAATGATTCCTTCGACTCATTCCACGTCACGCCTCTGCTAGTTCCAGGCTCTTTTCCTTGCGCGTTTTTTTTGAAAAATTTGACTAAAAAACGGAATTCGATAGGCGATTTCGATAACTTCCTGAACTCATATTGAAATTTCGTTTGAAATTTCGAAATCTCCAGGTCGTAAATGATCGAAATCAATAAAAATGTCTTTTGCCTTTATCTGACCTTTAACGAAAAACAATACAGATACTAAAGGCTATACCAAAGTACTGGTCCCTTCAAGGGGAGAAACAGATCATGGAGATCGGATAACACTTTTGCCAGATCAAATGCAAAGTGGACAGGTTTTGGTATAGCCTTTAGTAACATAGATATATTTACAATACAGTTGTGATGTTATAATAAAAGTAAAGATTAATGGAGAAGGATGAGATAAAACATTAATGTCCCCAGGTTTGCATTGGTGGTGCTACAAAAAGCGCTCTGATGAGTGAATGAATTTTAGCGTTGATTCCAAAATTTGTATGTTTTGGTCATGAGTAAAAGTTTTATCACCATACAACATTATTTGCACAAGGGTTTGATTTGGTAGGTTTGAAATGTTGTGTAGTTGGAATACTTCGTTAACGGTGCCAAGGAGATCACGCCTCTGATCTTCATATGCATGGCATTGCAGCAGGAAGTGTTCAGTATCCTCAATTCCATCATTAATTAGACACATTGGGTCAACTGTGTCTCGAAAGTTATGGTTGAATTTGTGAGAATTTAGCTTACTCTGAGGCCTACGCGTAGTTGGGTGAGGATGGCAATACCTTTTGGATCATAAATTCCATAAATAGGTTTTTGGGTAGGGCGGATGAGAGAGGAAAGTCTGTTTTTGAATGAGCTCACTGTAGGTAATTCCCTGATCTCAGAAGCAAGACTTTCCCATTCTTTTAAGCAGTTTGGATAGAAACTTGACTCAAAGCGCTCCGTCCTTGCATTTATTCGCCCAACTACAGCCTGATTTCTAAGGGCATAATTTGACCAACGGATTCGTGGAATAGGATGTCTTGTATATTCAGGTGCAAGTTCGTTGATAAACTTAAAGAAGAGAACGAGACGCCTGCTCCACCTTCTGTCATTCAATGATTCCCAGCCGAGTTCCTCCAGGTCAGGTCTTTCCTTAGCAGGGAAGGTTTCCTTTATATAAAGCCCAACACCTCCCCCCCCCTTTTTGTATTTGATGGATGGTTTCTCTTGACAAAGGTGTAGCCAGGGAGAATTAGTTCGTTGTCATCAACAGAGCTGTCAAGGTGTGTCTCAACTATGCCAAGTAGGTCATAGTTATACACTGAGTTGTAAGCCTCAATCAATGGTATTCTAACGAAGTCATGTGCACAAATACTGTTCAGATTCCAGGAGCAAAAGCTAAACATAGAAGTGTTAGGCCCCGGGTTAGGCTCTATATCGCCACTCAGTAAAATGGAACTGAACGTAATCCATTGCAAATACAGCAAGTAGCATGTTTGGCATACCACATAAGCATACCCATAACCATGAGTGAGTTCTATTAAGATGCGACCGTTTTGTAACGACATAACATTAGCTAGTCCAGGAAGCCTTACAATCATTTCCGAAGCAAAGTAGATAAGAAACCGAGCATGAAAATAAATATGGGCGAAGAGATGCAAGAAACAGAGCTCCTCTGAGTGGCAAAATTGAGCCGCAAGAAAATGGAGAGTAGCCGCAAGAGGGAGTATTGGAACTGAGATCAAGACAAACATACAGCAAAAGAGACATAATTTTAACAGTGGCAAAAAGATGGGAACAAACCCTATATGATGGAAGATTCCTTTGTACGTTTTGTTTGAAAGAGAAAGACTGAAAACTCCAATTGCTGCGCGCCATTGATTTAAATCAACCAGCATCGAAAGGGAAGGATCCCCCCGGCACGTTGACATGTGTGTATCGCGTGGGACAACTTTTACAGGATAATACAAGTCTATTTCTCAATACCTTCTCTATGGACAAAAAGTAACAAATCCTAATAAAACATAAATGCAGAGTTATCATAAGGTTTAATTTAGGGAACATTTTCACGTCTTTGCAGCGAGACAACAGCGCATACAATGAGACCATTAATCAATTCAATATAGAAACTTTTGGCAAGATCACAAAGGTAGATTATTGTTGAAAGTGGTTTGGCTAACGTTAGCAAGATTTCAACTTTCACTGAGGAGAAAAAAAAATGTGTGGTGTTTTGGGAATAAACGGGAGTCCTAAACTTACGATAATGAAAAAAAAAACAACAACACTGTTAATAAAGGCGTGATGTTTTAGGAATACAAATGAAGATCTAGCCTTCCATTCCCCTGACAATCAAGACAACCAAGATTCCGATAGATCAAAAATTCATTGAGTGGAACGATGTTGAAAAACTCAATAATATAATCATGATTATTTCGATCTCCAAGGGAATGTAAGGAAATCCTAATTAGAAAAACAAAAACACCGACCAAACGAGCAGGCGCCGCCGGCCAGCGCCCGAGCCCCACCCGCCGAGTAATACCTCATCAACCAAACACGCCGCCGACCATCAAAGTCCTGTTTCCACGGAGCCCCATTCCCCGCCCCAGCGGAAAACGCCCGAAAGAACCCCCGCGAAGCACGCGCATCAAGACGAATAGAAGTGTTTTGTTTCGACTCGCACGCCCCGCAGAAACGCCCCCGAGCACCCCCGGCCGAGCGGAAAATGCAGCCCCACGGAAACCAGGCTCTATAGGCTATATGGCACTGGAAAAGCTCGAAACATATTGAGCTTGATTAAAAGAAAAGAAAAATAGATCGTTAAGTGACCTTTGGCGACGCAACCAAACTTACAAGCACTCTAAACGGCAGGCAAATCCCACACTCCAAGCAAAACAACGCCCGCCCGCCCGGCCGGGCATCATAGCTTAACGGAATTTTTCAGATAAATTAGATAAACAACAACAACCAGCAAAAATAACTCAAAAAGTCGAGAATCAAGATAACATTACACCAAGTCCAGTAATTCTTCTTCAGTATTGAAAAATTTGAATTCACCTGATTTTGTCTTCAATCCTAAGCGACAATTCAAGTCAGCAAAAGCAAACTCTATTTCACTGAGGTTTTTGGTCATCTCTTTGGCTTTAGACAAGAGCTTTGCCCTTCGTGCTGTGAGATCTAGAAGCACTGATTTACCTTTCCAAAGCTTTTTCCTACCTTGATATGCAGCAACTCTGCTGTTCCATGATTTGAACTTGACGATTATGGCCTGCTCCGTCTTGCCATTGACTTGCTTCTTTTGGCCTACACGGTGAGTACGGTCAATTTCAGATTCTGGTATTGTGACTTGCATTTCTTTGAATATTTCCTGAACTACCTTCATGCAGTCGCTCGGGGACTCTCTTGTGCCAGCATCAGGTGCTTGAACTCCGTAAATTCTCAAGCAGGAGCGGCGACTATACTGCTCTGAATTAGAACTTCCATCAATTAGAACTTCCAATTCTTGCATGTGCGCTTCATACAGGGCCAGTTTATTCTCCAGAGTTACAATTCTGTCGATCATAGGCTTCGTAGCGAGCTCAATCTTCTCTGTTATCGTGGACTCACACAAATCCAGTTTATTTTCCAGCGTATCGATTCTGTCGACAAGGGGCGTCGTTGCAAGCTCTGTCTTCTCAGTTATCAAGGATATTAGTTTTCCTTCAAGATCAGCGATCAATTCATCCATGTATTCCTTCGTTGCCAGATCTTTAATAGCTTTTTCGATGATTCCTTTTATTGTTGACTCATCTAAGGCACGGGCAGGACCTGCTCTTCGACTGCTCGTTCGAACTCCTTCGTCATCTCCCATGTTTGCTTCGTTTTGGCCTTGGCCTAAGCCTGGGTCGACATCGGCCTAAACACGCTTTCAAGTCGAATGAAGGATATCTTCAGCTAAATGAATGGGTCTACCTTGCATTAGGGTACAACTATGTGTCCATTGCAGCGCTGAAGGTGAAATTCAAATCATGATTTTTTACATCTTGCCAAAAACAACCGAATGAAATTCTCCTCGCTCTGAGACACGTCCTCCTCGCTCCGAGACACGTGTATTTGCAGCAGCTTCCCCCAGCCGTATCAAGTGTTCAATCACACAATGCTGTTCAAAATTCGAACATACAACCCAACATTCAGCATCCAGTTGAAAGTGCTGCCTCAAATATCACCGGCCTAAGCCAACAACTGCAAGGTTTGCATTCAGTTGGTTTATCAAACTTACCATATAATTGCAAAGCCAACTCAGCACAAGTTTCCTCCTCACCCATGCCAACCCAGGCGTTCAATGTTGATGGTGGCTTTACTGAGAAACCTCAACAGATGATAAACACGATTCAGAGGGGTGAGTTTTTTTATTTGAGTCAACTGCTGCCAGAGAATTTTATTTAAGATTGTGTATAAAGTGAAGGAGTCCGATAACCTGGCCGTCTTGATTGGAAAAAACAACGAGATGAAACTGGTACCGAAGAAACAACGAAAATTCATAACCAGCATAGAAGAGTGGACAACAGTCAACAGCATCGGAACTCTTGAACTATTTAGACATAATTAGACAGGCGGCCATGTATCAGCGATCAAATGCGTGGTTAATGTGTGATGTAAGATTTCGCCATAAGGCGGCAAAGATTAAATCACGTTCGTGGTCCGCCATCGATCCGCAGCTGTGGCTGCACACTTTTACGGGCTCTCAGTCCCAAGTCGAATTAGACAGTATCCTTTTTAACAGTGGACCCTCTTCAGAAAACCGTGGAGTTAGCACACAGAAGGACGGAACGTGCAACAACTTTAATAGGTACATGCCATGTAACACCTTCCTCTGCCAATACACCCACCAATGCAACCGGTGTAGAGGCCTCCATCCAGGGAGCTTGTGCGGTACCCAAGGAAGGTCCAAAGGAGAATACCAGAGCTTCAGCAAGCCAGGAAAAGACAACGGCAGCTCCAATTAACATAACTAAGTTAGAACAGGAATCGACTTTCTAGGCATAATCCTTGATTCGGAGAAAATGGAAGCCTCTTTACCGGACTAAAAAGTAGCTCGCTTAAATGAGGACCTCAGTAGGTGGCTGTGCAAGTCATCAGCCACACTGCAGGAACTACAGTCTCTTATTAGATCTCTAAATTTTGCTTGCAAGGTGGTTCCTCCGGGTAGGCCATTTCTCCAACGTATCATTCAGCTAACAATAGGAATGCAAAAATCACACCACCATGTCTCTATAAATAAAGAATTCTACGAGGACATCAAGATGTGGCAGACATTTTTGCAAGCCTGGAACAGTAAACAATTGCGGGCTTACTGTATAACATTTCCATTCCCCGAGCGATTCCCATTCCATTCCCCGTTCCATTCCCCGTCTCATTCCATTCCCCTTTTTAGAGATAGCCTCCTATGGTGTCCAATCTGTCCGACATGAAATAAACCGACGTCACGTTCTGCTATAGGATCGCAAGGAAACTTGTGTCTCGTATGCGCTTTCTGTGCACACAGCACGAAATAAGCCGACGTCAAATTTTGCTATAAGATCACAAGACACTTTTTCAGCTAAGCATCCTCGTTTTCGAATTTTGCAATTCTTTTTGGATCGCTTCATATGAAATTTATGACCTCAGATTCACATTCAGCACCCAAATTTTTTTTCAAAATGACGTACGGCAGACTTTGATTGTAGGCCTACGAATGTGAAATCTAGAACAAAATAATGCGAATCCTTATAGATATTCAATTTCATTCAACAACAACACAGAGTGAGAAGTAAACATAACTAAGTCACAAAAGTAGATGGTAAAAAACTAAACGACATTCTGTCCGCATCGGTCTTGAAAAGGGGCACATGCATCAAGAAACTAGAAGGGTTCCTTCTACCTCCGGCAAAGCTCTGAACGTAAAGGATTATGTGACTAGATTATGGAACAGGACATCAAGAAACGATACTAGTGTAGACTTTGCCGAAACATAAACTCAACCAGACGACAAAAGTACCTGAAAATTCGTTGCGATGTTGTGTCCTGCAATAGACTTCTTCAAGTCTAGGTCGTCAATCAAAAATCAGATATACTTATTACAGACTGACTGCCACCAAAACTGGCTGCAAATAGTCCTCCACAGAGGAATATTTTAACATGGATTTTGAGTATTTTCTCCTTTGTTCCCCTGTGTTAAAACAGTCCTGTGCGGAGCACCAAGCACAGTCAGTTGAACTCATGACAGAACAGGACATCAAGACATCAAGAAACAATACTGACGAAGATCTTGCCAAAGAAACGCTAATGAGAGAGATCGCTCAATTTTCAACGTGCTTTAAGCCTAATTAAATTGCTAATTAGGTCAAGTTCGTGGCAAGTCAGGTTAAAGTTGTTTTTCGATCAACCAAAACATCACAGCCATATGTCAATCTTATGGTGTCAAATCTGTCCAAGATGAAATATGCCGACGTCAAATTTTGCTATAGGATCGCAGGAAACTTGTGTCTCGTATGCGCTTTCCGCGCGGTTTCTTTTTTTCACTACCAATTAGCAGGGATAAAACGGCAATCAATTGCACTAACGAGCGTGACTGACTTACTTACTTACTGACTTACTTACTTACGTACTTACTTACTCAATATTCAACTTGGGCACATATGCAACTCGTTCTTTCTTTTTAGATTAAATGTTTCATGAAATCGTGGAATTGGAAAAATACAAAAATTTCATGTAATTCGATATTTGTTATCCACTTTAGACATTGATTTTTTTCGTTTTGCTTCTATAAAAACATGAAATTCTCACTTTGAAATCTTAACTGTTGCATAAGTGCCATACTAGTTAGGGTTCTGCTGTAAAACTGAATTTTAATGCCGGGGTCGGCGGATATTGTCAAAAAATACTTTCCCCGACTCATTTCTTGATTTACTTTATCTACCTTTATCTTACTTTATCATTCTAAAAGTAAGAATTTTCTCTCAGAAATTTTTGAAGAAGTCCAAGAAGCTTTATATACTTCTAGTCGACCCTGAAACTTGATTTGGATCGATTTCGAGCACTTTTTTCAATGTATCATATTTTCTTCAAATAGATAGCAATTGAGCTGATTTTGTAGTTACAGATACTTCCAGGTCACAACAACAGATGGTGTAAATTTTTCTAGGTTTCATTGGCTGTGAGCGAAGAAATTTAAATTTTTGTAAGGGAAGGCAAAATTTTCCGGTGTTGCGTTTGTGCCTTTTTTACAATATTCAAAGGAAAATGGCGATATTCACAGTTTGTAATATTTACGCCGCTACAGGTAATATCAGCACAGATGTTTCATGGAATGATGAGAAATAGAGCTGCAATAGGATTTCTGGCTCTTTGACAAGAATATGTCATTTTTTCTACAAGAGAAAGCACAATTATTGTCCGAGGTGGCTCATTTGCAACTTCAGCATCGCGATATTGAAAGCTTTCGGATTTATTGTATTTGAAACTGTTCATTAACTAGTTCTGGCATGGTTGGTTTCACCATTGTAACCTTTCATTAGATTATGAAGATTGAGTACATGAGGTTAATTATTTGGGTATTAAAGGACTTTCACTCTAAATGTGGCACAAATGTAACAAGTCAAAGATTTTTGATGAGCATTCCTAGACTAGGAGAAGGGGGAGGGGTACGTCACCCGACAAAAACATTAATGAAAGAAGGTGATTTTCGCCAAGTTTGGAGCCCTGATTCCATAAAACTGATATTATACTGGGATCTTCGGGTTCATTATTAGGGCGGAAGGTCTAATATTTTGGGCAGAAGGTCGCTATTTATGTGAAAAGAGAAGGGCGTCATTATAAAGGGCGTTTTGGTCACTTTCAAGATACTGATTCGATATCATATTGGAAAATTTAGGGTCGTTCTAAAGGTATTTTCAGTGATAAAGAAATCACTGCTTGGGGGGGGGAGGGGTGGGGGATTAGAGTATTCTTGTCAAAGAAAGCGGACAGCTACAACAGAGCATGTATTTCGAAATTTTAGTGCGTGGTCACAAAAGTACACATTATACAAAAGTTGTGGGGCTGCCCTGGTTCTTTATCAGGAGAGGAGGTCTTTAAGGACTTTATAATGCAAGCTGACCATTGTAATCTACAGAGGGAAATTAGTAGCTGGTAGCAAGTTTTGTGAAAGCTTGAATGCTAAACTGGACAGCTACTGCTGGGTGTTGGAAATGTGCATGACAGAAGCGATGAATGCTGGAATCAAAAAATAATTCTTTTCAATAAATCGTACATCTAAGGTCAAAATTAGATGAATTCTAATATCTTTTGATGTAGTATTGAAAAAACATATTCTTGCAGGAATGTTTTATTCAGTAATCAGGCTACGTAGATGGTAGCTAAATTGTTCGTTAAAACGTGCATCGGCTTTCAAAATTATGTCTTTTGCCGTCATCTTCAAACGATTAGCGTCTAGCTACTTTTGCAGTCCCAGCGCTCCGCAGCCTGCATGCAGACTAAGCGCTCGTCGCTAGCAGCAACTTCACCTTCATCGCGTGCCAAATTCCGTTCAACAAATCGATTGACAACATGATGATGATTAGCGTAACCATTTTGCTTAGACAGACCATTAAAACTAGTTACATTCACATACCATGGCGAACAAAAAAAACAAATGTCCTGCGTACAAGATTGAGCATTAAATCGGTTTAGGCAAGATGATCAAATAATGCAAACTCACAAAGTATACGGGCTGATGCACGTTTAATAGGTCAAGAGGACGGCTTTTGGCACAGTTAACCCCAATTTTCATTTGCGAATACTTGAGCATACGGGCTTTGGTGATTGTCTTATATTTTGGATTAAAATCATTCCAAGAGATATTTCCAGCCAGATAAAAGTAAAACCACTAGAGGAGTGCGACAAGGGGATTGATTCACTTTAGCGCCTTATCTCGTAATTATAACTGCAGTTTTATAAGGCAGAAGATAAAGTGGAAATTGATACTCAGAAATAGAAAATTCTTATCCAGGCGATAAAGCTTTAATGTGGCAGCACATGAGACATAGAGAATAATTTGAAATAGTTTTTAGTTTTGCAGTCTTAACCAATAAAGGAGTAGCTTCGGGGAAAATGAAATTTGGTAATTATACAACAAAAATTGTTTATGGTCTTTCAGAATGAGAAACGGTGTAAATTACTCTATGTACGATAAGAGCGGGCTACAGAACTTCAGCATCGAGCATCCCTTATTCACCCATAATAAGTTGCAATTCTGCGATTGTTAAACTTTGCAAATGATTTGCAATAATCAAATGATACAGTTCTGTGTATAACCAGTTTCTTGACATTTCTGAATGATATATCAAACTTTTTTTCTTTGGCATACATGGAAATAGCAGCAATGCTCGGTTAATATCAAATTCAAAGATAAGATATGAGAGATAACTCAACAGCATTTCCTCCGTTTTGACATTGTATGAATGGAAAAAAATCAGGTTCTCCTATTCAGATTCTTGTTTCGATTTGGTAGCAGGATCTGATCTTGGAGCAATCTTCACCGTAACTGGCCCTGTTTAGTGGCGATTTACTGGGGAATTGCGATTTACGGCCACACGTTGATGATGGCTTTTGTCTCCTGAGTTTGTAAAAATTTATTTAGTTTGTGTCATTTTTATTCTCTTGGTCTTGTCATCTTTTTAAACTTGGATTGATTGGAAATACTTGAATATTTAGAATTTTAGTTAGATAGTTTTTAACCAAATATCAAGTCAAGACCTTGCTGAAAAGAAAAATTGGATTCCTAAGAATTCAAGATAAAATGAGAATCCTACCAACCTTCCTTCTGAAAAATGATTCAATATCAGCGTTTGGACAAAAACTTGAGATTATTTCATGTTTGAGTACAAGGAATTGCAAAAAGACGCATGTTACAAACCACACGGAATCGTGATGTAAAACTCATGTCCAACTGCTTTACATAGTTGATTTTTAACTAAAAGATTAAACAGTTACATGATATGATAGTCTTTGTTAAGTACAATGTTAGCAAATACCAGTAAATAAGCACTAATTAGCAAACTAGGAAAAACTAGTAAATGAAAACAAAACGCCATGAAATCTTTACTGAAAAATACCAGAATTTTTCAAACAAATTTCCCTTCAGAATGAATACCACATCATACAAATCAAAGAGTTCATTGTTCGTATAAAAATAGCAACGTACCAATAATACATTCTTTTTTGTTTGTTAGCAAGCTTTTTGAAATAAATTAATGTACAAACGAATGATACGAATAATACAGAAAGCACACATGTTTGGGCACACTCTTTATTGTCTTTAAGCTCAGTTTGTGACTGCAGCAAGGCAATGAGGATCATTAAGATTTACTCCTGCATTGTTCCTCTCGGGAAGCTAATGGCCCTTTCGTTTTCTTTTTTTTCCGGGGCTGGAAGCAATTTTATGTCCCGTTTCATTCCTTTTTTCGAAGTTTTTTTAGGGCAGTTTCCACACAAATACCTTCGCAAATTTTCAGTGAGATGAATTTCACACCTAAATTATTTCTATAATCTAACCATAATGAGCGTCATCAAACGGAGAGTTTGCTATCTTCTGAATTGATACAAAGAAACGTTCATATCTTCATATGCATCGGAAAGCAAAAACGCGAGAAGTTATAGCTCTCCCAAGTTTGGAACTTCCAGGCATCTCCTGTTTCAATTTGTGCATTGATGATTAAAGGGTGTAGAAGAATTCTCGAAGGAAACTTCCATATTTGATCAGCAATACAACAAGGGAGTAGTTACCTCCTACCCCCTGCCTACCAGCACGCAACTGTTTTTGTCATCTCAACAACATCACTGATCTGATTGTTTCAGTTATGGTCTCTAAATCATTCTGTAATCTACTACTCTTTGCATAAAAACTTAATGATATCGTAAAAGCCTTTCATAGTCATTTAATGATCTTTGGTGGAAAGAGCGACGAAGTCTCCGTCAAAATAGGAGAGGCTAACGTGGCAGAAAGCAAAGAGACGAAGCTTCTAGGGATAATTTTTGATCAAACACTGAGCTTCAAATAGCATGTCAAAACACTTTGCAAAAAAGCTAGTCAAAAACTTCATGCCCTTGCCAGAATATCCTGCTACATGGACACCGAAAAGTTGAAGGAGGTAATGCAAGCATTCGTCTTATCTCATTTTAGCTACTGCCCCCTTGTATGGATGTTCTATCTTAGGTTACAATCTTAGGCACGGTAACGACTCGCAGCTTCCAAAAGTGCATACAACAACATATGGAATTGAGACTATATCCTTCCTTGGTAATAGGCTTTGGTCAAATTTGCCAAATATATTCAAACAAGCCAGCACACTTCCTATTTTCAAAAACCATATTGAATGTTGGAAGGGCGAGAGCTGTGCTGCAATTGTAGACTGCAAACGCAATGCTGCAATTGTAGACTTTGCAAAATATATATACCACAGGTTGGGTACCTAACATGAGATGTATCAATCTTTATTTCAAATGGCTGTAATATATTTTCTTTTGATTTTTAAGATAATAGGCCTTAATTAGCAGTAATTTTGCTGTTTTGAAATTCTTTTGCCTACTGTAAATAAATTGTTGAATGATTGATAGGAGAAGCTTGGCAACACTGCCTCTTTTTCCCGTTATGACCGGACGCTTGAATTTGTATTTGTTGTAATTTTTTTCAAGTTTTTTTGGACTTGATAGAGAAAACTCATGCAAAATCTTGGCATCTGCTTATGAATTGTGAAAGAAAGTGGTTTTGAAAACTTGGTCACGAGGTCGTAAAGCATAACAAATAATTCAGTGTAAGTAAAAATGACAAGATTTTTAGAAAAACTAATTGTGACCAGTAACTCTTATTGTGACCAGGTATTGCAACTGATAGAGTACCATCGCCCTGAATTGGCACTCTAGCACGCTCTCCGAGATTTACTCTTGTTTACAAACTTTTAAAAATGGAACGGTCTGGGACTAGTAAATGAAAATTAAGTGCGCAAATGGTTTGTTGACGTCATATTCTTGCTCTCTGACTGTTCTTGCTTGTTTCCTTGGCTTTGATTACATGCTACGAAGAAGTTTTCAAAGTACCTGAAAAGTGACAGTAAGCGTCCGTTCATTTCTCCATTTATTTTTCCAAGCCGCGTTGTTATTTTGAGTCATTCTCATTGATAAAATACGGGCAAAGGTGAAGTTTGTTCTGCCCCTTTGAATGAAATATTTGAAAATTCTTTCAAGTTGTCAATTTCCATTTTTCTTGAGGAGTTTTCTATTCCAAAGAAAGTGGATTGGCTAAAAATCGTCCTGAACCGTCAGAGTGCGTGGAAATGGTCTTGTGTTGTGAATAGTGACCTCCCTCTTTCCGCTGGACAACTTTATGGATAAAAACAGGTAGTAAATAATATTTTCATTCTTAATATAATATTTAAAGAACTGAAAGTTCTTTAAAATGTGTAAGAATATCACTAATTCAGGTTCTGTTTTAGAATAGCTGAAAGGTCTATTACCAAATGCAGTAACCAGCCATAATTAAGAAACCACGAAAATGTATGCTGACAATTCATTCCACATCAGACAATGAATTTTGAATTTAATTTCTATTTGCCACGAAATTCAAATTGTCAACTTCTGATCTTGAAGGATGCATCAGTACACATTTTTGTAAGAAACTACTTTTAAGAAACTCAACTGTCAGATTGCCAACTTGGAAATTCTTGAAGAAAATTAAGAAACTCTGGTACTGGGAAAATATAACATAAATCTATTTATATACTGACTGAGGAAATCATTCACATATGCCTTTATTTTCACTTCAGTAGCCTCTAAACATTGGAAAGGCTACTAAAAGCATTGTTTTGAAATGTTTACCAAGGCACAGTCAGGCAGTGAACATGAAGCTGAGTACTGAAAATCTGATAACTTTAAGAAACTGTTAGTACCACCCAAACTCTTAGTTTCTTGTAACAAAATGTATAATTTGCTTTTGGGGGTAAATTAATTGCACCAAGTTCAACTGACTTATATCAGCATCATTATGTCTTGATGATAAATTACAAAAGCTGACATCTCAGTACAAATACGAATTGATTCTTTTTGTATACATTCCATTCTTTTAGATACTACAACATATGGGCTTGAGAATTATACTCATTGTTACAATTGTTTACGATGTAATCTTTGGTGTTTCTTGAAGGAACATAGCCTTCCATGTAAACCTCCTGATAAACCTGGTTTCTTGAGCAAAGTAAGCAAAGTACATTGTGCTTTTGGTAAAAAAGAAAAGTTTTTGACAGTGGAAAAATTTCTCTGAGGCTTTCATACAGCTATGCCATTGCTTTTCAGCAAAGCCTTGGTATCTCAATGGCCAAAAGTACAAAAATTCAGATTCTTGGACACTTGACACTGACAAGCACACTTCCCAGAACTCTCATTTGGCGGGAATCCTTGTGTTAACTCTGGATATTTCCAAAAAACTTCAGAACTGTTATGCTGCTAGGTTGCCTTTCCATTATATTTGGCATCAGGTATTCCGTTTTGAAGTTACAATTTTCTATCATCCCGCAGTTCTACTTCCAAAAGGCTTACTTGCGAAATGGAATGCACCATGATTTGGCTGCTATTGAAATCTTGCTTGTTTTGTTTGCACTTGATCAGAGGGAACTGAGCTCAGTCTGGCTCCAGTTTGTTCACTGACTTTGTAACTGTCCACTCTGCATGTTAACTAGACCATGAAAAGTTTCATGTGATCCAATCCAGAAAATATTTGCAATCTGATTTGATTGCCACAAGATAAGAATAGTTTGCACAATCTGTCCTTGGTCTCGAGGGTATCTAGGCTGATCTAGACTGTTCAAGCTACCACTTCTAAACCCTTGTTTAACTCGCAAAATTTCTGGCTTGTGACTTTAGGCCACCATTTTGTTGTTTCATTTCCAACTCGAGAAATCAGCCATCATTTGCAGTAAATAGTGACATTCCAGCGATCGTGGTTCTCTCATAAGGCAGCTGTTGACTAGGCCAAAATCAATACCTTCAGAAAATACTGAATTTCATGAAATCAGGAAGCTGAATCAAAGATCCAGGCGACAGATTTGTAGACTGGCTTTCACTTCCAAGATTTCAACTTCAACTTCGGTTGCAGAATGTACCACATGAATGCCCCAGTGGGAATTAGCCCTGCACTCTTCGGCCGCAGCTTTCTCCATTGACTTCTTATGGCGCGAGGCTAATTTGCATAAAATCAACAGGGCGCCACTTCCGGTAATTTCAGCCAGTCAGAAGATTATTCCGCCCTGTTTACGATGCCATTAGCTACAAATCCACCACAAAGTCACGTGAAATGTAAGAGCCTTATGATTGCTCCCAAGTTAAACGTAAACAAACACGCACAAAATATAAACAAACACGCATAAAGTGTAAACAAACACGCAAAAGCCAAAAGATTTTTCCTCCTTGCTTGCTGAATTTGATCATGAAGCTGCAACACGATTTCAGCAAGTCGGGTTATTTCCGAGCCTTCAGAGTGCGGGTGAAGTGTGGGAGTGGGAGGATTATCCAATGGCAGTGGTATCTTATCTGACTCAGAACTGCAGGAGAGGTTCAAGCGATTTAGATCTGCTATGAAGCTGTTTTGTTCATTGTCTGATGTAAGATCAAAGTTTCTTTGCTCATGCTCATCCAAACTTTCATCCAGAGGACTGTCTGCAGCCGTTCTTGCTCTTGATGTAGCGACGAAGGCTCGTTGCTCGCCCTCGTCTGATATTCCGGCTCCAGCACTGTCCTATTATTATTATTATTATTACTATTATTATTATTATTATTATTATTATTATTATTATTATAATAAACGGAACCACCATCAAAAATTAACAGAAAAAATTAAAAAGAAAACACAACTGCTAAAATTCGGACGTTTCGATAAAAATCTTCTTCAGCACCAAGAAGATTTGGAGAAGATCAGTGCTGAAGAAGATTTTTATCGAAACGTCCGAATTTTAGCAGTTGTGTTTTCTTTTTTATCATTATTATTATTATTATTATTATTATTATTATTATTATTATTATTATTATTATTATTATTATTATTATTATTATTATTATTATTATTATTATTATTATTATTATCAATTTATTTCAAGTTGGCAACTTACATAGCTATGTGAAATTAAAAAGCTAATTCAAGCCAACAAGTTAAATGCAATGTTACATAAATATATACAAGGAAAACAAGTCAATAAAATTACAAAAATTCATATCAATGTACAAAGTTCATATTAAAAATGGTGTAAAACTATAAAAAGCCGAGCCGAGGAATATACTGCCTGCAAAGTCTGCAGTCGCAGTCTTCATTGTACCAATATTTGATTTTATTCTTAAATTGTTGCACAGAATTTGAATCCTTGATTTCCTGTGGAAGAGAGTTCCAAATACGCTGCCATCTGTATCGAATTGTTTCAGTACCACAATTAACTGTATGTACCATAGGAAGTAAAAATGTATTGGCATTTCTCAAATCATAGATGACACTTCTTTTCAAGAAAATTTCATCCATAAAACTTGGGTTTAAATTATTTGTAGTCTTATTTGTAGTCATTAGCAATTGCACATTTTTCTGGTGTATTGTTACGGATCTGTCTTTTTCTAATAATGATACGAAGCTGGAAATATAGTCCTTATATGCTATTCGTAAGGCTCTTTCATGCAGTCTGTTGATCTTGTTATTCATTTTTCTGCTATGGAACATCCATACTAAAGGACAGTATTGGAACTGGCTAGTTACGAACGCTCTCATCAAAAGTCTTAATTTGTCAGTTCCAAGATATGTGGACATGCGTGACAAGGCAAATAGTTTGTTGCCAGCCTTTTTACAGATATTGCTTACATGCTTTTCAAAGTTGAGATTTGCATCAATCAACACCCCTAAAAGTTTCTCTTCTTGTGAATTGTCGACGGTACAGTTGCCAATATTTATGCTGACATCTTGATTTGTTCTTTCACCAAAAATCATAAAGTGGCATTTGTCTTCGTTAAGTTTCATGTAATTATTTCCAAACCATTCAATTATGATTTTGGAGTCATTTTCTAACATGGAGAGTACATTTTCAAGACGCATATCGCATGTATAAATAGTTGTATCATCGGCATAGTTGCATATATCTGTCTCTTGAATCGATAACATAAGGTCGTTGATGTAGATATTGAAAAAGAGAGGTCCAAGGACGGATCCTTGCGGAACACCAAGCTGAACATGCTTATAGTTACTGAAAGAACCATTAATTTTTACTCTTTGTTGCCGATTTTCGAGATAGCTGTAGACAAGCAATAAAGCTTCACGGCTAAATCCGTATGCATGTAACTTGGCAATCAGTAAGTCATGTCGAATACAGTCAAAGGCCTTTGAAAGGTCCATGAATATGGCTCCAACTTTTCCACCCTTGTCGAGGCACGTTCTCCATTTTTCAATTGCCCGTATCAATGCATGTTATGCATTGTAGCCCTTGCGAAATCCGCAAAGCAGAGATGATAAATACTGAGACATATGTGCCGATATTTGAGTACTCATGAGCCTTTCAAATACCTTTGACACTGTTGGGAGCACACTGATAGGTCTGTAATTACCCTTGAAGGTTTTGACATCCTTTTTGAAAAGAGAAGATACATCGGATAATTTCAATTCATCAGGAAAGGAAGAATGTTCTATTGAGTTATTAAATATAATTTGCAAGGGTTCAGAAACTATTTCTGACTCGGATTTTAACAACTTTGGAGGGATACTCTTGAAAGGGGTTGCTTTAGAGGGGTTTAGCTCACTAATCCCATTTTTGATACTTTCAATGGAGACCTTTTCAAATGAGAAACAACCATTGTTTTCATTGAGTGAACGAATTTTTCGAATACTTGGGTGCCTCGAAAATTTAAACACTATTTTGATCGATAGGGTCACTAATAACTTCAGAAGCAAGAATAATATTTTCATTTTCGATAATTCCAAGAGAATCAGTGATTGTGACAAAATAGTTATTAAACGTTTCCGCTACTTCAGATTCATTCGACACAATTTCCCCTTCTTCAATCAACGTTATTCGTGATTTTGATGAGCTCTTATCCGAAATAAAAGGTTTGACTGTTTTCCAAAATTTTTTGTTGTCTGTAACTGCTGAAATGTCAATTTGATTATAAAAATCTCTTTTTGCCTTACGGGATAATTTAACGCAAAGATTGCGCTGTCTGCGGAAAGCATCCCAGTTTTCAGCTGTTCTATTCTTATTATACTTATTCTTTAGTCTCGTGCATCGCATGAACGCCTTGTGAAGAGTTCGGTTCATAAATGGGCTATCATTAGCACGAATGTACCTCTTTTTCATCGGTGCATGCTTATCTAAGACATGTCCAAAGGCACCCTGAAAAGATGTATATGTCAGGCGTTGTACATCAAGGTCAGTAATTTGTTTCTGAAGATCCTGTCGAAATATTTCTTCTCGAAAGTTTCGATAGTCTCTGTAGTTAACTACGTTCGGTTTTTGCTTATCAAAAGAAGCTTTCAAAACTGTAACGACCATTTTGTGAAAATCTGATAATCCAGTTTCAACAGCCGTTGTTTGTTGAAAGTTCCTCCCTCTGTTTGTCAATATCAAATCAACGCACCTTGGGTTACTGGACTTAAAACACGTAGGCTCTCTAACTAGGTTCTTAAGGTCGAAAAGATTCATAAAGTCGTTTATCTCCTGATCCGTTTCAACTGCATTAAAGTCACCAACAAGAATAAAATTCTCATATTTTTCGTTATAATGGTCTATTGCTTGCCTAGCTCATCAAAGAAGTAAGTCTGCTCTTGTGATGGTGGTCGATATATGCAAAAAAGAACCCATTTCTTTCTACGAAGATTTATTTCAAAGCAAATGCATTCAATGTCATCTTTAAAGCTGAAAGACTTTAGCTGGAATGAAGGAATATCATCTCTGACATAAACTAAAAGCCCGCCGCCGTTACTGTTCCTATCTAATCGAAAGGGTTTACTGAAACCATGGACGGAAAATTGCTCACTAGGAAAGGAAGAATCGAGTTTTGTTTCCGCTATCATGAAAATGTCGATATTACTATCAACAATTTCCATTAAACCTTCAAACTTGTTCCTTATTGAGTTGACATTGACATAGCCAATTATCAAGCGTCCTATATTATTTGCTCTTAATTTCCCAAGCACAGATTTTCCATCCATGTCTTCCGTATCTAAAACTAAAGGCTGCCTCTGGCTACTGGGAAAAACATCATCAATTAAAGGCGAATCATTTTCTGAAAGTGGTGGCTCAAAAATGGAAAGGGAAGGGAAAGGGGAGGGGGAAGGAGGAGGGGAAGGGGAGGTTGTTCTTTATCATCATTACCTTCACTATTCAGTCAGTAACCCATTGCCCTTATAAAATTGTTAGCTAGTATGATTGTTCCTTCCATATTAAGATGTAGACCGCTTCCATTCAAATGAGATTCTGGGTCAATGTTTGAGTTGTCAATAAAACCCAACCGCATACGCTCGCATTCTCTTTCCAGAGCCTTATTTACCTCTAGTGCTTTACCATTAAACTTGTCTCTTCTTTGAACAATACTTGAGACCAGCACTTCAGTGTCTTTGTTTTCCATCGCCTTAGCGAGCTCAATGATATCTTCGGCTATAGTCCAGGGGGACTGGTTTGTGTTCAAATCATTCGTTCCACAATGTAGTATGATTCGGCTTGGTGACTTTTTCATAGTAGGACAAACATAGCTGTTCATTGCATCAATATTAGCTCCTGGGAATGATCGCACGAAAAATTTTCCTTGTGCCTCACTGCTTCCTTCATTTTGAAGCCTTGGATCCCCAAAAAAAGAAATGATCGAATTTGAAACTGCAACGACAGTTTACAAGTCTCTCCATGGGTTAGCTCCTGAATATATGCAGCGAATGTTTACAAAATTGTCGGAAAACACTTCACGGTCTCTCCGTAATACCGGCACAGATCTTAGAATACCTCGCTTTGCAACCTCTTATGGGCAACGTAGTTTCTCATACCGAGGTGTGACCGTGTGGAATAAACTAAGCATTGAAATAAAGAATGCCCCTTCACTGGCTACTTTCAAAAATTTGCTGAAACAATCTTTGAAAAATCAAAGGGTGTGAAAGTTCCTATACAGCATAAAACTTTTTCTTTTCTAACCAGAATATATTGTGTATTAATTTTTCGTTTATTTTGTTTTAAATTCCATGTTAATTAGCGTAGGTAATTTAGACAGGGCACATTGTAAATCAGTTTTTTTTTTTAAATTACTGAATGTATTTTACCCTGTATAAATAAATAAAAATCAAATCAAATCAAATCAAAATTCACCATTGAATCACCTAAAATCTCAGTAGTTGATCGTTTCTTGGCCAAATATGTCATTCCAGAGACAGCAGCAGGGGTAGCATACATGTCAGCATTGGAAGAAATATTTTCATTATTGGGAGGTTGACTGATGATAGCAGCTTGCTTCGTCGCATTCAAAGGAATATTTGGTTTGCCGTCGTCTGTAACCACAGGAGGGGTATTAATGGCCTGCTCACTGTCAAATGCTTGAATCGTTTCCGAGTTTTGTGCTTGATTTGCATCCCGTGTTTGGCCAGTTTGGCTGGTCTTTGGGTCGGCGCTTTGTTTTTGTTTATTAATTCTCCTTGAACGTATATTTTCTCTCTTTGCAACTGTTTGAACAACGGGTTGTTCAATGTCAATAGATTTGTAGTTCAATAGTTCAATATCTAGGACGTCTTGCATTGAGACCAACAAAGATTTTGTCAAATCAAATCTTCTCTTGAAGTCGACTTCAATTGATTAATCCTCACTGCATAATATTCTTCTGCTCAACAACTCCTCGATGAGTGACTTCGAATCGGTTGCGTTTAGGCCCAAATGCGTTTCAGCATCCCGAATAATCAACTCTTAATCGAGCTTCTTTTTCTTTACTTTTTTGATGTTATCTATGATATCCATGATAAGTCGTAACTGGACATGTCGTTTCATATCCATCTTTATTGAATTCGATTCTAACAAGCTTCACAAAAATGCAAATTTGATGATAACTTAGAACACGTGTGATCCACAGCTCGGCTCGGCACAGCCTTATCAGGCGAAGGTGTAACCATTGAGTCAGTGGGGGGGGGGTCAGTTGCACATTGAAGGCAACTCGCCTGCTGTTTGGGTTCCATATGCTCGAGCTCAAAACCTGCAGCCCTTATTTTGGTTTCAGCTTCCTTGTTAATGCGATATGATTCGCTTCCTCTAACAATTTTACTACATAAAACTCTAGAGTCAAGCAACTGTTCGAGCACTGCAATGACCATACATTTGTCTAGGCCATATTTCGATGAGATGAGGTACGAGATCGATTTCTCGTCGGGGCGTTTTCTCCACGTTTTGATCGTTTCAATCCCATTCAAGATGTTTATTATGAGCTTCAAAGCTTCGTCATCGTCCATATAACATTTTTCTACACTTTTGGTGAGTTTCGTGCGAGCCATGACCAATTTACCCGAGAGCGTGAATCTTTACGCCAACACCCGACGGTTTCGCACAAGGCACCGGTGAAGATGAACTTTATTGGCCAGATAGCTTTTGCGACGGGTATGATATGCGGTTCATAGGGGCACGGGGTAAAATGATGTAAACTAATTGAGAAGCAACATCGCCAAGCATTGTTTTTCAAGACAGAATGGTCTGCAATTTGCCGCAATTTGCCTTCGCAGCATTGCAAGTTCTTGAGATGCTGCGTGACTGCAGACGCATGTTAGGGTGTATCAAGACATGTTTTGGTTGATAAGTAGAACAAAATGATGTTACAGATCATTTTTTGAAACAAATCGATAATGTTTTATGAATTTTGACACATCTATGAATATCTGGCCGTGGCTCCAGCCCCGCTTGCACCGGTCTGGATCCGCCGCTTCCCTCTGCTTGTCATTATCGAATCAATGTACCTACGGTTCTCTGGCGAGGCTCTTTGTGGTTGAAAACATTCATGAAGTCACAAGGAGGAAGTCAGAGTAGATAACGTTTGCTAACATAGGTGATTTCATCTGTATAAGCCAGGAAAACCGACGAAATTTGAGCGGCATTGCAACCGTTTTAGAAGGGTTGTAAAGGGAGGGGCCATTAGCATCAAATCTCCGATGCATGTCTGTCAAAAATAGAACACTTGCCAATGTCATTGCTGTAATATCAAGATGATAGCTGCCTATCAGTAACGAATTATGCGATTGCCAATGCAAATGGCTTTGGAAAACCGTATGCATCAGTAGCGTCGTTTTAGCTCATTTGTTAGAAAGTCAAATACTTTCATAAAACTTTGATTTTATGAACTTTAAATTATTTATTTTCAGAAAGCTGATTTGGATTTTGAACAGTTAAGGGCAGCTGCTGCCAATATTTACGAAGAATATTTGTCCCCAAAGGTATGTGATATGTTTGGGACCTACCCTTGTAAATATCTTAGACTGAATTGTATTTCAAATTATTTTTAATATGCTGATATATTCAGCTCTGACCATATCACCTTTTGTTCATACTGATGTAGCAATCAATTTTTGTATCTATTTAGATATCTTTTCTTTCACTCAGGCCGGATTCACACCAAGCAAGCTGTCTTCAATTCATTTCTATCTTGGCTTGTTTTCATTTGCTAATGATAATTTGTAAGATGAATAACTGCTTCAGCAACTATTGCAAATCTAAGCACAAGATGCCCAATCTTCTCGCATTTAACTGAATAAAGGAGGGGATGGTGATCGGCTACATTACAGAAACATTTTGATGTTATTGAAGGGGAACTGCTTTGAATTCAACGAGAATGAATTGACTACTGTGAGAATAATGTTAAAAGAAAAATGTCATCATTGTCTATGGATATTTGTCAGAAAAATATGGTAGAGGAGTTGGTCCTCAAAAAGGGTGGATTTTTGAGAATTATTTTTTTATTATGAATATCACGCACAAATGAACTAGTATTTGGAATTAACGTATGATATCGGGTCACATCTAGTTTCCTTAGGTATCAAGAACCTGTCTGATTATTAGTATTATTATTATTATTATTATTATTATTATTATTATTATTATTATTATTATTAGCAACTTTACACGAACTTCTTTACCTGTATTACAACTGATTCCTATAGAACAGATTTTGTACATGTTGGTAAAGGAGTCCTACAAGGAGACTGTTGGAGTCCACTTTAGTTCAACCTAATAATAAACACTTTCATCCAACATGTAAAAAATGCGAGCTACCGACAACTGGGGTACCAGTTCAGCAAATATTTCCAACCTCGTCACTGGTATCAATTTGCAGACGATGCTGCAGTCATTTCCTGCCAGCAAAGTGAGAATCAAGTGCTGCTAAATGCCTTCACAAGGTGGTGCTCCTGGGCAGATATGTTGATAAGAGTTGATAAATGCAAGACGTTTGGGATAGAAAAGGTCGGTTCAAATGCAAGACAAGTCCCCCCAAAGTTATACGTCAATAATAACTTAATCCCTACAGTCAGGCAAGGCGAACACTTTGTTTACTTAGGTCGCTCTTTCAATTATTGAATGGACAACAAGAGCCACCAAGACCAGTTAGTTGAACTAACTCAGGATATCATGCAACGAATTAACATTCTTCCCTTACATCCAAAAAATAAAATTGCTCTTTACTCCAGATACTTGCTGCCAAAGCTGTCGTGGCACCTGACAATTGCTGATCTGTCAAAAACATGGGTGATACAATCACTAGATAGCTTGTGTAACCAATACATCCATGATTGGCTCGAAATTCCAATATCTGGGACAATGGACATAGTTAGCTTACCGAAAAGTAAATTTGGGCTAAACATCATACCTGTTTCAACCAAATTCACCCAATGTCAGGCAACAATAAGAAACTGCCTAAAGAACTCAGTCAATGATGATATTCGGCATATTCATGAAGCTACTAGCTATGGTACCAATGTGCAATATGACAAATACAAAACCACACGAGAGGTCCTAAAAGATATGAGAGCAACGACAACTGACCACATAACGACCAAACTGACGTCACAGGGATTTACCATTCGCGCAATTTGGAATGCATTGATGCCAGCATACAAGGGACTGTGGCTCTCAACATTTGATAAGATGCCAAGAAATATATTCAACTTCTGTATACGGTATTTAAACAACACACTAGCCACAAACAAAAACATGTTTACCTGGAAGAAATCAGCTAGTGCTCAATGCAGTGTATGCAGTGCCCCACAAACACTAGGACACGTAATTGGTGGATATGCAGCTCACTTGAAAGAGGGGAGATACACATGGAGACATGATTCTATTCTTAAAAATCTTGCTGATTACCTTAGATTAAAAGAAAACTTATGTGTGCATGCTAATCTGGAAAGATGTTCTTCACCTTCAGTGATAACTGGTGATGATTTGCGACCTGACATAGTGATAATCAAAGGAAAATTGCTGTACATATTGGAACTAACCGTTGGATTTGAAACTAATATCTCTAAGAATGCTGAAAGGAAAGAGCAAAAATATGCAGATCTGATTGAGAACTTACAAGGACGTCGTGAACAAAATAAGTACGAAAAGGTTCTCTTTGTAAATTTATCACTGGGAACCTTAGGAATAATTGGAAGGGAAAGCCATAATCTGAAGACAATGTTGCAAGAACTAGGCCTATCCAAGAGTGAAGAGGATTATATTGTTAAAAAACTAATGAATGTTTGCATAAGATGCACATACTTTTTAATTTGTAAGAAGGACAGTAACTGGCCAGAAACAGAATTGCTTTCATGGTAAATCTTGTCATTTCATTGTAAAATTGGAAATAGGTTTGTACGAATATTTTTTTTCCTTCCTTAGCCTTTATTTAGCCTTTGTGCATTCCATTCAGCTTGCCAGATATGAGATTGCTGTAATGGTTTTTAAATTCTTAGATTGTAATTAAGTGGATTTTTGATGAAAATGATATATGATGTTTTAAAAAATTATTAAGTGTTCAAGATGGAAATTATTATTATCATTGTTATTATTATTATTATTATTATTATTATTATTATTATTATTGTTGTTATTATTATGAATGCTACGCACAAATGAATTACATTTGGAATTAAGGTCCATGATATCGGGTCACATCTAGTTTCCTTAGATATCAAGAACCTGTCTGATGATTCTCGCCGTGCCAAGAAGGGTTGACTTCTGGATTAACTCGATCCTTGTTGTTACACCTATGTCCTTCAAGTACTGTTCAAGTCTGTCTGTAACCGTGCCAAGGGCACCAATCACAATTGGGATGACCTTGGTTGATACATTCCAAATCTTTCTGATTTCTCTAGCTAGATCTTGGTACTTTACGATCTTTTCCTGCTCCTTGTTTCGTATGTTCACATCAACTGGTATGGCTATGTCCAAAATGATCGTTTCATTCGAATTTTTATCCACTATCACAATGTCTGGCCTTCTCGCATGTATTTCAATATCCGTCTGTATTGTAGAATCCCATAATACTTTGAATTGTTCATTTTCAACAACGCTCTCAGGTTGATGTTGGTACCACTTACCACTAATTTTAAATCCTCGCTGACGTAAAATATCCCAGTGAAGTGCTCTGGCTACGCAGTCATGCCGGCGCTTGTATTCCTTTGTGCAAGATTGCTACATCTGCTTACAATGTGATGAATCGTTTCTTCCTTTTCATTGCACATCCTGCATTTTGCATCTTCTCTGCTTTTATCAATTCTTGCTTTTATGGCATTCGTTCTAAGGGACTGTGAATGTGCAGCCATTATCATTCCTTCGGTTTCTTTCCTCAGTTCTCCCCTTTGTAGCCACGTCCACGACTCCTTTGCTCCTACTTCTTTCGTTTGTCTAAAATGCTGTCCGTGAAGTTCCTTGTCCCAGACACTTGTTTCCCTCTCTTCCTTTCGCCTTTTCTTGTAAGCTTTTGCACTCTCTACCGCTTTCGTTACTTTTCCTCTGGCTGCTGATATAATTTTCTCTTTGCTTCTCATTACATATTCCTTGAGACTCAGTTCTGCAATATCAACACAATCTTCTATCGAAATAAGCCCTCTGCCTCCTTCCTTCCTGGGAAGATACAGCCTATCAACACTGTCTCTCGGGTGTAGAGCTCTGTACATGGTCATCATCTTTCTTGTCTGTCTGTCTATGGCTCTCAATTCTTCTCTTGTCCATTTCAAGAAAGCAGCAGAGTATCTGAGTAATGACACTGCCCATGTATTTATTGCAGCGATGCTATTTCCACCATTCAGTTTTGATTTTAGAACTTTCTTTGTCCGTCTAAAATACTCTTTGTTTACTTTTTCCTTCATTTCCTTACGCAAGATCTGGTCTGCTTCCATTATTCCCAGGTACTTATAGCTATCTCCTTCATTCATTGCTTTGATGACGGTATCATCCGGTAGTACAATCCCATCTGATTTTATGATGTTTCCTCGTTTCAGCACTAACACGGCACACTTCTCAATCCCAAATTTCATTCCAGTATCTTCACTTACAACCCTGACTGTCTGCACTAAAGAGTTTAATGCCTTCTCACTTCTAGCAAACAGCTTAAGATCATCCATAAAAAACAGATGATTTATTTTCTGTCCATTTGTAAATTCGTAGTGAGGATTCGCTTTTCTTAGAACTAGGGTTAAGGGAATCATGGCAAGCACAAACAGTAGAGGTGACAGTGTGTCACCTTGGAAAATTCCCCTCTTGATTTCAACTTCACCTAGTACTTCATTTCCAGATGTTAATTCGGTTTTCCAGGTTTTCATGCTGTGATCTAATAGACTAACTACGTTATCGGCTATTCCAAATATACGTAGACACTCCTTGATCCAAGAGTGAGGAACATTGTCGTAAGCCTTTTTATATTCTATCCACGCTGTTGCCAGGTTTTTCTTTCTACTTCTAACTTCTCGGAGAATTTGTTGATCTACATAGAGCAAGTCATTTGTACCTCTAGAATCTTTCTTACAGCCCTTTTGTTCCTCTGGGAGAATTCCTCTTCCCTCCAAGTGGGTATACATATCTTCAGCTATCATGCCAGTCAATACCTTCCACATGAGTGGCAAACACGTTATAGGCCGGTAATTACTCACTATGTTTCCTTTCTTGATGTCTTTTAATAGCAACACAGTTCTACCTTTTGTCATCCATTGTGGAGTCTGTCTCGTCTCGAGGCATCTGTTCAGTTGTATTGTGATTCTATCATGCATGGCCGTAAAATTCTTCAGCCAAAAGCCCTGAACTAGGTCTGGCCCCGCGGATTTCCAATTAGGCATGCCCTTCAAGACTTTCTTTACTTTACCTATTGTGATTTCAATCCTATCTTGTTTAAATCTATCCATTTGCTCCTCTCTTAACTTCCTTAGCCACTCTGCATCATTGTTGTGTTTCACTTCTTTACTCCAGATGTCGCTCCAAAACCTCTTGGCTTCCTCTTTCTCGGGTGCAAGGTCTACTGCTTCTTCCCCGTTGAGCTCCTTGTACAGTCTGCTTTGATCTGTTTTGAACAGTCTGTTCTGGCGAAATTGCTCAATTCTGTTTTTATGTAGTTTGACCTTCGCAGCTTTTGCTTTTATCCTCTGTTTTAACTCTTTATTATTATTATATTATTATTATTATTATTATTATTATTATTATTATTATTATTATTATTATTATTATTATTATTATTATTATTATTATTATTATTATTATTAATATCATCATTATTGTTATTATTATCATTATTATTGTTTTTTTCCCACACCATGCATCTTTTTTACGTCATTTGTGGTTTGTTGTTCAGCTAGATATCAAGTCAATACCCTTGACCTTAGATATCTAGAACATTCCTGATGATCTTTGCCGTTCCTAACACACAAGCTTTCTGCATCATGTCAATCTTCTCTTCTACTTCTATATTTGCTGCCCATGAGCTAAAGTTCTTGCTCAATGTACCCAACGCCCCTATAACGATTGGAACAACGCATACATTTCTGCATTCCCAGATCCTACCAATTTCTCTTTTTAAGTCCTGATAACGTTCAACCTTCTCAAGCTCTTTCGTCTTTACCCTTGTATGAAATGGGCATGCGACATCTATGATATAGCATCCCCTGCTTGTTTTCTCGTGTATCAGTATATCAGGTTTATTGTGTTCAAGGTGGTTATCCGTCTGAATAGAAAAGTCCCACAGTAGCTTTACATTTTCATTTTCTATTTCTCTTTCTGGTACATGTTCATGCCACTGATCGCTATGGGGGAATCCAAAGCTTTTGCGTAATGTCCAGTGTATAACCAATGCGACCCTGTCATGACGCCAGTGGCGATATTGCTTCTGTGCGAGTTTTGTGCACTCTGCAACAATATGGCTGATGGTCTCTTCTCTTTCTCCACAAAGCCTTCACATGGGTGATATATCTTGTCTGTCAATTCTACTCTTTATTGCATTTGTCCTCAAGGCTTGGTCTTGAGCTGCCATCAGTGTTCCTTCGGTCTCTTTCTTTAATGTTCCTCTTTTCAACCAATTTCAGCTCTTGTCATCTCTTATCTCTTCTGTACTTCTCACATATTGCCCATGCAGTGGCTTTTCTTTATATTGATTTTTTCGTTTCTCTGCAACATCCTCCTTAGACATGCCTTCACCAAGGATCCCTTCGTCTTTCACACCCTTGAGCAACTTCTCTTTACTTTCGATTATTATTATTATTATTGTTGTGTATGTTCTCAGGTATGTTCATGTTCCTGGTGGATGTTATATGCATAGCGGGCTACTGCCTGCAGCCATGGCTATCATATATAGTCTTCTTCTTCTTATCCTTAGCTATTCATTACTTTTCTTATGATCCTAGCTGATCCAAGGAGGCATCCTTTCTGCAGCAGTGCAACTGGACAGTCTATGCCAATCTGTTCTATCCAGGAATCGATCCTTTCTGTCACTGTTCCTAAAGCTCCAATTACTATGGGTACGATGGTTACCTTCTTCATGCTCCAAATTCTTGCAAGTTCGTATTTGAGTTCGTCATAGTTCTATAATTTCTCTTCTTCTTTCACTACTATACGAGAGTCAAAGGGGCATGATGGATCAATGATGAGACATGTTTTATTTACTTTATCTATCACAGTTATATCTGGTTTGTTGTGATTCAGTTTCTTATCCGTTTGAATGGAGAAGTCCCACAGAATCTTACAGACATCCGACTCTAATACCTTCTCTGCATTGTGGGTGTATCACATCTCACCCCTCTCAAAGCCCCATTTTTCACATAACTTCCAGTGGATCATCCTGGCTACTTGGTCATGTCTCCATTTCTTATATTCGTTCTGTGCTAAACTTGGGCACTCTGCTACTATGTGTGCTATTGTTTCATCAAATTTTCCACACATTCGACACATTGATGATATATCCTCTTTATGGATGTGTTTGCGGATGTTGTTGGTTCGTATGGCTTGATCCTGTGCAGCTACAATTGTACTTTCAGTTTCCTTTTTCAGATGGCCCTTTTTCAACCAATCCCATGATCTTCTTCCGCAGACTTCCTTAGTTGCCTTCTCAAACTGTCCGTGCAATGGCTTACTTCTTCTCAATTCGGCATGTTCCTTCTGTATTCCTTCCTTGTCTTTCTCCCCCTTGCCAGCTTTCAACACTTCCTCCTTTCCAACAGCAAGTATCAGCTTCTCCTTACTCTGTTCGACGTATCTTAGTAAACTTTCTTTTTCCATCCGTACGCAGTCTTCGATACCAATTAACCCTCTGCCTCCATCTGCTCTTCTCAGGTACAATCGATCAATATCAGCTTGGGGATGGTGGGCTCCATACACGGTTAACAACTTTCTCGTTTTTCGGCCCATTTGCTGCAGTTCTGCCTTTGTCCAGTCAATTATCCCAGCCCCATACCTTATGACTGAAACAGCCCAGGAGTTGATTGCTGTGGTGATATTTCCTCCGTTTAACTTTGATCCTAAAATCTTCCTGATTCTCCTTATATATTCCTTACTCACAGTTTCTTTCATCTCTCCATGTTTGATTCCATCTGCTTCCAAAATACCAAGGTATTTATACCCTCCTCCCTCTTCAATTGATTTCATTGTTTCTCCATTTGGCATATCTATTCCTTCACTTCTTTCAAATCTCCCTCTTTTCATAACTAGCAATGCACACTTTGTCAATCCAAACTCCATTCTAATATCATCTGAAAATATTCTTACAGTATGAATAAGACTTTCTAATTGCTTTTCATTCTTGGCAAACAGTTTTAAGTCATCCATAAACAATAGGTGATTTAATTCTCCATTTCCTTTTCCAAGATCGTAGGCTATTTTTACATCCCGCAGTATCAGACTTAGTGGTATCATTGCAATCACAAATAGAAGAGGAGACAAGCTATCTCCTTGGAAGATCCCACGTCTAATTTTGACATTCCCTAATATCCTATCTCCAGCTGTTAACTCTGTGTTCCACTTTTGCGTACTTTCTTTCACCAGGTTTCTCACATTGTCTGCTATACCAAACATTTCTAAAGTTTTCCCGATCCAGCTATGTGGTATCATATCATAAGCTTTCTTATAGTCCACCCAGGCCACTCCTAATCCTGTGAGTCTCCTTTTACAGTTCTTAATCACCATCTTGTCGATGAGCAATTGATCTTTGGTGCCTCTGCTTCCCTTCCTGCCACCTTTTTGTTCCACAGGGAGTAGTTGGTTTTCATCCAAATGGCGACATAGCTCCTCTGCCAGCACTCCTGTTAATAACTTCCACATTAGCGGTAAGCATGTTATTGGGTGGAAATTGGAGACTAGAGAGCCCTGCTTTGGGTCCTTCAGGCAAAGTAATGTCCTACCTGTGGTCATCCAGTCTGGAACATTTCCTTGTTGCAAACATTCATCCAGTTGAAATGTTATTCGCTCATGCAAGTATGTAAAGTTTTTGAGCCAATATCCTTGCACCCCATCTGGGCCAGGGCCTTTCCAGTTTGGCGTTTTTTTGAGCTTCTGCTTCAACGAATTGATCTCAAACTTCACATTTAATTGTTTAGGAACAACACATGTATGATTTTCAAGTTTCTTGAGCCACTCAGCATTCTTGTTGTGCTCAACTGGTACATCCCATATGCCATTCCAAAACTCCTTACTCTCCTCTGCATCTGGAACCACCGCTTCTTGCCGTGCCTTTCCCTCGATTTCTTCAAAAAGTCGCTTCTGGTTTGACTGGAATAATCTATTTTGTCTAAACTGCAGATCTCGAGAATCGTACCTCTGCAGTTTGGCTGCTATAGCTATCACGCGCTGTCTTAGTTCCTCGTGCACCGTTTCTATGCCTTTTCGTGTCACTTGATATTCTCTCTCAAGTATTATTGCAACCCTTTTTTTCTGAGTTCGCCTTTCCTTAGTCTATCCACTCGTCCAAGGTCTGCCCTTGTTTTCTCCAGCTTGCACCGTATTCTCCTTCGCCACTTTGGTTCTTTACTCTCTTTCTTATCTCCAAGCTCAGTTCGTTTACATTTCAAGAGGTCTGCCACAACATTGGCTGCTGCTATAATCAATCGATTCGTTTCAGTTATGTTGCTAGTTTCAATAACTTGTATTATCTGATTTACTTTCTGAGTCGTTGCTTTTACTTTGGATCTATCTACATAACGAAGGTTTGGAGGGATGTCATCTTGTTCTTTTCTCATTCTTGTCAGTATCATTTCCAAAATGTCGCGATCTTCATCACTGAACCATTCTATATCAGTGTTATTACTCACTGATTCATCCCTGATATTTATATCATCAATCATCTCTTCTTCCACATTTGCGTCGTTTTCTTGACTCTGTCTGTCTTCACCCTCATTCTCATTATTCTCAATGTCCACTTCTAGTCTCTCTCTGTTATCACTATCTACCTTCTCCTCTTCCACATTTCGTTTTATTTCTTCTATCTCCACTGTTGTCAACCAATCATTAGTTCGTATTGCTCTAGCCTGGTCAGCCAATCTCTGCTCGCTCACTTCAAATACTCCCTTTTCATCCCATAATCGTTTCATTCTTTTTCTATATCCCCGCTTTGTTGGTACACTCCTAACCCAGCATTCAATCACTATCCGATTCACCTCTTTTTCCCATTTCAGTCTCTTTCTCGTCTGATCAGTAGCTTGATGACGACCTGTGGGAGCCTGATCCCCACTCCACACCTGCCGTGCAAGGAGCCTTCACAATTAACAGTTCCAGCCCCGTTAACGCAATTATTAATGTCATTATTTGCGTCCATCATTGTATAAATGAGATTTTGCGTTTGTAAGGTTGCGCAACTACCAGTATTACTTTCATGATACCATCACAAGATGAATTACCGACCAACGTTGAAGAGCTCCATCTACCCTGGTTTGAAATCAGAGTTTTCCTTCTCCTAGGTGGACTGCCAACCAAGGCTTAAGAGCTCCACCTACCCAGGGCTAGCAGGTACTACACCTTGCCCAAGGGTGACCTGGAGGTAGTTGTGGCTAAGGGTAACCTCATTCGCCCACGTCGAAACTCCACAACCGGATGCAGTTTAACGTCATACCCAGGACAGTTATTATTATTATCATCATTATTATTATTATTATTATTATTATTATTATTATTATTATTATTATTATTATTATTATTATTATTATTATTATTATTATTATTACTATCAATTTCTTTAAAAGTTGGCTAAAAACTACAATAGCTATGATTAAAAGCTAATTTATGCCAACTAAAAAATTACAATGTACAAGAGCGAATAGTAGTTAAAATGGTAAATTAGAAAAATAAACAATGAATTGCTCAGCATAAAAAATCAAAGAAGTTAAAATCAAATGAAGCCTAAGTTTGGGACAAAAGTTTGGCATAATCGGCAGTGGCAGCTTTCTCCAGATCAAGATTTGATTTTGTTTTTAAACTCAGTAAGAGATGCAGAATCTTTGATAAATTGTGGAACGGTAGCCCAGACTTGCGGGCCTTCTAAAGCGAACGGTTTCTGAGCCATATGTAACAGTTTTAATCCTAGGAAGAGAAAAGTCGTTAGAGCTCCTCAGATTTTATTGACTTTCTTGTTGACAAAAAATCTCTCTCATAAAAGCTGGATTCAAGCCACTTTTGGTCTTATACATTTCCGTCATGAGGTTCTGCAAGTTTCTCTGGTGCACAGTTATTGATCTATCCTTTTCCATTAAAACCTCAAAGCTGGATTCATAGTCCTGGCAAGTAGCTCTTAGTTCTCTCTCTTGAATTTTATCAATTTTGTGACGAAGTTTTCGGCTGTGGAACATCCACGCCAAGGGACAGTATTGAAACTGGCTATTTATAAAAGCTCTCATTAAGTACCGTAATTTGCCTTGATCCATGAAGGTGGCAATACGTGAGAGAGCATACAGTTTATTGCTAGCCTTTTGACAGAGCCCGGCAACATGATGTTCAAATGTCAACTTATTGTCTATAGTAACACCTAACAGCTTTTCCTGAGTGCTATTCTGCACAGATGCATTACCAATCATAATGGTGACCTGTTCGTCACGAGAGGATGAGTGTTTTGATGCTACTTATCACGCTTACGGTTTGCTTGTTTTGAGGAAAGAATTTTCAGTCGCTTGGTCGCCATTCTTGGCGTTGCAAGAGCAAGATCGAAGGAAGCAATGATGCAAATCGAATCAACAATGGATTCAATAACATCAAGCATTATCAATTGAAATACGTCAAGCCAGAAAACAATACTGCCTTTGTGTGTTGCTGTGGGAAACAATGTAAAGGACAAAGGGGCTTGCGAATTCATCAACGAACGTGTTAAATAATTGCGGGCCTTGCGAAAACAGTAAACAGGGAAATTTTGAACGAACTTTCCAACGAAGGAAACTTGGAGGATCATGATGTGGATGTCATCTTAACTGAAAACCCGTTCCTGAAGCCTGGAGTATAATTACCAAACACAACAACTGAATGGTCAACTGCCAACGCATACTTCCAAGCGCGTTTTGGCTCAGCTAATAACCCTGACGACGGAAATCTCGGTGATCGTGTAGCTGAAATGAACCAGGTTATTTACAACTATTTCAAGGAAAATTACAGCCTAGCCAAGGGAATCGACCATCACCTAAAATATCTCGAAAATAAGTACTCTGGACTTGCCAAAAACCAACTAAAAAGCATTAAGATATCTAAAAGGGTTAAACAGCGACGATCATGACATATCGGGTGAGATAAAGTTTCTGTCTCGCTTAATTCGGTCACATCTTACAAGGAATAGGATTGGGTCGTCATCGTTTGAAAAATTTGATCATGACAAAGTCTTTTGATCATGATCATGAAATACAACGAGGATTTTGGTCATACGTGAAAAGAGTAATTGATATTAAGGACGTTATCTTGCCACTCTTTAATTCAGATACATGCTCTCATTATTTCCGAAAAATTTTCAAGAGAACTGTCAATCATGTGTTCACACTTCCTTCCTGGATACCAGAGTTCCCTGAACCAACAAGGTGTGTCTTTAACTCTAGTTTGCCAACGTATCAAGAAATAACCAGAACTGTTCGACGTATGAAAGCGGGTAAATCACCGTGCCCCCTAGACCAGATATCAGTTATTGTTCTAAAAAGATGCCCTTATCTGAGAACCTACTTAACTGCCATCTTTCAGAAAGTCTGGCTAACGAAGCAGATTCCTTGTGCTTGGAAAGCAGCTACAACAATTTGAATACATAAAAAAGGCGTAGCTAGTGATCCAGGAAACTTTAGGCCAATCACACTCCAGCCAATCTGTTTAAAAGTGTTCACATCAGTACTTCGAAATCGCTTATTTGAGTATGTTAAGAACAATAACTACATCGAATGCTGCATACAAAAAGGCTTTGTTCCAAAAATGTCTGGCACTTTTGAGCATACAGCTTTACTTTCACATTTAGCTAGGCGTAGCTAGTGATCCAGGAAATTTTAGGCCAATCACACTCCAGCCAATCTGTTTAAAAGTGTTCACATCAGTACTTCGAAATCGCTTATTTGAGTATGTTAAGAACAATAACTACATCGAATGCTGCATACAAAAAGGCTTAGTTCCAAAAATGTCTGGCTCTTTTGAGCATACAGCTTTACTTGCACATTTGATCCGCGATGCAAAACTAAAACAGAAGTCCATTGTCATCACTCTCTTGGACCTTAAAAATGCGTTTGGAGAGGTACAACATAATCTGATTCATACCATCTTGAAATATCATCACGTACCAGACCCCTTTACTTCAATCGTCAAGAATTTATATGACGGTTTTCGCACCAGTATTACAACAAAAGATTACGCAACCCCCTTCCTACGAATTGAGAAAGGAGTCTTACAAGGTGACTGCTTGAGCCCCTTATTGTTCAACTTATGCATGAATTCCTTTATCCAGTCCATCAAAACGAGGGAGTTCGAACAGTTAAGCTACGGATCAAGCAAACTTCGAATGCCAAGGCATTGGTTACAGTTTGCTGACGATGCAGTTGCAGTCTCTGCCACAGATAAAAATGTTCACATACTCTTTCTCAAAGCAGACTTTGAATGCAAAGACCGTCCTCTTCTTCGTCTTAGGAAATTTTCGTCTCAAACACAAGTCGGTCTGACCGGCCTGCCTAAAGAGCTAAAGACCTGTGGAAGTGTTTAAAGTCTCTTGGATTGTCGTCAGGAAACAACTCGCCCTCTAAAATTTGTTTAAATGAGAAAGAGAGATCATCTTTCGAGGATAAAACAAATGCTGAAATTTTTAAGGACTTTTTTCAAATCTAGCCTCAGCTCTAGTAAAGAAACTTAATCCATCCCCACATAGACTAGATAGTACGCGAAAGTATTATCAGCACTTGAACCTTACTGAACCTTTTTCACTGCTTCCCACATCCACTGACAATGTCCTCAAACTCTTAGAAGAGATAAACCCCTCAAAAGCGAGAGGTTTGGATAATATTGCAGGGAAATTCCTCAAAGACGTTGCAACCGCCCTAGCCGAGCCGATAACCGAGTTATGTAATCTCTCAATCCTACAATCAAAATTTCCTGACGGTTGCAAACAAGCAAAACTAAAACCACTTTTCAAAAAGGATCGAAAGATGATCCCAAAAACTATCGACCAATTTCTTTGCTTCCACAACTCTAACAAATTATTGAAAAAATCATCCATGGTCAAGTACAAAAGTACCTAGACGAAAAGAAAATATTGTATAGATACCAATCTGGCTTTCGCGCTCATCACTGAACAGAGACCTGCCTATCTTACTTGAGTGATAAGATCCTTCAAGGATTTGAAGCTAAGATGTTTACAGGCATGGTCTTAATTGACCTTCAAAAAGCATTTGATACAATTGACCCCGAAATTTTCCTAGACAAAATGACTTGCCTTGGCTTTAGTAATTCTACCATATGATGGTTTAAATCTTACCTTCAGGACCGATCGTTTACTGTCAACATAGGAATATTCAAATCATGGAAATCTATCATGCGGGGTTCCTCAGGGGTCAATTCTTGGTCCTCTCATATTTCTTCTTTACGTGAATGACATGGCAGGGGTGGTTGACTGTGACCTACTTTTGTACGCAGATGACTCTTGCTTAATATTTAGAGACAAAAGCATCGAGCAAATAGAAATCAATTTGAATAGAAATTTAACACGCTTTGCGATTGGTCCTTAAAAAACAGGCTGAGTATTCATTTTGGAGAAGACAAAACTAAGTCCTTTCTCTTTGGGCGTAACAATTGCAAGAACCTTAAAAAACTAGATATCAGGAGAGGTGACATAATGATAAAACAACATTCAACAGTCACATATCTGGGATGTATCCTGGATGAAAATCTCTCTGGGGAGTCAATGGCAACTAGGATGCTTGGAAAGATAAATGGCAAGCTAAAATTTTTGTACAGAAAACACAACTTCCTGGATGGTTCCCTTCGAAGGTTGCTTTTGAATGCCATTATTCAACCCCATTTTGAATACGCATGCACCTCGTGGTACCCAATGTTGCATAAGAGGCTGTCCAAAAAAATCCAAGCTGCCCAAAACAGATGCATTTGCTTTTACCTGAAGTTAAAAAATACATCCCATATCGGCGCTGCAGAATTTAAGGCTATAAATTGGCTCCCCACAAAGAATAGGATGGATCAATGTGTTTGTATTAATGTAATGAAGTTTTTTAATGGTACAACTGCCCCAGCCTACAGCGCCGAAATATTCCATCCAGCCTACTTAGGCCTAATAACGCAAAGATCTAAGTTTAAATTAGAAATTCCTTTTCGCAAAAGTACTTCTGGACAGAAATGCTTATCTTACCTGGGGCCGAAAATATGGAATAGTCTTCCATCTGACCTAAAATCAGCTAACAATCCGAATACATTCAACATAAGATCAAAGGAAATTTTTTCCAAAAAATACAGAAAGAGGAAGATGACATAGAGAAGCGTCGCCCTAAATGGTCGGGTTGTGAGATAAAATTGATTTAAAGATAAGGAGAGGACAGCAAATAACGATAAAAATGTTCACATACTCTTTTTCAAAGCAGACTTTGAATGCAACGACCGTCCTCTTCTTCGTTTTAGGAAATTTTCGTCTCAAACACAAGTCGGTCTGACCGGCCTAATCTTCGGCATGGCGTCTAATTTGGACGTACCCTAAACTCATAACACCGCCTTCGCAATTACCTCGTCGAACTTGTCGCATCCCAAGGAATCCTGAGTGAGAGTTTTGATCTATGAGTACCGGGGGGGGGGCAATAAGAAGGTCTTAAGAGATGTTTTGAAAGACTTTAAGTTGGTGAGGATTTTTACAGTGATTACAAAACAATTTTTAGTTAAATATTCATAAATCTTGATATATGAAATGATATAATAGGATAGGAAAGGAATGGAAGAAAACAGTGGCAAGGCTAATGTCTTGAATAAGACGGAAAAGCCAGTAAGAAGAAGAAGATAATAGGATACCATCACAAATGATATCAACAACGCAGTTATTGAGTTATTGACAACGAATTCAAGACTTGAATGATTGAAAATTATGATTCGTTACCAAATACCCTTAAGTGCCGCATTGCCGGGGGTGTGGGAGCTGTGATTTATAGTGTATGGTGGCCAAAAGTTAAGGTACCACAAAGTTCAGAGCCATGTTTTCTCCAGAACAACAGGAGTGTAATTCTACATTCCAAGCATCAAGAAATCCTTGAGAATCTAAGAAATTCATCAGAAACTTTTTGGTGGCAAAATTGTCCTATGATCTAAGAAACTTGCTACCAGCCCGATACTTTAGTTTTCTCTAAAAGCTTTGCTCGCAATCATTCAGGAAATTGTTTCAAAATCCATGTATCTCATTTAAAATAGAAACAGTCACTTTGTTTGTACGCTTCTTTATTGAACCCCCTAACTCGTCAAACTGTGCTTTTGACCTCGTGACTTCTGACAAGTCTGGTTGACAGTGAAACCAGCAAGAGAGTTCAGGATCCCATGGCTGACCAATAGGGGCGAAGGTAGGCCAGTCAGACTACTGCTGAAAGAAAACCCCCGGCTCCATTACCAGTTGCAAATTTTTTTTATTTTGCTTTGAAAGTTACATTTTGAGGGTTGGAGTTTCCCATAAATAAACCGTAGTTGTGCTTTACTTCCAATCCCGAAGCAACATGAAGAGAATAAATCTGGAGCTTGGAAAACAGAAAGGGAACAAAATACACTCACCTGCATCCATTTCAAGTACATGGTGTCCCAGAAAAATTGTGCCCAGTTTGCCTGAAGATTGCGACAAAGCAACAAAAGATTCTCACTAACCTTTTCCATGATGTTGCTCTTCAGATGTTCAATTAAAGTTTGCCACTGTCCCCGTGAAAATCCGTTGAAAAATGATGGAGCTATGACTTTCAGAAGAACAAATTTGCCTGTTGACTGAATCCAGCGGTCGGCCATTTTATCTTACTATTTTGCAACGATAAACAGCTTCATGGATGAACTGAAATAGCAGCTTCTAATGTCATAGCTCTCACGAAAATTCCAATAATCATCAGAGAGTTCAACTATTTTGTACCCCACGATCTTTGATGGAATACAAAAATGAAGATAAGAATTCCCAAGGCAGTAAAACATCAAAGGTTTCGACAAAAATATATTTCAAATTAAATTTGTCGCCTTCCCTATATAGATTTCTTCCTTAATTTGTTACAAGCAATTGTTGATTTACTACCGAAGACAATGAACTAAAAGAAACAAGAGAGGCAAAAGATTTTGAACTGATCAATAAACTAAATAATTGGTTCAAACACTCCTCACACCTGCAAACAAAACGTGACTATATGTTTGTCATTACCGTTTGGTTGTTTATTATCTTGGGGCACTTGTCTTCGTTTTGACATTCAATCAAGGGTCATGGGGTACGAAATAGCTGAACTCTCTGATGATTACTGAAACTTTCGCGAGAGCTATGAAATTGGAAGTTACTGTTTCAGCTCATCCATGAAGCTGTTTACCGTTGCAAAATAGTAAAACAAAATGGTCGACCGCTGGTTTCAGTCATCAGGTAAATTTGGCCTTCTAAACGTCATAGCTCCATCATTTTTCAACGGATTTTTCCGGGAATGGTAGCAAACTTTAATTGAACATCTGAAGAGCAACATCAAGTAAAAGTATGGTGAGGACCTTTTGCCGCTTTGTCGCAATCTTTAGGCAAACGGGGCACAAATTTTCTGGGACACCCTGTATGTATTTTCAAAACATTCCTCGCAGCAAAGTTATGCAGTTTAAAACTAAAACAAAACAAGAGAGAATTTCTTAGATGGTGTCAGCAAATAATTTTCGCGCTCTTTCGAAAAAAAGCTAGACCCAAACTCCTTCTGACACGAAGTTTTTGCAGCGAGGTTAAAACATGGTGAAAACGTAGGGTGACCATTTAGGGCGATGCCTCTCTATACGTCTTCTACTAAGACCCTTCCTCATTTCTCCCAGCCATGTTTCCGTCGCACAAACCGTTTTCGTACTGATAACTACAGTACTTTCCTGTTTTTTTTCTTTTTTCTTTTATCTTTCTTTTGTTAAACCAGCACCTCTAAGGGGACCATTATGGAAATAAGGACAGCTTGACCCTTCAATGCTATCCCTGCCACTGTAATTAGGGGTGTTTTTCTTTCACGTTTTTAAACCTTAAAGTATTGTATTGTATCTAAATTTTATATTTATTTTAATAACTTGTATATATTTCTATGTGACAAATGATACATACATACATACCTAATCTTCGGCATGGCGTCTAATTTGGACGTACCCTAAACTCATAACACCACCTTCGCAGTTACCTCGTCGAGCTTGTCGCATCGCGAGGAATCCTGAGTGAGAGTTTTGATCTGTGAGTACCGGGGGAGCAATAAGGAGGTCTTAAGAGATGTTTTGAAATACTTTAAGTTGGAGAAATACCTTAATTTTCCTATGATCTAAGAAACTTGCTACCAGCCCGATGCTTTAGTTTTCTCTAAAAGCTTTGCTCACAATCATTTAGGAAACTGTTTCAAAAATCCATGTATCTCACTTAAAATAGAAACAGTCCCTTTGTTTGTACGCTTCTTTATTGAACCCCCTAACTGTGCTTTGACCTCGTGACTTCTGACTTGTCTGGTTGACAGTGCAGCCAATAAGAGAGTTCAGGATCCCAAGGCTGACGAATAGGGGCGAAGGTAGGCCAGTCAGACTACTACTGAAACAGAACCCCCAGCTCCTTTACCAGTTGCAAATTTTTTTTATTTTTCTTTGAAAGTTACATTTTGAGGGTTGGAGTTTCCCATAAATAAACGGTAGTTGTGCTTTACTTCAAATCCCGAAGCAACATGAAGAGAATAAATCTGGAGCTTGGAAAACAGAAAGGGAACAAAATACACTCACCTGCATCCATTTCAAGTATGTATTTTCAAAACATTCTTCGCAGCGAAGTTATGCGGTTTAAAACCAAAACAAAACAAGAGACAATTTCTTAGGTGGCGTCAGCAAATAATTTCGGGCTCTTTCGAAAAAAAAGCTAGACCCAGACTCCTTCTGACACGAAGTTTTTGCAGCGCGGTCAAAACGTTGTGAAAACCTAGGGTGACCATTTAGGTCGACGCCTCTCTATCAGTCCCTGGCGGCCAGTCCTATTCAACCAAAGAGAGAATAGGAAAGTTGCACTGTGATTCATAATGGGTCCCAAATGGTAAGGTAAGTTACGGAAACTGAATGTGCAATTTGGGAGTTCAGTTCCCGTTATTTACCATTTGGGACCCATTATGAATCACAGTGCAACTTTCCTATTCTCTCTTTGGTTGAATAGGACTGGCCGCCAGGGAATGATAGAAACGTTGTTCCAGAATAAACTCACAACTCTAACTATCAGTATGTGCTCGAACCCTTATTATCTCCACATAAACTAGGATTATGTACATAAACCTATATCATGTCGACATTATATGGGTTTTCACTGCATAAGTAGGTAGGTTTATGTCCACATAACCCATAATATGTGCACATAAACTATGATTATGTTACATAAACCTATATTATGTCGACATAATCATAGTTGAATTTTATCGAGAAAAAACCACGATGGCAGGCTGTGCGTCGGATCTTCCTTGGGCGAAAGATGCTCGCAGCGAAGGACGAGTGAAAATATTAGACGGCAGGAACACCACAATACGACGCAAAATAAATGACGACTATTATTTGGCTTAAATATTGATTATATATATTGTATATAAGAGCTGATATTTCGCCTCGGCATACGAGGCTTCCTCAGAGATAAACTAACGTGAGCTAATCATAGTTTATGTCCATAATCCTAGTTTATGTGCACATAATCCTAGTTTATGTAACATAATCCTATATTATGTCATTTTTTTGCAAATGGCGTTCCATAGACATCAATCTGAATCACTGTAAGCCTTAGTTATGATCTGATGCCAAACAAGAGTTGGGTAAAACATTCTTCATCTTGGTCATGCTCAAATCTTGGAGCAACTAGTAATGAGGCCAATTCAGCATATCATCTGCGCCAGACGGGCGTGTCAGCAAAACAGCAAACGTTTCATCTACAGTAAAAACCCGCGTTTAAGAACCTACAATTTTGCAAGTCAGCATGATTAAGTTCTTATATATTGAGTATTTAGTGGGAAATTAGGCTGTTCAGGTTCTTGAATTGGTTCTTATTGCATTCTGGACTTTCAGATATTTCTTTTGCTCATACTGAAACTTCAAGCTCATTGTTTACTGTCAGTGCAGAGGCACCTGAGTTCATGAGGCTTCATTCACAACAGCAGTGTGTGAAAGAATCAGAATTTTTGCAGAATACAATGAAAAGCTCTCAAAGCATCTTTATATTTCTTTGCAAGATGCTCATGTGGCAGTATCAGTCCGTATAGGTTAAATGGCAAAGCAACTGGAGTTTTGATGAACTCTACGAAAAAGAACCTATTTCAAATTTCAGGCTGAATGGGTTCATATATATTGGGGGTCTAATTTTAAAATTTCAGGCTGTAGGTTCTTAATCACTAGGCTCTTATACGCGGGTTTCTACTGTATCTACTCATTCGTACCCAATGTCTGTACATAATGATGTGATCTTCAGATGGAGCCTTGTCGCTTAAAGCCTTGCATCGATACAGTGAGATTTCCAGTGATATAAAACCACAAAACCTTGACTTGTTTGAAATGATAGCAGGTCTAGTAGTGGCAATGGAACAAAATGGCGAACAAGACAGTGTGCTCAGGGGCGGCTGGCCCTGCTATTAGTGCTATTAGTCTAATAGCAATTTTTTCCCAAAGATTGTACAATGTATTTGTCCATATTCACTTGGCTGTGTTGTAGGATCTTTACAATCAGTTACAAACAAATGCTCTCAACGCTTTCAATTGGTTATTGTTGGTCTTCTTTGAGACAAAATTCCTGTTAACAATACCAATGACGGACGCTGTTCTTTCACTGAAAGAAGTTGGCCACGCCATTAGTTTTCTGGTTCTAATAGCAGCAAGTTCCTATCAAAGATACCGCAGAGCAGTAATCCCTTGTTTTCATCTGTCAGTCAAATCTTTCAACAATGACTCAACGCAGCCATGCTATTAGTTTTCCAAATCTAATAGCAAGAGGCAGATCCAGTTACAAGCCTTGCGAAGTTCGCACAAAAATCGTAAACAACTGTGAATTTAGTTTGTTGAAATGTGCTGTTTTGTCGCTAGACTCGACAGGTCTTCTCTTTGGAAGGGTTGCTAAGGATTTTCCTTTCCTTGAACAAGAGAAAAGTATCAAGATAGAAGGCATGAAAAGAGTTTACACTATTTGTACAAGTGTTACAACTGAAAATCAGTACACAAAATCTTCGCATGAAGTTATGATGGTGGAGAGGACAGTAGCTACTTTTTCTAGCTTGGTTTGTTGTGGTTGGTAGTTCGAAAGAATAATGCGATGAAAACCCCTTTCCAGATGGCAAGCAAAAGTCGAAAGTCGATCTTGGTTGAAATATGATCTTGGTCGCTTCGCTTTGGCTGTTCATGCTATTTGCTATTAGAATCGCGATTCTAATAGCACGGCGGCTCTCCTATTGTAGGCTGAAAGCCGCAAATCATTGATTCAATCTACTGCCAGGCTTTAGCTCGCAGCCCTTCAGGATATCACCTCAAGCCGTACCGTCCTATTTCTGTGATCAGCACATTCAATCAACCAGCGGAAGAAGGTGCTTTGAAACTGTACCACTAGAATATTCATTATTTCATCGTCCCACCTTACCCCTTGGATTTTCACAGAACCACTGCAGTAAATATCTTTTGTCTAGGGCTAAACTTAGTTCAATTCGCACAAAAGCAAACGCGCTTCAAGAACCTTTTCCAAGGAAAAGGACGTTTCTCTTGGAGACCTAGGGGCAGGGCCCAAAAAATATTTCCAAGGCCACGCCCCCGGAGCCATGTCCTTGGCTTGCTTGGCTCGCAGTTAATAGCAAATCGTTCTTGCTCCCAGCCGCCCCTGAGCGTGCTTGCGTTCCGCGGGGTCTGCAACCACGTGTTGGTACCTAAGAGATTTATCCACTTCCAGAGGGACACGATTGATAAATAAATTAATTTCTCTTTCTCCTTCATCGTTGCCCTCTAGGGAATGGTGGAGAAGGAAAGTCTGTCTTTGAGCAAAACCAATCATTCATTAGGAAAAGACAGTGTTATTAAGTAACATGTTAAATTAGATACTATACTGGCGTAAATGGGGTTTTGGAAATGCGATAGTGGCAAGAGTGAAAACCCTGTGTAGTAAAAAACGACTAGGAAGGAGGCATGGCCGACAAATCACCTACACAACCTACTTAGCTACGCCCAAACTCTATACTCAATAGAGTTTTACCATACTCAATAGTAGTGAGATAAGAAACCTACAACTCTATACTTAATAGAGTTTACCTACATTCTATACTTAAAGAGTATACCATGCTCAGTATGGTATATGGTATGTCGGCAAAGGCTCTATGATGAACTAGGCTGGGAAACCCTTTACCACAGGCGGTGGTATAGACGTTTGTGTCATTTCTTTGAATTAGTGAGGTCTCACTCACCCGAATATTTGTTTTCAGAAATCCCTCCGGAGCGTCAAGTAATGTACAGTCTTAGAAACCCGAGGGTTTACGATGAAAATATTGTACGAACTGTTCGATTTTCTAACACGTATTTCCAGAACTCACTCCATGAGAGGAACTTACTTGACAACGAGATTAAAAGTTCTAGGTCAATTTCTGAGTTTAAGCGAAAACAGCTTCAGATTATAAAACCTGTGAAAAACTCCTTGTACAACATTTCTGATATAGATGGTATTTAGTATCTGACTAAACTTCGATTGAAATTTAGTGCTCTTAATGAAAACAAATTCAGACATAGATCTGATTGCTTAAACCCCTGTTGCACCTGCGGCGAAGCGGTAGAGGATAATGAACACTTTTTCTTGCACTGCCCTCGCTTTGAGATGATGCGCAGAGATCTCCTTGGTCAACTTTCGGACATTCCCGGGATTGATATTACAGTAATGGATTCAAAATCCTTATGCCAATTGTTGTTGTTTGGTAGCACCAATTTAACCGTTTTTGAAAATCGTATTGTCCTAGAAGCGACGATGGCATATATAAAAGCAACAAAAAGATTTAGTTAGGGCTTCTCTGCTTTCTGCTCTGGTGGGCGCGGGGAGTCGCTTTCGAGGGTGATCTCTGGGGGATTGGTTTCTTTGGGGGTGCGGCGTAGTCGTATCCTTCGAGGAGCTAATTCCTCACAGCCCTAACGACGTTTTACACATAAAACCCATACCAACTTTGTGATCCCTGGGGGCGCCTGTCCGTGCTCGTCGGGGTGGGGGCGGAGTTGCCTTAAAAATTATATGAGTAGATCGCAGCACGCAGTCTTTCCGTTCTTCGTACTCTATTGTTGTTTTATTGTAATGTTTTGTTGAAAAAACTATTCTAGCTTTTGTATATTTATTTAAGTGCTATTCGCAGTGGGAGCTCGATGACCATGTGTCTATTTCCACTGTGAATAGCACAATGTATCTTGAGTTTGGTTTATCTGTGTCTGTATTTTAATTTTATTGATTATAAAAAGAAATGCTCAGTATGGTACGGGTTCAAACAACCTAACACCTTATGCTACCGTACTCAATTGTTAGCGAAAATAAGGTGGCTTGTTTGTGTGCACACTTAGAATATGAGAAGTTTCGGCCATGCCCATCCTAGCTTTAATTGTTTAGAGCAGATCGCTCAACGACTGATGTAGAATTTTTAACAAGTCAAAAAATTAATGTAGGATGCGATGTCGAATGGGATTGAGAGTATCAGGGATACACTCCGCGCCGTGGAGTCGCATTTCGGATATACAATTCCTACCTATAGACGCTTTAATCACTCGATACGCTAGTCATTGTTGGAACGACCTGAAAATGAAAACTAAACCAAGCATAACTGTCTCATCTCACACAATTAGAGGACAACAAAAGAAATCTAATTTGGCAATGCTCTCTCTCTACTTATTCAGACCATCTAATGGAAGAATTATAGGCACTCTTTGATGTAGAAATTTCCCACAAGCGATGTGCCAAATCCAAAAATAAGTTTGAAAGCCCCCTTAATATGTGACAGTCACGACCATCGAATACAACAATAGAATACATAGTTACCACATGATGCTCAGAAATATCAACCAATTAGCATCAACCTCAAAGGCATCAGAAAACCCTATAAAACTCGAAAGGGGAAGCTAGACTGCTCAATATTTTCAAAATGCCGAAAGAAAAACCCCACCCACCTCTCCCTTTGATCATTTGAACGTTATCCACCCTTATTTCATCATCTGGACTTCCTATCGGTGGCTTATTTTCATTAAACAGCATTCAACAGCCAAATCCAGCCTCTATCCATTGAATGACATTGCCTTTGCCAACTTTGGCATGCGATTGATAAGGTGGGTTAAATTCTTGCAAAATGTTTCCTAACATTTTGACTGATCTTAAAAGTAGTCGCTTTTCCCAGCGCTGCCCTATGTTCCTCCGTTGTACGGGTTACATGTTTCTTATTAGGTCACGTAGAAATATCAATTAACCACATTCATATCTTGATATGAATAACAATAGAACATGGCGATGAAGTACAATTACTAGCATAAATGCTTGTATTATTCAAGGAAGGTGCTTTTTGCTTCATTTTCATGCAAAATTCTTGTTTTCATTTGAATAGTTACAGGCTGATTCAACAGGAAAGCTGAATTGGTTATGTTTTTTTTTCAAATCTCTAATGTATACATAATTTTTGAATAAGAAACAAGCCTTTCTAAGACCTGGACCAGTTTCTTATGAAGGGGGGGGGGTATTATTTCCAAAATCAAGGTCTGGTGTTTCTTAAATTCACACTTCTTATATGCGGGACATCATTGTAGTAAAAATTCTTTATGCATAGGTCTATTTTTGGCGGAAAAGCATAAGTTGAAATGATGATGAGACACCCAAGGAAAGATTGCAAAACGAGCAAATATTCTGTCATAAACAACTTTTTGGAAATTTTAATTGAATTTTACTATTTGTTTGTAGGTAATGTTTTGAAGTAGCCCTGCTTAGCATGTTTCAGATAACCATTGTATGTATTTCGATCGGAATGTAAATAGATTGTTTCGTGAATTTGCAAAATTTTTTCAAGGAAGGATTTCAAACTTTGTGTAACTTTCAATATTTTTAAGTGACTATGCGATTTTAAATAGGAATTGTCTTTATTTACAAAATTTAGATAAATGATGACATCATTTCAAGTTGATTGGTGCAATGACTTCAGTTAGTAGATCTGCGTTAAATTCGCACCAAAGTGATTGTGCCATTTTAAAAGTAGCAATTTCAACAAAAAGAGTGTTCTAAAGGTCAGAAGGGTAGCAACTTCAACAGTAACTGGAAATTTTGTCCTCACCTTACGTCAATATTTTTGCTGCAGGCTTCCCCTCGGATAACTCTGGACGATCAGCACGTGAGGAAGATAGTGAAAGATATAAAGAGTTTAGAGCCAAGTGGTGCCTATTTTGATTCTGCACAGATACAGGTATTCTTTTTTATTCACTGTATGAAACGTATTGAAATGTTTCAAATCGCAGTTGTCAAGACAAACGGCGTATCCGTTCAAGATTCAATACCCTTAGGGTTTGTGGCTGAAATGAGAACGTCGATTAAGTTTTTGTTTACCGATTTCTAGTCATGTGCCAATAAGCAAATTAGCAATCGTTTCTATTCCTACTTTAGTGACATCACTGGTACCTTATTTCTTAATGAGCCTGATACGTTGACAGGTCGTACCATTAAATGATCCCGTACTGAACGCAGTGAGAAGATGCGAGAACCATCCTTTATTAATAGAATGGAAAATAGAGTTAGGACTGAAGAAGCATTACTTGAATTTTGACCTGTCACTTCTTTAGAAGTATGGAATAAAATCAATCAGCTAAATCAAAAAAGAGTGAATAAAAAAGACTGGTGGGGGCCTTTCAACAAACATAGTTAAATCTACTTCTTACAGTTGCGTAGATTATTTTACTTTTTTGTAAATCAGATGTTAAACTGGCTTTAAGTAGCGCACTCATCTGAATAAACCATGGACGCACAATAAACTTGTATCCTCTACGAGAACACTTTTAACTCCTGTAAAAGAACATCAATAATATAAGATAAGCCTGTAACTGGAGAGTAAGCTGTTAAACCTGCAAGAAGATCGAGTAATCAGTTATCAACAACGTTATTACACCAAATATGCGTTTCGTCGCAAGCTCTTCAGTTTGGCTCACGTGAAGGATAGACAAATGAAACGACCGGGCTGTTTTTATACCGAACAAAGCAAAGGATATTTGAGAATTACGTGAGCGACTGATCGGCTTGATATCAAACAAAAGCCATCCAATCAACAAGCGCCAAAACTTTTGGCGCCAACATAAGAATAGGTGCAGAGTGAAAACAAACTCCTTCTGTCGGCAAAGCGAGGGATCCCGAAGTTCAATAAACACAGCTTCTAAAACGTTAAGATGAAGTGCAGATCTTGCCCTACACAAAATACGGAAACAATCCTCGTTGTAGCTGTTGCCACACTCGACACTACTCAGTAGGCCGGTACCGATCGCAGAGTCACTTTCAGGTGTACAAGACAGGGCCCAAAGACAAGACAGGGCCCAAAGAATTGTGGCCAGAGATAGTAGCATAACCATGAAATGGGACAGCCTCGAACAAACGCGAAGGAAACGTATCTCAATTGATGTTTTCAAGTCAGTCAATGGAATCTGCACGGAATCGCTGAAGAACATCTTCAAAAAATTTGATCATGGCAAAAACACACGTGGAAATGGATCTCTCCTTGTACTTCCAAAAGTGAGATGTAAGTCAGGAAGAAAAACTTTTGCTTTTCAAGAAGCGTCAATATACAATAACCTACCAAGTGACGTCAGAAATGAAAAGTACTTTGTCAATTTTAAAAGGAAAATAAACACACTTTGTTTTTAAATTCAGAACCTGATTGTTAGTAAGTTTTTTACAGTTTTTACTCGATCTCTTGTCAGTTTGATCCTTTTACTCCTAATTTTTAGTTTCAACAGGACCCTTGTTGATAGCAGTAACATCTTTACTGAAAAGGTTATCCTGTATAAATATGGTATATTATTATTATTATAGAAATTACGCACAATATACAGTTTCTATATATTGGAGTCAATCTTGAATATCAAGTTACAACAAGTATCCTCAGACTTCAAGAACCTTCCTCAAAATTCTTGCTGTTCCCAGTAACACTGATTTCTGGATTTGCGATGCCTTTAAAGGAATTCCAATTTCCTTCAAGTTGTCCTTTAACCGAGCTGGTATCGTTCCCAACACTCCAATTACAATTGGAATGACTTTCACTTCCATACTCCATATCTTGCGGAGTTCTCTGGCTAAGTCCTGATATTTAACAACTTTTTCATCTTCCTTTTCTTTCACTCTTTTATCTCCAGGGCACGCTACGTCAATGAGCTGGCAGGTTTTCTTATCCTTATCCACTACTACAATGTCTGGTCTCCTTGCTGTTATATAATGATCCGTTTGGATCGTAAAGTCCCACAAGATCTTACATTTATCATTTTCAACTACACTTTGTGGATTGTGTTCGTACCAATTCTTTTCATGCTGTAAGTCATTTTTCCTACAAAGTTCCCAATGCAATGCTTGCGCCACCTTGTCGTGCCTTGCCTTGTATTCCAGCTGTGCCAATTTACTGCATTGACTAGCAATATGGGTCACTGTTTCATCTGCCTCCTTACACAATCTGCACAAGCTGCAATCACTGGTCTTATCTATTTTAGTCTTGATGATATTCGTACGCAATGCTTGGTCTTGGGCTGCTGTTAATAAACTCTCTATTTCTTTTTTTAATGTACCTTCTCTTAGCCATATCCACGTGTCCATACTTTTGACGTCTTCTGTTTCTCGAAGATATTGCCCATGTAGCGGTTTTTCTTTCCACTCAGACACCCTTGCTTCTACCCGTTTCCTTTTCACTGTTTCAGTACTCTCTTGCTCTATTATCTCACATCCCCTTGCCCCTTCTATCAATTTATCTTGACTTTCGTTGACATAGTTATTTAATCCCAAAATGGCAAGCTCCACACAGTCTTCTATTCCAATCAGTCCTCTACCTCCCATTATTATTATTATTATTATTATTATTATTATTATTATTATTATTATTATTATTATTATTATCACCATCATTATTATTATTATTATTATTATTATTATTATTATTATTATTATTATCATTATTATTATAATTATTATTACTATTATTATTATTATTATTATTATTATTTTGACATAGAACAGTTGTGTTGTTTTTATTATTATTATTATTGTTATTATTTATTATTATTATTTCAGTAATTATCACAGTGTAACTGGTAATGCATTGTCCACTTTCAGGTTACATCCCGTAACTTAAGAAAGTGTGCGTACTGTCTGTATCGAAAACATAAATAAGTCTTCCTGCTATTCATTCTCTTAGGTCCAGTACTTTTCTCACAATCCTGGCCATGCCTATGAGGCATGCTTTCTGTAATGGTTGTACTCCTGGGTCAAAGTCTAATGCTGCAATGTAACTCTTGAATCGTTTTGAGACTACTCCAAGTGCGCCTATAACAACTGGTATTATTGCAACTTTCTTTACATAGTCCTTCCACATTTTCAAGATTTGGTACTTTAGTTCGTTGTAATGGTCTAGCTTCTCCTCCTCTTTCTGCTTCACTCAAGTGTCAAATGGGCATGCCACATCGATTATTTGGCAGGTCTTTTATTATTATTATTATCATTATTATTGTCAAAATTGTTTCTGTTGCTTTTTCTTGAGTCCTCTATGCTGCTGGCTAATGGCTAGGCAGACTATTTTTGTTGTTATTGTGTCTTTTACTAATTTGTTTTTCTTTTCTAAGATGACATTTCAGTTTTTTTCATAGTTCTATTTTCTTTCGTAAAGAGTTTTAACAATCTCGCAGTTTTGGCTGAGTACCCATTTTTGACATTGTTCGATTACTAATTTTGCCTCCTCTCCTTCACATAGTCTCTTGATTTGACACTCCAATTGCTTGCAGTAACAGCCTAGAAAGTCGAATACAACATTGATTTGATCTATTTCGTATCCACGATTTAACCGTTCCAGTGATTTTCTCATTTCAAAATACTTGTCCTGTTTTTCTTTCTCTCTCTTGGCAATGCATCCGGGTGCACATATTGTCCCCTCTATCAAACTGATCTTTTTTCCTTCTTTGTCAATTATCAGCATATCGGGCTTAATGGCATTGTTGCTTGGTCTTTTGTCTAAATGTATCGGTATGTCCCACATAATCTTAGCATGATCATTTTCGATGCTTGCAAGAGGTAATGCTTGCTTGTGCCATGGAACTCCACGATTACTTCCATCAAATTCAAACTTTGCTCGCATTAGATGATAAATAGGTCTTAACATTCTATCGTGTCGTGCTTTGTAGAGTGTTTGTGCTAGTGCTGCACAGGAGCACAGCAAATGAACGACTGTTTCTGCTGCTTGCTTACATAGACTGCATGTTGTATTTGCAGTTTCCATCTTTGACGTATACTTTGAATATGCTTTGGTAGGTAGTAACTGTTGCCTTATTGATTCATTTGTCGATAAAACTATATCTGGGATGTTTTTCCAGCTTTGAAATATGTTTCTACTGTTCTTTGATATTTCATCACTATCTAGTATTGATACCGTGTAGAATCCTAACCAAGGTTGGTTTCTAACTTTTTCTTCATATAGTCGTTGGAGGATACTTCCTAGTCTTCGTTGGATTAGTGTATAGTCGTCATCTTTTATCTCCACTCTTTCCTGTTCGTACTTAAATACAGACTTTTCCTCTAAAAAGCTCAAGTCAGCTTTGAAATGTTCTTTTGCGTACCTTGTTGCTTCGACAAAAGTTGACTTGAAGTTCTTTTTGCTTTTGTAATGTTGGAACGAGCGTACCAGCTTCATTCTAGAATCTTTGCTTATGTTAATGTGATGTGCCACTTGAAGCCCCTTCCACTACACTTCTGTGGCAAATAGAGTAGTGCTGTTGATTCTGAGATGCGTTTATTATTATTATTATTATGCAACTCTTCTCATGGTCTTGATGATATACCAGTGTTTTGTCTATGATCAGGCCACCTCCCGTGGCTTGAGATAATAGATCTTTAGTCTTTCTTGCTAAACCGTCATTCCTTTTCTTCTAGTGTTCCATTTCGTCCTATTTGTTGTAGTCCAAAACTTTTCTAATTATTCTGGCAGTACCCAACAAACAGGCTTTCTGCAGAGGATCTAATCCTGATTTGAAGTCAATCTTTTCGAGATATTTTGCAACATTCTTGGTGACTGTTCCTAAAGCGCCAATGACAATTGGTATTATGTATACTTTTGTTACTTCCATGTTCCAAACTTTGAGAAGTTCATACTTCAGATCTGTATAATGCTCAAACTTTTCTTTCTCCTTCTTTTCAACTCTTGTATCGAAAGGGCATGCCACATCAATAACGTAGCATGTTTTTTCTTTCTTATCCAGCAGGACTAGGTCAGGTTTGTTATGGTCAATTTTTATTTCTGTTTGAATGGAAAAGTCCCATAATAGTTTGACCTTTTCATTTTCTAAGACAGCCATTTCTTTATCTACGAAATGTTCATAGCTCTTTGCAGTGGTGGGAAATCCATATGTTTGGCACATCTGCCAGTGTAGGATAGCAGCAACTTTGTCATGCCTTGCTTTTTTATAATCGTTCTGAGCCAACTCCTTACATTCTGATACTATATGGCTTACAGTCTCATCTCTTTCCCCACATAACCTACACGACGGCGAAATGTCTTCTTTGTCAATGTTATGTCTTATCCAATTCGTCCTAATTGCTTGATCCTGCGCAGCCATGATCAGTCCTTCTGTTTCCTTCTTTAAATACCCTTTCTTAACCCATAGCCAACTGTTGTCCTCGTCCCTTACTTCTTCTGTTTCCCTTAAAAAAGCCGAGTGGAGTGGCTTGCTGTAATATCTCTCTTCTCGTGCTCTGGAAGTCTTTCTTTCACAATTACGGGATTCTCATTTTCAGACATAATGTCTTCTTTCACCACCTCTTGTAGTAACAGCTCTTCCTTTCCATTAATGTAGAAACCCAGGCTTGTCTTCTCAAGCATCACACATTCTTCAACACTTATTAACACTTAATAATAATAATAATAATAATAATTATTATTATTATTATTATTATTATCATTATTATTATTATTATTATTATTATTATTATTATTTAGCCTGGTTAGCTTTACATTTTCGTTTGGGTTGACAACGACCTTTGCCGCTATCAGCAGCCCTCTTTATTGCTAGGGGTATGCGTTGTCTCATCCTGTCAACAAGTCTTTGGGGTTTCCCCTACCTACGTAGGGAGCATCGCACTCGCACGAATTCATACACAACATTACTCAAGTAAATGGCAGGTATGACATTCTTTTGGACTTTGGGTAGCATACGATGAGGCTCAAAAATGACCCTAGAGTCGATGGTGCTGTGACAACGATCAATAGCTTTACGAATTTGACCTTCAAACCTGTAAGATACATCACCGATATATGGTAGTCTTATGTACATCGGACATTTGATTGAACCAATAACCTTCTCTGATGACCACGTGGAGAGTTTCTTGTCAATACACCGATTAACGACTTGTTCAGAGTAACCATTCTGTCTGAAAAGATCCTTCAACCTAGCAATTTCCGAGTCCTTAATAATATGGCGAGCAAATAACCAGGGTCCTGTGCGCAAGATCGAAGATAAAACTAACCTTGTATTTCTTAGGAATGAATGAGTCCCACCTAACATACTGACCAGTGAGGGTGGACTTGTACAAGTAAGACAACCAGGGAGAATAAAATGGATGTCTCTGGGGCCAAGGCGCTAGGAAAATTGTTGAGAATTTCGCAGTACAAGTAGCAGCTTTCTGTCAAAAATAATAACAATAATAATGATAATAATAATAGTAATAATAATAATAATAATGATAATAATAATAATAATAATAGCAAAAGGAACTTCAAGATAGCAAAAGGAACCAAAATTGGTTCTCTTTGCTGGGCTAGATGTAACCCCGTACTCCGGTTCGGGACTCTTAGGTTATTCTTGGCAATCCTTTATTCTTAATGGGTGGATGGGGCTCGTTAGCCGAGGTGAAGGCAATCCATCTAGAAGAAGGAAAACTTCAATGTCAAACCAGGACAGATAGTGTTCGTTTATGGCACTCAATAGCTGGTTTCAGGTCTTGGGTGGCAATCTATCTAGTGATGGTGTACACAATAAACACACTGGGGGAAGGAAAACCCTACAGAACAAACCATGTGATGGTGTCACAACTAAAAACACCCAGGAAGGAAAACCTGGCCAACCAAACAACCATTAAAATGGAACACAACAGAAGAAAATCATCCCGCATCGCTCGTCGCGCGGTTAAACAAGGAGCGCGTCCCTCAGTGGCGGACCAGGCTGGGGTCGAAAAATTGGCTACTGGAACAAATTCCTCAACCGAAAGTCTGAATGGTAACCAGAACCGGGAAGAAACCAACCCTGGCCCATCAGACAAAACATCAAAACAAGTTAGTACGAAAGAAAAAAGAACGAGATGGACACGGCAGGAATATAAACATGTACTGTATGCTTACTATTATGCACTCGAGAAACCATCTGAAACAAATTGCACAACCAGAACTTACAACGTCTGGAGAAGAAGCAACAAAGATATCAGAACTTATATTGATGCGAACAAGCTAGCAAATGTCAGAAGAGATATCATAAAGAACAAAAGACTCACTGACGTAGAAATTCATCAAATCAAAGAAGAAGTTAGAAAAGAAATCAATAATGAAAGCAAAGAGAACACCGCTGAAGAACAAGGTATAGACAAGGAGCAGTCACCAACACCAGCAACAGATAATATAGTTGGACAGATATTTGAGAACAGAGATACCATTATAGACGAATTGAATGAGGTAGGAACTGAGCAAATAATAACAGAAGCAAGGGATAAAGAACCAACTGATGCCCCAGAAAACATAACACCAGAGCTCCAAAGTGTTGAACTTGAGACTATGAGACAGAATATACTGAGGGAACTTGGAATAACACAGAACATCGAAGCCAACAACAGAGAGCCCCTTAGAAAGATCCAAAACAACAAGAAAAACCAGGTGAAAATAAGAATAGGGAACCAAGCCTTACAAGAAATAATAAAGACGATTGAACCGAACATTAACCAGCTTAACAACGTTATTTATGCAACAGCAAAAGTAATAACTGAGGAATGCACAAACAAAAAGAAAAGAAAAGAGAACAAGCGAAAGAAACCAACATGGAAAGAGAAAATAGAAAGAGAGATAGAGCAAATGCGAGGGGAATTATCTATTCTAAGTGAGCTGCAAAGAGGCATAAACGTTAAAGGGAGGAAATACAGAAAAATGACTAAGAAATACCAACTGACAAAAGAAAACATTCTATCAGTAAAAGAAACAATAAAGCAAAAAATGCAACTCAAAGCGCAAAGGATTAGGAGGTACGAAAAAAGATCAAAGTTTTACAGACAAAATATGGTTTTTAAGACAGATGCCAAGAAGTTCTACAGAGAAGTGGGAAAAGAAACAATAAGGGTGACGGAAATTCCACCTATTGAAGAGGTCGAGGAGTTTTGGAAGAACATCTGGAGTAATGATAAAACATTCAATGAAAAGGCAGAATGGATTGAAACTATAGAGCAGGATAATGAACATATTGAAGAACAACAGTGGACAGACATAAGTACTGAAGAAGTTGAAAAAGCCCTAAAGAAATCACATAAATGGAAGTCAGCAGGAGTAGACAAAGTAACAAACTTCTGGTTACATTCACTCCCATGTACACATAATATTCTCGCAAATCTCCTGTCTGAGTTGGTGAGACACCCAGAGAACTCCCCAGATTGGTTACCAGAAGGGTTGACATACTTGCTTCCCAAAACTAAAGAAACAAACAAACCAAAGAACTATAGACCCATAACATGTTTAAGTACAACATACAAGCTGCTCACCTCAATCCTCACTGAACGAACCTACACATTTATAGAATCGAATGATCTTTTCCCCATAGAGCAAAAGGGATGCAAGAGAGGGTCGTATGGATGTAACGACCAACTCCTAATCAATCGAATGATCATAGAAAACTGTAAAAATAGACATAGAAACCTCAGTATGGCTTGGATTGACTATCGTAAAGCCTTTGATAGTGTACCTCATGACTGGATAGTAAAAGCACTTGAGCTATACAAGATATCCCCCGTGATAATCAATTTCTTAAGAGCAAACATGTCATTGTGGAAAACCAATCTTACACTAACACATGAGAAGGGTACGCTCAGATCAAACACAATTGATATAAATTGCGGTATCTTCCAAGGCGACTCATTATCACCCCTCATATTTTGTCTTGCGCTAGTCCCCCTATCTGCATTACTGAACAATACAGGATATGGCTACAAGATCCAGGATCGAAATATCAGTCACCTTTTTTACATGGATGACTTGAAGTTGTTTGCCAAAGATGACAAAGATCTTGAAGGAATGCTGCTAACAGTAAAGAAATTCAGTGATGATATAGGCATGACATTCGGACTAGACAAATGCGCGAAGGCAACGTTTAAAAGAGGCAAGCTAACACAAACAACATCACTAGAACTGGACAGAAGCACAGTTATAAATGACCTAGAACAAGAGGAGCTTTACAAGTATCTAGGCGTCAATGAGAGTGACGGAATACAACATAGCCAAATGAAAGAAAGGATGAGGAAAGAATGTTATCGTAGAGTTCGTGCAATACTAAAAACTGAACTTAACTCTGCGAACCGCATAGAAGCCATAAACACGTTAGCCATTCCCGTAGTTACGTACAGCTTCAACATAATCAACTGGACCCTATCTGATATCAAGAAAATCGATGTCAAAATCAGGAAACTCATGACATGCAACCGGATGCATCATCCCAAGGCTGACGTAGACAGACTATACATCCCAAGGAAGGAAGGGGGCAGGGGGATGATACAATTAGAACTAAGCTTGAAAACGACAACAATTGGCTTACAGAAATACCTTGAAACATCCAAGGACTGGATGCTACAATTGGTAAATATCCATGAACAAGGCAAAAAAATGCATTCAATCAAGAAAGAAAGTAATAAGTTTGCTTCGGAACTAAACATCGAAGCAACAATAAACGAAGAATTACCTTGTACACTACAAGCTAAGAACCTAAAGAAGAAAGCCAAACAAGAAGGGCTGAAGAAAATACAAGAAAAATGGGAAAGCAAACCTCTTCACGGTCAGTATCCAAAACGTAGTCAACAAGCTGATGTCGATAAAGACAAAACACATCAATGGTTGCGAGGAACGGGTCTGAAGGCTGAAACGGAAGGCTTTATAATGGCTGCGCAAGACCAAAGCTTGTTCACCAGAAATTACCAATCCAAAATAGCGAAAAACGGGGCTGACCCTAAATGTCGATTTTGTGATCAATATGATGAAACAATAGATCACCTAGTGTCAGGGTGCTCTGTTCTAACACCAAATGAATATAAGAACAGGCATGATCGAGTGGGACAATACTTACACTGGAAAATCTGCAAGCATTATAATACATCGCACGCTGACAAATGGTATGAACATAAAACTCCCCCAGTAGTAGAAGGAGAAAACACAACGATACTATGGGACTTTCAAATAAACACGGACAGAGCAATCCAAGCCAACCGACCAGATATAGTCATCAAAGACCACAAGAGCAAAACATGCCTCCTTATTGATATGACAATTCCTACAGATCGAAATATTTCCGTCAAAGAATTTGACAAGTTATCAAAGTACAAAGACCTTCAAATTGAGATAGAACGGATGTGGCACCTTAAAACAACTATTGTACCTGTCGTAGTTGGTGCACTTGGGATGGTGAAAAAGGGAATCCAAAATCACCTCAATACAATCCCTGGAGAACCAGACTTGCAAGAAATACAAAAAATAGTACTTACAAGTACTACCCACCTTCTTCGCAAAGCACTGTCAATATAAAGATCTGAACAGCATATAACTGTGACGTTAAAGTGCATATCAATGTTAGCATGCAAGTAACAAACCCTCTTGCTGCCCCAGGTATCGGGATGATCCCCGGCAGCTAGACTGTATACAGCCGAAATCAAAAGAAAGTACCAATTCATAATAATAATAATAATAAGAATAATAATAATAATAGATTGTCCTGGGTATGACTTTAAACTACATCCGGTTGTGGAGTTTCGACGTGGGATAATGAGGTTACCTTTTGCCACAGCTACCTCCAGGTCACCCTTGAGCAAGGTGTAGTACCTGTTAGCTCTCCCCGAGACCTTGAAGTTCCGGGTTGGCGTCCGGCGGGGGCTAGTCTGTCTCATGGGTAGGGGGGACTCTTTAGCTTTGGCTGGCAACCCCCCTAGAGATGGTGTCTCGATAAAAATACTGGTGGTAGTGCACCTTTAAACACAATCCTCTTTTGAGTGTAAAATGAATCAAGAAAATATTTCAGATAACAACGTGAATGGGGCTGGAACTTGTACCGGGTGTCCCAAAAAAACGCAACAGATTTAAAATATTCTAACTCAAGCTGTTTCAAACTAAAACTTTGATAATTATTTTCTCAAAATTTGTAATAATTAGATTAAATTTTGAGATATTTTCAGAATTTTAGGTAACCTGGTTATAGAGTTATAAATTGACAAAATCAAAATTTGCTGTCATGGCAAAACCAGACCTCCCACAAGTAGTGCAAAGCATAATGCAAAATTACAAGCGTGGCATTGTCTAAAACTTTACAGGATTACAGACATGCACATAATTTGATCAAGAAACTGTAACAAAGGGGATCCCTTAATGATTTACGAGTTATCTAGTTTCGAGGGAGCACTCAGTGCTCGTTTCCAATTGAAAGCATAACTGTAAGAATGGCCTAGTTATTTTAGAAAAAGCAACTTCGTCATGACTAAAATCTTCATACAAGTATCTGTTCCATGTTCAATTAACTTTTGTGTTTGAGCGCTTGTCAGCAATCTTCGATAAATGCTAAGACCTGTCATTTTTATAATTTGACAATTTAATCAACTATTGCTAATGCAGCAGCTCTGGTTTTGACCTGGAAGCAATTTTGATCTTTGCTGATTTTTATCTTTACAACCAAGACACCAAAAATACTGGAAAATATATCAAAATTTATTCTAATAGTTGTAGATTTCAATAAAAATAATTGTTTGCTAATAAGTATGAAACAGCTTCCATTAGAATTATTCAAATCTGTTGCGTTTTTTCTGGGACACCCGGTATTGGTGAATGTCCTTCGTTCGGCAGGTGTCCTGTGGATGAGCAGCGCAGGCCTGGTCGTTATTCAGCTACTGCCAATCGAAGAAGAGAAAGAATAAACTGGAGGCCGTTTAATAAGGTTGTAATGGAATGTTACTACGAAAGTGAACCAGATAGGAGAGGTTTTATGAAGAGGATGAAAAGAAATTGGTATGACAGAGGTTTGTTTGAAGTATCCGCGCAAAGGCTCCTAGATCAAGTCAGGGTAATCAAGACAAATGAGTACTTTAGCAAAGTTGAACTAGAGGAAATCAGGAGGAAAGCTTAGAACAGAAATAACGAAGAAGTGGAAGCAAGCGAGGAACAAGACAGTAATTTGTCAGAACTTGATATCTAGAATTACCACCAGCAACACGAACATTCTTAACGTGCTTTGCAAAAACAATATAATACTAAAAATGATACAATATGAAATAATGATAATATCGGATATGATTTGGCAAATTAAGAAGCAAACTGTAATAAAAAACGTCTTATAGCCAAATATGTTCCTTGCATATCACCAGAATTCAGCAGTCCTACTGTCCATGCACTTTTTTGCACCTATTTCGCCATATGATGCTGCCAAAAATCATGTTTGATACACTGCACCACTACATTGTTTCTTTTGCCTCTTCCCCTGATAGTCGTAGCCTTTTCAAGTTCCTCCTCACATTAGTATGTACGGTCCCAAGTGATCCAGAGCACATAACACTCATATTTGTTGTAATTCCATGTCGATTCAGTAAGTTTATTAATGGTTGATATTTAGTTTGTTTTTCTTGGTAAGATGTATCCATATACAAATCAAAGCAGACTGTGACTTCAACAATTTCTCATTCTCTCTTGTTCACTTTTATCTCTAATATATCAGGCTTCCTTTGGTTTTGCTGTTCCAATGCATTTCTAATTTGTGGAAAGGCTGTTTCTACCATTTTGTTGACAAATAACGTTGATGTTGAATTCTTTTTTCTGATTTTTTGCTCTTGGAATTCTACGACCTGATCGTGCCTTCGCGAATATAAATCTTTGTAGTCTCTGCAGGAATTCATAAAGTGTGCAATTGATTCAGTCCTTTCATTGCATCTTGAGCATCTTTTATCGTGATCCTTATTCCACATATGAATTAGCTGGTTACAAGGAATTTGATTCATACGTGCACGTAGAATAAACTTGACTAAGCTATCAGGCAGTTTCCATCCGTAATAAACTTAATGCGAAATCTTTCTGTCTATATTCTCCATTCCTATAAAGTTTCCCTGCATGCGGAGCTCACAGCTCTTAATGATATCCTGTTGCTCTAGTTGTTCCTCGATTTCTCTTTTTAAATCTTTCCTATTCAGCTCCTTGCCATTAGCGACAACCACAGCAAAACCGTATTTGTAGATAATTAGAAAAGTAGCATTAAAGTAGCAAAAATAGCATGGAAAAGTAGATCAGGCCAATTAGAGTTCGCTCCATTGGTTTTTGTCTTTGCTAGTCTTCCATTAGCATCTAATGCATGACCTAGGAAATTGATTTCGCTATCTGTCTGTCTAACACCACGTGATTTCATGGCTAATTCCAAAGATTTTCTTGCCAGATACTGTATGCTCTCTTCATCGTGATTCAGCATTTTTATCAAATTAGATACACGCGTTGCCCTAAATACGTTTGATGGCCTCTTTATTCCAAGCCCCCAAGTAGTCTATTGACGAAAAATATCTTGTCACTGCTCTTGAAAGTGATACAATATAAAATAATGATAATAATACTGATAATAATGATAATAATAATAATAATTATAATAATAGTAATAATGATAATGATAACAATAATAATAATAATAATATTCGTATCTACCGTAGTGACTGAGCTAACAGCTCAGTTAACATATAAATACGCTATACTAGGTTTATGTTAGCTACTAGACACGGTATCACATAAGAGTAGCTCAGCAAAAGGGGGGGGGGAGCTTATCCATGCACAGGCAGACATTTAGCTGACTTATTTCAAACGACATAGAGAGCAATGCACTCGAATTTCAAAAATGCTAAATGTAGGCCTAGACTACAGGAATACTTTCCGCACCCTGTGCCTCCAAATATAATTTGCCATAATAACATTTGATATTGAACACCATTGTAACGTCTGCTTTGCAACTAATTTGTCAATTGACAAAGATCTCAGTTCTCTCCAAATATCCTTCGTTATGCAACCAAGTGAGCCAAAACACATAACGTTTAATTCAACGTTCCATCTATGACCTCGTTATAGACAGCAAATACTCTCATAACGCCTCTGTTTCTCTCCAAACGCGTAATCAAGGTACAAGTCGTAACACACAGTTACTTCGACAATGGTGCACTTCCGCGATACATGATCAATTACAAGAATGTCGGGTTTGCAGTGTTCAATCAACAGCAATTCCTCACGATATTCTGTGAATATTGTCTCCATTAGCTTGTTTGAAAAGACTCGAAGACGACTGTTACTCTGTGAAATAACATCTTCTACTTTATCAGCGATTCGATTGTGGCGACGACTGTAAAAATTTCGAAATTCATGACAACCATTCATCAAATGCGCCATACTTTCAGTATGATTTCCGCAAAAGGGGCATAAGGGATCATGTTCACGGTTCCATATGTGCAACGTAAAGTTAGTCGGAAGGAGGCTAAGCCTTGCTTTTATGCTGAATTTCACCAACGAGTCCTCAATTTTCCAATTGTAGAAAACTGAATGTGATGACTTCAAAAGAATGCCATCCATACCGAAATAGCACCCCTGAATTGATAATTCCTTTGCCTTAATCAAATCACGTTTAACTGTATAATGGAATAGAATCTTTTGTAGCGATGAAGTGTCGTCGTAAAACTTTCCATCTAGGATTACACCTGCTTTCCCATCTCTGAAAACGATGGAGATTTCTAGTTTCCTTGCATAAGGCAATAACTCAGTCCGTGTGTGTGTGTAACTTTATTTTGATTCGATTATTTACAATAGCTAACAATATATACATTATTTAAACATATACAAGTTAACTAATCCAAATCGAGTTTACAAATAAATAACAATAAAGAAACTAAATATTTCCTAAAATACATATCAACTAAGGTGGTAGGGATTTACAGGCACTACATTTGCATATGGGACCATTCCATTGCTTTATCAAAGTCTTGAAACTTTTTAGATTTTCTGCTGACTTTATTTCGTTTGGTAGGCCGTTCCAAATCTGTGGCCCAATACACGACAGACTATTTGACCCAAATGTTGTTTGGTTGGGCCTAACATGGGCTAAGCTATTTGGATTTCTTAATGAATAATGTGAAGACCGCAATCTGAATATGTTCTGCATGAAAGGTGGGTTTAATTGTTTTACTGTTTTGAAAATTTCAATGCAAAGGATTCTCTGGCGAGCAACAAGCATCGTGCATTTATTTGACTTCAAAAGTAAGTCGTCATACGAACTGGTATGATCATTATAGAGAAATCTTAGAGCGCGTTCTTGTATCTTTTCAATTTTCTGTAGTGATTTTGAAGATGAAAAATACCACACCAAGGGACAGTAATTAAAATTTGAATAAACAAAGCTCTGAATAAGAATCTGTTTTTCCTTAAAGCCAATAAATGCCTTAATCTTTTAAGAACATTTAATTGTGCTGCTGCTTTTTTGCAAATATTTGAAATATGTGGGTCGAAATCAAGTCTGTAATCCAACGTAACCCCCAGATTTTTTACGGTATCCTCAGATTTGATCATTTTACCATTTATGGTAATTTGTTCTCCACTAGTATTCGTTTGATTTTTCCTGAGCAGTATTGCATGAAATTTTTCAGGGTTTGCAATCATTTCGTTGTTTTCCAACCATGATAAGGCCACTCCTGTTTCTTTTTCCAAAGTATTTACAAGATCGGGCATGCTTTTAGAAAAATAAGCTAGTGTATTGTCATCAGCGTAATTATGGAGCGTTGCCTCCTTTATGAAAAGAAATAAATCATTTATGTAAAAGTTGAAAAGGATAGGTCCCAGTACAGAGCCCTGGGGTACACCAGATATAACTTCTTGAAAAGAACTATATGTGTTATTTACCCTGACACATTGTTTTCGTCTTTTGAGATAAGAATAGACAAGGACTAGTGCATCCTCATCAAGTCCATATGCATGTAATTTGGCAATAAGCAAATCATGAGGGATACAATCGAATGCTTTGGAAAGATCCATAAGGATAGCACCTACGAGATAGTCGTTATCTAGTTTAGACCTCCAATCTTCTACAAGACGTATCAAGACGTGTTGAGTTCCATATGCTCTTCGATAGGCCGCAATGAAAACAGAAAGCGTATTGTCTAAATGCTAGATTAGTTGCTGTTTCAAGACCTTCTCATATGAGAACGCTAACTGGGCGATAGTTCCTCTCTACTGTTCTATTTGGCTCCCTCTTATCTAAAGGGCAGACTGCCGCTTTTTTTGCATCATTTGGAAAGCGGGAATTTCGAATGCTACAATTTATTGCCGTGGTTAAATTGTTTGTAAGCTCATTTGCAGCTAGAGACACCAGCTTTGGGGGTATTTTATCTTCACCGGTAGATTTCCTGCCATCCAAGGATTTTAGTAGATGCGCAGCTTCCTGATTTTCTACCTCTTGAAAAGTGAAAGTGCCCATCACTTGCTCTGGGTTTTGAATAATAGCTAGCACACTAGGGTGGTATTTATACTTATCAAGAATCAAGCGAACAATTTGGCGATCATCAGAAATCCCAATGTCTTTAGTAAGGCTAATAGGCTTCTTCTTACCGCTAGATTTCTCTACTATATTTACATAGTGATGGTTGAAAATCTCTGCCAATTCCTGGTCATCAGTTACAATGGTATCATTTCTTACAAGAGAAATATCGCTACTCGTGAGTCCCCCTTTATTTGAAAGAAAAGGTTTAACAAGATCCCAAAATTCTTTAGTAGACATGATGCCATTTTTTGTTGCTTGTTTAAAGTGGCTCTTGATAGCCTTCTTTCTCAAAGAGACACATTTGTTTCGTTGCTTTTTGAAATTAGTCCTATTTTCTGCCGTAGGGTTTTTATTAAGTCTTTTTTTAAGCCTTGATCTGGTATAAATTGCTTTTTGTAACTGCTGATTCATGAAAGGGGCAGTATTTCCCCTTTGAACTTTTGTTTTTAAAGGTGCATGGCGATCTACAATTTCTCGGAAAGCAGATGAAATACTTTTGTAAAACGAATCCGCATCATTTAAATTTTCTTTAAAGTCTATATCCTTTACATCTTGTAGAAACTTTTCAGGTTCAAACTTCTTATAACTACGATATTTGATCACTTTAGGTTTGAGACGGGGAATGTGTGTTTTCATCAAAGTTAAGACAAGGCCATGAAAGTCACTTAGACCAGTTTCAACAACGGTCGTATTTTGAAAACATCTAGGTTTGTTGGTGAGCATAACGTCAATTGAAGAGCTGTGATTTTTTGTGAAGCATCCAGTTGTTTCCAGTTGTTTCCAGTCCTTGTGTCCAGTCAGACTGACAACCAAAGTTTGTTTTATTATTCAGATATCCATCAACTGTGATTTCGTATCCAAGCAAGTTCTTTTCATCACCCGATTCTGCCACCCCCCTCCTTAACATGTCAGGACTTAGAGACTGACGTGCACTGTTTCTAAAATGAACTTCCTCGTGATTCAACATTTTTATGAGAAACGCAATTCGTGTCGTCCGGTATACAGCAGATACCCGTTTAATTCCTATTCCTCCGTCCTCGCGTGGCAGGTAAATGATGAGATGCGTAGTTGAACTGTATAAATCGCACAAGTTTCGAACTGTTCGTGTTAGAGCCTTATCCAATTCTTCGAGCTGTTCGTCGGTAAACCTTGTATTGTTAAAATGGTGCAATATTTTAGCAAGAGCCATGTTATTGAACGCACTTGCCTTCAGCGAAAGTGGCAACTTACATTTCGAGATTTTGTCCAGCAACTCTTTATAATTTTCTAATATTTGATCGACCTGCTTCGGATCCTCTCCAGATAACGATAATGACTTTCCCAAATATTTATATGGCCTATTGCGCCCACAAACAGCTAATTCCTGTGACTGTACTTTCACTTTTGGCTTTATGTCCGATTTACCCTTGTACCAATTATTGCCCGACCTTCTAGCGTATAAAACAGCGCATTTCTCAGGTTTTACTTCCAAACCAGCCTTGGCCATCATTTCTTCCCCGGCATCAAAGATCAGTTGAGAGATTTCTGAGTTATACTGTACCACAGCAATATCATCGGCAAACTCCTGCAGGGGTATGGGATTGACCATTCTTTCATTCTGAATGGCCATACAACTAATAGCAATAGCAACCATTGGTTTACATACTCTGTCTATGACCATGAAAAATAATAACGCACTTAACGGATCCCCTGTTTTGCTTCCCCTAATGATGTTGAAGGACTTGCTTAGTTGGGCACCACATATCACTGAAAAAGATGAATGCCTGTAAATATATTCAATCAGGCAACATTATTTCAAAGGGATGTTGAAGTTTTCCAGGGTTTCGAAGATGACTTTGTGATTGACACTACCAAAGGCGTCAGCAAAATCGATGAAAACAACAGTATGTTTAGTGCTCAGATGTCGAAAGTCATCAATTGCTGCTTTCAATTTGAAAATCAGTCCCTGTCTATCTCTTTGGCACAAAAAAGCTCTTTGCCAAAACGCAATTTCGTTTATTATGTAGATAGTGATCCTGCCACATAAAGCTTTTGACAATATTTTATAACATGTTGGCAGAAGAGAAATATCCCTGAGTGTTGACAAGTCAGTTTCCACGAAAGATTTTTTCTGGATACGTGGGATTATACAGCACTTCCACGAAGAAGATACCCGTTGACTTCAAGTCTTCATAGAACATCCCATCAGATCCACAACTCTTCCGTTTGGGACAAGAATTAACAATCGACTCAATTTCATCAATGCCAAAGTAATCTTCCTGAGTTACAGTACCTGCAGCCATTGATCGGTCGAAGAAACTTGGCTCAACTTCCTCAAAACCATGACTTACAGTGAATTTACTTGATTCCTGATAATATGTTTCATTTCTCTCCACTGAAATGTTAGCTTGGACACTGTCTGACCACAACCCATCGTTTTTTATGATGGAAATTGCTTTCTTACGTTTTTCAAACCAAAGATTAATTAGCTTTTCTTTAGATACCTCACTGGTTGGACCGTTGTTGTTTGTCCTCAAGGAAAAGAAAGGCCTTATTGTTTCTTTGATGTATTCTTTAACTATAAATAATAATAATAATAATAATAATAATAATAATAATGATGATGATAATAATAATAATAATCAGAGCAAAGCTGATTATAAAGTCGCTATGGAATGCTTTTTAAGAGCGCAAAAAGGCGGGAGAGGAGTAGGAAAGCGGACGCTAGATTTGTGGTTAGATAGAGGTATGTTTGATATTAGCGAAAATAACCTGATGAATCAAATCAGAGTCATTAAGAAGAAACAGTGGTTAACAAGTGTCGAGATTGAGGAAATGAAGCGGTTAATTGAAAATGGAAGTCAGGAAGGAGTCAAAACTGACGTGGGTGATGAAACTCCACAGAGCGATAGTGGAAATGCCAATGAACAGCATGACACAATTGAGAGGGAAGACCTAGATCAAGAAAACAGCAACTTAACAGAAGAGGAGAATGCAATTGTAAGTCGAATTAAAGAAGTCCGCATGCAAGGGAACATACGAACCGTCAAGAGCCTAAGGAACATCAATAAGCTTGAATTGAGAAGTGAAACTGCAAAGGTAAATGGAGTTTTGAAACATATCGAGACGAAAAACATCACGGAAACAAGAGATCTTTTAAAAGCAGCTGCAGTTGTAATTTGTGAGAGATTAGGTGTGAAAGATACCACAGTAACGAGAGGAGAAAGACCTTGGTGGATGAGGAGAATTGAAGGTGATATCAGTAGGTTGAGAAAGGACTTAAGTAGACTTGATGCATGGAGTGTAATTAAGGCATGGAGTGTAATGCATGGACTTAAGTAGACTGTGGACTCGTCCAAAACAGAGAGTAAAACAGGATCTTGAAAGAAAGTATGGAATAAAACAGAAAGGAATACATACAGTAATAGAAATTGAATCCTTGCAAAGGCGTCAAAACTAAAAAGATATAAGGGAAGGAAAGCACAATTTGATGATAATCACCTTTTCAACACGAATCAGAGACAATTCTATAGGAATTTAGAAGGGGGTGCTATTATGGCGGAAAACCCAAACCAAGAGGAAGTAATAAAATTTTGGAGTGACATCTGGAGCAAAGAAACCAAGCACAACGATAAGGCACAATGGATTGAAGATATCAGAGAAAAAGTCCGGAATACTGATCAGCAAGATAATATCACGATCTCATTAGAAGATACCAAAAGACAAGTTAACAGATTACCAAACTGGAAGGCACCAGGGCCAGACGGGATTAGATTAGTGGGTTTTGGATAAAAAATTGTACAGCTCTGCATGAGAAAATAAGCATTCATCTCAATGATTGTTTGGAAGCAGGTAGTGTACCTAACTGGATGGTTGAAGGAAAGACAACGTTACTTATGAAAGACAAGATGAGAGGAACAGATGCTGCAAATTATAGACCCATAGCTTGTTTAAATCTTTTGTGGAAAGTTTTGACAGGAATTTTTGCAGAGAAAGCGTACAAACACCTTGACGACAACAGTTTACTAACTGATGAGCAAAAAGGGTGCAAAAAGAATACTAGAGGAACAAAGGATCACCTAATACTTGACAAAGAAGTGTTGAGAAACTGTAGGCGGCGGCTAACCAATCTATCTATGGGCTGGTTAGATTTCAAAAAAGCATATGATATGGTTCCACATTCGTGGATCATTGAGGTCCTCAAAATGTTTGGCATCGCAGACAACCTGGTTAAACTAATAACAGCCAGTATGTCAGACTGAAAGACATGCATCTACGCTAATAATACGTTTTTAGGGAGAGTAAAGATATCACGTGGAATTTTTCAAGGTGATTCGTTTTCGCCACTGTTGTTTGTGTTGGCATTAAACCCAATTTCAATAGCTTTGAAAGATATCAAGATGGGATACAGCTTAGCTAAGGGAGGTCCGTTCATAAACCACATCCTTTTCATGGATGACATCAAGTTGTTCGGGAAGACAGAAAATGATGTCGATTCACTTATCCAGACCGTCAGAATTTGCAGTCAAGATATCAAAATGGAATTTGGAGTAAACAAATGTGCTGTGTTGACAATGAAGAGAGGCAGGAAAATAGAAAGTAATGGTGTGCTTTTACCATCTGGAGATAAACTTGGTGACCCTGCAGGAGGTGGATATAAGTACCTGGGAATTTTGGAAAATGACAAGATCTTGACCAGGGAAATGAAAGAAAACGTGACGGCATTATACAAGAAAAGATTGAAGTTGCTGCTTAAAATAAAGCTTAATGCACGAAACTTAATCACAGCCATTAACTCATGGGCAGTGGCTGTGGTAAGATACAGTGCCGGCTTTCTTGACTGGACAAAAGAAGAAATAGATATGCTGGACAGAAAGACAAGGAAAGCGTTGACAATGAATGGTGGTGTACACCCGAAAGCGGATGTAGATCGTCTGTATCTCAGGAGAAAGGTTGGAGGAAGAGGACTTATAAGTATTGCTAAATGTGTAGAATTGGAGAGATTGAATCTTGAACAATACTTGAGAAGTAGTGAAGAGGAGGTATTCAAGTTTATCAGTGACCAGAAGGGACTCGGTGCTGTTGCAACTGAGACAAAAGAAAGCTACAAGATAAGGGTTGAGAGGGAAACGCTTGCTGCAATTGAGAATAAACCGCTTCATGGTCAATTTGAGAGAGATACAAAGGAATGTAAGAAGAAAGATTTATCCTGGATGTGGCTAGCAAACGGAGACCTAAAGAGAGAAACAGAGAGCCTTATAATCGCTGCGCAAGACCAAGCGTTGAATACAAACTCAATTAAAAAGTCCATTTACAAGTTAGACGTTTCAGATAAATGCCGTTTATGTGGAAAAGAAACGGAAAACGTCACACACATAGTCAGTTCTTGTGGAATGCTTGCACAGAAAGAATATAAAAGACGGCACGATAAGGTGTGCCAGAATATCCACTGGGCGTTGTGCATCAAATTCGGATTTGAGTGTAGTCAGAATTGGTGGGAACACAAACCAGAATTAACGTTAGAAAATGATAAAGCAAAAATCCTATGGGATTTCCTGTTTCAGACAGACAGATGAATTGAGCATAGAAAACCAGATATTGTTATACTTGACAAAACCAAAAATACATGCCTGATCGTAGATGTTGCTATACCAGGTGATCACCGCATAGCGTTGAAGGAGGTGGAGAAGATAATGAATTACACGGAACTGAAGGTGGAACTGGAACGAATGTGGAAAACAAAGACTAAAGTCATCCCTATTGTTATTGGTGCGTTAGGTTCGATCACAAAGAAACTTGAAGAGAATCTAAAGGAGCTCGACGTCAAGCATAACATCAAAGTATTTCAAAAATCAGCATTACTCGGAACAGCTCATATCTTGAGGAAAGTGCTTGCTGTCTAAGACTCTTTGTTAGAGTTTGACATTTGGCATGTATGGTTCTGGCATTAGGCCATGTCGTATTTGAAATAATAATGATAATAATAATAATAATAATAATAATAATAATAATAATAATAATAATAATAATAATAATAATAATAATAATAATAATAATAATAATAATAATAATAATAATAATAATAATAATAATAATAATAATAATAGTAGTAATAGTGATAATAATAATAATAATAATAATAATAGTGATAATAATAATAGTGATAATAATGATAATAATAATAATAATAATAATAATAATAGGGAACAGTATCTAGTAACTACAGACCAATCACTTGTTTGCCGATTGTGTGGAAGCTGCTAACTTCACTGATAGCAGATGACATATATCATCATCTGGAGACGAAGTCATTGCTACCGCAGGAGCAAAAAAGTTGCAGGAAACGAACGAAGGGAACGGGGGATCTACTGTTTATCGACAAGATGATACTGAAAGAGGTGAAAAATAGAAAGAAAAATTTGGCAATGTGCTGGATTGATTATCGCAAAGCTTATGATCTGATACCACATTCTTGGATTCTAGAGTGCTTAATATGTTTTGGAATAAGTGAAGAAATTTGCAATTTGCTAGAAAAGAGTATGAAATCATGGTGCGTGGAACTGACATGTGGGGAAAATGTTCTTGGCCAAGTAAATATCAGAAGAGGTATTTTTCAAGGAGACTCGCTCTCGCCTTTACTCTTCATAATATCGCTTATCCCTCTAACTGTGATCCTGAACAAGACGAAGCATGGATATCAATTTTCTACTAATGGGCAAAGAATCAATCATCTACTTTACATGGATGATCTAAAACTGTATAGTCGTACTGAGAAGGAACTAAACTCTCTCGTTGAAACTGTACGAATCTTTAGTAAGGACATAAATATGGAGTTCGGCATTCAAAAATGTGCACTGCTCGTTTTAAAGAGAGGAAAGAGTGTCAAAACGGAAGGAATTCAATTACAAGATAGCAGCTTTATAAGATCTCTTGAATATGATGAAAACTACAAATACCTAGGCGTATTGCAGGCAAATGAAGTCAATGGTAGTGAAATGAAAAAAATTGTGGGTAAGGAATACAAAAGGAGACTCAGAAAAGTATTAGGAACAAAACTGAATGGAAACAACCTGATCAGTGCAATTATCATCTGGGCAGTGCCAGTTATTCGCTACTCGGCCCCATTTTTAGACTGGAATAAAGAAAAACTGCAAACGCTTTACAGGACTACAAGAAAATTGTTAACTTCGCATAATGCATTTCATCTACGAAGCAATGTAGATAGAATATATTTACCAAGAGATAAAGGAGGCAAAGGATTGAAAGAAATTGAAGATACAGTTGCAGAGGCCGTGATTGATCTACATCAGTATGTTAAAGGAAGTGAAGAAAAAATTCTGATTGCTGCAAGAAAAGTAAAAGAGATCAACGAAGAAGAAATTGTTACAGAGTTTAAAATGCGCAAACAAAATGAAAGGAGAGAAAGTTGGAAAGACAAGACCTTACATGGACATTATTTGAGGCAGACGGAAAATGTAGCAGAACAAAACCGTTGGATGTGGTTAAGGAAGGCAGGCCTGAAAAGGGAAACTGAGAGTCTTATCATGGCTGCTCAAGAGCAGGCCATTAGAACGAATCTGATAAAATCTAAGATAGACAAATCGCAACAGGAAAGTAAATGTAGCATGTGCGGAGATTCTGAAGAAGGTATAAACCATATACTAAACGAATGCAAAATGTTAGCACAAAAAGATAATAAAAAGAGGCACGATTGGGTAGGTCGTAGGATTCACAGGGAAGTATGCAGGAAATAAAAGATCGATGTAAGCGAAAAATGGTACAACCATGAACCTGTAAGTGTACTTGACAATGGACAATGCACGCTTCAATGGGATTTTGCAATTCAAACTGATAATGAAATCAAGGCAAGAAGACCAGACATGATAATCAAGGATAAAGAAAAGAATACTTGTATAATAATAGACTTTGCAGTTTCCTATGACACTAGAATAGAACTAAAAGAAAAGGAGAAGATTGACAAATATCGAGATCTTGCAATTGAACTAAAAAGATTGTGGAAGACGAAAGTAACAGTTGTACCGATCGTTTTTGGATCACTGGGAGCAATTCCAAAGAAGATAGAGAAGAGACTGAAAGATATTGGAATAGATACGAACTTAGCGGATATGCAGAAAACTGCAATCCTGAACTCTGCACGAATTCTTCGAATGGTTCTGGAAACTTAAGGAGGCTTGTTGCCACTTAGTACCAAGAACGATATGACCATACAAATATTTGTGTGTGTAAAGTATGAAATAATAATAATAATGATAACAATAACAACAATAATAATAATAATAATAATAATATAATAATAATAGTAATAATAATAATAATAATAATAATAATAATTATAATAATAATAATTATTATTATTATTATTATTTATTATTATTATGGGGTTGGTTTTATCTGGGTTTTCCTTCCCTTGGGTATTTTTTTCGTGACACCATGACAAATTTGGTGTCAATTTTTAGGCCTATAACGTGCTTGCCAATGATGTGGAAGTTGTTTACTGGAATAATTGCTGAAGAAATATACAGCCACTTAGAATCAAACAACATACTACCAGTAGAGCAGAAGGGTTGCAGAAAAAAGAGTCGGGGAACCAAAGATCAACTACTCATAGATAAGATGATACTGAAAAACTGCAAGAAGAGAATGACCAATTTGTGTCTGGCATGGATAGACTATAAGAAGGCGTTTGATATGGTGCCACATTCGTGGCTGTTAGAATGTCTTCGTTTGTATAACATTACACCGAATGTGATTGAAGTGCTCAGTAAATCTATGAAACATTGGAAGACATCACTGACCGCAGGGGGAATGACACTAGGAGAAATGAATATCAGAAGAGGCATTTTCCAAGGCGATAGTTTGTCACCGATCTTATTTGTTTTAGCATTGATTCTACTCTCAAAGCTGCTTAATGACATGAAAGATGGCTACCATCTCGGAAAGAATAGGCCAAAAGTGAATCATTTGCTTTACATGGACGACTTGAAGTTTTATGCAAAAGATAAAAAAGAGTTAGACACTCTTATCCAGACAGTCAGGGTGTTCAGTAAGAACATAGGAATGGACTTTGGAATCGAAAAATGTGCAATGATTCAGATGAAGAGAGGAAAATTTGTAATGAGTGAAGGAAATGAATTGCCAAACGGCAAGAAGATAAGATCATTAGATGACCAAGAGGGGTACAAGTATTTAGGAATTCTTAAATTTGATGATCTAAAGCATAAGGAAGTGAAAGAGAAGTTAAAGAAAGAATATGTCAGAAGAGTGAGGAAAATACTAAAATCTCATCTTAATGGTGGTAATGTCATACAAGCCATAAATGCGAGGGCGGTGTCCATAATACGATACAGTGCAGGAATACTGGACTGGACAAAATTAGAATCACAAGAACTGGACAGGCAAACGAGGAAGCTGTTAAACATATATAGAGCGTTACATCCTCAAGCTGATGTAGACCGATTATACTGGAAGAGAGCAGAGGGAGGAAGAGGATTGCTAAGTGTTGAAGAATGTGTCATCTGCAACAGCAGCGAAAGTTTATTGGCTGAAGTTCGTAGAGAGGGCATTGTATCTGATGAAGGTGACCCGAAAGATAAGAAGAAAGAGCTAACAGAGGCAAGGAAGCATAAATATCTCCAAAAGAGACTTCATCCAGTATTCTACAAAGAGACAATGGACGTAAGAGATGAAGAGAATTTATGGAACTGGCTTAAGAACGGGTACCTAAAGAAAGAAACGGAGGGGATGATTTTAGCGGCACAAGACCAAGCCCTGAGAACGAATTGGATAAAGAGGAATATTGATAAAGAAAATATATCATCAAAATGTAGAATGTGCGGGGAAAGGGAAGAGACAATCGCACATATAGTATCTGAATGCCAAAAATTAGCACAAAGAGAATACAAAACTGGAGACATGACAAAGTGTCAGCTGTCATTCATTGGTACCTGTGCAAGAAGTACGGATTCGAGTGCGACGACAAGTACTACAACCATATAGTGACAAAAGAAAATAGGGTACTTGAAAATGATGAAGTATTATTACTGTGGGACTTCTCTATTCAGACTGAAACTCGCATTGATCATAAAAAACCAGACATCGTGATAAAGAACAAGAAAGAAAAGACCTGCCAAATAATCGATGTGGCATGCCCATTTGACACTTGAGTGAAGCAGAAAGAGGAGGAGAAGCTAGACCACTACAACGAACTAAAGTACCAAATCTTGAAAATGTGGAAGGACTATGTAAAGAAAGTTGCAATAATACCAGTTGTTATAGGCGCACTTGGAGTAGTCTCAAAACGATTCAAGAGTTACATTGCAGCATTAGACTTTGACCCAGGAGTACAACCATTACAGAACGCATGCCTCATAGGCACGGCCAGGATTGTGAGAAAAGTACTGGACCTAAGAGAATGAATAGCAGGAAGACTGATTTATGTTTTCGATACAGACAGTACGCACACTTTCTTAAGTTACGGGATGTAACCTGAAAGTGGACAATGCATTACCAGTTACACTGTGATAATTACTGAAATAGTAATAATAATAATGATTTTTTTTCTTTTAAACATCATGTATCATTTTCATCAAAAACCCACTTAATTACAATCTAAGAATTTAAAAACCATTACAGCAATCTCATATCTGGCAAGCTGAATGGAATGCACAACGGCTAAATAAAAGCTAAGGAAGGAAAAAAAATATTCGTACAAACCTATTTCCAATTTTACAATGAAATGACAAGATTTACCATGAAAGGAATTCTGTTTCTGGCCAGCTACTGTCCTTCTTACAAATAAAAAGTATGTGCATCTTATGCAAACATTTATTAGTTTTTTAACAATAAAATCCTCTTCCCTCTTGGATAGGCCTAGTTCTTGCAACATTGTCTTCAGATTATGGCTTTCCTTTCCAATTATTGCCAAGGCTCCCAGTGATAAATTTACAAAGAGAACCTTTTCGTACTTATTTTGTTCACGACGTCCTTGTAAGTTCTCAATCAGATCTGCATATTTTTGCTCTTTCCTTTCAGCATTCTTAGAGATATTAGTTTCAAATCCAACGGTTAGTTCCAATATGTACAGCAATTTTCCTTTGATTATCACTATGTCAGGTCGCAATTCATCACCAGTTGTCACTGAAGGTGAAGAATATCTTTCCAGATCAGCATGCACACATAAGTTTTCTTTTAATCTAAGGTAATCAGCAAAATTTTTAAGAATAGAATTATGTCTCAATGTGTATCTCCCCTCCTTCAAGTGAGCTGCATATCCACCAATTACGTGTCCTAGTGTTTTGTGGGGCACTGCATACACTTCATTGAGCAATAGCTGATTTCTTCCAGGTAAACATGTTTTTGTTTGTGGCTAGTGTATTGTTTAAATACCGTATACAGAAGTTGAATATGTTTCTTGGCATCTTATCAAATGTTGAGAGCCACAGTCCCTTGTATGCTGGCATCACTGCATCCCAAATTGCGCGAATGATAAATCCCTGTGACGTCAGTTTGGTCGTTATGTGATCAGTTGTCGTTGCTCTCATATCTTTTAGGACCTCTCGTGTGGTTTTGTATTTGTCATATTGCACATTGGTACCATAGCTAGTAGCTTCATGAATATGCCGAATATCGTCATTGACTGAGTTCTTTAGGCAGTTTCTTATTGTTGCCTGACATTGGGTGAATTTGGTTGAAACAGGTATGATGTTTAGCCCAAATTTACTTTTCGGTAAGTTAACTATGTCAGTTGTCCCAGATATTGGAATTTCGAGCCAATCACGGATGTATTGGTTACACAAGCTATCTAGTGATTGTATCACCCATGTTTTTGACAGATCAGCAATTGTCAGGTGCCACGACAGCTTTGGCAGCAAGTATCTGGAGTAAAGAGCAATTTTATTTTTTGGATGTAAGGGAAGAATGTTAATTCGTTGCATGATATCCTGAGTTAGTTCAACTAACTGGTCTTGGTGGCTCTTGTTGTCCATTCCATAATTGAAAGAGCGACCTAAGTAAACAAAGTGTTCGCCTTGCCCGACTGTAGGGATTAAGTTATTATTGACGTATAACTTTGGGGGGACTTGTTTTGCATTTGAACCGACCTTTTCTATCCCAAACGTCTTGCATTTATCAACTCTTATCAACATATCTGCCCAGGAGCACCACCTTGTGAAGGCATTTAGCAGCACTTGATTCTCACTTTGCTGGCCGGAAATGACTGCAGCATCATCTGCAAATTGATACCAGTGACGAGGTTGGAAATATTTGCTGAACTGGTACCCCAGTTGTCGGTAGCTCGCATTTTTTACATGTTGGATGAAAGTGTTTATTATTAGGTTGAACAAAAGTGGAATCAAACAGTCTCCTTTGATATAAACAAAATAATGATAATAATAATAATAATGATGATAATAATAATAATAATAATAATAATAATAATAATAATAATAATAATAATAATAATAATAATGAAAATAATATAGGGGATATAGGGGATATAAGGAAGGAGAGGTTGATCAGCAAATTGATAAAGTTTGTTCTTTGGATCGTTTGGAGCTTCTTGATAGACAAATTAAAGACCAGAGTGACGGTAGGATACCATTAGTGCTTACGTACCATCCAGCCCTTAATAGGGTGTATGATATTTTGAGGGATATCTCGATCATTCTTTTGGTGGGTCCTGAACGTAAGGAGTTGTTCGAAAACAAAATATTTTTGTCATTTCGTAGAGCGAAGAACCTAAAAGACAAATTGGTGAGGGCGAAATTGCCTAATTCGGATGATGGAGGTTTGTCGGTTAAGGGCTGTTACAAATGCAATGGCAGGAAAAGTTGTCAGATTTGTGGTTTGATCAAAGAGGGGGACAGTTTTGAAAATTCTGATGAAAACAGATCTTTTAGTATTTTTTCGGGAAGGTACAACTGCAATTCAGAAAATGTTGTTTACTTATTGCAGTGTGAATGCTGCCGAAGAAAGTATGTGGGTAGCACTAAAACCAAGTTTCGGCAGAGATTTAATGTTTACTAATCGTAGTTTAGGTCATACGCACGCAAACGTGACCAGGGTACACTTGACAGGTGCAAAATAATTCCGCAGGCGAACCTTTTTAGCCATTTTTTCGAAGCGGGCCACAACGGGAAATTTGATGTTAGTATAAAAATCATCGATGGGGCAGAAAACGTATTTTCACTACGCCGAAAGGAATTGTTTTGGCCATATAGGTTGGGAACATTTTTGCCATGGGGACTTAATGAACGGGCTGCAGATGTGGAGTTGGACATGTTTGCGTGCGGGATGGCCTAATTCCTGCAGTTGCATTTGTATCCGTTAGGTGTAGTGGGCGTGGCTTTGCGGTTTTCTTCTATGGCTTCGTGTGCGGATACACGTGGTGGTAGGGTGGAATCCCCTATCAGGCCATTCTTTACTCAGCAAATAGCAAGTTATGGAAGGGCTATGGGGAGGACCACGGGGCTTTTCCCACTCATTCTTGTTGTTCGTCTCCTCGGTGTGTCCAGATTTCTCCTAGGGGATTTTAATGAAGGTATTTTCGAAGGGTGGGTTTTTGGGTCTCGCAGGGGCTCGGTCAGTTATTAGTTTTTTGGGTCTCTCAGGGGTTCGGTCGGTTTTTGGTTTACCCATTGAGGTTATTCACTCTCAGGATTTTTTATTTTGAATTCCCGTTTGGGCTTTTATTTCAATGTAAGTCAGGCTTGGAAGGGTGGGTTTTTGGGTCTCTCAGGGGTTTGGTGGGTTATTGGTTTACCCATTGGGATTTTCTTCTTTCTAAACTTTTACTTTAAAATTCCTGTTTTTGTGCTTTCATTTCTATTTAAGCCAGGCTTGGAAGGGTGGGTTTTTGGGTCTCTCAGGGTTTCGGTGGGTTATTGCTTTACCCATGGGGATTATTTACTTTCAAAACTTTTACTTTAAAATTCCCGTTTGGGCTTTCATTTCTATGGAAATTTGGCATTCTTGTCAGGCTTGGTATAGACTTAATTGTTTGGCTCTTCTTTGTTGTATCTTAATTTAGGTTGTTTATCTTAGGTTATAAATGCTCGGTTGCTTATTTGCAAAGTTAGGCTGATGAAGATTTTTAATCGAAACGTACGACAATTCTAACAGTGTGATTTTATTTTTTAGTTTTCTGTTAATTTCGAATGAGGGCTTAGTTTTTATAATAATAATGATAATAATAATAATAATAATAATGATAATAATAATAATAATGAAAAGAAAGTACCAATTCATAATAATAATAATAGTAATAATAATGATAATAATAATGATAATAATAATAGTAATAATAATAATAATAATAATAAAAAGAATTCGATGAAATCCTGGGAAGTGGAATTGAAATGTGGAAATGAATCATTAGGAAATGTGAAAATCCGCAGGGGAATATTTCAGGGAGACACGCTGTCTCCATTGCTTTTCGTGATCGCATTGATGCCTTTAACTTACATTTTGCGGAAGGGCAGACCTGGATATGAGTTTGCTAAGAACGGGAGAAAATAAATCATCTACTGTACACGGATGACCTCAAGTTGTATGCCAGAAGTGAAAAAACCTTGATTCTCTTATTCAGTATGTGAGTGTCTTTAGCAAAGACATTGGTATGCAGTTTGGGGTAAAAAAATGTGCAGTGTTGATTATGAAGAGGGGTCGACAGATTAAATCTGATGGAGTAAAGATACCAGGAAGTAATGACATCAGGTCACTTCAGGAGAGTGATGGGTACAAGTATTTAGGGGTGTTGCAGAATGATGAGGTGAAAGAAAAGGAGATGAAAGAGATCGTCACAAAGGAGTACAAAAGAAGGGTTAGAAGGTGCTTGAAACTAAACTAAATGGAGGTAATATCATAAAGGCCATTAACACGTGGGCGATTCCAGTACTGAGATACTCCGCTCCTTTTTTGAAGTGGAGAAATACCGAGCTACAGGAACTAGATCGAAGAACACGAAAACTTCTTACAATGCATAACGCACACCACCCTAAGAGTAATGTTGAGAGGATCTACATACCAAGAAAGGAAGGAGGTAGAGGCTTATTGAATGTAGAAGATATCGTAAACACAGCCATTTTGGGTTTGGAAGAATATGTTGTTGACAGCAATGAACGAATATTATCTGCAGCGAGAAACATCGATGAAGTTACTGAAACAGCGAAAGGCTTCAAGAAAAGAAAGAAAAATGGAAGAAAAAACAACTGGAAAGAGAAAGAATTACATGGTCAGTATCTGAGACAAGGTGGCAGGCCCTGAACGCTGGGTGTGGTTGAAAGATGGAAACTTGAAAAGGGAAACTGAATCGTTAATAATATCCGCTCAGGAACAAGCTATCAGAACTAATGTCATAAAGCAAAGATCGATAAGACCCAGATCGACAGCAAATGCAGAATGTGTGGAAAAGTGGACGAAAGTATCAGCCATGTACTTAATGAGTGTAGTAAATTAGTCCAAAAAGAGTACATGCGCAGGCATGACTGTGTGGGTAAGAGAGTGCATTGGGATGTAAGCAAAGTCTGTGGATTTAAGGTCAAAGATAAGTGGTATGAACATGAACCTGAGGCTGTCATGGTGAATGATGACTATAGAATTTTATGGGATTTCTCCATAGAGACTGACCATGCTATCGAAGCAAGAAGACCAGAAATGATCGTCGAGGATAGAAGGAACAGACAGTGCAAGATCATTGACTTTGCAGTTCCGTATGACAATAGAGTTGACAACAAGGAAGCTGAGAAGATCGACAAGTACCAAGATTTAGCCAGAGAGATAAAGAGACTATGGAACACGTAAGTGAAAATCATCCCAGTTGTAGTTGGTGCACTTGGCACCACGCCAAGGCTGCTACGAAAGAGACTAAAAGACATCGGAATAGAGACCCGTATTGTGGACTTGCAAAAAAGTGCCATCCTTTGCTCTGCAAGGATCCTAAGAAAAGTCCTTGAGGTTTAAGGAGACTTGGTGTCACCAAACCTCAAGAGAACATCTCTGCTAGATATATTAGCATGTATTAACCAATAATAATAATAATAAATCATCTAATAATAAATCATCTACTGAAAATGAATGACCTCAATTTGTATGCCAGGAATGAAAAGACCGTGATTCCCTTATTCAGTCAGTGAGGGTCTTTAGCAAGGACATTGGTATGCAGTTTGGGGTGAAAAAATGTCAAGTGTTGATTATGAAGAGGGGTCGACAGATTAAATCTGATGGAGTGAAGATACCAGGAAATAATATCATCACGTCACTTCAGGAGAATGATGGGTATAAGTATTTAGGGGTGTTGCAGAATGATGAGGTGAAAGAAAAGGAGATGAAGGAGATGGTCACAAAGGAGTACAAAGGAAGAGTTTGAAAGGTGCTGGAAACTAAACTAAATGGAGGTAATATCATAAAGGCTATTAACACGTGGGCGATTCCAGTACTGAGATACTCCGCTCCTGTTTTGAAGTGGAGAAAGACAGAGCTACAAGAACTAGATCGAAGAACACGAAAACTTCTTACAATGCATAACGCACACCACCCTATGAGTTTTGTTGAGAGGATCTACATACCAAGAAAGGAATGAGGTAGAGGCTTATTGAATGTAGAAGATACCGTAAACACAGCCATTTTGGGTTAGCAGATTAGTTAGAACGGGTTAGAACGGGTTAGAGCGGGTTAGAACAGTTAGCAGATTTCTAAATAAAAACGGATACAACTATTTGCAAGCTAGGAGAAAAGGATTGATGTCGGACAAAGACCGGCGTGCAAGAGTAGCTTTTGCGAAAATGGTTGTAAGGGAGCACTGACAGAGCTTTTGGACCAATAAAATTGCCTTTTATCTCGATGGGGCAAGTTTTGCGTATAAAAGAAACCCAAAATCTCAAGCTCAGGCACCGAAAAGCCGAGTTTGGAGGCGCCAGTCAGAGGGACTGCGGCCTGGATGTGTTGCAAAAGGTAGTAAATGTGGCACAGGAGGAAAAATGGTTCGAATGATTGTTGCGATTTCCTATGGCAAAGGAGTAGTTGCTTGTGTTCCATACGAAAAGATGGATGGTGATTTTTTTGCCTCTTTCATCCGACGACACTTTGACACGATGGTTGTAAATGCTGGCAAAAATTCCCGTAAATGGCTTTGAGGTGGAGATCCTTCGCAGAACAGTGCAGCAGCAAAGAAGGCTATGCGAGAGGTCAACTCAGATTTATTCTCAGTTCCATCCAGAAGCCCTGACATCAACCCCATAGAGAACTTTTTCAACGTTGTCAGAAGACGACTAGAAACAGACGCCATAACGAAGGAGATAACAAAAGAGACATATGAGGAATTTGAATCGAGAGTAAAGAGGACAATGAGTGACTTGCCATTGTCATCTATCAACAAAACGATTGAATCAATGCCAAAGAGACTGCAAGAAATTATAAAACGAAAAGGGCGCCGATTGAAATACTGACTTATTCTCTTTTGAACGACGATATAAGTATAACCAAATTTAGTATGGAAGTAGAATTTTGCTAGCTTTTTGATTTAGGATAAGGATTCCAAAATAGTGACACTGTATAAAATGTTAATTTGTTTTCGTTATCTCTTATCGAGCACTCACTGACCGCCTGAGGGTGTTGCACTGCAATCTGGCTCACAAGGATCAAAGTACCTGGAAACTCGTGTAGACAAAGCATTAGGCTTAGGCCTATTTCCAATATTTACTATGCTTATCACGCAGAACTTGTCAATGAAGGATTGTGTGATTGAGCGTGCGATTTGTTCACGTATTTTCCCTGAGAGGAATCCGATTTTGATCAAGGAAATTCAAGCACCACACATTTTTGTTGCCGCAAAAGCATTGTGCTACAGCGTGAAAATATCATAGAATTTTAAAAAGCATCTAAGAAATTTTCCAACGGGTAACGCACGAGTAACGCAACGGATAACAAAAATCTTGTGTAAGGTTCAGTACTGGTTTTCAACGGGTAACAACGGGTAACGCATTATTAATTAAAATGATACGTATTATTTTAATAAAAAGTGCGTTACCCGTTGTTATCCGTCGAAAACCAGTACTGAACCTTACACAAGATTTTTGTTACCCGTTGCGTTACTCGTGCATTACCCGTTGGAAACTTTTTTATGGATTAGTATAAAAATATCCGTATCAATTCAAATCATGTAGGCAAAGGTAACAAGATTTTACTTGTGAATGAAGTAACAGCATTTCATATGTACTTTGAACATGAACCAAACAAATCTCACATAAGCATGAACATAGATAGAATTAATAAACAGTCATTGTCAATAGTTCTCAGCAGAAAGTTCAGACATCACGTCCTAGCATAACCAGCTCAGGAAAGCAACGTCCACAAGGGGGGATAGTTTTCTGATCAGTCTGGGCAATCTGATGTGTGAACTCAAATGTGCGCCATCTGGCCTCCACCATTTCGGTTTCACGAGCATCGGAAGTATTTGCCAACAAACTTAATTCTCGACTTACTTGTGGCAAAGATCGGTGTGTCTCTTTCATTTTCATTCATTTCATTTCATTTTAACTTTTTTATCCATGGTAATCCACTCATAATAATACTGCTTTACAGGGAGCCATGCTAAAATAAAACCTAATAATAATTTTAATATACAATATAACCCTATTTACAATAATCTAAGACGAAAAGGAAAGGAAAATGATTTGAGTCATAGTTTGGCTTTATAATTTCTTCGAAAAGAGGAGAAAGATGTGGACGCTTTCAAGGTAGATGTCGTGAGCATACTGGGACTTGGGGGCAGGAAAATGGAGCCCTTGCCCCTCTAGAAGGAGAAGTAAGTCCTTCGAAGCGATGAGTTCGCTAGACCACCTAAAATCGTTCAACAGAATGATTTCTGCATCCTCGACACCAAGCCATGCATAAGCTGTGGTTGCAGGGTTTGAAAAGGTGGAAAATATGGTTCTGAGTGGCTCTAAAAGAAATGTCTTGCCACAATTGGCAGGCCCCACAATCATGATATTTCTATATTTTCCTCGCCCCTTATCCAGTAATGATCTTACAGCATCAGCAAACACGTATGCATGTATTCCGTTATTCGTTAAAACCTCTTTCGCTGACTCGACCCAAAGACCAGAACAACCAGACACGCAATCATTGGTTAGAAAGTCCTGGACAGTTTCCATACGTGGCATCTTCTGACGCTCAAGAGTTTTTGCCGCATCTCTCATGCCCCACGTGGAGTTGATCAGTTCGTTTCTTAGACAGGGTTTTTTCTCAAAAGAACTGGCAAAGTAGATAACCTCAACTTTTGTTTCACATTTTAACTAAATCGACTATGGAGATTTCAAATCCAAGATGGGCCAAAAGAAATTTTGACCGGAAGTCATCAATTTCGAGAAAATGCACTTTGAACCGCTCTAACTTTTTCTGGTAACTACTACTGCCAACAAATTACATATTTGAACAGCACACAGTCAGCGCTTTCGAATGATGTATAGATTTGTTATTTTTTCCCACTTTTGATTTGTAGCTGTGACGTCATAATTTTTGATGACGTCATCATTGTTTATGGATAAGTAGCAATATCTTGGGAAATTTAGCTTCAACATGTTGAAAATAGCTATAAAATACCTTCAGTACACAGGAATATGGTCAGGGGAGGAATGTGAATGTTATGGAAACCATTCATCGTCATCACTGTCCTCGCTGGAACAGCCAAAGAAAATGTCGCCATCGTCATCACTGTCCTATATTGTATTGTTGGCATAAATTGTATGTAGAGAATTTGAATAAAATGAAACTGAACTGAATGTAGTTTAGCTCGTTGGCCTCAATGTGATTACCTTCACCTCCTAAGATAAGATCTTCGTCGCTTGACGACAAATCCTCTTCAGTTTCATTATTCCAGTGCTGGAGATCTCGCTGTTGTCGGATGGTACGTGTGATCTGGGGCCCTGGAAACAATCAAATCATGTTTGCTAAAGGGTTTCAAGGGTTTGAGGACTGATCCTAAGACTTCTCAAGAGGTATTTTACTGTCTTTTTCGAAAATTTAACTATCTAATACTTCTGTTGCCATATTATTAAAACCTGTGACTCTGTATAATCTCGCCATACTTTTTATCATTTATTGAAAGAAAAATTTAGCAGAATGGACGTATATAAAGAAAACGCTACTTGTAAACAAAACTGGTATGACAATTTCATTCTCTCCTTCAAAGGTCCAACCAAAATCTTCAAAGGCAATCTTACTGATAATCTTCTTTTTGTAGCAAAGCCAGTGGTACGCCTGATAATTAACTCTGAGCAACGCTTGCCTCTATGAGTCTGGATCCGGCGGTAAAGCTTCCGACGACTTGGTTTTCGATGCTTTGTAAAGTCTTACTCTTGTCTGTACAAGTGTTTCGTCACATTTTCCGTTGAGAGTACTGTTCTCACAAATTTGGCCGCATTCGCGAGAATATCTTTGGAGATTTGCTGGCTCATTCCAACTCCGTCGAGCAATCTTATACTTTCAGTGTTCTTCTTCAACTTTTTCAGAATTTTTCGCTTTACCTACTCCAAACATTGCCGATGCTGTGTCGCAGCCAGTAGCTGCATGTACGTATAGCTGGCAAATTTCTGGAAAAATCTTCACCGAGATAATCTACGACGTTTCCAATATCTATGTACTCCTCGTGATCGATCTTTAAGAACCATTTTCCCGAAGGCTTTTCAACTCATTATGCAAACACCATCAAAACAAAGACGTCAGTATCTTTTGAAACAACTACAATGTTTATATCAGCGAGGCAAGCATGAAGTTTCAGGCGCGTGTCAGCCTCTTCGTGGTTACAGTCAAACATGTATGTCATTGAATACGATTGGTGTAGAAATAAGCTGTTTTGCTTCCTGGCTCTGGTAAAAAGTTGAAGCCAGTTTTACCAGATCCGTTTTATTGTCGATGTTGGTAAAAAACGCAAGCCAGTCGTTTCTTTCCAGCATTTGTTGCCCAAAACTTTTGAGATAAACTCTTCTTCCTTCCTTTCCTATCTTTTCTCTCGTGCAGCTTTTGACACTTTCCTTAAGATAGGTGTTGTTAATTACTTCAATTCGGATGGGATTCTGATCATCTCGTGGCGTAACAAACTTAAATAAACTTATAAACTAGTGGCGGTAAGTTGCTTTTGGCTTGATTGATCTCATTGCAGCCATCCCATCAATTAACCATCTTGCATTCTGTGGACACTCTTGTGTTAGTGCGTCTGCTTCTGCGATGATATAGTTCCGAAGCAAATGCTTTCTAGCAGGGCGCAGCTTTCCATCGGGAGTTGCTATCAAAAGTGGCACTGATGTGAGCGGAGAGCGAAGCGCTTCTCCAAGATCAATAGATTGACAGCATTGGGCAACAAATGCTGGAACGAAACGACTGGCTTGCCTTTTTTAACAACATCGACAATAAAACGGATCTGGTAAAATAGGCTTCAAGTTTTTATCAGAGCCAGGAAGCAAAACAGCTTATTTCTACACCAATCGTATTTACTGATAGAGAACAAACCTCAGGTTTGACTGTAACCACGAAGAGGCTGACACGCGCCTGATACTTCATGCTTGCCTCGCCGACAAAAACATTGTAGTTGTTGCAAAAGATACAGACGTCTTTGTTTTGATGGTGTTTGCATATTGCGTTGAAAAGCCTTCAGGAAAATGGTTCTTAAAGATCGATCACGAGGAGTACATAGATATTGGAAACGTCGTAGATTATCTCGGTGAAGATGTTTCCTGAAATTTGCCAGCTATACGTACATGCAGCTACTGGCTGCGACACGGCATCGGCAATGTTTGGAGTAGGTAAAGCGAAAATTCTGAAAAAGTTGAAGAAGAACACTGAAAGTATAAGATTGCTCGACGGAGTTGGAATGAGTCAGCAGATCTCCGAAGATATTCTCGCGAATGCAGCCAAATTTGTGAGAACAGTACTCTACAACGGAAAATTCGACGAAACACTTGTACAGACTTGTCGTGTACAGATTAACTTGTCATGCACTGTTAATCAAAAAAGACCAAACGAAAACCAGTGGCGAGAAAATAAGCATCCAAGGAAAGACTATTGAGTCAGAAGATTCAGTCAAGCTTCTCGGAGTTCAGCTAGACTATAAACTAAATTTTGATCCACACATTTCAGAGCTTTGTAGAAAAGCTGCAACTCAACTTAATGTTCTAAAGAGGCTTCGATCTTATATTGGTTTCGAAGAGAGAAAAGTCCTTGTTCAGAGCTTTGTTTATTCAAATTTCAATTACTGTCCTTTAGTGTGGCATTTCTGTTCATCAAAATCCACGCACAAAATCGAAAAGATACAAGAACGTGCACTTAGATTTCTTTATAATGATCACGGCAGTTCGTATAATGATCTTCTACTGAAGTCGCAACGATGCACGATGCATGTTTCCCGACTTAGATCTCTTTCTTTGGAAATTTTTAAAACTTTGCACAATTTGAATCCATCCTTCATGAAAGATATTTTTCAAATTAGAACCTCGAACTATGCTTCGCGAAATCCTAATAATCTTATTCACTATAGGCCAAATCAGGTTACTTTCGGTACAAATAGTCTTAAATCCTTGGGACCTCGGATTTGGAACTGCTTACCAGAGGAGTTAAGATCTGTGAACAGCCTCAATATATTCAAAAGCTTAATAACTCAATGGAATGGTCCAACATGCAACTGCAATGCCTGTCGTTTTATTGTAAATATTGTATAAACTGCATTGAAAATAATTATCAGCTTTATTTCTTTTTCTTATTAATTGTGTCCATCGATTTTGATTAGTTCGCTTGTACATATGTATATAGCTGACTAGAAAAACAGTATTTTTGTAAAAAATAAATCGATGTAAAATAAAGTCACAACAACAACAACAACAACAACAGACAAGAGTAAGACTTTACAAAGCATCGAAAAACTAGTCGTCGGAAGCTTTGCTGCCGGATCCAGACTCATTGAGGCAAGCGTTGCTCAGAGTTCATTATCAGGCGTACTACTGGCTTTGCTACAAACGAAGATTATCAGTGAAAATGCCTTTGAAGATTTTGGTTGAACCTTTGATGGAGAGAATGAACAAGTCATACCAGTTTTGTTTACAGATAGCGTTCCATTCAGCTAAATTTCCTTCAAATAAATGATAAAAAGTATGGCGAGAGTATACAGTCACAGCTATCCAAGCTAGCAATCCAAGCTAGCAATGCAGGCACACCCAGTGATAACAATTTTACTCCACCCATATCTGACAGTGAAACTGATGATGAAATAAACAGGCTTTTTCATAACGATGCAGCGTTACAAACCACAAAATCGTTGGATAATAGGTTCAGCGAAACTGCAGGACTGTTCCGAACTGCAGACCCTGAGTTGGTAACTTTGTCTCATTTTCCACATCGACTCTAACCAACGGGACCCCAACTATCGGACCCCCAAGATACGTCTCTTGGGAGTTTGGTAAAAACATCTTTGGTTCTAAGCCCTAGCCCAGACAGTATTCCGCGAATAGAAACGCCTCCCGTATGCGAACCTTCCTTTTTTGCAACTACAAACGATACAAGGAAGATCGTTGAGGCCACTCCCCTTCCGCAGAATGGTCAACCTACGGCTCCGCAGACTGGGCCACCTACAAAAAGGGTAACTACACTTGGGCACAGGAAAGGTATGACTATCGCATCTTTAAATGTAAATAGTCTGCTCCTACATATTGATGATTTACGAATGCTTGTAAACGAACTAGGGATTCATATCTTGGCCTTAAATGAGACTAAGCTTGACAAAAATATTGATGATAGTCTGGTAGGCATCGAAGGGTATACTTTAAAGAGATGCGATCGTGACCGTCATGGTGGAGGTGTTGCAATTTACATAAAAGATACTTTGTTGGACAAGTTTACTGTGCGAGAAGACCTTCCTAAGTCAAATCTAGAGCTTGTATGCATTGAGATTAAACCTGTTCGTGCTGCTCCTTTCTTTGTTATGGCTTGGTACAGGCCACCTAACGTAAGTGATGGTTTTGATCATATGGAAGAATGTCTACAATTTCTTGATAGGGAAGACAAGGAAACTATTCCTCTAGGCGACACAAACTGTGATTTTCTCCCTAAATATTCCAGAGAGGGGGATACCAACCCAAATGACCTGCCAGCTCATTCTCTACGTCTGCTAGAATTATATAATTTGTTTGGCTTCCATCAATTAATTGAAAGCCCTACTCGTGAGACACTGACCACTACTACTCTTATAGATCACATAGCTACGACAAACAAAGTAATATAGTATCTTAGGGGATACATAAATCTTGCCTCAGTGATCATTATTTAATCTTTTGTGTTAGAAAATTTCGTGGTTCTTGCAAAAAACAACACAAGAACATTTCTACCAGGCAAATGAAACATTTTGATCAAAATGAGTTTATAAACGACCCTTTAGGGGTTGACTGGAGAGGCATCGTACGGAATACAGACGATATAAATGTTGTAGCTAACAACTGGACAAAAACTTTCTCACTTATTCTTGAAAAACACGCCCCGACACGTAACAGGCGTGTCTCTGACAAATTCTGTCCTTGGTTGACTAACGACTTCAAACTTATGTGCAAGGCAAGGGATAATTTATAAAAACGAGCCATTCGTACAAAGTCCGAACTATTGATTAAGTCCTATAAACATGTACGTAACCAAGTTAACAAACTAAATGAGCAGCTTAAGCGCGAGTATTTTATTCGCAAAATTGCTTCCTGCGAAGGAGACCTCAAAAACACATGGAAGACCATCCATAACGTTTTAAACAAGAAATCTAAAACCACCAACATTTCGTCCATAAGTATCGAAGGGAAATACATCTCTTCCAGTGCTGGCATAACAGAATCTATGAATGATTTCTTCTGTACCATAGGAGAGACACTTAGTGGAAAAATTCCCAGAGCGAAAAACCCTCTTCTTGAGAATGATTACGAGGTTAATCCACAAAAAACTATGTTTGATTTCCACGTTATTGACACCTTTCAATTAGGAAAAGTTTTTGGCAAATTGAAAACATCAAAGGGATGTGGGAATGATGGTATTGCTAGCTGTTTTCTAAAAATTGCACTTCCGGTTATTTCAGCATCCCTTTGTGATATTTTCAACCTTTCAATTGCTACTGGTTGCTTTCCAGATAGCTGGGAAATCGCCAGAGTAGCACCCACTTTTAAAAGTGGCCAACCTGATGACCGATCTAATTACCGGCATATATCGGTTCTGCCTGGTTTAGCTAGGGTCTTTGAAAAACTTATTCATAACCAATTATACGATTATTTGGACAGAAACAAACATCTGTTTTCAAACCAATCTGGCTTCAGAGCTCTTCATTCTGTTGTCACGTGTCTTCTTAACAACAGAGATGACTGGTATGTGAACATGGACGACGGCAGATACACTGCAAATATCTTCATTGATCTCAAAAAAGCATTTGATACTGTGGATCATGACATTTTACTTGCTAAATTGAGGAAATATGGTGTTGAAAATCTAGAACTTGCTTGGTTTACGTCTTATCTAACTAACAGAAAGCAATTTTGCAAATTTAACGGGATATGTTCCAAAACTAAAGACATTCATTGCGGTGTGCCCCAGGGTTCTTATCTTGGCCCTCTTTTGTTTTTGATCTATGTCAATGATCTTCCGTTCGCCCTAAAGAAAGGCAAAGTGACGATGTACGCAGACGATACGAGTATTTCTTATTCCTCCTCGAGTTTAGTAGACATAGAACAAACTCTAAACAGTGAACGGAATGATTTGAAGCTATGGATGCAAGGTAATAAACTCTCTTTTAATGTCCTAAAAATTCAGGCTATGGTTGTAGGCTCCCAGCCCAAAATTAAGAAAATTACTGTTGACCATCCACAGTTGTTTATTGGTGGCTCTCAAGTTGAAAATGTTGACCGAGCAAAATACCTGGGTGTGATAATCGATAAGAACTTAAATTGGGAAGAGCACATTAGCAATGTCCATACCAAAGTTTCTCGTGCAATTGGGTTTCTGAAATACTCCAGGAAATTTTTACCTCAAACACATTGAGTAAAATGTATTCAGGTATCGTCGAGCCCCATTTTCGGTTCTGTTGTTCGGTATGGGGGTGCTGCGGGGTGACCAAGCTGCAAACCTTACAAAAGTTGCAGAATCGAGCGGCTAGAATCGTCACGAAATGCAATTTTGATACCCCTTCAATAGGTTTGATACAAAGTTTAAATTGGCCTACTGTAAGCGACATCATTAGAGGCGAAACTGCAACTACAGTGTACAAATCGCTAAACGGTCTCGTCCCGGAGTACCTTTCCAGCTTGTTTGAAAAATGGTCGACTCGAAATGTTAGGGAACTCAGAAACACCGAAACTGATCTTTCGATACCTTTACGAAAAACTAACAATTGGCAGAGAGCTATATCTTTTCGTGGACCTAAGCTTTGGAATAGCCTTGAACTTGATGTTAAACAGGCACCATCTCTTGCCACCTTTAAGAGAAGAATCAAATCGTAAACTGGTAACATTTGTGCCACGGCCCCCTGAAAAGCAGTTCTCATGGACTGACGGGGCTACCGTGCCTAAATAAATAAAAATGAAAATGAAATGAATGAACATGTGTTAATAACATGGCAACAGCAGTATTAGGTAGTTAAATTTTCAAAAAGACAGTAAAATATCTCTTGAGAAGTCTTGGGATCAGTTCTCAAGCCCTTGAAACCCTTTAGCAAGCATGATTTGATTGTTTCCAGGGCCCCAGATCACAGGTACCATCCTACAACAGCGAGATCTCCAGCACTGGAATAATGAAACTGAAGAGGATTTGTCGTCAAGCGACGAAGATCTTATCTTAGGAGGTGAAGGTAATCACATTGAGGCCAACGAGCTAAACTACATTCAGTTCAGTTTCATTTTATTCGAATTCTCTACATACAATGTATGCCAACAATACAATACAGGACATTGATGACGATGGCGACCTTTTCTTTGGCTGTTCCAGCGAGGACAGTGATGACGATGAATGGTTTCCATAACATTCACATTCCTCCTCTGACCATATTTCTGTGTACTGAAGGTATTTATAGCTATCTTCAACATGTTGAAGCTAAATTTCCCAAGATATTGCTTCTCATCCATAAACAATGATGACGTCATCAAAAATGATGCCGTCACAGCTACAAATCAAAAGCGGGAAAAAATGATAAACCTATACATAATTCGAAAGCGCTGACTGTGTGCTGTTCAAATATGTAATTTGTTTGGCAGTAGTAGTTACCAGAAAAAAATTAGAGCGATTCAAAGTGCATTTTCTCGAAATTGATGACGTCACCATAAAAGTTGACTTCCGGTCAAAAGTTTTTTTGGCCCATCTTGGATTTGAAATCTCCATAGGCGATTTAGTTAAAGTGTGAAACAAAATTTGAGGTTAGCTACTTTGCCAGTTCTTTTGAGAAAAAACCCTGTCTATCTGACCTTGGATGATTTCCCCAGAACCCATTCAGCCAAATCAATTTTCCCTTCTTCTTTTTGCTCATTAGCAAGAGCTAAAAGCTCGGTTTCCTTTTTAACTCCATTCTTCAAAATCACTTCCGAAACATCAAAGTTTGAGAGGCGTCTTTTCCTTCGTACCCCACTACTGCTAGCAGAACTGCCTTCACGCTTTTCAGCCTTCCTTTTCCGGATAGCCTGGGTTCCAAGCTTTGTTTTGGGAGAGCAAGCATTGGCTAAATTAGGATGGGCAGCACTATGTAAGGCGTCTTTGTCATGTTTTGTAGCATAATTATAGGCAGAAAAGTAGTTTTCGTGTTTATTAGAAAAATGCGCTGATATGCGATTATATTTCAACAAATACTTCTTCGCTGGCTTCCATCGTTTGTTTTTGCTCAGTTTTATAGCAAAATAGTAATGCTTGCTACCATCCTTGTGTGGCTCCATACTACAAACCCAATGAACGACTTTTACGCGAGATTCCTGGTACAAGAATGCTTCCACCACACAATTTGCAAATGACTCACGACTCGGGAAGGTCTTCAAATTGGCCTGACTGTACGTTATGAGGTACACTTTTCTGACGGCATTGGCATCTAACTCTTCGTTTCCCGCATCCATGACGAAAAAATTCCCAGATAAACAATCACAAACTTCAAGACTTCTGACAACGTAAGCATTCGAGCAAATTTTCGCGATCTGTCGAAAAGACCTACACCGCTCTATAAATAGGCACCTAAACACACCCCTGTCGCTGCCCGGGAAGAAATCAAGCGTTGGCACACTTCCGTTTCAAAAAGTGCCGAAAAGCATGTTATTCGATCCATTTTCCCAAAGAATCCATAGAGAGACCCTGCAGACATGCTACCTATTGTGAACAAATATTTCACAACCTTATGTGAGACAAAACTTCCATAAATAGAGAGAGACGCAAAGAAAATCGAGAGACCCATCACGCAGGGAAAGTAACAAATTTTAGCTTAAAACAATTAGCGCGTTGTATCGTTTGCCAATTCTATGCTGCTTATGATAGCCACTTAAGTGGCCATTAAGCAGACAGCGAAAAAATTCGAACAGAAACCACTTAACGCAATTTCCTGCCTCTAAAAAGCTGTGATTGACAACTTCTCCATCGCCATGGCGTGGCGAATTAAATTATGACGTCATTACTGCGAACCATGATGTTGTAGGTCAATTTCGTTTTCAGATTTGAATTCTACTTGTCAAAATTGTACATGACGTGTAAACTTGAGTTGATCCCATAGACTTGACTTTCAAAAAATCGTCCCTCAGACAATCGTAGACATAAGGTGTTGAGAAAAAAGCAAATTTTCTCTATTTTTTAGGCATCACTACCAACATACAGTCGGGGAAATCACATTTCCCCCTCCCCCCATCAAAATGTTGTTATTTTGTGATCAGTAGTCATGGTAGGCATCCGATCTTAGGGCATTACCACAAACAACATTGAAATGGGGGAGCAGGGGGTCATTAGATGGAAAATATAGAGATTTTCCAAACTTTCTCAACACTTATGGCCAGGATTGTAGCTTAGAATCGAGGATCATGCCTATATGCTTATGCTCTGCTTTTACAGTCACCTCATTGCTCCCTAGGAATAGAGGCGGGTGAGCAGGCTTGAGTCTTTTTGAGGAGAAAATAACTTCTTCCGTTTTATCTGCATTGAATTTCATCTCCCATTGCCATGCCCAAAGTCGAACCCTTTCAAGATCACTATTCATTTCATCAGCAGTTTTCCCTTCATCCTTCACGACAAAGAAAAGAGAAGTGTCATCGGCAAAGACTTTAACGTAACAATTTAAGTTTTCCACAATGTCGTTAATGTATACAAGGAAAAACGATGGACCCAAGACTGAACCTTGCGGCACTCCAGCGGATAGTGGTGCCCATTGAGAGCATTTGCCATTCAATACAACTCGCTGCCTACGATTTTCTAGAAAATTACCGAGTAGTGACAAAAGATGCCCAGAGATTCCGTTGCATTCCAGTTTGTAAAGTAAGCCACCGTGCCAAACTCTATCAAAAGCCTTCGATAGATTAAGGAAGACGGCCCGTGTTTCTCGGCTAGGGATGTCTTCAAAAGTAGTACAAATTTTATGAGTTATTACTAACAATTGATTTATCGTTGAGTCACCTAGGCGAAAGCCTGATTGATGTGGGGTTAAGAGATCATTGTTGCAAAGGTGTTCATATATGACATCAAAAATCAACTTTTCAAATAGTTTCCAAAGACTGGTAGGAGTGACATTCGTCGACAACCATTCCCACACCGCCGGCTACCCTCTTCGTGGATAGGAATCATATTTGCTTTCTTCCAGATTGAGGGGTAGATTCCTACTTCAAGGCATTTTTCAAAGATTTGGCACAATGGCTCTACTACAGAAACATCACATCTCTTTATCATAAAGATCAATATTTCATCGCAGCCATGGGCTTTACTGGTGTCGAGAGAACGAATCAAACGGAGAACATTTGCTCTGTCTATAACAAGATTTTGCAAAAGCACATTGCATCGAGGTAGGAAGTTTGGAAGGGTGCTCCCAGTCGATACCGCACAACACTGTTCCACGAAGTAATCATTTAAAGTGTTAGCTTTTTCTTGTACGTTAGTTATGAATAAACCATTTTCTAACAATGGCGGTATGTTAAACGTCTTATTTTTGTTTATCAATCTATTTAGAGTAGACCAATACTCTTTTGGACCTTGATTTGGATCAGACAATTTTCTACCTAACTTTAAAAATAGTTTTCCTTGGCCTTGATAATAAGTTTTGAGAAGAATTGCGAACATTTTTAACTCTTTCCCAGTCCTCTTCCCTCCTGCCACGTAGGATAAAATTTCTGTAAGTTCTCTGCTTGCGTTTAATTGATTTTTTGAGTTGTGGCGTTATCCAGGGAGGATCCTTGTCATTACATGCAACTTCTTTGTTGGGGATGTTTGAGGAGAAAATAGAGTATAGGTTGTTGGTGAATACTTTCGTCATTTCCTCCGGTCCAAGCCCATTGAAACGAGTGTGCCAGTCAAGCTCATTAATCATTTTCCGGATTGACTGTGAATCCGCCTTGGAGTAATCCCAAAGAGTTCTTTTGTAAGGTGGTGGGGATGGTACAGATATGTTAAGTTTTCCATATATTATTTGATGCTGAAATCGATTGTCCAAGGACGACTGGACGCCAGATTCCACAAATAAATTAGGTTTGTCAGTAATGATTAGGTCAATGCAGGACATTCCTGGATCTTGGTGGATGTTGGGTGGCTTCGTTGTGAATTTTAGTGTGAGTGGTTGTTCCTCAAAGTGCTTGGGTAAGGGGTCATCAGCAAATGTTAACTCTTGCCAAAGGTTTATCCTAATGTTGTTCTTGCAAGACAAACAAGCGTACCTAGATGTTTGGGTCCCTTACTTTTCATGATTTATATGAATAATTTTGAAAATTTTTTGGAAACGTCTAAACCGAATATGTACATGGATGACACGAGTATTCTTACGCCTCCATGGATATGAACGAGCTCCTAAATTTATCAAAACAAGCTTAGCCTAAATGCTGAAAATAGCGAATTTATTTTGATAGAGCATCCAAAACAACCGAACAGAGCCAAAGATTTCCCTGACCTCGAAGTATAAAATCAAAATTATGCAGAGTTCACAATACACAATCTCTAGGTGTCATGATAGACGAAAGCATGAATTGGGAAAAACAACTCAAAACTGTGACGCAAAAGATAAAAAACGGTTTAGGGGCGATGTTTAAACTCAAAAACGTCATTTACTGGAAACAATTGGCTACTGTTTATCGAAAATTAATTGAAAGCCATCTGAGATATTGCAGTGTCATTTGGGGGAGTCTGTCAAACTCAAAACTGGACTCCCTACAGAGGTTGCAAAGCAGGGCACGCAAACTAATTGAATGCGCAAGGCACAAAGATGGCTGGGTATGTGATTGGCTCAATGTTCGCAGTCTACTAGGATAATAAAGGCTCATTGCTTCATACAAAATAAACAATGGACTCAGCCCAGAGAACCTCAAAACTAAACTCTTTCCTATTGTTGGTCGAATATTTTGAGATATAACACAAGGAAACTGATAATTTTGAATTTCCTCAGCTTCGACTTGAATACTGTAAAAAGTCTTTTGGATACCAGGGAGCAAGTGCCTGGAACGAGATCTCAAAGTAAATAAGAGATTCTGCTTCATTGAGCTCCCTTAAAGTAAGATTAAGGGAGTTCTTGAGATAGAGTGTCGCAAACACAACCCGTTGGAAGAGCAGCTTAATGTTTTGATATTAATATTCTGTAGAACCAAAACGACGAAAAATATAGACATGTTTCAAATGATTCGTTGATAACAAGACACATGCGGTAGTAACAAATTTAAATACGACTAATCCATGTATACAATTTAATGAACGTTTCGATTCTTGCTAGAGTCATCATCAGCAAAGATCTAACAGCGCAAGGGCCTATTAAGGAGATCCGAAACAATAGGAAGTCGAAAACCACATGAGTTTCAAATGGGAGATTGGTAGAACGTAACAGGAAGGAGTTGAATATAATAAAAAAGTGAGAGAGAAAGACAAACAAGTTTGAAAAACAAATTGATAAAAGAAAGGTGAGAAAACATTAGAATAAGGCCATTGGAATGGAAGACTGTTGGGAATTGGGAGAAGGTCTATCCCTGAGAATTAAAAGACTTTCATAAATAAGTAGATCAAAAGAATTATCAGTTTTGGTGAGAATAGAAAAATCTTCGAAAGTGGCTTGTGTCCCGTTTTACAGATATGATCTTTTATGGAAAAGGGACCGTAAGATTTGACGTCTTGCCCAAGCTGGTTAATTCCCAAGTGCTCTCTACAGCGTACCAGGAGATTGCGGGATGTTTTCCCATAGTAAGTGGCACTGCAGCCACTACACGTAAATTTATAAACAACACTAGAGCGCACAAGGGACGGGAGACGGTCTTTAGCTACAAATAAATTACAGAGGCGTCTGGGTGACCTAAATACGAACTGGTAACATTAGGGTAAGTTTACCAATGTTATGTTTCATGCAAAGGCTATATTGTCCTAAAAAGTGAGAAAGAACAATATATTAATATTTATATTCACTTTGTTGAAAGATTGTTACCGATAGGGTATTGCGTCGAAAAAGATTAAAATGAAAAATGAAAGGAATATAAAACCATTACTAAGGCTACAAATTAACTGATCAACAAAACTTCTGTTCGGGTGGAACCGCAGTTATTTTTCAAAAGTAGAAATGTTAATAGGGGTGCTTGAACGAACAGGAAAAGCGTTCAAGTTATGTTTTGAGAGTTGGGCAACCTGACCCTGGTTGCTGGCCTCTGCAGCTGTTGCAAATGTTCTGCCATGGGAAATTTGGAAGCCCTGCAGGACTGGTTGTTGTTACAGTGGCGTCAAGGGGTTTGGTTGGATCCCTGTGAGGCCGAGTTTGTTCCAATTTGTTTTGAGGCTGAGTTTAGTTGATATGGGCAATTTACAGGAAAGTGTCCAGTAGAACGGCATCCAGTAGCGATTGGAAATGGCTACGGACAATGTTCATAAGGAAGGCGATATCGTAGCGATAGCAGGCTTGGAAGGCATATGATTGATCGAGAGAGCAAAATGACTCTTGATTAGCCGATAACTCTGGGGTTAGATGAGGGTGGAAGTGAAGCATGCTTCTAATGAAAATATTCCACGCCTGTAACCAATTATCAAAGGTGCTTGTTTTTTTAATCGAGCGGCGTGTTTGGGTTAGAGAAGTCGATTCATCTCCATATGACCCAGGTTGAACCTTCAAACTAAAGGAGAAGCTCATCATCGTGTCTTCGAGGGAGTTCGGGAGTAATTTGTTCAAGTCAATATATTCCTTTTCTTTCTCATTTGTCATCAGTTATGGTGAAAGGGGAGGCAAATTACTGACAGGGGAGGAATACAGAGACTCGAAGTTACCTTGTTGTGTTTGGACTTTGGTTATCACAACAGTATCTGTCAAAGCGGCATTTAAGGTTTGGCGGTAGTAGGCAAGGTTGGTGCAGCTGAGGGGGTGAAGGCCAGGGGTGAACTTTGTTTTTGGTTTGGTGCAAGCTGAAGATTTTGTTGGATATTGCTAACTTGAGGAAAGATGGTCGACGCAGGGGACAGTTGAGGGGTGGTATCTGCAGCTGATGATGGCTGCCGTGTTGCTAATTGGTTAACTTCCCTGAACAGGGCTGTTAGGTCACCAAGGCTTACTGTTACGAGGCCTGATGTGTTTGCATTAGCTGCTGGGGCAGAATTCACTGCTTCCCTATTACTTAATGAAAGCAAGGGCGCTTCATTTTCAGACTCCGACGACTCTTCAAAATCTGCGACTTTGTTGATTCTATGAAGGTAGCGATAGATATGAGTTGCAAGCGGTTTTTCCGAGTTTGAGACAGGCCATACGACAAAGCCTTGGCACGAAGAGTGACTTTGTGCAATTTCTTCAACGCTGCTAATGACAAACGTTAATCGTTGACGATACAGTACTCGTTGCTTTCTGTTTCGCAGCTGATATTTCGAATTTTGGAGCAAATCTACAACCCTAACTAATCTACCTGGTGTCCCAAAAAATGTTCCGACGTTTGATGGAACACAGAGAAAAAGTTGTGAACCTAACGATCTCTATTCACTCTAGCTACATGCTAGACATTTCAACTTACAGTTTGGCATATCGTGGAAAGAAATTAGTCATCCGAAAATGGAATCATGAGATCTAATATTTCATGTTCATGTGTTCATGCTCAAGACAAAACCAGAGAGATTTGTACGGGGTCCTGCCTCATCGTGGTAAAGGGCTTCCTCAAAGACCAACACGTACACTGAATTGGCGATAAGTTCATTGCCTTGAGAAGGGGCAAGGTTTCTACTCACTGAGAACATTCAACGTGAAGGCCATTTTCCAGTCACTGGAAGTTGCCGAGTGCGCAGAAATTCGTCTGTCTGCTTTTAATGCTTTTTAATTGTGTGAAATGACATCTGCTCGAAGTCACTTTGAGGACTGCCTTGGGACAAACAGTGGGCTGCTTTTGTTGTTGCATTATGCCAACTGGGAATTTCAAATGGGAGTGTTACTGTTCGACAGTTTCTTTTCTTTAACTAAGATAATTTTCAGTTCCTTGTTTAACGTGCCATATAATGCAACATTCCATTCTCCGGTTTCGTACAGCTCAAATTGAGTTGTAAAATGTACAAACTTATGTTCCCTCGAGACCTATTCCCTATTGGATTCGATTTTCAGACTTTGATTTGAAAGTGCTCAATGAGCAGTGACATCTGCTCGAAGTCACTTTGAGGACTGCCTTGGGACAAACAGTGGGCTGCTTTTGTTGTTGCATTATGCCAACTGGGAATTTCAAATGGGAGTGTTACTGTTCGACAGTTTCTTTTCTTTAACTAAGATAATTTTCAGTTCCTTGTTTAACGTGCCATATAATGCAACATTCCATTCTCCGGTTTCGTACAGCTCAAATTGAGTTGTAAAATGTACAAACTTATGTTCCCTCGAGACCTATTCCCTATTGGATTCGATTTTCAGACTTTGATTTGAAAGTGCTCAATGAGCAGAACTCTTGTCCGTCGTCTGTTGCTTATTCGGAGATTCCCCCTTCATTGTAATGATGAAGGAAGGCGTACAGACTCTCTGGTTTCGCCTTGAACATGAACATGGAATGTCAGAGCTCATAATTCCATTTTCAGATTACTAATTTCTTCCTACGTTGTGCAAAACTTTAAGTTGAAATTTCTAGCATTTAACTAGATTCGTTAGAGATGGCCAGCTTCAAAACTTTTTTCTCTGCGTTTGAGAAGCGCCGGAACTTTTTTAGGGACACCCAGTACAAAATCAACTGCAAGAATGTGTTTACCTCACAGAGCTTCCATTCTCTCATGAGGAAAAATACATGAACGCATCCAGAAGTCATCATTGCTAGGAAGGAGAACAAAGGGATTTCTTTCTTGGAGATTTCACTCGTTTTGCAGGTTTCCGAAAAGGACATTCTGCAGAAAATCTGCTATTTCGACAGAAAGAATGGTTGATTAAAGCTAACTTGACATATGTGGAATAGAAAAAGCAGTTTTCAATATAATTGCTTTGATATTCAGGGAGCAGGACATTTTCAAACACTGAAAGTTTAGTTGACGCACCCGGTATTATATAAGAACGTCTCCCACTTTCAGCCTGTGAGGATTCTTTAAGGAGTTTAAAGATTAAATTTCAGCCTCAAGTTTCTTATAAAACAGGTTGTTTTATGCGGTTTTCTGCTGTCTGTTCCACTGCCTACACATTGGCAATGCTGCATTGAATGTCACAGATTTTCAGATAGATAGATTGACTGTGCAGATCTCTGTCAATTTGCCCAGATACGGGTAGCTATCATTCCTCCATAAGGGGGGGGGGGCATCGTCATTCACTGACTTATGTAAAAACAAAAAGATCGCTTGCTGTCAGCAAGATTTCTTTATCTATGTTTTATCAACAACGTGAAGATGTCTTTGGTTGCCTGTAATGTATCTTTTCTTCCTTGTTTAGGTGCTTAAATTATTGGAGAGTCCCAAATATTATGGTGCTTTCATTGGCAGCACTTCGTACATCAAGTAAGTAATCAATCTCTACAGTAAAGTTTCACCTTTAAGAAGCCTTTTTTTAACAATCATTAAATAATTCTAAGGTGAAAAAATTGGTTTTCATAAAGGGGAAGACTTTTATTTTTTATTACTTCTTTTAGCAGAACCTGCTAAAGCTTTTATCCCGAGCGTAGCATCCTAGACTGTAGTTGTGGTTTCTTTACTTGCCATTTACTTTTAGCAGCCACACTTCCATCGTTTAGTTTGAACTGTCGAAGCTTTCGCTTCACTTTTGAGGCCTCGTCAACAACTAAGGCCCCGTTTACATTGGATTGGATTCAGATAGATCCGTATCCAAACTGTAACGGATAACCCTTGCATGAACACAGAGCCCGACGGATCAGGATCCATTTCGATCTGCTATCCGTGCTCAAATTGGATGACTTTCGAAAGTGACCACGGTTGGATTCGATCTCAGAAAGGTTTCGTTTAAACATGTATGAGTGGATCCAGGAAACTGCTACTTATAGGAAACGACGCGAAAAATTTGAAAAGCCTTTGTTGACATTTCAAAGTGCGAAATCAGGGATGAGGCAAAGCCTATTACAGTGCAAATTTTCCATGATCCAATTGAAATGAGGCAAGAGGTTTACCAGAGTGCTGCCAAGAGTCCATGAAATTTCAAATGGATCCGATCCCGTGTAAACGCGAACAGTTCTGGGTGGAACAGGGGCCTAAACGTCCGTTGCGCCCGAACTTGGATTTCGTTTGTTGACAGTTCGATAATAAATAGCGTTCAGAACACCGTCAACTTCACGATCTTCTAGGGACCAGCTGTTTTTGTTATGTCTCCTTTTCTTGGCATATTCGTATTTTTACATTATTCTTTTGAATTCAGTGTAGGTAACAATTCTTGCATATAAATAGCCTCTGAGACTTGACTACAGGTTGGATCTCCGGGACGAGTGGCTAATCTCTCTACTGTTATTCGTTGTTTTCTTCTGCCACGTTTCTCTTCGACATGCGTGAATAGAACAAATTGACCGGGGAGAGCAGGGGCGGATCCAGACAGTCGCCACAGACGCACGGAAGACGGTCAACTTTCCAAAGTCTAATCTTTTTAAGTTAGATAGCTAATATTTATGGTGTGCCATCAGCGAAGGAAAATTCGGGCATTAATATCAAAAAACCTTCTCTGAATTTCTTCGTTCAGCCCTAAAATCGTTGAAACTTTTCATATTCATTATTTGAATTCCCAAAGACGAGTGCATTATGCCGTTCTTGTTCATTTCACTTTCACTGATCACACTTGTAGGGTCCCTATTTGATTTGCCTCGTTCTGCTTCCTCTGGTTTGAGTGCTTTCTATATTTGGAGACCCTTTCTTCACAAAACAATAGCAAGTTTCACGCATAAATTAGAGAACAAGCGTGCGACTGTACGAATATTTTAAAAACTGCGCGGTCATAATAAAACAATCGTTTTTGGAACCAATTTTTTTAGCATTGTCTTGTGCGACTGTAGAGGCGATGGATGATAAATGGTATCCAATACAAAATGTATAGGGCAAAGATTGTGAGGTGGTCGTGGCGATGTATGTGATCTATCATAGTCGCCAGCAAGAACGCTCAACCAACAGCCTCACTGTGATCCCTTGCCTTGGATTTATGACCTATGGCCTGGGCACTCTCACAGTTCCCACAGGTTGATGTCTTCGCGCCAAAATATTAAGCTCAAATTTCTTCATAATTTGGAAATTGTCGTCACGAAGATCCTTGAGAAAGACAAAGATTTGATGGAGGCAAAAGCTGAAGATGAGCTCAAAAGATCATCGCCTGATGTGTTCCAGCGTCTTTTGTTTTGGCTCGTCTATCTTGAAAACTCAAAGACCAAATGTGATAGGCCTACTGTTGGATCTGAAAGTATCAAACTTCTTTGCTCAAATGGCTGGTATAATAAGGTAAAATTATTGGCTGGTGCAACGTGTAGAAAATATTATTTGCCGATATTTTTTCGTACAACGTTGGGTCACTAAAGTTGGGTGAAAGTTGGGTCACTCTAAATCATGAAATGAAAGCTCAAAGCTACCACACACAGGCACAGTCAATAGAAAATTTCTCTCTCTTTCTGGCAGAGTCTCTGCTAGCACATGCTAAAACAATAGGCTCTTTCTGATTTACACATTTTTTGGGACATTTTTTCACATATGCATGTAGCCAAAGCTTTCTACGGCTCTAGTCTAGCATTATGTTTTGGAAATATTAAAAAGTTATATGCAAGAAGATCATAGCACAATGTTGTTGAACCTTTTATTCTTGGGTGGGTTGTTTTCACAATAATTTATGTTTTTAGTCTAATGCAATCTTTGTCTCCAGAAAGAATAAGCTTCATGCATGGTTAGAAACACATGGCTTGGCAGTGGTAAAGATTATATCAATTCATATTACCCAGAAAAGTGAGAAACGAATTGATGAAATTGTTAGTTCTATGTTCTGATCCAAGATTCTGGTAGAATGACAAAACAGCTTTTAGTTCATGTGTTCAAGCTCTATGTTTCCTTTATGCAACTTCAGAAAAAGCAAGACAGAAATTATTTGATTTAAATGGAATTGATATCCGTTATTGGTCTTAAGCCCAAATTACTTTGAGTGTCCACCAGATTACTATTATTTTTTGATAAGAAACTAAGGTCTGAAAAGAACTTTTCCCACCAAAAAGCTCCATGAGCTTCTTATATTTTTAATGCAGTATAGGTTGGAGTTAATTCATATTTGTTAGCAAGGCTCGCAAAATACTTTGTAAAATCTTAACTTTTTTGTGATCTGACAGTTGAGCGTCTTATAAACAGTTTATTATGCAAAATGTGTGCATTTTAACATGTTACATGTATGCTGTAGGTTACACAATATCAGACTCTGTACACACAGGCTGGACTTTTCATAAGTTGATTTTCTTTGGTTCAAAGAAATGTTGCCTATGAACAGTATCATTATGCGTTACTTTGCTATTACCCTTGTCTTGTCATTCATCCAATGGACAATGTCCCGATATATTTTCCTTTGCAAGTATTTTGTTTTGTCTTTAAATATATTTGACATCCATCAAACAGACTCTTATTGACATCCATGAATAATGAGCATGGTATTATATCTTGAAACAAATGATATACCACACAGCAGTGCATTAATTTAAGGAATTGCCATCATTGTGTAAAACAGTGCAAACTGTAGTTTAAGGTCAAAAGGGTATGGAAGTTTAATTGGTTGGGAAAGTGTTTGGTAGACAGAGATCATATTGAAGGTAAGATTTTTCAAACACTGGACAGCATAATTCATCAATTGCAGAGCACCATTGTTGGGTTGTGTAGAGGTTGTTCCACCACATGCAAGTAATTCATAGATAAAGTGGGTCCAGGGGCATGCTCCTCAAGAAATTGTTTGCAGAAATGACCTCTAAAATAGCTATATTGCACCAACTTCTCCTTTTTTCAAGGCAGTTGGGCATGCACCTAGTTTCCCAAAAACTTTTATCAGGCTTTTTAATCCAGACTTTCTGACTTGTCTTCCAAGTTGGTTTTGGCACCATTTTTAGAGTGTCCTACAAAGTGACACCTGAAATGTACATTTTTCCAACTCTCTGTTTGGAGAAAGCATTGTCACAAGATTCTCGTGACTATGGAGAAAGTAACAAGAGGTGAATTAATCCAATAATAGATGCAAAAATTTCCTGTCGAAAGAGGATGCTGAGCTGGCTTGCATTGAAAGGAATTACTGATTGATTCTTGTTTTGAATACATCCAAAACAGTAGTATTTCACACTAAGATTTGAAAACATTAATTACTGCATGATTCATTTCACCCTTCCACATTTTCGATTGATCACTGCACAAATAGGTCATCACTGCACCTTGAGGGAGAGCCTTGTGATACAGAATCTGGAAATAGCATGTAATAACGGACTCATCATAATACAGCCACAAATGCATGACAGACACTGTTCAAAAACTTGTGGAAAGAAAACTGTCAACGCCAGCGCAAGGAAAACAAGCAAAATAAACCTGTAACTAGGGAGAAAACTGTTGAATCATGCAAGAAAACGAATTAATCAGAATGTTGCAATAAAAAGCAAAATAGAACGGCCAAAGAAGCGATTAGTTGCACACTTGTCAATTGGGCTCTTCAGAAAACAAATTAACGATACAAACAAGACGATTTAACACCAATCCAAGCTACGTGACCATAACACTAAACGAATTCTTATGTCTTGGATGAGTAACGGATTCATTTGCAAAATATTTCCTTTTCTTCTGGCACTGGTCATAGCACATCATCTGTTGAGATTCGAAAGAGGAGAATTGAATTTCCTACTGAACTTTATTGGTGCGAACGAAGGACAGTGTCGAGAAATGGGAGCATTGATGAAATCTGTTGTCTGATATTAGTCACAGCAAATCGTAAGATACGATTCGAAAGTAGGGAATGAAACTTACTCGCGAAGTGTAATAAAGCAATGTTTATATATATGTAGTAGAACGCAGGACTGTATCAAGCAATAAAACAACTCCGTGAAAGTTTCGTGCAATACCAGTTACAAGTTTACAGGCCAATTTTGTTTTCAATATTGTTCAGTAGTTGGATTGACTTCCCAATTCTACTGTTGATGGCTTTGATTTTGTTTAAGTTTCTGGAGCGGTAATACGAAAGGAAACTTTCAACTTCAGGGTTTCATTTAATTTGAGTGATCCTTTTTTCCAAACGGGTGATGTCTCACTCTAATAAATGGACAGATAAACCACTCTCTTTAATAGATAGGGCGTTTTCCGGCAATCCTAAGGGCGTGGCCCCAAAAAATTTTTCCGGGGGCTCCGCCCTCGGACCCCCGAACTCCTCACGCTTCGGGCTCACTTCTTCCGCCCATTCCAGACTCGCGCTTCGCGCTCGTGCTGGCGACTGTCAATTCTTGGACTGGATCCGCCCCTGGGGGAGAGTGAAGGGGGAGCATTGTCACCCTAGCTGGGAGCTGGGACTTTTGCAGACCATTGTTTCCTGGACCAACTTTTGATGTAGATCACGAATTCGGTGTTGTTCGGCCGAATCATGGAGCGTTTTCCAGATTCTTGAGGCTCATTGTAATCTTTGTGGTTTTTAGGGTAAATCATATTAAAACGATTCCTGGTTGGCAGGCAGCAGTGTTTTTAACGATCGCAAATGTAGAAATGGTACAGTACTGGCTTTTATATCTATTATTAAGCATACTATTTTTTGTTATACTTTTTTATACTGAATGGATGTCGTGATTAAATAAGAAATAAGAAGAAGAAGAAGAAGAAGAAATGACCCTAGAAAGTAATGTAAGTAGTAAAACTCCAAAAGTGGGCCTTTAGTCACTTGGGGGGAGGTACAAGAATGGCTAAAAGCTGATTATAACCACCTGTCATTGTATCATATTGATGGCATGAGTCATATTCAACAATCTCTGTGTCAATGGAGAAGCTTTTCACACATTAGTATTTAATTTCATCCATGTTTTATGCGCTAAATGCCTTCTTGGAGACATCGTTTCACGTTTTTATGGTTTGTTTCATGGCAAGGCAGGTTTGTAATAAATTTCTGAAGGGCAACGAAGTCGTTGCCGTGCAAACCATCGTGCAAATTGTGATAAAAGCAAGCCGTTTGTCATGAACATTCTTTAGAGGTCACTCTTTCAGAAAAAAGTGCTGGCTACAAAAAAATTCAAGATGGCAACCATTTTTCAAGATGGCTGCCAGGCGCGCATGCCTTCCATGATTTTACCCGAAAGTCATAGTGCAACTTGTGATAAAATGATGCCCATTGGCATAAATGACCCCAGTATGTTACTTTTTCAGAAGAAAATGGTAGCCACGAAAAAAGTTCAAGATGGCCACCAAATGGACAGTGTCATCTCTTGAACCTACATCCTACTGCATGTTTCGGCTCCAATACCTTTGTTCTTAATAGGCCTTGCCCCTGAAATGGGCTGCTAATGTCGGGATGGCATTGAGGATGAGCTCTCATTTGATAACAAAATATCCCAATGCCTTGCGAACCACATAGCCTCTGGTAGTCAATTACCCATCCTAGCGTTCACGCGGCAGGGGTGATTTTGCAGACAGTGTGGTGCAAAAGGCTGGAGATTTTACTATCAATCACCTGATCTCAATAGTTCAAATATTTCATTCTATCTTTGTTGCATTCGACTGTGACCCTCCTTTAGATGTACGTTCAGTTTATCTAGATATTTCAAAGGCTTTTGATAGAGTGAGGCACTGTGGCTTAATCTACAAACTACGGCGAAATGGCGTATCCGGGCAGTTGTTGACGCTGATTCAGAGTTTCTTAGCGGATCGTATCCAACGTACGGTATTAAATGGCAAAACATCACAATGGGGCAAAATTCGGTCGGACTTCCACAGGGATCGATTCTAGGTCCCCTATTCTTCCTTGTTTACATTAATGATCTGACAACAGATCTCAAATGCAATGTAAAGTTATTTGCCGATGATACATCAATTTTTCATTTCCATTTTCATTTTGAATTATTTATACACGGTGGCCCCATCAATCAAAGACTGCTTTCCAGGGGGCTGTGTTGAAAACTTACAAAATTAACAATATATCGCTAAAATAATTTAAGATCTAAATCTAAAATAACCTAATGCAAGTATATCTAAAAAGTGAAACTAAAGGATATATGATAATAGAAATAAAAGGAGTAAAATCGAAATTGGTGAATGGAACGAAATATTACATTCAGAGAGCAGGATTCAAGTGGCGTTTTAGTTTGCATTTAAATGAATTAAGCGTACTTGCTTCTTTTATATCAGTCGAATGTTGGTTCCAAGTTTTAGCGCCACGAAAAGATATCACTTTTTGTCCTTTTGCTAGTTGTCATTCTGGGGATGTAAAGATCGTTTGCTGCATTTCGCAAATTAATATCAATATCTCTGTCAGTATTTTTTGTGAACAAATTAGAAAGATAGCTAGGTGTAAGACCAGTTATTGCTTTATAAGTCACCGTAGCTGTTTCACTTTTAATAATGTCGGTGACAGTAAGCCATTTAAGGTTCTTAATCAAAAGAGTTGCAGATGTATCATAACTGCTATGGGAGACAATTCTTGCAGCCCGATTTTGCAATTTTTGCAACGCCCTTAATCTTGTTTCACCGAAGCTTCCCCACACTGAACAACAGTAACGAAAATGTGGCTCAACAATGCCCCTGTACGTTTGTATGAGAGTTTCTTTCGGTACGAATTTCTTTGCATATTTCAAAAAGCCAATAGCACGAGATACCTTGCTGCATAAAACTTTCATGTGCTGATTCCAATCAAGGTTACTATCAAGTTGAACTCCGAAGTATCTCACATTTTTAACGATATCAATAGCAGATTCTCCAATAGAAAGGGATGGCGTGTGTACTTATGTCGGCAACTTTCTTGAAGTTTGGTTATGATCTTATAACCATCGCATGAGTCTTTACAACATTCAATGACAGTTTTTTACCCTGTAGCCATTTATTTAGACAATCGAGATCCCTATTTATAACGGTATTAAGTTCTCCGATATTTTAGAGGCATAAGAAATGCTTTTATCATCAGTATTTATTGTCAGATTACATTTACGGAGAGCCAATTGAAGATCGTTAATGAAGATTAAAAAAGAAGTGGTCCTAAGCAAGATCCCTGTCGAGCACCATAATCATTATCTTTCAAATCAGAGCATGCACCATTTACCCTACAGAACTGACATCTGTTTTCTAGATAGGATTGGAACCATAAGTGTTCGAGGCCATCAATGCCGTATTCCTTTAGTTGTTCAAGACCAGAGCCAATGCGCTGTGGATCTGAATCCTATGACTTAAATCTTATCAAATGTTGGGCATATGACTGGAGGATGTCTTTCAATCCTAATCCTACAAAGCAAGCAGTCGAAGTGACATTTTCTTAGAAAAAGATCTCTGTTGATCTGTCTATCTTTTTCAATGATGTAACAGTTATGAAGGTTGACAAAAATAAACATCTAGGTGTTGTGCTTGATAGTCGACTGACGTTTTCTAGTCATATTCAATCTGCTATCAATAAAACGAGACTTGGAATTAGTATGCTTCGGTTTTTATCTAACTACTTACCAAGGCCAACTCCGAACAAACTTTACAAACTTTATGTTCGTCCTCATCTTGACTATGGTCACGTCATTTATTATATTCCACAGAAAGTGTGTGACTTTAGCGATGAAATCACCCAAAGTGGAATTGAATTGAGGCTACTGAACACTTCTTGCTGCTATGCCAACAAACGAAGATCAGAGGCGTGATCTCCTTGGCACCGAGAATATCTTGGATAGAATTTCTATCTAATAAGACCCGAACATATTAGATAGACGTACCTAAATGAACAGGTTGTGCCGACGCGGGAGAGCCAGCCAAGGTTAATAGGGGCTATTGAAGTTACCTGAATGGTGTACAGATCGCACGGGATTTAAATGACATTTGATGAACGATCTCACCAGGTTTAGGGCCGTTGCATGAAGCTAGCTTTAGCCGGTGATGGATGGTGGTTGGACCAGAAATTTGCAAATTTGTTACTAACTACCAAGCAGTGTCAGGAAGCAGAAGGGTAGTCATCATCATAAACAGTCACTAACTGCCCAGAAGACATTCTTTGAAAATGTCCAGCTGCTTACTGCAGTCATGGAAGAAAGGGACAAGCCATTTTCAGAGGAGTCTTCAGGTCTTGTGTCGCTTGACACCAAAGACATTGCTGATCTTTAAACTGTTCATCTGGTTGGAGCACATCTTGAGAGAGGGAAAGGGCAATTCAAAACATTCATGAAAAAACTCAAATCTGAGAGTCAGCATTTCTATCAGCCAATCAAGAAGAACAACAAAGACTTCTTCAAAACTATCACAGATCCAGCAGATAAATCGGCAGCCATCTTGAAAAATGACCACACCAGGCCGCCATATTGAACCCTTCCCCTTGATAGTCCTTCTATCTCGGAGGTGGCTCAGAAGTACGAATCCTGCCAAACTTTATGCTCACATCTTGATCTGCATCAAGAGCTCTGAACAAAGCGACATTGGTCCTATTTTGAAATTGGTGACACTCAGAGAAAATCGTATTTTTGCTAATAACAGATTTTCTGTGAGTTGCAAAGTAATTTAACCGTTTTCAGTATTTGCAGCTGGCAGAAATTAACTCATTTCATCATTATTTCCACACAAAAAATCGTATGGTAAATGTTCTGCTGCGTAAGAACTCATTGTTGATAAAAAACGTGCCATCTTTTTAACTTGCTTTCACGGTGCTGAATGGCAACGAAAGTTTCAGCTGGTATGGAGCTGAGAACCAATTCCAACATGGAATTATGCTGAATTTTACTTGAAGTAGCGCTACATAGGCATATGAGTCTCTAATATGAAGTAGGCGCTGCCAAAGGGATTGGAAAATTTTGTCCGTCCGACAGACGGACTGCATGCACTTAATGATTGCAATCCTGAAGAGTTGAGCTATACATAGATACCAAAATTTCACAGGAAAATACTTTTTAGCAGCAAAGACATGCAACTGAAAACCAAGCACTAAGAATTCGATTTCTATCCAGTCCATCCAACAGCCGAGCAAAACCTGGAATTTCCAAGACAGGAACGGTAGAATGCAGGTCCATAAAGTTTATTTTGTAGACCACCAGATGTTTTAAAAAAGATTACAACTCAAGCAGCCGTGCGCATTAAGGTTTGGGAAGTCGGTAGCTCTAAAGTATAAAATGCGCATCCGACAGATTTTGAATTAGAAAGTAGGCCCTATTACAGAACTCATGTGGTGACCATCTTTAGATCGCCATGTTGATTTTTTTCGTTCTTTTCATCTCCATCTGAAAAACTGACCTCCTTGGCCAGCACTTTTTTCCGAAAATTGGCATGTAAGGTGCATCTTTGCCAAGCGGCTTTCTTTTATCACAAAATGCACAATTCTGCCAAAAATTGACATTTATCTGCTCCACTATATCCATAGATACGTGAACGGAAGCGCCGGGAAGGGGGCAAGGGGGCGTCTAATGTTCTCTAGGACCACTTTTCTAATTCTTCTAATTCCGGCATAAAAAGTGCAAAGACCGATTATCTTGGCAATTATATCGTGTATTAGTATTGGTTTCTACAATCTTGCCATTTTTATTGCATTTTCCCACGATCTGTGGGGCACTGACTCGAATTTTTTCTCTTGGCGAAGCCCCCAGATCCCCGTTATACGTACGCTCCACGTTTGCATGTCTCATAAACATAGCTTATGGAGGAGGTAAGTCAAGATCTTTATCACGAACGAGGAGAAAGAAGTTTGGTAATTGGGTGAATAAGAATCTTTCGGCGAAATACTGGAAGGTTGCTAGGAGACCTCTTCTAAGCCATAAGCATACATTGGCTTTTTGAAAACTTTTCGAGACAAATCATTATAGAATTATCGAAGACTTAACAGTTTTTGGGGTCATGGAAATTGGATTTTGAGGACCGTTCTTAGACAAAGTATAGTCTGTTTGCGCCAAAGTTTTCCTGCCGATGTGATTCACTGAAATAGTTACAATATTGTGAAGGTTTCCCATTTGGTCTTGGTAAAGATGGCATTTAATATAGGCACTCTACGCCAAAGAATATGTAATATAATACTAATACTAATAAATAATAATAATGATAATAATAATAGTAATAATAATAATAATAATAATAATAATAATAATAATGATATGTCCTGGGTATGACTTTAAACTGCATCCGGTTGTGGAGTTTCGACGTGGGCGAATGAGGTTACCCTTTGCCACAACTACCTCCAGGTCACCCTTGAGCAAGGTGTAGCACCTGTAAGCTCTCCCCGAGGCCATGAAGTACCGGGTTGGCGTCCGGCGGGGGCTAGTCTGTCTCATGGGTGGGGGGGACTCTTCAGCCTTGGTTGGCAACCCCCCTAGTGATGGTGTCACGTTAAAATAAAAACACCCGAGGGAAGGAAAACCCGGATAAAACCATCCTCATTTTGAGTGTAAATGCCTAATGATAATTCATCAAACAACAACGTGAATGGTACTGGAATCAACAATGATGAAGGTGCCTCGTTCGGCAGGTGTCCTGTGGACGAGCAGCGCAGGCCCGGTCGTCATCAAGCAACTGCCAGACAGAAATGGAGTAAGACTATCAATAGACTGGTAATGTATTGTAAATTGAAAAGTGAGCCTAACAGAAGAGGATATCGAAAGAGAATGATGGAAATATGGAGAGACAAAGGGGTGTTCGACATCAGCGAACAGAGATTGATGGATCAGGCACGAGCGATTGTAGTTAATCAATGGTTAACAGATGTAGAGCTTGAAGAAATTAGAAGGGAAATCGAAAGAGAAAATACTTACGTAACAGTGGATATGAATGACCAGGAAGAAAGGACACAGCTTCAAGGGGAACAAGAAACACGAGCAGAAGCACAAAGTGACAGAGAAGATAGGACGGGGAACGACAATGATAGTATTGAGGGATTTGATCTTCGGGAAGATGTTATGTTGAGCGAGGAAGAGACGGAACAGCTGACTACCATACGGACTTTTTATGTGGAAAAGAAGCAACCACCAAAGGTAACATTCAAAACGGTGAATAAGAAGAACATACAAAGAGAAATAAAAAAGCTGGAAAATCTTATTAAAAAGGTCATTACACCCACCATAACCGAAACAAACAGATTTATCATTGCGTTGATATGGTATGTAGCCTATAAAATGGGCCTGAAAGAAAGAGAGCAAAGACCAAAGAAAGATCCTTGGTGGAAGAGACGCATTAACAACGATATCAAACAATTGAGGACAGCTGTTAGTAAACTTGAGAGGAGACAGAATAATGAAATGCACAGCAACAGAAGAATGGAATATATCAATAACAAGTACAGGGTTAAAGAAAAAGGCGTTAGTGTAGTGATAGAGGAATTGAAGCAAAGGGTAGTGGCGAAAGCTGCAAAGATTAAGAGGTATGAAGCCAGAAATGAACAACAGCGTCAAAACAGATTATTTGAAGTAGATCAAGGGCGGTTATATCAGGAATTAGATAGAAAAGTTAGAAATGAAAGTCTGATCCCAGATGCAGATGAAGCAAGAAGATTCTGGGGTTCAATATGGGAAAATCCAGTTGAGCACAACACCCAGGCTGAGTGGCTAAAGGACATCAAAGAGGAGATGACAGGATTAAACCATCAACAAGAAGACATAGAAATTGAAGAAGGAAAGGTGAAGGAACAGCTAAAGAAAATTCCAAACTGGAAGGCCCCAGGGCCTGATGGAGTGCAGGGCTTCTGGATCAAGAACTTGAATGGACTCCACAACCGAATCGCAGAGCAACTCAATGAAATAATGAGAACTGGTGTTGTACCGACATGGATGACAACAGGTAAGACACTTTTGTGTGTGAAAGACACTAGCAAAGGTAATGCTGCAGACAATTATAGACCGATATCATGTTTACCACTTATGTGGAAAGTTTTGACGGGAATTGTTGCAGATCAGATTTACACATACATGGAAGAGAGAGAGTTATTCCCAGATGAGCAAAAGGGGTGTAAGAAGAAGGCAAGGGGCACAAAAGATCAGCTACTTATCGATAAGACCATTATAAAGAGTTGTAAAAGAAGACATACGAATCTCTCCATTGCTTGGATTGACTATCGTAAAGCTTACGATATGGTGCCACATTCGTGGATAATAGAATGTCTTAACATGATTGGAGTTGCAGACAACCTCAAGGAGCTAATTAGAAGAAGCATGCCTAGGTGGAAAACGATATTAACAGCAGGGAAACAAGAATTAGGTGAAGTAAGCATTCAGAGAGGAATCTTCCAGGGTGACTGCCTTTCCCCGCTACTCTTTGTGATTTGTCTTTTGCCAATGTCGATGATACTCCGAAAGTGTAAGGCTGGATATCAACTTGAAAGGGGAAAAACGAAAATAAATCACCTCCTTTTCATGGACGATTTGAAGTTGTTTGCAAAGGATGAAAATGAGATCGATTCACTGGTAAGAACGGTGAATGTTTTTAGTGAGGACATAGGTATGATGTTTGGAGTCCAGAAGTGCGGAGTGGTCGTAATGAAAAGAGGAAAAGTTGTCAACAGCGATGGTATACAGCTACCAAACGGTGAATCAATTAAAAGTGTCGACGAAGAAGGATATAAGTATCTTGGCATACTAGAGATAGATGAGATTATGAATCAAACTATGAAAGAGCTTGTACAAAAAGAATACCTACGAAGGTTGAAAAAGATTCTTAAATCAAGACTGAATGGAAAGAATATAATCATTGCAATAAATACGTGGGCTGTGTCATTGCTGAGGTACGGTGCAGGGTTGATAAATTGGACCAAGAACGAACTGCAAGAACTTGATAGAAAAACAAGAAAGAAACTGACCATGTATGGAGCGTTCCACCCTAAAAGCAATGTGAACAGACTGTATTTAACAAGGCAGGAAGGAGGGAGGGGCTTGATTGGAGCTGAAGAGACTGTACGAAGTGAGGAGAACAGTCTTGGATGGTATGTGATGAACAACGCCCACGAAATAATGAGATCAATTGAAAAGGAAGGAATACTGAGATCAAATGAAATCAAAGATCCCAAAGTATGGAAACGGCAGAATAAAGAACAGCATAAGAACGGGTGGATGGATAAACCGCTGCATGGGCAAACAGCTGCTGCTACAAAAGATTTAATGGATAAGGATAAGAACTGGAATTGGTTGAAACATGCAGGATTAAAGAAAGAAACAGAGAGCACTATATTTGCAGCGCAAGAGCAAGCAGTGGGAACGAATTCTGTAAAGAACATCATTTACAAAGAAAATGTATCAAAAGAATGTAGACTATGTGGAAAAGCAGATGAAACGATAGCGCACATAGTATCTGAATGTCAACAGCTAGCGCAAGTACAATATAAAGGCTGGAGACATGACAAAGTAGCTCAAATTGTCCACTGGAAGTTATGTCAAAAACTAGGTTTAGATTATGGAGATAGATGGTACAACCATAAAGTAGAGAATGTTATTGTGACAGAAGACATTAGGTTATTGTGGGATTTTCCCATACAGACAGATCATCGACTGGAGCATAACCGACCAGACATTGTTTTTGAAAATAAAAAGGATCGATCGTGTTTGCTGATTGACATATCCTGTCCCTTCGATACCAGGATCGAAAGAAAAGAAAAGGAAAAAATTGAGGTCTATCAAGACTTGAAGAGAGAGATTAAGAGGCTCTGGAATGTAAGAGAAGTTAAGATTGTACCAATAATCATTGGAGCTCTGGGTACGATTGGAAAGAACTTTGAAAACTGGTTGAAGAAGATTGAAATAGAATGCAGCACAGAACTTTTACAGAAAGCTTGCCTGTTAGGAACTGCAAAGATAGTAAGAAAAGTACTGGATACCTAAAGCCAAGGGATTTGGCCTGCTATCCAGAAGTCAACCGGCAGTCAACATCACCGCCGAGTGAACAATGAATAATAATAATGATAATAATAATTCCATCGGTCAATTCCATCAATTGATAGAACTTCTTCTTCTTATTTCTTATTTAATCACGACATCCATTCAGTATAAAAAAGTATAACAAAAAATAGTGTGCTTAATAATAGACATAAAAGCCAGTACTGTTCTTCCATGGATTCGTGCGAAAACATATTTTTCCTCAGCTTAGAAAATGACTTTTTAGCCCATTCTTAAACCGGGTGAGTGTGCCAGACTCTCTTATGTGTGTTGGAATAGAATTCCAGGTTTTTTGACTAGTATAATTGAAACTTTTTCTACTGAAGTCTAGATTTAGCCTTGGGATTTGGAGATGAGATTTATTTCTTGTATCATACTTGCTTATCGAGGATCTTTCAGCAAATTTATCGTGCAGACTCTCAGGACATATCTTGTTAATTATCTTATACATCAGGTCAGAACAAGGTCACATAGACAAGAAAGCAACCTTTGAATGGATGAAAGGAACAGGATTGAAAGGCGGAACTGAAGCAACGATTGTAGCAATACAAGAACAGGCAGTTACAACCAGATATATAAAGAAACACATCCATAAGACCACAGATACTGACATCTGTAGAATGTGTAATACAATGCCAGAAACGATAACGCATGTTGCTAACGATAACGTATCGGGCTGCTCGACCTTAGCGGCAACGTCATACCTCATTTTAAATTTTTTTCATTTTAAATTTTTTACACACGGTGGCCCCATCAACCAAGAGTGGCTGCTTTTCAGGGGGCCATGGAAAAAACCTAATTACAATACTACTAAAATAAAAAAGAATATTTAGAATGTTAAATTAGAATAAATGAAAAATTAAAATCTTTTTACATTTCAGTCTACATTTAAAAGTAGACAGAGAGGGGGCTAGCTTGACCTCATGTTTTAATTCATTCCAAACCTTTGCTCCACGGAACGAAAATGCTTTTTGGCCATTACTTGTTTTCATTCGTGGAGCAAGTAAGTCAGTCTCACGATTTCTCAAATTTACAATCTCCCGTGTTGAGTTTCTCGTGAATAAAGTAGAGAGGTAAGTGGGCGCGAGACCACTTATTGATTTGAAAACAATGGTAGTCGTCTCTTGTTTGATCATGTCGTGGACTGTCGGCCATTTGAGCTCTTTAATCAAGTTTGCTGCTGCTGCATCATAGCTACTGTTGGTAACCATTCTCGCAGCACGATTTTGTAACTTTTGTAGCATCAAAAGGCGAGATTCTCCACAGCTACCCCACACAGAGCAACAGTAGCGAAAATGGGGCTCAACGATACCTCTATACATCTGACTCAGGGTATGCTTTGGAAGCAATTTCTTAGCATATTTTAGGAATCCCAAAGAGCGAGAAATCTTTGAACGTAAAGCCTTAGTATGCTCATCCCACACAAGATGTTTATCAAGTTGTACTCCCAAGTATTTCGCATTATCTACAACATCAATATGCGAGTTGCCAATGGCGAAAGACGGGGTCGGTACTAATTTATCTGATATCTTCTTGATATTAGGCCTAGAGCCTATAACCATTGCTTGTGTTTTGATTACATTGAGAGACAACTTATTACCTTCAAGCCATTGTTTCAAAGAGTCTAGATCACTGTTAAGGGTTTCATTAAGCTCTTCGATATTCTTAGAAGAATATGATATAATGGTATCATCGGCATACATCGTTACTTCACTGTTTTTAAGAGCAAATGGCAGATCATTTATGTATATGAGGAATAAAAGGGGCCCAAGGCAAGAGCCTTGAGGAACTCCACATTTTATTTCTTCCATATTTGAGGCTACCCCATTCACTCTACAAAGCTGCCGCCTGCTTTTCAGGTATGAGGAAAACCAGGTATGTTCAAGGCCAATCACTCCATACTTTTCTAACTTTTGGAGTAGAATATCGTGATCTACAGTATCAAATGCCTTTTTCAAGTCAATAAATACTGTAGCAGTGAATCTACCTTTGTCCATATTAACATACCAATCATTTGTAGACTTCAGCAGACAAGTGACAGCGGAGTGTAAGGACCTAAACCCAGACTGTTTATAGTATATGAGCTTGTTTTTATCTAGATACTCATAAAGCTGGTTAAAAACCAACTTTTCAAATACCCTAGACAAGAAAGGAAGCACTGAAATCGGCCTATAATTTGATCGATCATCAGATTGACCACTTCAACCTGAAAAGACATAACTCAGTAGCAAAGATAATTCATTTAGAAGCAGCAAAGAAATTCAACTTGGTTGAAGTGAAAGAAACATTAAAATGGTACAATTACACGCCTGAGAAAGTTCTTGAAAATGAGAGCTCAAAACTTCTATGAGACTTTCAGATTAATACTGATCATACAATCATCGCCAGCAAACCTGATATAATATTTCAAGATAAAAAGACCAACAATCTTTACATCATAGATATTGCAATACCAGCAGATACAAATATTGTAAAGAAAAGGATCGAGAAAATCGACAAATACCGGGTGAGTCAGAAAAAACGCGGGGCGTTTGTCGGACTGTGGCGTCGCCGTGAGTCCTTCTCTCATCCTAAACTAATTTTTTCCAAGCAGCTAACAGTCTAACTTAGATCATAAACCTTTCCCCGTTGAAATAGGTCTCTTAATGCATTTGTAAAAAAAATATTTCCTTCATAAGGCCTTGTATGGGATTCTTGCAACCTGATGGAATCTTAAACCAAGCCTCTTCAGCAGTTTAGCCTTGCCAGAGTTGCAGGTACACGTGGAAGTATCAGGGGATACTGAAAAAGTTAAGCCCGGTTCACATTAGCTCGTTTAGATCGCTAAGATCGTGCAGAAAGAACAAAAGGGCAGAGACGCAGAGTTTGAATCCTTTGTCTTTTGGGTCTTTCTGCACGACTGGAGCGACTCAAAAGACCTATTGTGGACCAAGCCTTAGGAAATACATTGTAGGCAAAAGTCCCATTGCGATTTACACAGCGCTGATCTGCTTGAAAAGGACCTCTTCGCAAGACAAAGAAGTACGCATTCTTAATTTCTTTGAAACATATTCTCCACGTAGGACCAGTTATGGTAAGACATCCCAGGGGAGAAAATACTATCCCCTAACAATTTGATTCTCCCCTGCTACCTGTAACTCTTGCCAGAATAAAATGCGCAAGGGGCCTGGCAAAAGATTTCACCAGTTTGCAAGACTCCCATACAAGCTCTTGCGAAGAAACTCTTTTTTCAAAAATTCATCAAATGGCCGATTTCGATGGGAAATGGTTTATGATCTAAGTTAGACTCTTAGCTACATGCCAAACTTTAGTTCACGACAATCAGGTGACTAAATGCGATGTCACGGTCCGCCAAACGCCCCACGTTTTTTCTGACTCACCCGGTACATCGACCTCTCTATAGAGTTAAATCGTCTGTGGAATGTCAGCGAAGGCCTGGTCATACCAATAGTTATTGGTGCGACAGGAGTGATATCGAAGAGTTTCAAACAAGATTTGGAGAAAATACCTTGCAAAATTTCGCAGTTAGAAATGCAAAAAGCAGCTTTACTTGGAACAATGGGAATTGTAAGAAGATTCACACAATTTGAAGGATGATCAAAAGACGATATTGACACAGGAAGTCAAGATCAAAGACACAAAACAAACATGATAACCTTATTTCTCAGGAAGAGAAACGGAAAATCAGTTGTTGAGTGTGAAAAACAATAAATAACAGAACAATGATAATGATAATAATAATATGATATTTCTATGATATGATATGATATTTCTATGATATACAGGGTGTCCCAGAAAATTTGTTTCCCGTTTGCCTGATGATTACGACAAAGCAGCAAAATGTCCTTACCATAATTTTACATGATGTTGCTTTCTAGATGTTCAATTAAAGTTTGCTACCACCCCCGTAAAAATCCGTCCAGAAATGATGGAGCTATGATGTACAGAAGACCAAACTTACCAGATGACCGAAACCAGCGGTCGGCCATTTTGTGTTACTTTTTTGCAACGATAAACAGCTTCACGGATGAGCTGAAACAGTAACCTCCAATTTCATGGCTCTCACGAAAGTTTCAATGATCATCAGAGGGTTCAGCTATTTCTTATCCCACGATCCTTGATTGAATGTCAAAGCGAGGGCAATGATCCCAACATAATAATAATAATATAATAATACCATATTTATGAAGGTCACCAGATTCAGCTTAAAAAGCTGCTATCACTCTGGGACCTGTTAACGTAAAAGTGAAAGTAAAAATATATCAATCAAGTTTAAAAGCTTAACAAGTTTCTAAAGTATAAAAAGTTGAAGTTATACATATATATATATATATATATATATATATATATATATATATATATATATATATATATATATATATATATATATATATATATATATATATATATATATGTATATAATAATTTTTTTTATTTTTTTTTCATAATAAACAATCAAAAGGTAATGGCAAACATATAGTCGCGCTTTGTTTGCAGGTGTGATGAGTGAACCAATTATTATTCAGTTTATTGGTTAGTTCAGAATGAGAAAAAGCAGCTCCAAAAACCCTTTGCCCCTCTCGCCTCTTTTAGTTCATTGTCTTCGGTAGTAAATCAACAATTGCTTGTAACAAATTAAGGAAGAAATCTATGTAGGAAGGCGACAAATTACACTTGAAATATATTTTTGTCAAAACCTTTGATTTTTCACTACTTTGGGAATTCTTATCTTCATTGTTGCATTCCATCAAAGATCGTTGGGTAAAAATAGTTGAACTCTCTGATCATTGTTGGAATTTCATGAGAGCCATGACAATAGAGGCTGCTATTTAAGTTCATCAATGAAACTGTTTATCGTTGCAAAATAGTAAGATAAAATGGCCGATCGCTGGTTACAGTCATCAGGCAAATTTGGCCTTCTGAACGTCATAGCTCCATCATTTTTCAACGGATTTTCACGGGAAGGTGGCAAACTTTAGTTGAACATCTGAAGAGCAATATCATAGAAAGGGTTAGTGAAAATCCTTTGCTGTTTTGTCGCAATCTTCAGGCAAACGGGGCACAATTTTTCTGGGACACCCTGTATATGACATTATGATATTACTTGAGGTATATTTCAAGGAGACAGTCTTTCTCCGTTATTATTTGTTATTGCACTGATTCCTCTAACATTAATCCTTAGAAAAGGAAAAGAGGGATATGATCTTGGCAAAGGGAAGAGCAAAGTGAGTCATTTATTGTTCATGGACGACTTAAAGCTATTTGGCAAAAATAAAACGCAACTTAATAGCCTAGTCAATACAGTTAGAGTCTTTAGCAAAGACATCAAGATGGAATTCGGGTTGGAAAAGTGTGCTGTACTGATAATGAAAAGAGGAAAGTTTTATAAGTAGTGAAGGAATTTGCCTCGCCGATGGACAAAGAATAAAGTCAGTAGAGAAAGAAGAGGGGTATAAATACTTAGGTATCGGAGTATTGGCAGGAAAACGGAGCTTGATTAGAAAACGAAGAGCAAGAATTGCGACGATAATCATGTTCATTGTTATTATTTCATTCCAAATCCAAGTAAATTACCAATCCATGTGACAAATCCGTGTGACAACTCCGATAAATCAATTAAAGACTAGGCCATATTTATAATTATTTACGTTTCGAAGCAAACTTGCTTCATCATCAGAATATCAAGTTTCCAAGAGCACGAGGCTATATTTATATCGATAAAGACAATGAGCTACCAAAAGTGCAGAATTATCTGCTCTTAAAGAATTATCTAGAAATAAGAATCTTATTATCCTAAGACCAGACAAGGGAAACGGGTTGGTTATTCTCAACCGTATAGATTATATTGATAAAGTTGAATCCCTCCTCTCAGATGCCTCTAAATGTAAGAAACTCGACATCAAAATTCTAGATCTTTGCCTAAAATGTGAGAACAAGTTATTTCGGTTTCTTAGGGACAAATTATTGAAACAAAACTCAATTCCAGAAGAAATTTATAAGGAACTTTTCCCCTCTGGTAGTACCCCAGGGGTTCTCTATGTACTACCCAAAGTTCATAAGACTAATTCTCCAGCAAGGCCTATTTTGTCCGCGATAGGGACTTACAACTAAAAACTTGCAAAGTTTTTCGTTCCTATTTTACAGCCTTACACGGTAAATGAATATGTTATTAAGGATTCTTTTTCTTTCGTGTCTGAAATTACCGCATTTAGTACGGATGAGGAATTGGTTATGGCTAGCTTTGATGTCTCTAGTTTGTTTACGAACATCCCATTGGATGAAACTATGGATTTATGTACTGAGTTGATATTTGATGAAAATGACAAATTACAATACAGGGATTGTTCGTTGGATCGCACTCAGTTTCGCAAATTGTTGGGCTTTGCTGTTAAAGAAAAGCATTTTGTTTTTAATGGGCAACTTTTTGATCAAATTGATGGTGTAGCAATGGGATCTCCTTTGGGACCGTCCCATGTAGATGATACTTATTGTTTATTTAGGGACAGGGACCATGTTGCTATGTTCTTAGAGTATATTAATTGTCAGCACCCTAACATCAGTTTCACTGCTGAAATTGAGTCAGAAAACTCTTTACCCCTTTTGGATGTTCTCGTTGCCCGCGAGGGGAATAATTTTATGACAAGTTTATACAGGAAAAAGACATTCACTGGCCTTTATACGAATTTTGCTAGCCTTGCTCCTGGCAAATACAAGAATAATTTGATCAGTGTTTTGATTTATCGAGCCTTTCATATTTGTTCATCATATAAGAACTTTCACGACGAAATTGTTCGAATAAAGGAGATCCTATCTAAAAACAGTTTTCCTAGGGCGCTGACAGATCTTATTATTAAATCCTTCCTGGATAAAAGGTTCGCACCTAGAGCCCCTGCCCTAGCAGAAGCAAAAACGGCCCTATTGTTTTGCATACCATATCTTGGCAGGTATAGTTTACAGATGAAGACCAGAATTTGTAGACTACTTAAGCAATGTTATCCGGGTATTCAGCTTCAGGTTATTTTTCGATCTTCAAAACGCATACAGTCTTTTTTTCCATTTAAAGACCGCTTTCCAGCTCTCATTCGCTCCTCTGTTGTCTACCAATTTAAGTGTCCTGGCTGCCATGCCTTGTACTTCGGAAAAACAACCCGTAACCTGATTACACGCTGCAGGGAGCACTTGGGAATAAACAAGGTAGGTCAGAAAATTAAAGTTAGTCCCTCAGCCATCTGGGACCATATTAACAAATCAGGTCACACCGCGTCGGTGGAAGATTTTTCAGTTTTGGACAGAGCTAACGATGATTTTGATTTGCTCATTCATGAAAGTCTATTAATTTTGCGCGATCGTCCGTCGCTTAACTCTCAGCAGTCGTTTCACGTAGGATTTGTAAAAACGCACTTTTGGTAGTTCATTGTCTTTATCGATATAAATATAGCCTCGTGCTCTTGGAAAATTGATATTCTGATGATGAAGCAAGTTTGCTTCGAAACGTAAATAATTATAAATATGGCCTAGTCTTTAATTAATTTATCGGATTTGTCACGCGGATTTGTCACAGGGATTTGTAATTTACTTGGATTTGGAATGATGTAATAAAAATGAACATGATTATCGTCGCAATTCTTGCTCTTCGTTTTCAAATACTTAGGTGTATTAGAAGCTGATGGTGTAAACCACGAACAAATGAAGGAAATGATAAGAAAAGAATATATTCGCCGAGTACGTAACATCTTGAAAGCAAAACTAAATGGCGGAAACACTATCCAAGCCATAAACAGTAGAGCCGTTTCAGTGATAAGGTATGCAGCTGGAATAGTTAAGTGGACGATTGATGAATTAAGAACGATGGATACCAAAACGCGAAAGCTATTGACGATTTACAGGACATTACACCCTCGAGCAGACGTTGATTGACTCTATTTTAAAAAAAGAGAAGGAGGAAGAGGTTTGATAAGTGTTCAGAATTGCGTTGAGGTAGAAAGTGGGAGTCTGTTTGCTTATGCAAGTAGCTCTCGAGAAAATCTTTTGAAAGCAGTAATAGACGAAGGAATACTGAAGAGAGCGGATGAAACAATAACAATGAAGTATGTGCAGCAAGAGAGAAAAGCATCATATCATCAGAAACCAATGCATGGACAGTTTGCAAAGATAGCAGCTGAACAAGGCAGTAAGGAGACATGGGCATGGCTGAGGCAAGGAACGTTGAACAAGAGACAGAGGGCACTATTATGGCTGCACGAGACCAAGCGCTTCCAACCAATGCCATGAAAGCTAATATACAGGGCCAAAACATCAGTCCTCTATGCAGGATGTGTGGAAAAGAGAACGAGACAGTTGCTCATATAGTATCAAGTTGCGAGAAGCTTACGCAGAAGTATTACAAGCAGTGGAGACACGATAAAGTCGCGCAAATCATTCACTGGAATTTATGTAAGAAATATGATCTACAGGCAGCCACAAAATTTTACGATCATGTTCATGAGAAGGTATCAGAAAATGATCTTGTTACGATACTATGGGACTTCAATATACAAACAGATAAAAGGCTGGAACATAATAAGCCAGATATTACCTTAAATGACAAGAAAAACAACGAGTGCCTTCTAATAGAAGTGTCTTGCCCATTTGATAAGAACATCAGTGAAGTTGAAGAAGTCAAATTGGAGAGATACCAAGCTTGGAAATGGGAACTGAAGAAGATCTGGAATTGTAAAAGCGTAAAGATAATACAAATTATTATTGGGGCACTAGGCACTGTTAATGCAAAGCTTGGAGAATGGTTAAAGAGTATCGATATCAACTGTAATATTGGACAAATACAACAAGCAAGCCTACTCAGTACAGGAAGAATACTCAGGAAAGTACTGGACACCTGAAGTGACTGGGAGGTACTTGATGTCTAGACTTTGGTATCAACATAACATCCAGCTAGAAGCTGTGTTTAAATAAAGCACCATAATAATATGATGATGATGAAAACTGAACCATCTTTCAACGAAAATAGAAAATGAAATATGAAAAATAACACTGTTTTTAAGAGCTGACGTTTCGATTAAAAAACTTCTTCGGAGTAAAACTTTACTGGGACAGCCGAGAATTTATACAAGATGTTTACAGATTGTTTGCACATAAAAGTATACATGACAAGTCTATTTACAAATTAAGATATGCCAATTTACGTAATCACTTTGTTCGTGATCACTTGAGAACGGATTGGAAGCATTTTAAAGCTTAACTTATTCCTTCGAGGCTGTCCTGGCAGCTCTGCATTTACCCCCAAAAGACCCTCCGAAAGATTCGTATGATGCTTAACTCATCTTTTAGCAATAGCAGAATCCCAGCAGGTCTAATACTAATTCTGATTTCTTTGATATCCTTGAGGCTGCCCTGGCAACTCAGTTTTTCCCCCAAGTGTACGTCGGAAAGATTTGCATGATGCTTGACTCTTCTTTTAGCAACAGCTAAATCCCAGATAGCCCGATACTAATTCATTAAACCAGAGCAACCTCTAGAGACCTTTAGATACATTGGCAGAATCTAAGCTGTTCCTCCGCACGCAAATACGTCTAGTTCCATGTATGCAGCGCTTTCATTTAAGCCCTTGGGGGAAAAGTTTGAAGTCGATATTGCCAAAACAATTCCTTCCTACGTAGTGAAAATACATCATCTGCCCCATCTATGATTTTAATCCCGACTCGGAAACTACCATTGTGTCCGTCTTCAAAAAAATGATTGAAAAAAACTTACTTGTGGAAACGGTTTCCCTTTGTCGAGAGAGTTTTCGTTGTATTTTCGTGCGTATGTTCTAAAGTAAGATTTGTAAACATTAAGCCTTTGCCGAAATTTGGTCTTTGTACTTCCAACATATTTCTTGTTGCATGACTCACACTGCAACAAGTAAAAAACATATCCGACTTGTCGTACCGCCCCGATAAATTTTTAAAAGATCTGGTCGAATCAAAATTATGGAAAGTATCTCCCTCCCTCATCAAAGGGCAAATCTGGCAACTTCTTCTGCCATTGCATCTAAAAGTACTCTTTTCCATCAACTCCTCATTGATACTTGGCAGCTTAGCCCTCACAAGTTTATCCTTCAAACTTTTAGCCCTCCTGAATGTTACAAATATTTTGTCCTTAAAAACTGCCTCGTGCTCCTTGTCTACCAGCAATAAGTTCTGGTTCTTGCGAAGTATCTCATATACTTTGTTTATGGCTGGGTGATATGTCAACACAAAAGGTATTTTCATATCATCCTTTTCCTTTGGTCTTGTATCTAATGAAGGAGCCCGTACCCTATCAATTTGGCTATCCACCTCGTTTTCACCATATTCCTAGCAAAAAGCCATGTTTTTAAATCTGCTACCCTATGTGAAAAAACTGTTCTTCTGAACAAATGCGACGAATTCTAAGGGCCTAGCTATAAGGAATTCCCTTTTTAGTTTGGTTCGTATGACATGAAGCTCGATGCAAGAGTTGATGGGTATCAGTAGGTTTCGTAAATAAATCTGTCATAAGGTTATTATCCTGTTCAATGACTTGAACATCGAGAAAATTCACCCTCTCTGTGGACCATTCACAGTAAATTTTTATCGAGTCATGTGCCCCATTAAAGAAAGTTATAAAATCCCTCAGTTTTTCATCTCCATGTTGCCAAATTAAAAAGACATCATCTATGTACCTCCACCAAACCCACGCTTTATATTGAGCTTCAGCAAATAGTTTTTCTTCAAGCGCTGCTAAAAAAACGATCACATATGAAGTAGCACATTTGGTACCAATTGCTGTACCCATCAGCTGCTGGTAGAAATTATCCTTAAATTCGAAAAACTTGCTCTTAAGAACAACGTGAGCTAATTTAAGAAGGGTATCCGTGGAAATGGTTTTATCTTCCCGATGTTCAAGTACCCCTTTCAACGCCTCCAATCCCTCCAATACTTGGATAAAGGCCCACCACATCCACTGTACATAACATAGCACCCTCAGGGAGGCAATCCAGATCCGTGATTTTTTTAAGGAAATGATTAGCGTCTTTTATATATGACCGCACCTTCTTCGTTAACGGTTGCAAATAGTGGTCCAAAAATGCCGAAATGTTTTACGTAAAAAACCACAGTTGGAAATAACAGGTCTGCCTGGTACGCTATTCAATCTTTTGTGGATTTTAGGGAGGAGGTAAAACCGTCCTAACCTAGGGTTATTCACCATTAGGTAGTCTAATGTGGTTTGATCCAAGTGTCCTCTGTCACTGATAGTTTTATGGGTGTCCGAAAACTGAAAACTGAACCATTTTTCAACGAAAACAGAAAATGAAATATATAAAATAACACTGTTTTTAAGAACTGACGTTTCCATTACAAATATTCTTCGGAGACAATAAGGAGTAATAATGATAATAATGGAAGCTTTCATTCAATATATCCTAATACATACAATACAGAACTAAAACCAAAATCTATGGCATTAACTCGCCAACAAGGGGCATTATTGGGACATACTCACACAGGTGATGTAAAAAATTAGAAATCAGGGACCTAAAAATCTAAGAGTTCTGGATTTGTCCATTCCTTGTTTCTGCAGCAAAAAGAAGTAGGATGCGCGAATACAAATGTTTATCATCCATTTGGTTAGATATTTTATTTCTGTATCTAAGACATTTAGATTAGATAGCTGTTCAAAGAATCTTTTACTGTCCTTTTCGATGAAGCCACATGCCACATGCCCCCATTGAGACATTACAGTACACAACCTTATTATATGATGATTTCAGTCTGTTCATAAGTGGCTTGTATTTTTCTCTCTTTCTTCTGCTGTTACCCGCCATGTTCGTCTCGAAACCAACCGTAAGCTCCACAAGTGTGACTGTCTTGTGTTGAACAATAACAATAACAGGTCTTTCCTGATCTCCTGTTACTATGCAAGGAGATGCAAAGGAGGGCAGATCAACATATAAGCTCTTACATGATCTTGACAACATATTTGCAATGATCTTCAGAACGGAGTTATGTCTGCTTGTATATTGTCCTTGAGTAAGAGCGATGTTACAGCCTGCGACAACGTGGCCCAGTGTTTGGGGATCGTGACACAGTGGGCACATCTTATTTTCTGCATAACCCCAAATCTGCATATTACTCATGTTGGGAAGAGTATTATTCGGGTATCTTATTGTGTAGTTAAAGATGTTCCTTGGCATAGCCTTCTGTACAAACGACCACACTGTTTTAGTGTTTGAAAGAACAGTCTCATACATGACGCATGACAAGGCCTTGTGTCGTAAGGTTTTCTTTCACTTTATTTGTAAGATTTAGTCTGATAGATTTAAGGACGTTCTTTGTACTGTTGAAAGAATCATATTGACGACTTTTGTCATTGGAAAGCTGATCTAACTCATTAATGTCATTGTTGACAGATTTCTTTAAACATTGCCTCATAACAACCTGGCATTGCTTGAATTTTGTACTTATATCTTGGATGTCGAGACCAAATTGGCTTTTAGATAGCATGATGATAGACAATGATCCATTTGCTGGAATTTCCAGCCATCTGCGCAGGTAACTATGAGCAAGGGAGTCTAATTGATTTATCACCCAGGTTTGCTCAATGTCTGCGATTGTCATGTGCCAAGATAGTTTATTCATTAGGTAGCGAGAGTAGAGCATGATTTTATTCTTCGGATGCAATGGTAAGCAGTCAATTTTGTTCATAATGTGAGTTACAATCTCTGTTAGCTCTTCTTTGTGTTTCTCATTATCCATTTCGAAATTGAACCAACGACCACGATATTCAAAGCTTTCTCCTAATTCAGTGGGTTTGATGACCTCTCCATTTATAAAGAGCTTCGGTTTAAATTGAACCGACTTAGTTGCTTTCTTGCATATTCCAAATGACATACATTTATCTGTCCTTATGATCATGTTCGCCCAAGTACACCACCTTGTAAAAATGTTTGATAGGATTTGGTTTTCATATTCGCTTGATGTTAGGGCTACTGCGTCATCAGCAAATTGGAACCAGTTTTTAGGCTTTAAGATCTTATGGTACACGTAATTCATTTGCTTTATTTCGTCGCTTTCTACTAAGGTCTGGATAAAGGTGGTGAAGACCATATTAAAGAGGAGGGGCTTAAGCAATCTCCTTGAAGGACACCCTTTTCAAATTTAATAGCTGGAATAATGAAATCCTTTGTCGCGATAGATGTCGTGAAACCACAATAGATGCCTTCGATGATTTCCATTATTTCTTTTGGGATGTGATGGTATTCTAATGTTCTGGAAATAAGGCGATGATCGACCTCTCCAAATGCATTTTTCAAGTCCAGTAATGTAACAACGATTAACTTTTGGTTCTTTTTAGCATGCCGTAGTAGGTAGGCGAGTTGAGATGTATGCTCAAATGTTCCCGATACTTTTGGGGTGAACCCCTTTTGGATACTGCACTCAATGAAACCATTGTCCTTGAGGAATTGGAATGCTCTGTTTCTTATCAATGAGGTGTAGACTTTTAAGAAAACGCATTGGAGTGTTATGGGTCTGAAATTATTATTGTCCATAGAGGTATTGTCCATGGGTCAATGCTAACTTGAAGGGTTTGATTCAGACAAGGGACAGGTTGAAAAAAGCCGCTGTGAAATGCAATTCACAGATTCTGATGGCCTCTTACAAACAAGTTAGAAACAGAGTTAACAGTCTTAACCTGACAATCAAAAGGCAATACTTTTCTGAAAAAATATCTATGCAACAGGGTAACATGAAAGAGTCCTGGAAAACTATTGACCAACTCCTTAACAAACGCTCAAAAAAAACCAGTATTGAAAGCTTGAAAGATGATAAGGGCAATAACATTGTTGATAAACAAGAGATTGCAGAAACTATGAACAAGTTTTTCTGCTCAATAGGTAAGGACTTGGCTAAAAATATAAAAGAAAAACCAAATCCACTACTCTCAGGGGAATACCAAATCAACAAAGAGGGAAAAACCTTTAGATTTGGGGCAGTTAGTGAGCAGAACATAGGAGATGCAATTGGAAAGATCAAGACTGCGAAGGGTTTTGGCCATGACAATATCTCAAGCTATTTCCTCAAGCTAGCATTACCGTTCATTTCAGGGTCCCTTGCACATCTTTTTAATATTGCTATTGAGACAAGTACATTCCCTGACTCATGGAAAATTGCTAGGGTAACACCAATCTTTAAAGAGGGAGAAAAGTGTGAAAGGTCTAACTATCGTCCAATTTCTGTGCTACCAGTCATAGCAAGACTTTTTGAAAAGCTTGTTTTTGACCAGTTGTACCAGTACTTAGATGAAAATGGATTTCTGTCACCAGACCAGTCTGGCTTCAGAGCCCTCCATTCAACTGTCACATCTTTGCTTAAATGCACAGATGACTGGTACAGCGGGTTAGACACAGGTCAGATGACCGGACTTATCTTCATTGATCTAAAAAAGCATTTGATACTGTTGATCATGAAATCCTCTGCCAAAAACTCTATCTTTATGGTGTTCAAGACAGAGAGCTTGCATGGTTCAAATCCTACCTGTCCAATAGGAAACAGTTTGCACGAGCAAATGGTGTAGATTCAAAAATTGAGGAAATTGGTATAGGTGTGCCTCAGGGTTCTTGTCTTGGCCCTCTGCTCTTCTTAGTCTACATCAACGACCTCTCTCTAGTAATTAATAACTCAAAAACATCCATGTATGCTGATGATACCAGTATTTACTGCTGCTCCAAGGACGTGCCTCAGCTAAACAGGGAGATTAATGAAGATCTTGAAAAGCTAGCTGAGTGGCTTATAGGCAACAAGTTGTCCTTGAATGTAGCCAAGACACACTCAATGCTAATTGCCACTCAACAAAAGCATAAATCTCTCACACATTCAGACATAAGATTCGATCCTAAAATAAGAGAAAAGGAAATTGAGATACGCAACAAGGCAAAGTACCTAGGTGTTCAAATAGATGACAACCTTAATTGGAAATAGCACATAAGGGCAGTTTCTGCTAAAGTCTCTCGTGCTGTTGGGTTTTTGAAATATTCAAAACAGTACCTTCCACTTTCAGCCGTGAAGACTCTTTATACTAGCATTGTTGAGCCTCATTTTCAATATTGCTGCTCAGTTTGGGGTTGCTGTAATGCAACAGAAATTCGACTTTTGCAGAAGCTCCAGAACAGGGCAGCTAGGATCGTTACTAATAGTAGTTTTAATGCTGATATCAAGCCTATGTTTGAAATTTTGGGGTGGAAAACCATACAGCAGTTGATAGACACACAGTCAAAGATTGTAACTTTCAAGTCCCTGAAGAATCTTGCCCCAAAATACCTATGTGAACTATTCAATAAAAATAGTGCATGTTCTTCTCGCAACCTCCGCAACACAAATACTGATGTCAGGTTGCCCAAGAAAAACACAGCCAAAGGACAAAAAGCCTTTTCCTTTCGAGGTGCCAAGATATGGAACAGCCTTCCTACTGAGGCAAAACTGGCACCCTCCCTTTACAGATTCAAAGAACATTTGGGTAGGTAGGTTTCTCGGATGATCTGGGGTCTGCCTGGCCTTTGGTTTTGGGCTTGGTTTCTGCGGGGTGGGCCATTGGGATTCAGAGTGGGCCTGGTAGCATGTGGTGGGAGATGGAGATGCTGCTGGGTCTATTCTGGGTCTCTCTGGCTGATTTGGTGGGGATTGGGCCTGGGGCTGGGGGTCGGTGGATCCCTGGGTCGTCTGAAAAGCCCATCATATTTCCTTTACTTTTTATCCTGCACATAATGTAAATATTGTATTTTATAAACATATTAGCTTTAATTTTCTTATTAAGTATTTATTTTTGTAATTATTGTATTTATTGTATTTTTAGATGGAGGGCCCCTTGAAAAACAACCTTTGTTGAAGGGTCACCCTCCTTAAATGATTGAAAATGAAAAATGAAAAATGAAAATGAAAAGGATCTCTGTCTCGAGAGACGCGTTGATTATCATTGCCAACGATTGGAAAATATATTGAATTGCATCTTTCAAAAGTTTCATGGAAATTTTGTCAGGCCCAGGTGATTCTGAGGTTTTTAGCCCCAAGACAGCCCTCCTGACATAACTAGCGTCAACTTGAGTTGAAACTGAATTGAAATTTCAGTGAATTTTCGTTGCTTTCTTCCAAATATTTCCATGGGTTGTTGTCTGGCTTTTGTGCTATACTACTTGCAAGTTTGGACCTATTGTTACCACCTATTTATTGAATCCTTCAGCTATTTCGTGTTAATGGTTTAGTCTTTGTCTTTCGAAATTCACATATAGAAAGAAGATGCAGAGTCCTTATTTAATACTTTGTTTATTGTCCTCCATATGTCTTTGGGGTCATTGGAGTTTTCTTCAATGATTGTGTGATGATATTGCTGGACACTATTGTGTAGTTCATACGTTACTTTGTTACGCAATACTTTACAACGAGGCCAAAAAGTGTTGTCCTTCGTAGCCCTCGATCAGGGTCATTGGTATAGCCATTAAAAGCATCTGTCCAATCGATTGACTGCCAATCAACCAAGAAAACATTTTTTTATCTGACAAGCTTCTTCTTTCGACAAAACTGGCGTTTTATTCAACCGAGAGACCTAGTATTAGTCTTCCTTCTTGCAAAAACAAGGAAACGATCAGTAGCTAAAACTCGTTTCTTATGTTCCTGCTTCAATGATATAGTTGGGGGGGGGGTTAGTTGCAATATGGTCAATGAGGCTTTTCGTCGTTTCAGTTGCCCCAAGATCATTCGTTCTTGGAGCGATTCTTGTATAACTTTGTACTGGTTGCTCGAATTGAACTTCGCTGTAAATAGATTTGAGCTCTCTGTATGGGTCATATTTTGACCTTTTCAAGTCACAGTTACACGCCTGACAACACCTTTCTCGAGGAGTTTTGCTTCGTTTTGATGCCCCTATGCAAATGTATAGGAAAATGACCGGAAGTGAATATGTTTGACGACTTTGAACGTTTGTTGCGTGAACGAGATGTTACTTTTCCTTGTCAGTTCAATTCTAAAAGATAGTCTATTTATCTAAGAAACATTTAAAACCAAATTTGTTTTGATTTAAGCTCCTCGGTAAGCTCCACAAATTTGGACAAGAGTGATGGTCTTATTTTGAGAGAATTTCCATTGTCTTTGAGTATAATCATTCGAACTCGTTGTCTTTCATGATGGAGGCAGCACCTCCAAGACCATGACATTTAGAAAATACAGTAGAGCGAAGAGATTGTTTTGAAAACGGCGTGGTCTTCGTGCTGCTTGTTTGAAGAAACTGTTAATTTTGAACGAAGCAATAGATCACTACGCAGAGCACCAATGATCCATTTTACCACTAGTGAAGGACAATTTCTGGGTTTCTTGTCCGAGATGCGTTCATGTTTTTTGCAACAAAGTGGCCAGAAAAAAAGACACGAAAGAAGCAAACACCCACTTGCTTAGGCCACTGCTTCAAAGGGAGAAATTTCGCATGTTTATGGATCAAGAACTAAATTTCGTTTATGAAGGCGGAAGTCTTTAATGGAAAAATGGAGGACACATGATAGACAATATCTTATTTGTACTGGACAGTGAGTTCCACTTGCTGGATATATGGATTAACAACTCAACGAAGAGAATTTTTAAACTTCTGAAACTTTTCTAGAAACTTCTTCCCCTTCTGAAAATATTGCCTCTAAAACCGCAGACAAGTGCAGGGTGGATGCTGTCTATTGAATTGAAATGATCACTTCCGAAGGACAACTGCAATGACTGCTATTTTGATGATTTTCAGAAACTCACAAACAAGCATAGACATAGGGACGGCTAGGCAAAATGGGCACACTTGGGGTAGAATCGATGACAAAAATGTTGATTCACATACTTTTTTCTGAAAAGGTAAAAATTCAATGGTTTCCAGATGTCAAAATTTAATTGTTTTACCCCTTGCTTACCCATTTTACCCCTGCTGCAGTGCAACACGATGTATTATCAATCTTCATTTCTGCTAATTTGGAAGGTACAATAAAGCTTTATTGATTTAAGCAAATTCTTCATGAGATGCGGCTCCTGAAAAGAGAAGTCTTTGCAATGTTTTCTTTGACTTTATTCTTTGATGTCACTTGAAATGGCATCATTTGATATCAACTTTCAAAATTACTAGAAAGAGATATCAAGCAGCTTTGGGCAAAGAAAATTTTTGGTGGTTAGGCGTGTAGTTATTCTTGTTCATTTCATACATCATTAACGTTTCCATTCTTCCAACCTTTGCATATTAAATTTAAAAGAAATTTCAGGTTGCCGCAGAATTTGATAGAATCAAAATTTCAATTTGTGATTATGCAATTGCTATTATGTTAACATCTTCACATCAAAAACAAAATCATCAGTATTAATTACAACAGCACAATAAAAGTTTTTTCTTGTACGTTGTAATGGTTTCTTCATTCACTGATTAATTTGCAACAGTGATGTTCCATCGGAATTGCATCAGTCTTCAGGCGTTGTACCAACAAGCATTCCCGTCTTCGTTGTTGTCATCCATGCTACATCAAATTTTGCTACATCAGGGTCGTGCTTGATAAAGATACACTTGCTCTTTTTGAGAATCCTAGAGTGGAATAGACGGAAATGTCTTACAAATGACTGTGCTGCACAACAAATCTTATCCAGTCTCATATGGAATTTCATGTGCAAAAGAAACTGATCAAGAACAATAACATGAGTCTAGTTGCAGTAAGCTTCACATTTATAGGCAAGATGATAAAAGCTATTGAGTTTTTCGTACAAACAGTCTTCATAAACATTATTCCATATTTAAACCTCCATTTATAAGCCAGAATCCCTCGATTTGTGCGAAGTTCTTCAACAACGATGAAACTTCGTGATTGTTTACATTTAAGCAGAACCAAAGGAAAGTTCTCAGAACGCGAAATCAAAATGATGTTATTATTCTTCTTGCCTTTGTGCCGAAACAGCTAGCAAAGTACTCCCAAATAATTCTGTTTCCATGAAATTCAAATAAACTTTGACTGCAGTATATTTAGTAGGGTAAACGTTTTTTTTCCGACTAAAAAACAAACAAGTTTGTGAAAGGAAGCCCGTAAATCTAATGAAGAATAAACAGTCATGGCTCTCGCGCAACAATTGCCTTTGAAAACTATGGGAAAATGGCAAAGGCTACAGCAAAACTGCGAACATTTTTAGAAACTAGATGCGTACAGCTATTGCATTATATCTCCATTTTGAGGACTTCTGCCTTAGTTTAGAAAATATTGCACTTTGAAAAAATTTGGGTAAATTTAGGCCAAGAAAAGTTGATTTTCTTGAAACAGCCAGGCCAAGTTCAAGAGGAGAAAAATGTAACTTTATTTGGTCAACAATTCGTAAAGCGTGGCAGCCTAGGTCAAAAAATATCAAGGAATCCAAAATTTTAACGAAATTACCATGAAACTAAGGACAAACGCTAAATTTTCGAAAAGGTTTGCTCACCTGCTGTGCTGCATCCGACGTTTGTAAACAGAGTTGTTCGCAGCCTTTGAAAAGTTTGCAAAACCAAGAAACTTTGAATCCAAAACTCTTAAAGATGTTGAAATAGCAAGGATACAGCTATTGCAATATATCTCGATATTTCACTTTGCGACACTTGCGACGCCCTCTGACGCCATTTATCACAAAATTTTACTTTCGCGCCACAGCTTTCTTGCAAAAGAGGCCAGAAGTGACGTCAGATTTTAGGCTTGGTGTTGTCGGGCGTGAATTAGTGTCACCCATCAAGAAGATCTTTTTGCCTTCCGAACCTAGTTTCGACCTCAATTCATGGAGAGCATTAAAAGATACATCATCATTATCTGATTTAGGAGGTCAATACCAGCAGATAACTATGCAATTTCTTGCATGCTTAGGTTCGACTTCAATACCTACCATTTCCAGCGTGTTTCATTTAGCCTCAAGATATCGAATTGATGACTTTCCATTACCTGTAGCTCTAAAATGTCTTCTAAGAGAAACTACATTCAAGTTTCCTATTTCAAACCTTTCTTAGTTCTAACCTTATCTTTATCTTTTGCTTCTACAGAATTTGATCCCCTACCCTCCCTAGTAGTACCTAATACATCTACTGCCATTACATGCGAATTTACGCATTCTGCCTTCGTTTATGTGCAGCCCGTCTCTAGCCAGATTACTAAATTAAATGTCATCATGATAATGTCAACGTAATCAAAACCATTTAACAACAAAGTTTCCTTCAACATTTCATTGGTCTTCGACACCTTGGCATTCAATTGATGGTTATCCTTGCGCCGAAATATTTGAAAGAGAAGACAAGCTGCCCTTTTTTGTGTTTCTCTTGAATGTGCTTCATTGTTTTCAGCACTTCGTCGGCAAGCACTTCAGGCTCAGTTGACTTGGCATTATTGATCTCAGCGTGGATCAAAATCACATCAGTATCAAGCCAATTTCTTTACCTTTCATCGTCTCCTTGCTTTAGGATCGGGAATAACTTGAACGCTGTGGTGCTCATTTGTTAGTTTGCTGCCATTTAGGTTACGCAGTTGTGAATTTCCAGTTACAACCATTTTAATGATTTTATTCTTGTTGTTGGGCTTTTTGTTACCCTTGATTTCATTCCGTTTCGTAGGATGCTGTTGGTTGTTTCTTTTCCGCATCGGATATCAGATGCTGTTCGCCTTGTTTGTTGCAACCTGTTTCAAAGCTTCTTTGTTGTTTTGATTATCATTTTCAATGACTGACTCTGTATCATTATTGTCCTCATCACGGACATTTTCAATGTGCTTTGTATTCTTTTTATTGTTGCCACCTAAGGGACGATTGCTGACTGATTGAGACAATTTATGCTCTAAATCTCTAATTCGATGCTTTAGATCTAGGTTTTCCATTAATAATTTTCTGGAGAACTCCCTTGCATTGCATAGCATCTCATTGGTTGACCTGAGTGGCCTTGCCAGTTCTCTAATTGGCTGTTTTAGCAAGAAGACGCCAGCATAATTCTTTTGTTCGAGGATGTAAATTACAAAGAGAAATCAACTTGGAAACTTTTGTTAGTCTCGAGAGACTTATTGGACGTTCTATTCTGAAACTGACAACCTGAAAAGTATACTTTTAAAGGCCGCACTGCAATAATAGGACTTCGAGAACGGAAACAAAATGCAATGTGATCATATTCAAAAATGATGGAAATGCGAGAATGTGAACAGTTCTTAAGGAATTTGTCTGTCTGTGAGCAGCTTTCTAGGAAAGAAAAGGCTGGAAAATTTGAATGCACTAAAGATGTAGCAAAGTAGCTACGTTTTCAAAGACTTCCGCGTCTTTTTGCTAAAACAGCCTAATGATTTCGTGGGGCGCTGTTGATGAGTGACTCTCTGAGTGATGCGGCCATCTTGGATCAAAGCCAAAGCCGAAGCTTTCCAAGTTTCCCCATTCATCGGGCTCCTCGTTGGTATAAGATTCTTCCGAGCTGACATCATATTCCTGGGAACTATATTTGCACTCATCGAGAGTCCTACTTTCAGCAACGGGATCTTTAGGAAGACGTCGAGATTCTTTCCCACCGTGATAATCCAACACCAATTTCCGCATGCAATCAGATATTTGATCTGGAAAATGGTTGTACCGTGCTAGGCCATGTTTCTTCTGGGTGGACGCTGCAACGGATTCCGAGTCAGCTCGGTTTCCTTTCACGTGGAGTTTGCTAATCTCAGCCAGAACGATTGCCTCTATTTCAGTTGACCGAAATTCGCGATGATAATTTGCTGCCTGTACATTTTCAGTAACAACTTGCAAAATGTCAATGGCAGCTCTCTCAGTGTCAACACCTCCGGTCGCCATTGCATGCGCACAGCTGTGTCATAGTGCTGTCGGTGTCAGGGTTAAATCTGTTGTCCTTTTCCACACCCTAAAAGAATGAATTTGATTTTCCTAGGTGCTTGATAGACATGGATTTGATCAAAGATAAATCAGGTAGGTTACAGATTGAAATTTCATCAAATTACTTTGCCGGTGAGTCAGAGGACCACCGTGGCCCACGTAGTTCCCATTAAAGATCTTTTCTCACCAGTTAGGATTTGATTTTATTGTCTGAGTATGGATGTATGACATGATATTTTGATTCTTATAAAAATATTGCTATATGTGTTGTAACAGGTCATAAAGATCGCATCGTCATGATGCTTTGACAATCGATAACAGTTCTTTCTTTTTACATCATTGGCTGTCTAAGGGTACTCAAACCCTTGGGGGCTCTCAGTGTATATATGGTCGATGGGTTTTCAGTTTTTGCTTCATATATATCATATATCATCAGTTATTTCTAAATGTCATGTTGACGACTTTACATTACAGCTGCACGTATTAATACACATCTAATTAATACAGATTCGGATAACAAACTATAGAAAAGAACAATAGGACGACGCAAAATGCGTTGAGATGTGACTGACTAACGAAGAGCCTTCTAAGAAGGTAAACCAATCGAGAGAGAACTCCCCCACCACCTTAACCCTATCTGACCTGGGCGTTTTGAAACACTCAATGCTTGGGGGGGGGAGATATGTCAACCTAATTTCGCATGAAGGTTGTTCATTGTATAAACAATGAATTTTTGGAACAATAATCTAATTAGTGACGTTGTTGTTGATGCTAAAGCATGATTATCATTATAATGTCATATGACGTCACAAAAAAGAAAATGTGTTAAAAAGAAGTGAAACTTTACTTTTCACAAAGATTTGAAATACATGAATTAAAATATATTTAAATTCGTAGTTTAGAGTTATTTAGACTTGTTCAGCAGGATTAAGAGCGATACAAAGTATGTTTTTCACAGAGTGTGGCATGACAACTTGGTCATCATGCAGACAAGGGTAAAAATAGAACGCCAAAATTGTTACACTTTCATTGCTGTATGATGGAAAGTTAAACTTACTAAATCTCGGAGGTATCCAGCAAATATGGAAAGGTATGAATGAAAATGTACGAGGGAGTCGGAATTGACCCCCCTCCATGTCTGATAGGGTTAACCTTCACCAAGTATTTACCTGCTTGAACAAAAAAATTGTACCTACAAATCGTATAGAAGTGGAAATGTACTCCAAAGCGTAGAGCCAAATCTCGCATTTATTGTTAGATTTTTGGCTCAAGAATAGTTTGAAATTCAACAAGTACTAAGAAAGAAACTTCTTCCTACCCCCCTCCCCCCTCAACGAAGTACTTCAATGGGACATCCCAAAGACTTGTTGACAGAACGAGACAACTTGCGGTCCTAGCAATAGAAAAAGGTACTTACAGGTGTAATGGTTGTTATCAACCAAAAGAGAAATGCAAAGCTTGCGTGGCTAAACAAGAAAGAATCTTTGCAATTTGCACTCAGCTACTGGGTAGTAATGAATAAGGGAGCACCTGTAGCGAGGATTGTTTCCGAACTTTTTTTGGCACAAGGTCAGTCTTCCACCTCAAGGTTGTAGGAGCAGTGTCTATCAACTTCAAGTCAAACTTCAAGATCCTTCCTTCTACGGGCAGAAAGAGTATGTTTTCGCATTACAATCGATTTGATTGAGCGCCAAAGGCTTTGATTTTTGGCGGCTGTATTTTGAGTTCAGCCAATCTTTGGTTGGGCTGATACAGCCACGTGGTTGTGGGTTTTCTTTTGGTTCTTTGGTGCTACAGCGCCTTTCTGTATTGCTGACTTAATTCGTAGTTCACGAGAACAGAACTACGAAAGTAATGGCTTGTTCAAGATTGCGGGCAAGTTTTTTAGCTCTCTCTGATAATTATCTTTTCAGCACTGCTTTTGCACAAGAAATTGACATCTTTAAAGCTTCATTGCAGTAACTCTAACGGAAGGCAATTAGAAGGCATTCATTTTTCGTTTCGAGAGCGAATTGAGACTGGAACGCAAGCATTTCTAAATTGGAAAACAGGACAAAAGGACATCATGCTGGATGGGCCTAACACAAACAGATTTCTACTAGCATTGCTCCCCATATCAGGAGATATAAGTACCAACCCACGTCCTTGTGGTTTGTGCAGCAAGCCAGTGACGATAAAACAGCCGGCAGTGTCCTGTGATAATTGTGATTAATTGATACACACACGCTGCTCTGGCCTTAGTGACCAAGAATACAGAAATATCCAGCGTGCATCGAATTCCTGTGTTTGGCTTTGCTCCAATTGTCTACTACATAATTTTTCCGATTCATTTTGAACATATTACTGTAGAGTGGCATCCAAATATTTACGATAATCTGGCCTTGGCTGAAAATAATGTGCATGATGATGATGAAATCCAGGGTCTAGCAGCTGACCAAACAGCTATTTTGCAACGAAAGCCGAAGAAAAAGGATATAAAGATATTAACTGTTAACTGCAGAGGTCTTCGTAGCAAAGAAACAAACAAGCAGCTTTGTTGTCTTTAGTTGGTACTCACCAGCCTGACATCATAAATGCCACTGAGACTTTCCTCAGAAAAGATATCAAATCGAGTGAATTGTCACTGCAAAATTTTGAAGTTTTTTAGAAGGTACAGGACCAACCATGGAGATGGTGGATTGATGGCAGTCAAAGACACCCTTTTGTCTCCAGAACTGAACGAACTTTTGCACGATAATTTAGAATCTGTCTGGTGCAAAGTTGAAATATCTGGCTCAAAACCCCTTCATAATTGTCGTGTTTTTAGACCACCAGATTCCAGAAGTGAACCTATGATAGGCCTTGAAATTTCCTTGGATAAACTGCTGACTGATAGCAATTTATGTCATGTTCATTGGAGTGGAGATTTTAACCTCAATAGATATTTTGTGCCGATCTCTGGCACAGGTTTTGACGTTCACGTGATTCTCAAATGTATTTTGTTTTGTTCGGTATAAAAACAGCCCGTTCGTGTCATCTGTCTGTTCTTCGAATGAACCAAACTGATGAGCTTGCGACGAAACGCGTGTTTGGTGTAATAACGTTGTTGATAACTTGTTACTTGATTTTCTTGCAGTTTTAACAACTTTCTCTCCAGTTACAGGTTTATATTATGTTATTGCCGTTCTTTTACAGGAGTTGATAGTGTTCTCTTACAGGATACAAGTTTATTGTGCGTTCATGGTTTATTCAGATGAGTCCGCTACTTAACGCCATTTGAAAAAAAACTTAGCAAACAACGTTTCCGAACATGCCGGAACCCTCGAAAAACAAGTTCATGTTATTTTGATGAGTCAAATTAGTATTTTTATCGTGACACTATCACTAGCTTTCACCAATCCACAGATAATCAGAGTTTCTTATTCCAAGGCAAGCAAGTTGCCATACAAGGATAATGATCATAAGTTTCACATATCTGGAAACGTTGCAAAATCACAGGTATTATTTATTGTGACACCATCACTGAGGGTTGGCCAAGGCTAAAGAGTTCCCCATAGTCAAAAGAGAGACCCTCCCCCCGAGGGACCCCAACGCGGTATTGAAAGGCCACGGGGAGAGCTGACAGGTACTCAAGTGTGCCGTGGTGGTAGTTGTCACGAAGGGTAACCTCATTATCCTAGGTCGAATCTCCACAGCCGTATGCATTTTTAATGTCATGCCCAGGTATGCAACGTTTGATGAACATTTGAGTAAAACTGGAAAGAAATGCAGAATGAAATAATCACAGGAAATATGAAAGCCAGGAGAATGTTGAAAGTGGTAAAATATTGATATAACAATCGAAGGGTCAGCTAACAATATTTCAATGTTCCGACTGAAGATTTCAATGCAAAGAATTCTCTGGCGAGCCACAAGCATCGTTCATTTATTTGACTTTAGGAGCAACTCGTCGCATGAACTAGAATGATCATCTTAGAACTCGTTGTTGTAACTCTGTATGTTTCTTCCATGATCTGGAAGGTGAAAATACAATAGGGACAGTAATTAAAATTAGGATATTTAAAGCTCTGAACAATGACCTTTTTCTCCTCAAAGCCAATGAAGGTAGGTTAACCTTTCAATAAAATGTAATTGTGTGGCAGATTTTTTTGCAAAGATTCGAAATATATGGATCGAAATTGATTTTACAATCCAAAGTAACACCTAGATGTTTCATAGGCTCCCCATACTTTTTTATTTTACATTAATGTTTATCTTTCTCCACTTGTATCTGTGTGGTTTTCTTGAGCAACATGGCGTGGAATTTTTCAGGTTAGCAATCACTCTACTGTTTTCTAGCCATAACAAGGCAACTCCCATTTTCTTTTTTCAAAATATTCACAAGATCGGGCTTGCTTTTAGAAAAATAAGCAAGTGTATTGTCACCAGCATGATTATAGATCGTTGCGTGTTTTATCAAAAGAAACAAATCATTTATTTAGATATTGAACAGTAAATTTCCCAGCACGGAGCCCTTGCGTACACCCGATATAAACTCTTGAAAGGAGCTATACGTATTATTCATCCGAACACATTGGTTTCGGCTGCTGAGATAAGAATAGTTGCGGACTAATGCAATATAATCTTAAAACAAGCAATCTTAGAATCTAGCAAGGAACTCTTCAATCAAGAAAGCTTGCTCTTTTACGAGATCCGATTAACTTGGCGAGGAAGAATTCTTAAAACAAGTATCCATTCTCAAATCAAGAAAATATTTCCAAAAGTAGAAAAGCATGCACTTGGTTGAAGTCATCTTTGATCTTATCAAGAAAAGAAATCTTTAAAAAGCAATTTTTCTTAAAAAAAGCGAAGTTATGTCAAAAAGAGTCTGCTAAATTACGTGCCATACTTGCCAAACGTGCCAACGTGCCCACGTTCCAAGTTTTCTTACTTGCCAAAGTGCCATGGCATGCTATGTGCCAGCGTGCCAGCGTGCCTTCGTGCCAAATTTTCTTACGTGCCAGCGTCCCATGGCATGTTACGCGCCTACGTGCTAACGTGCCAAATACAAATTTTTCTTAGTTTTTTGCGTGCCATTGCGCAATCCTATGTCTAGTTGTGCTACATGCACCAGAATGGGGGAGGGGGGTTACTTTCGTGTATACCGGTACGGAATAGACCCTTGCACCAAATCGCACAGTCAGTTGTAAGTATTTCGAGTACTCTTATATTGGTAAGTGGTGCAGGCATATTTCCTTCCACCAGCCTCCTCGTTAAAGTGCCTTTCATTGCCATTTCATTATGTTCCTTAGCCTGCGTGCAGTATTTCTTGTTTATCTTCTCATTCTTTCAATTTACACGAAAGAAAGACTGAACGCAGGCTACCAAAACTTGCCCTCGTACTCACTATTATGATGAATTAGGTGGACGGAATGCCTAGTTGGACTATTTTTTGCGAATTTCTGCAAAACCGCCCATGTTTAAGGAGAGCCTGCCGAGAAAGGATCCCTTGCTTCGAGAATTGGGGGCTCCAGAAACCGACCCATATGGGCGGTAAATACTCGCAGCCTCAACATGTTATGAGCCTCCCACGGTGTTATGGTAGAAGACGAATCTTATAATTTGTAAAAGTTTCTTACCTAATTTTCTGGACAGAGTTGCTTTGAACGAGCATTGCATAATTTACCATAATTCCAGAATACAGCTTCTCGATATCATAATTGTTACCAAAAGTCCGAATTCTGTGCTATCTTAGCGGTGTTTAGATCATTATCACGACATTGTTGGTACTTACGCAACAGTACGTAATTTTCAAGTTTCGAAATGTTTTGTTCAAAGATGTATTCTGAAATACTTATTCCAACAAGATAGAAATATCTTTTATTTTCACGTTTGTATATCTTGTGCTGATCCTGTGCTACTGTTACGATGGATGAAGTGAATCATTTTGTAAGAAGAAGGCATTTTCAATTGTTAACATCAATAAGCAGATGATCGGGGTGTGCCATTTTGACTTGCAAACCTCCAATTTATGGGTCACTCAAAATGTACAACCTAAGCTTAGATCGAGTTTGGTAGCCTAAGGAGATGTTCATCTAAGATGGCATCCCAAAATTTATGTCAGTGATATATCTATTTGTAAAACGGGTACCCCCTAAAATGGCATGTAGGGCTTTACGTAAATGTGTTCGATTTTGTGGTGAAGCCTGCATTCCCAAGAGGAGGCAATTTTAATTATTGCAAAAGACTAGCTCTTTTTCCAATTCTAAACATTGCTAAAGAATTTCGAGAGTTGCCGTTAGAGTGCAGGCAATAGTGCATTGTGTTTGCAGCTTAGAGATAAAGTTGATTACCTCGATATTACTGCTTTCTTTATTGTCTTCTCTTCGGCCCAAGCCTAACTAGTGCCAGAAATCAAATTCAAATGGATCCTAAGCGTCTGAACAGTCAGCTCTTCCACGTAAAATATGCAGGACGAAGTTTGAAACAAGGATGAACACTGCGTAGGAGCTACGTGGTCAGACGCGCAGAAACCATTTTGAATGTGATTTCTAGCACTTTTTGGTTTGAGCCAAAGAGAAAACAATGAAGAAAAGCAGTAATATCGAGCTAATTAACCTTAACTGGTAAGTTTGGTACGTTGAAACGTAATATGCTATGGCACTTTGACACGTAAGAAAATTTGGCACTTAGGCACATTGACACATAACATGCAGTGGCACGCTGGCACGCTTGAAAATCTGGCACGTAGGCGCGCTGGCACGTTGGCACGTAACATACCATAGCACGTTGGCACGCAAGAAAATTTGGCACGTAGGCACGTAACCTGCCATGGCTCGTAGACACGTAACACAATTTGACACTTAGGCACGTAGGCACGTTGGCACATAGGAATCCATGGCACCTAGAAACGAAAGAAAATTTGGCACGTAGATACGTTGGCACTTTGACACGTAAGAAAATTTGGCACGTAGGCATGTTGCCACTTTGGCACGTTGGCATGTGGCATGTTACAAGTCATGAGAAGTTTGGCACGTTTGGCATGTAATTCAGCAGACTCGTCAAAAACGAGGAAGAAATCTGAGCTACAATCAGTTGCCAAATTGTTGAGCCATTCTAAAAGATAAGGTTTTTTGCCCCTTCCCCCCTTTGCAATGCTGAAATCAGTCGGAGAAGTCGTAAATCGTTAGTTGCCAACAGAAAAGTCACGTTTGTTTCCAATCAACATTGCGATGGGGGGGGGGCATAAAACCTTATGTTTCCTCAATGGCTCAACAATTTTGCAACTTATTGTAGTTTTTTGGACTATGCAGTGTATACTTCATTACTTTGTCCGACGGGGATGTGCCGTTTTTCAGGGTGCTGCTTTCACCTACTTTTGCTGGAGCAGGGTATCAAAAGAAGGCCATTTTTTCTGGAGCCGGTTGCCAAAACATGTCAAAACGTAGTAATGACAATTTAGCCATGGACTACTCAAACATAATTCGTTCTATTAATAACCATCGGATTTGTCATAAGCTAGCTCTGGATGTGTCGCAGTACCTTGGAATTGTCTAACTTGGAATGTCTCGTTGAATATGAATATGACAATGGTCGCAATTCCTCTTCTCCGTTCTATGTCAAAGGGGAAAGTTCTATGGATCGGGTTGTTATTCAGACCTAATTTTGTGTTTTGGACCGAATTTTTATATCATCGTTTGTATTCATAATTTTGGCAGAATTTTTCTAGAGTCGGCTGTCACTTGAAAGGAAAAATTCTGGAGCCGGATAAACAATTTTTTTCGCACCCCCGGGACTTTGACCTGCATTCTTTCCCTGTCTTCTTGCAATCTGTGCATTTGAGGTACTGTAAAATAAGTGGGTCTTGAATGAGAGGGGAAGCTAATTCTGAGCGAAATGGCACCGAAAACGTCTCAAAATCCAAGACTTTCTTTCCTCTACCGCTCTGGATTATATACCTCAAACTACAAAGAAGCCACCATTCCTTTGAAATGATCAACAGCTTTGTTTGAGTTTGCAAGGAGGCCTATAGAAAACTTTTCAGCATTGAAATTTTGAAAGAAGGCTTTTAAATAAGGTGAATGCATTCCGTTCGTCTGACGCAAGACCAAGGCAATGAATTCCTGGAAATGAGAAATCTCAGAGAGAATGATATGGACGTGCTCTACCACAGAGAGCTCCAAGGGGGATGCAGTTAGAGGGCAAGTTTTTCTGGGGGGCTAAAAAGAGACAGTAGCTCATGTCTTCTCAAACTTTTATTATGTTAGTACAGCTTCTTTTCCCACGCGTTTGGAGGTTTAAGAGGTTCACGGATTCTGTTCCATACCGAGGTGAGCTTTAACGGGGACTAGAATTAGCGAGTTCTCTTAAGAGCATAGGGGTAAATGAAGACGAAAGCCACCTATCTTCTCAGGAAATCGGTTCCAGCTAAGATATCATTGGCAAGTAAAAAATACAAGAAAGTGGCTGTGATACGAAACACTGGAAGACATCTACAAGTTACGAACCAACCTTGGATGCACCCATCCTCCTAAATATCAGCGGAAAAATTATGTGCAAACCTGAAGTTGAGCAGAGATTCTTAAAAGACGACAGCGGCAAATGGATATTAAGTATCCAAAAAAGCCAAGGTGTTTAGGGATTTTGTCAGGCTCCTGCTCACTCCAGTTGTGATTTCCTGCCAGTTCTTTTGAATCTTGGTAATTTTGCTCTTTGTACCCGATCTTTTTACCGTTCATTATGCAGGCTCTGAAAGGGTTTTTGGGAGCAAGGGAGCATGGCCTAAGAAAGGCCGGAGCCAGGGGGCATGATGCAGGACCTTGAGAGCACATATGTTTTTCAAGAACGTACTTCAAAAGTTTTATACTTGTCATCAAAGTCCCATGCACCCTCCAATTACTGTACAGGTTGTCTATTTTGAAATGCCAAGGTAACCAAATGCAATTAATGAGTTCTTTTTTAAGGGGAGGGGGACTTTGAGCCGTAATGAGAAAACGTCAATGTTTTGGGAACTTTTTGAAGTGCCCACAAAAATGGCGATCTTACGAAAAAAGTACCGTTCCTCGCCAAAGTAAAGAACGTTCTAAGTAAAGAATTCATCTCACCCAGACCCCAATCTTTCCTGCACCAATGACACAAATCAATGCTCTTACGGGTCTTCACTAAAATGCTCTTCAATTTCACTAAAATGCTCTTACGGGTCTGTTCAACACCGCAAGGATGCACTCCAAGGCTGGTGCAAAAACTATGCAAGAAATCATCAAATCCATGTATTGCCCAAGGTTCTTAGGGAAGACAGTCCAGTGACAGATTTGGCAGGCCTGATAGATCATGAGAAATGTGAAGCAAAAATTAGCAACTATCTTAGATACCAATCGACGACTTGGCTTGAAATATGGAAGCATCAAGGAATCACTGGGAGCACAAGGCTAATTTGAGGGGAGCAAAGGAACACACTGCTTTTTAAAAGGGGAGCAATGGAGCAACCATCCCCCTTTAAGAGCCTCATTATGAGATATTCTTTGCAGAGCAACGATTGGGACTAATCTGCAATTCTAACATTTTCATGAAAATTCATGTTTTCCAAAAGGTATACGAGATCTTTACTGTTCCATAGCCCCTATCGCAGCCAGTAAGTTTACCGTAAGTCCTTCAAAAAGTCCCCCGAAAATATTTTCGCAAAAATATTTTTGGATGGGGCATATTCTGGGCGCTTATTCGAGGGATGGGGTATGTTTAGCAGCAACCAAAAACATTACCAGTGCTATTCTTTTCTGTTACTTCATGCTGCTCAAGATGCTTAAAACGGCACATATATTAGGATAATTGCTTTCGAGGCAATATCTATGGATCTAAGCCCTGAGTGTGACATGAATTTTAAAGTTTGAAAAAGAAAGTCAGTCAAATACCCTATGGGCACTCGACACACACGCATACGGCGGCGGTCAGTCCAAGAGATTTTAAAGTAACCCTAAAATATTTGTTCAGCTTAATTGAAGTCCAAAAATATCAGCTCTTTTTATGTTATTGTATACTAATAAACCTGTGCATGAACATGATAGATCATGAAACAATGCAGATTGAGGTCAAAATGGCCTTTTAAGAAACCAAGAAATATCTGTTGAACAATATTTTATGGAGTGTCGTTTGCGTCTAAATGCTAATGGTTAATTTTCATGGTCTTTGTCAGCTTTATGCGCTGCTTTCTCTTTCCCTTTCTGTTTTTTGTCATTCCCTTTCTGTTTATTCCATTCCCTTGCCTAATTAACAACATTTTCTTATTCCCTTTGCCAAATTCTCATTCCCTTTAGATTTGTTATCACTCCCTTTATCCTTATCATCATTCTCTTTGTCTAATTACAGCATTTCTTTGTCAATTCTCTTTCCCTTTACCAAATTCTAATGGTCTTTCTTATGTGCAATTCTTATTCTTATTCTCTTTTATCATTACATGATGCATTTCGGCATGGTATGATGCATTGCGGCATGGTATGATGCACTGTGATTTTTAGCGCGAAATTTTAGCCGAATCAACAAACATTGAAGGAACGGCCTCTGTTTCGTTGTGTGTACGTCTGTGTACGTCGATTCTCGGCTCAGTCTGGTTTAGTGCAAGAATACTATGGCAAATTAGTGGAGGGTTTAGGAGGGCAGATGTGGGCAACTGCCCCCTCCCCCTTCACGATGAAAACTCAGCTTTGGCGCCCCCTTTTTGGCAAGAACAGCGCCTTTATCCTGACCCACATGCACTCTTTTTTCAGAGTTTCGTTCTGAATGCAGGAAACATGTAAACTAAAACGTTATTCAGTAGAAAAACCAGAGAATTTTCTTGAAAAACAGCCCAAAACTTTCGCGCTCCTTCGGTGTGCTCACTTTTATCATGTTTTTGGCACACTCTCTCCAAGTTGTACCCCCTTCAACTTCGATCTGGATCCGCCTCTGTGGCAAATTACTGCCAGTAGATTCGTGACAGGCTTGCAAGGGCCATGATTGATCCTAGTGAAGCTTTTGTGGGATTTATTGATACTGCTCAGGATGTTTCAGGGAGCTTTCAAACACTGATGCTGAGACTGTTGACCCCGACTTTTTGGAAAACTCTTCACTTCGCCTAGAGGATATACAATCTCCCTCTCGCTTTCCTGATTAGCAGTCTTTCACCTTCAGTCGCCAGTTGAGTTATTCGTGTTATCGCTTCTCTTACTGACTTATTTGTCGAAGACATGCCGGACTACCGTTCAAATTTCGCCTCACTGAAGGGAGACCGTCGAAACCTAGGCCGATTCTTCTTCGTGTGTTGATTCAGCTAAAATTTAGCGCCAAAAATCGCAATGCGTGATACCATGCCGCGATGCATCAAGTAATGATAAAAGAGAAAGGCCATAAACACAAACAGAAAGGGAATGCCAAAGAGAAAGGCAATTGCCAAATGGAATAAGAAATGCACGTAAGAAAGACCATTATAATTTGGCAAAGGGAAAGAGAATTTACAAAGGGAATTAGAAATGCTTTAACTAGACAAAGATAATGATGATGAGGATAAAGGGGATAATAACAAGTATAAAGAGAATGACAATTTGGCAAAGGGAAGAGGAAAATGTTGTTAATTAGACAAAGGGAATTGAATAAACAAAAGGGAATGACAAAATAAACAGAAAGGGAAAGAGAAAACAGCGCATAAAGCTGACAAAGACCATGAAAATTAACCATTAGCATTTAGACGCAAACGACACTCCAAAATATTTGATGCCAAAAAAATATTATGAACATAAGCATATATCTAATGATATCCAATTCGATTAGAAAAGCAAAAAATTTCAAGGAAGTGCGTCATTTTATTGTTTTAATCATGATACTGATAATCATGGCAATCATAACTTATTTCTTCTTATTGTCGTAGCAACAGAAACAATAGAGCAATTTGATCTGAACGAGTGATTGTGATCGTTTACATCGAAAGTTTAATGATCATACCAGCTTTCACCATGAGCGATAGCACAACCAGTGTGTAGCAGTTTGAGATTTATAACAGAAGCGAGCCGCCTTAACTTATTGTCTTTTTGTGTTTAAACTTATTTTTACTTGGCTCTGCACTTAAGGTGGCTCACTACCGAAAAATTTCAAAATTATGAAACAGTGAAAGGTATCTGTATACCAAGTAAGAATAAGTTCAAAACACAAAAAAACAAGAAGTTAAGGTGGCTGGCTTCTGTTATGAATTTCAAACTGCTACACACTGGGTGTCCTATCGCTAATGCTTTTGCAGCGAAAAATAGAGGAGAGTGGAATCCGCCCCCTCAGGAACTCTCAGATAAGGTAGGGTTAAAGAGTGGGTGTACATGAGAAAGAGTAAGGATACAACTAGGGAGTGGTGAAAAGAGCGGTGATGAACCTCAAGAGTGGAAATTGAACAATTTTCAAGCATATATATGAACGGCCACTTCGTAGATCGAACGTTAACGAAACTGGTATGACAATAGTTTGCCCACTTAAAGTGGTTAACAGCTGCAAATGCCAACAGGCGCAGCAAATTCCTCCTTAGGAAATTACTCGGTACGACGGCGCGGCAAGCCTAGTAAGAACTAAGTTGCACAATTTGAAATCGAATTAAAAGGAGTTTACCTCGACTTTCAATCGTTGCGTCATTCGTTGTGTCAATCGATGACTCAAGTGTGTGGAGTGTGCTGATGCTCGTGTGCGCGTTTGATTAGCAATTAGGAATACGTAGCAAAACTACTCCCTATACTCTTCTTCTTGAGTTGTTAGGATTCCGACTTCCACAATTTGTAGCTAAATGAGAAGCCTATATGCTCCTTACATAGCACAATTCCATAGATTTCAGCCAGCTACACACTTGTGGTGCATTACCATATGATAAGAAGTCACAGATGATGAACTATCATTAACCAATGATTATTCTCTTCAGATTCGTGATCTGTACCATCGAATTACCTTGTGGCTGGAAATTAAGCCTTAAAAGCTCAATTTCGAAAATTCACCTCCTCAGACAATCCTTGCCAAAACAACTTAAAAAAACTTCATTTTACTGCTTTTCATCTGATTAGCCATAAAGAATATATCGCTGGAAACTTCACGTCACCCTTTCTTCCGCGGCACCTGCCCACCCTGAACAATGTTGGTCCAAAAATATGATCACCAGACTTGAAGGAAAGCAATTCGGCTGCTTGGTAGTGCCCTGACGCACTGCGTAATCTTACAAGAAACCAACATGTACGGGGGAGGGGGAGAGAAGAGGAAAAATGTGAGATTTTTTTTGAAGAGTTTTGCCAAAGATTATAACTTTCAAGCATATGGATGCTTTGAGGAAACAGATTCAGCCTCTCGCTGATTATGTTTTGAACCACTGCTTTTGGACATATGCAATGTTAAGCAAATTTTGAAAATGATCGCAAGGATCAAATTACTTTGCAAGTCCTATTTGGTTTGCTCTGATATCAACAAGAGGTATGTCATTAGACAAGCTTCTTTTGCCTCAGTCTTCGAGGTTTTTTGCATTACAAGTAATCTTGGGGCCTCTGGTTTCAGCTATATTTACTCTTAACTGAGTTTTGACAAACATGCATAGGCTGTATGTACCAAAGCAAGCAGGAAAGTAAGCGCTTTCTCTAGGGTTGCAACCTTCATTACCTTTGAACAGGCCAAGCTTCTATTTATCTTTTTTTTTCTATTTTATCTTTTTTACCCATGGTAGCCCCTCAATCGAGGACTGCTTTACAGGGGGCCATGCTAAAATATACAAAAAAATAAAAAAAATATATTTAATCAAAGTAACGTGAAAAACCGAATCAATAATCTAATTACAATCGCTAAAATAAATTTTATATAAATACATTAAAAATAAACGAAAAAGAAGGTCTCTGATAATAATTTTATGGCTTTCATAAACTTCTTTAAAGTGGACGCATTTTTAGTCGTTTTAGAAAAACCATTCCAAAGTTTCGCACCCTGGTAAGAGAAGCATCTCTGTCCTGTGGTCGTTCGGAGAAAAGGGACTCTTAGGTCACAATCCGAATTTCTAAGAGACCGTGTTGTAGAGACGTTGACTTTGGTAAACATGTCACTCATGTAGGACGGTGCATCACCATTCAGGGATTTGTAAACAATCCTAGCAGATTCAAGATCAATTATTTCCCTTACTGTGGACCATCCAAGTGCACGAATGACTGGGAGTGGCGAAGCATCGAATGGGCTGTTAGTGATTAATTTTGCCGCTCGATTTTGCAGTTTTTGAAGTTTTCCTATAATCGATACGCCAGCATTGCCCCAAACGGGGCAGCAGTATCTGAAATAGGGCTCTACCAGGCTTCTATACATGGTTTCAATGGTAGTGGGCGGAAGATATTGTTTTGCATAACGAAGAATGCCAATACCCCTGGAGATCTTTTTCGTGACAATACTCAAATGATTGGTCCATTTGAGTTCTTGATCCACTTGAACTCCGAGGTATTTTACATCACTTACAAGTTTAACATCTTCAGAACCAATTTTAAACTGCGGCTTAGGAGCGTCAGGCGTATCTATCTTGCGTAGCTTTTTGTTGCTTCCAATTACCATTGCTTCTGTCTTAGCAAAGTTTAAAGACAATTTGTTGCCTTCAAGCCAACCCTTCAAAGCTGTTAAGTCAGCATTAATGGCATGATTCATTGCATCAGCAGAATCAGAAGAATAATATAAACAAGTGTTATCGGCGTACATTGACACGTTTGATTTTTCAAGACAATTTGGAAGCTCGTTGATGTACACCAAGAAGAGAAGTGGCCCTAGGCATGACCCTTGTGGTACCCCACAGTTTACGACCTCTGTTTTAGAAACCTTACCATTGACCTTGCAGTATTGACGCCTATTTTCGAGATAAGACTTAAACCAGTTAAGTTCCTTCCCCTCTAGACCGTAAAAATTTAGTTTTGCCAACAAAATTTCGTGATCTACGGTATCAAAAGCTTTCTTGAGATCGATAAAAATGGCAGCCGTATATTCACCCCTATCAATGTTCATGTACCAATCATTCGTGCATCTAAGAAGACATGTTAAGACCGAGTGAAGGCTCCGAAAACCATACTGCTTACAGAATATCAGTTTATTTCTATCGAAATAGGAGTATACCTGGCCAAAAACGAGCTTTTCAAACAAACGGGAAATGACCGAAAGAACTGATATGGGTCTATAATTCGATCTGTCATCCTTGGGACCTTTTTTATGGATAGGGGCTACTCTGGCGATTTTCTATGCAATTCCTTTATCATGTCGAACTTTGGATATTGCACCCTGATTTGGATGTTCTGCGGGAAAACTACCAATGAAGAGATCAACAGAATCCATAAGAGAGCACTTAGTAGGTTGTATAATGACTTCAACTCCAATTTTGAAGAACTTTTGGCCAGATCAGGTGAAAAACGGTTCATCTACCAAATCTTGAAAAGTTGCTTCTGGAGGTGTTCAAGTCCCTGCATCAAATTAATCCTGCATTTATGCGGGAATTATTTGAGAGGAAGGAAGTAAATTACAACCTTCGCAACAAGGATCTCCTACGAATACCGAAATTCCAAACGATAACCTATGGGGCAAACTCTATTTCATGCGGAGGTAGCTATCTTTGGAATAGCATACCTGTTGTGGTAAAGAGTTGTGAGCATGTCCTGTCCTTCAAAAGAAAACTAAGAGAGTAGAGTAGAAGGACATGTACCTGAAGAGTTTGTAAATAGATTTAAGAGTTTGGTTGTATTCAAGTTATTTTTGTAGATTCTGTAAATAGTTGGTATTAATTAGTGCACATCTTTGATGTGAACTACACATGTAGACTACAAACTTTGAATAAATAGTTTATTATTATTATCTAAGAACCGGCCAATTGTCTGAATTATGTCTCTCATCGAACCACTACCCGCGGTCTAGGATGGAAAGCATTTTTGTCCTGCTTCGTTTTTACTGTCCTTCTATGCAGTACTCCTTTGTTCTTTAGTTTGTATCGAGAACCTTCCGGATGATTCGCGCTGTCCCAAGAAGACATGTTTTTTGAAGAGCATCAACCGCCAGCTGCAGGTCTACCTTGTCAAGGTTTTTTCTTAAGTTATTAGTCACAGTTCCCAAAGCCCCTATGACGATTGGTAGGATCATGACTTTATCTACTTCTTTGTTCCAACATTTCAAAATTTCGCATTTCAAGTCATTGTAGTATTCTATCTTTTCTTGCTCTTTTTTCTTGATTCTGGTGTCAAACGGGTGTTATTTATGAAAATGAACGTTGTATAAGAGAGAGAGAGGAAGATTCGGTCTTGTTCTTACGACCAATGAACTTGAATGCCTACCAATACATTTTGGCTGGAAAATCCCATTGTCTGATTATAATTGTGTACATAAATTAAGTAGGGATAACACTGTCCCCCCTCATATCTGTCCTGAATTGTTATTACGTAATCGATCTTGATCGAGTTCTGTGTGGTAGAATGTTTCGCATATTTACATTGCACCAATTGTGATTTATTTACTGATTGAGTTCTTCTCTTTGTGCATTTGCCTCCTGTTCGATATTTTGAACTATTCTTTCCTCATTCTGTTCTTGATTCGGTGCTATTTCATTTCTGCTGGAGTCAAGGTCTACAAACACATCACAATTACCACTCTCGCAGACTGTTTTGTTTTCGACTGAAGGAGGTTGGGGTTGTGGTTGCTCAAGATGTTTCGGTCTTGGGAGGATGTATTTCAGTTGATTTACATGGACATTTGATTTCTTTTTCTCATCTTGGCTGATAATCTCACAGTTTAAGTCACCAATCAGCCTCTTTATTGTCCAAGGACCACTCCAATTGGGTTGCCTACAATGAGATACACCTCTTGTTTTGTTTGGGTGCCATAGCATGACAGTATCATGTGGCTGGTAATGGTGTTTCTTTGTTTGTTTGTCGTATTGTTCCTTCATCTTTTCACGAGAATTCGCGAGTGTCTTCTTCACTGTGGTGAAGGACTTTTGGAGTTTGGTTCCAAGGTCGCAGGCAAACTGTTGGGCTTGCTTGACGTGGTGCTCTGTTGCTGGTTGCTGCAATGTCGTAGGTGATGGCTCAGCAAGAAGTTGGGCTGGGAGAGACAATTTTGTGCCAAAAATGAGTTTGGTAGGAGTTACCTTGGTGCCTTTGTTTGGGTTTGAACGGATGGCATATACGGCAGACTGTAGGTGCAAATCCCAGTCGTGGCCATGAGAGTCAACCTATTTTTGAATGCATGACTTGACTTGCTTGACCATTGCTTCTGCAAGACCATCACCTTGTGGATGTAAACGAGATGATTTAGATTTTCCGACACCTAATAGTTTGCAAACTTCTTGCATGACGCAGCCATGTACATTAGAGGCACCGTCGCTGTGTAGTCGTGTCATTAGGCCATACCGGCAGATCCATTGATCATGAATTGCACGTGCTATAATCGGAGCAGTTATTCCTGTTAGAAGTTATCCGTGCCTTCAGCAATTATTCCTGTTAGAAGTTTCCACATAAGTGGTAAACAAGTGATCGGACGGTAGTTTGATACGATGTTCCCTTTTGATTTCTCCTTCAATATCAAGCAAGTTCTTCCTTTAGTCATCCACGATGGTACTTTTCCCGTTGTCATACATTCATCAAGCTGCATTGCTATAGATTCGTGGAACTTTGTAAATTCTCGCAACCAATACCCATGAACGAGATCTGGTTCACGTGTTTTCCACTTTGCCACTTTTTTCAAGTGTTTTTGGACCTTAGCTCTCGTGATATTAAAGTCTTCCTGTGCTTCAACACTTTCTGTGTGGTTTTGCACTTCCTTTATCCACTGTGCTTTATCATCATGTTTTGTGCTTTATCATCATGTTTGGATTCTTTCCCCAAAGCTCTCCCCAAAATAGTTTGCTTTCTTCAGCATTCGGTGTTATGTTATCACTTTTCTCCTTTCCCTCTAGAATATCAAATAATCGTTTTTGGTTTGTTTGAAAAAGACGATTTTGCATGAACTGGTTATTGCGTTCCTCATACTTTCTTATTTTTGCAGCCGTTGCTTTCACTCTTTGCTTGAGCTCTTCGATCACTGTCTCAAGTCCCCTTTTTTTATATGATATGTTTGCTCTAGTCTATTTTTCACACCTTCTTTTCCTACTTTGCCCAGTTTCCATTGATCTAACTTACTTATATCTTTTCTCAGGTCGCCGATCTTCATTGACATTCGTCGCTTCCACCAAGGTTCTTGTTGGTCCTTTTTAGCTCCTTTCTTTTTCCCCATCATGTCTGCAACCACATTTGCACCTGCAAGTAACAATGTGTTGATATCTCCAATGCTTTGGTGGATGATTCTATCAATTACACTATTAACTTTAGATGTTTTCTCTTTAACTTTGGCTCTATCTGCCGCCCTCAGGTTCACCGCCTCTAGAAACTCTGGTTTCTTTAGCTTTGGTGTTATCAAATGCCTTGGTGTTATCACACTTGGATTATTGTAACGCATTGTTGATTGGCCTTCCGGATTCCACTCTAAGGCCACTGCAGAACGTCCAGAATTCTGCTGCCAGGGTCATCCTTGGCCTTTCAAAAGTCGAGCATATATCTCCTGGATTAAAGAAATTGCATTGGTTGCCTATTAAATACAGAATTGTATTCAAAGTTTTGACCATGGTTTTTAAATCATTACACGACGAAGCACCAACTTATATTAGTGATTTACTCGAGCTGAAGAAATCAAACTATTCATTACGATCAGCAAATGGCATCAACCTGCAAGAACAACGCTCAAAATTAAAGTATTATGGAGACAGAGCCTTCTCAGTCTGTGCTCCTCGACTTTGGAACATGCTGCCTAACAATGTTAAAACATCTCCAAATTTGGATATTTTTAAGAAAAATTTGAAAACCTATTTCTTTAAAATTGCTTTTAGTTAAACAAATCTTCTCGTGACTCATTTCATAAACATTCATTTTGGCCGTTTTTAAGATTTTAAAAAGCAGAGGACTTCTTATTACTTATCTAAATTTTAAACCCGTTATAAACTTTTGTGATTGTAAAGCGCCATAGATAGATAACTTGTTATTTGTATGCGCGCTCTAAAAATGTACATTTTATTATTATATATTATTATTATTTAGCTTTTCTTTCAGCTTTTCCAGGATCTCAACTTGTTCATCACTAAGGTTGTCCATGTCAGTGTTACTTTGCTCGTCAATGTTCATACCTGGCCTTGCCTCAACTGCATAAGCTCCATTATCATGATTGGCAAAAGAGTTATCGTCACTCATCTCGCTTTCATCTGTTACCTCTCTCAACGGCTGGTCGATCTTTCTTTGGATTTCCTCAATTTCTAAATCAGATAGATACTTTCCATTCCTAATACACAATACTTGGCCTGCAAGCTGTTGTTCACTTAGATGAAACACTCCTATCTCCTTCCAAATACCAAGCATTCTTTTCCGGGATCCTCGCTTCTTAGGTTCACTTCTTAAATAACATTCCATAGCTATCTTGTTGACTTCCTCTTTCCATTTCATTTTCCCTGCAGCAGTAGCAGAATGACGACCGGGTCTGTGCTGCTGTGCCACAGAACACCTGCCGAGCGAAGGACCTTTACCAATACTGGATCCAGTCCCATTTACGCCGTTATCTGAAAAGTTTTCATTTTGCATTGCACTCATAAAGAGGATGGTTTTATCAGGGTTTTCCTTCCCTCGTGTGTTTTTTCGAGACACCATCTCTAGGGGGGTTGTCAACCAAGACTAAAGAGTCACCCCCTACCCATGAGAAAGACTAGCCCCCGCCGGACGCCAACCCGGTACTTCAAGGTCTCGGGGAGAGCTAACAGGTACTACACCTTGCTCAAGGGTGACCTTCATATTTCATATTTCATATTAACTTATTTTTACACAAAATCCCTTCAGCATAAAAGAAAAAAAAGTCATCAAAATTAAAATTACGGTCTAACTGTTGGGGCCTATTTGCTGCTCTTCCAGGGAGTCGTGTTTCATGTTTCAGCTCTTTAGATGAGTTTTTAAATTTCTTTTGAACTGCGGGAAGGTTGGCAGTTCTCTGATACTGATGGGGATGCTGTTCCATGCAGTAAGAGCTGAATAATGAAAGCCTTTTTTCACATATTCAAGGTTATATCTTGGAATTTGGATGTCTTTGCAGTTTCTGGTATTGTAGTTTGAATGCAAGGATATCTGGGGGAATTTATCCCAAAGGCTCTCTGGGCACATCCTGTTCATAATCTTGTAGGTCATGGTTGATCGATCGAATTTGATTAATTGCTCAACATTGAGCCAGTTATATGACCAATCGTCTTTGATTCTAGCCCTCTCAATTATGGTTCGGGCTCGATCCTGTAAATTTTGTAAGATCTTTATTTTGGAACTAGGAATACTGCCCCAAATAACATTTGCATACCTCAAATGACTTTCTATAAGGGCTCGATATACATTGTCTAGTTGTTTTTGTGGCACAAGGTTTTTCAGTTTTTCAAGAGATGAGAGACCTCCACGAACTTTCCCTTTAACAACTTTGAAATGTTGTTCCCAGTTCAACCCTTCATCTACGATGACCCCAAGTGATTTTGTCTTCTTTGCGCGTTTTATTTCTGAGTTGTTTAGTATTAGCGGTTCGGAGACATCCAATTTGTTAACTTTACGGGGGTGGCCAATCAACATGTATTCAGTTTTCTTAGGATTGGCAGTCAGCTTATTAATTCTCATCCACTCTGAAATGTTGAGAAGCTCCCTTTGAGCATTCTCAAGTAGATTATCAAGGTTGTTGGATGTTATTGTAACATGTGTGTCATCTGCATACATGCTGGCTTTCGATAATTCTAAGCATGTTTCAAAATCATTCAGATAGATTATGAATAGGAGTGGACGAGGCAAGAGCCCTGGGGTATTCCACAAGTTACCATTTTAGCCGATGACTTGTGCCCGTCCACTGTGCAAAACTGTTTCCTATTTCGCAGGTATGAAGTAAACCAGTCGCCTGTTATCCCTCTTATGCCGTATTTCTCTAGTTTTGCTAACAAGATGGTGTGGTCGACCGTATCAACTGCTTTTTTCAGGTCGAGAAAGATAGCAAGGTTCACTTCTTTTCTGTCCATGGTGGAGTACCAGGAGTCAGTGCTGTTTATCAAGGATGTTATTGTGGAATACAGTTTACGAAAAGCAGCCTGGTTCTTCGTGAATATAGGCTGGAGAAATTCAAACATCTGGTCATGTACAATCTTTTCTAAAATTCTCGAAAAGATAGAAATCACGGAGATAGGCCTGTAATTGTTCGCATCATTTCTTGGACCGGCTTTAAAAATGGGAGTGACACTCGCTAATTTCCAAATGTCCGGGAAAACACCGGTTTCCAAGGATGAGTTGTATATCATTGTCAGTGGTTTCCAGATAAAATCTCCAGAATCCTTTGCTAGTCTTGTGGATATTTTATCTGGTCCCGGTGCTTTTCCGTTCTTTAACTTGGAAATTGCGTTTAATACATAAGTATTGTCTATCAACTTAAACTTAAGGTTTTTAGTTTGAGCGTTGATTTTGACAAGAGGGTCATCATCATTCTTTGATTCCAATTTTTCGGCTAATTTTGGACCTACTGTAACAAAGTGTTGATTAAGGGCTTCGGCTATGTCTTTCTCTTTGGTGAGTGTTCGCTCTTCGATGTTGAGGCTAGAAACCCCTACAGAGTTAGTGTCTCTATTCAATACCTTATTTACAGCCTTCCACATACGTTTAGGATTTTCTCTATTCTCATCTATGATACCAAGGTAGTATGACTGCAAAGCATCTCGTATTGCTTTAGTCACTTTGTTACGAAGTGTCTTATATGCCTGCCACAGATCAAGAGAATTTATCGCATCCTTCTTTGCCTGATCTCTTTCCTTCATAAGTTTCCTTATTTCGGGAGTTAACCATGGTGCAGAATCAGGACGTATTCGCTTTTTCCTCAAGGGTGCATGGATGTTAAGAATTGATTCGAAAATCTCCTGAAACGTGGCTGCCATACTATTTGGATCATTGGCAAGGGGGCTGAGGATGGTATCCCACTCAATCTGTTGTAGGTCATACTGAAAAGCTACCTTATCATACTTATTCAGATTGCGTGACTCTATCATCTTCGGTTTTTTGTTTTTGAGTCTTTGGTTGCCTACTTTACGTATTCCATACACCAAATAGTGATCAACCATCCCCAGCTCCAAGACATCTACCTCAGATATGTATTGTTTTCTAGTGGTAGAGAAATGATCAATTAGCGTTTTGCTGATTCTTTGTTCATTGTTCTTATTGGTTGTTGTAGAAACTCTGGTATAGCTCTTAACCAATTGCTCAAGCTGATACTCAGAGTAAATTGCCTTCAGCCGCTTTGTGTTGGTATTTTGTTTGCTTGCGATGTCACAGTTTGTATCACCAATCAATATAATTTCTTTCTCCTCCTTATCTAGTTGTTTTAGAGTGTCCCTAATATTTTCAAATGACTCTTCATCAACTCCTGACGTTGGAGGACGATACCAACAAACGATAAGAAAAGATTTTGCTTGGGTTGGTGAAATTTCAATTGATAGCAGCTCCAGTTTTTCACTTTTCAATTTTACGGTTGGGTATGGCAGACTCTCTTTTACATATAATGCTACCCCACCACCGTTTTCATCACGGTCATTTCGAAAAATGCAATAACCAGCGATGTTAACCTCTGAATCCTCTATATGTTCATTCAGACGTGTTTCACTTAGGCCAATAATATCAATATCATTTTCTCTGATGATAACTTCAAGCTCATGCTTATGTTTTCGCAGAGAAACTATATTCAAAAACGCTATTTTTAGACCATTTCTCTTACCACGTTTGCTAGGCCTATTATTGACAACACTGTGAGAACTTTGACACCTCTAACAGTATTTAATAAATTTACTAACATTACCTGAAAATTTTCTCGCTCCTCCATCACTAATGTGGAGTCCATCTTTCCATAAATTACTAAATGTCACGTTACTATTATCTATCATGTCCAGTCCGTTAATGGCTAACTCTTCAGCAAGAAGGTTGTTTACTTTCATGGCTTTTGCATTTAGAGACATGTTGTCCTTTCTTTTAAAGATGGATGAAAATGCAATTCTTGACTTTGGATTATTCTTCTGAATTTGATCTAACATATCTATGGTCTCCTTGCATATCTGCTCTGGGGTGCTCGTATTCAGGTTATTTGTTCCGACGTGCACGATAATTACATCGTTGTTGCTTTTTCCAGTTTTCTGCGCTGCTTGGTTAATTTTCATACCGCGTGTGTACTTTATTTCTACATCACGTTGTTCGTTGGAGAGCTTTGATGCATCCACACGCTGTAATTCGGAGTCACCAACTATCAGAACTTTTATTTTTTCGCTTTCATCGCTTTCTCCCTCATTTTCGGCTCTTCTTCCATTTCCTGGCTGCGATTTACCTTTTCTGGCTTTTCTCCTTCGATTTTGTTTCGCTTTGCCTGCCATAGGTTTGTTTACTTCGGCAGTGCCAGACTCTTTGTTCTCGTTCTGTTCCTTGGTTTCCTTGGAGGTGTTATGAGACAAAGGGTTGTTATCCGATGCTATTGTTTCATTTACTGGTGTTTTCTTTTGATTTTCAGCTTTGCTGATCAGCTCTGTTCTGATTTCAATAATGTCGTTTGTTGATTTTTCCATTCCGGTCCCAAGGGATGAGGATGAGGAAGGCGGTTGTATCTGCTGTTTTAGGGTAAAACTTTCCAATCTTAATTGAAAATTATCTTCCCTAAGTATATCAAACCTGGAGGTAGTTGTGGCAAATGGTAACCTCATTCGCCCACGTCGAAACTCCACAACCGGATGCAGTTTAAAGTCATACCCAGGACATATTATTATTATGATTATTATCATCGTCATATTGCATACTGTCTAAGTCAGCAGAGATCTTTTTCCTTGAGGTTCGGTGACACTAAATCTTCTCAAATCTCAAGAACTTTCCTGAGGATCCTTCCAGAATACAAGATTGCACTCGTCTGCAATTCCACTATCTTTGTTTCGATACCAATGTCCTCCAGTCTCTTTCTCAACAGTTTTGGAGTTGTTCCTAAAGCTCCAATTATGATAGGGATGACTTTCATTTGCTTGTTCCAAATCTTTCTAAGCTCCCTGGCTAAATCTTGATATTTTGCAATTTTTCCATTTCCTTTGCATCTACCCTGCTATCATAAGGCACTGCGAAATCAATTATCTTGCATATATTGTTCTTTTTGTCTGTCACGATCATGTTAGGCCTTCTCGCTTCAATCACATGGTCTGTTTGCACTTCAAAATCCCACAGAATGTGGAAATCATTGTTCTCACAGACTGCATCTGGCTCATGTTCGTACCATTTCTCGTTGACATCAAATCCACACCATTTACTGACTTCCCAATGCACTTTCTTCCCAACCCAGTCGTGTCGACATTTATATTCCTTTTGTGCTATTTTACTGCACTCGCTCAGGATATGACTGACGCTTTCGTCCGCTTGACCGCACATTCTGCACTTACTTTCTTGTTTGGTCTTGTCTATCTTTGCCTTGATCAAATTAGTTCTGATTGCCTGCTCTTGAGCTGCCATTATCAATGTTTCTGTCTCCCTTTTCAACGTGCCATCCTTTAACCACATCCATTGTTGCTCGTCCGCTAGATTTTCTGTCTGCCTAATGAACTGCCCATGTAGCATCTTTGCTTTCCAGTTGTTTTGTCTTTCGTGTTTTTTTCGTTTCTTGAAATCATTCTTACTTTCGATTGCTGCTTCCCAGTCTGTAACTTCATCGGCACCTCTTGCAGCACTTATGAGCCTCTCGTCACTCATTTTTACGTATCCTTGTAATCCCAGTTTAGCTAAATTCACTGTATCTTCGACACTCAGGAGTCCTCTTCCCCCTTCACTTCGTGGTATGTACAGACGGTCAACGTTGCTCCTAGGATGCAGCGCATTATGCATAGTCATTAACTTTCTTGTTCTTCTATCCATTTCTTGTAGCTCACTAATGGTCCAGTCAAGGAAAGAAGCTGAGTATCTTAGCATTGGTATGGCCCATGTGTTGATTGCTTTGATTATGTTGCCACCATTGAGCTTGGTTTCAAGTATTTTCCTGACACGCCTTTTGTATTCTTTTCCAACTTTTTCTTTCATATCTTTCCGTTGTATTTCGTTTGATTGTAATATACCCATATATTTATAGCTATCATCTTCCTTTAGTGATCTTATCTTTTCGTCATTGGGCAATCCTATTCCTTCTGACTTGATTATCTTTCCTCTCTTCATTATCAGAACTGCACATTTATCTAACCCAAATTGCATGCCTATGTCGTTGCTGAATACTCTGACTGTCTGGACAAGTGAGTCTAATTCCTTCTCATTTTTTCTCATAGAACTTGAGGTCGTCCATGTATAGTAAGTGGTTGATTTTCTCTTTACTCTTTGTGAACTCGTAACCAGATTTTATCTTTCTCAGAACATGTGTGAGAGGAATCATTGCAACAATGATAGAGGAATCATTATTATTATCACTCGATTGCACAGTGTTGTTCTTGATAAATACTGGTTCTTCTATAGTCAAACTGTCAAGCCTTAACAAAAGGCCTTAGACAGAAAGTACTTTCCTAAGAATATGCGCTGTTCCAAGGAGGGCAGATTTTTGAAGTACTTGCATGTCTGTCCGGATATCAATTTGCTCCAGGAAGTATGTCAGCTTCTTTGGAATTGATCCTAATGCTCCAATAACAATGGGTACAACCTTAACTTTTGCAGCTGAGCATCCCCACATTCTTGATATTTCTATTTTCAGTTCGGCATATTTAGTTATTTTTTCAACTTCCTTATCTGCGATATTCTTGTCTGCAGGTATTGCAACATCTATTATGAGACATTCTCCTTTTTCGACGTCATGTGGAATTATATCTGGTCTTCGATGTTCAATTGTCCTGTCTGTTTGGAAATCAAAGTCCCATAGAATCTTTGGCTTACCTGTTTATTTAAGACTTTCTCTGGTACATGATTGTACCACTCGTCGGGAGCACTATATCCAAACTTTCTACATAGTGACCAGTGCAAATTGAGACAGACTTTATCATGTCGTCGCTTGTATTCTTTTTGTATTCTTTTTGTATTATTATTATTATTATTACTATTATTATTATCATTATTATTATTATTATTATTATTATTATTATTATTATTATTATTATTATTATCAAACTCAAACCATCACCAAAATAAAACAGAAAGAAAATTAAAACAACACAACTGTTCTATGTCATACGTTTCGATGTAAAATCTTCTTCTATTATTATTATTATTATTATTATTATTATTATTATTATTATTATTATTATTATTATCATTGTCCTTTCTTCACGCCTTTTTGTTGTTTGCCGGCTTTTTCTGGGCAGCGGATTGAATCCCTCAATCTTAGGTGTCCAGAGTCCTTCTAATTATCTTCGCCGTGCCAAGTACACAAGTCTTTTGTAATAAAGATGTCATTTGTCCCATTTCAAGTTGCTCAACATATCTCTTAAATTTTTTGCTCAGCGTACCAAGAGCTCCGATGATGATTGGTATTATCATCACTTTCCTGACATTCCATAGTTTTGCTACTTCCCTTCTAAGATCTTCATACTTTTCCCTCTTCTCCTCTTCTCTTTCGATCACTCTTGCATCAAACGGGCATGAAACGTCAATGATTTTGCATTCATTTTTCTCTTTATCGCGTATTACGATGTCAGGTCGGTTGTGATTCAACTGTTGATCTGTTTGAATTCTAAAATCCCATAAGATCTTTGCCTTTCCATTCTCTAAAACACCTTCTGGAATATGATCATACCATTTCTCTGTACAATCGAACCCATATTTCCTGCAAAGCTCCCAGTGAATTACTTCCCAACTCTATCATGCCGCCAATTCTTGTACTGGTTCTGGGCCAACTTTTCACATTCAGCCACTACATGCGCAATAGATTCCTCTCGTTTTCCACACATTCTACAAACAGGTGAAACATCTTGTTTGTCTATGCGGCTCTTAATAGCATTCGTCCTCAACGCCTGATCCTGGGCTGCCATTAACATCCCCTCTGTCTCCTTCTTCAGCGTACCTTTCCTCAGCCATTCCCATGAATCAGAACTTCTTATGCCTGCAATCAACTTCTCATACTGACCATGTAAAACCTTCTCTTTATAAGATTCCATTCTTTTTACCCTGATTGCCTCCTTTGGCATCCCAGAGCCCAACAAGTTTTCTTCCTTTACTGCTTTTAAAAATGGTTCTTTGCTCTTATCATTATTATTATTATTATTATTATTATTAATTGTTATTATTTTACTTATTATTAATTATTATTATTATTATGAATTGAATTTTTAGCTTTGATTTCAGGTAATTTTTAGCTACCAGCCGAGTCACTACCAGAGACTTAAGGCTAGCAACTATGTCATGACATTACTTCTGGAAAGTTGACCAAGTGTCATAATGTTTTGATGGTTCCGCAAATCGATAACTACATTGAAAGATATTTCCTCAGGAGATGGTCTGTCGATGTTAGTGCAATTTTTTGAACTTCACAGATGTTTGATTTTCCCGGGATTTGATCAATAAAGTCACCGGCTCCTTTCTTTAACATTCCTAATGCTCCAACTACTATTGGCAATGTAATTGTTCTTAGCTGCCACATCCTGTTTATCTCTATTTCTAAGTCCTTGTACTTTGCTAACTTTTCGTATTCTTTCACCGAGATGTTTCGATCAGCTGGCACAGACATATCTATCAGGAAGCAAGTTTTTTGTTTCAGATCTTTGATAAGAATATCGGGTCTATTCGCATTAATCTGCCTGTCCGTATGGATGGTACAATCCCAGAGAATGATGACATTATCTCCTTTCGTAACTGGCTGTGGGTGATGTTCATACCAGTTCTTAGGGTGTGGAATTTCGTAATGAGAACAAATGTTCCAATGCAGATACTGGCCTATTCTGTCATGTCTAGTTACGTATTCTGTTGCGGCAAGTTTAGAGCATCCAGAAATAATGTGGTCGATGGTCTCAACTTTCTCATCGCAGAGTCTACATTTGGAATCTACTCCATTGTGTAGGATATTAGCCTGGTAGTTTCTTGTAAGCAAACATTGATCTTGTGCCGCTAAGATAAAGCCCTCGGTTTCTGCTTTCAGTCCTGAGCTACATAGCCACTGATGCGTTTTCTCCTGGTCTACATATGCTTCCTTGGTACGCTTAGGGTATTGGCCATGAAGTGGCTTTTCCTACCAGTGGTTCAACATTCCTTTTAGAATTTCTTGTTTAGCTTTTCCCTTGCTACTTTTCGCTGCTTTTGTTGGTATTGTGGCTTTTACGTTGTCATTATCTTCTTAGTTTAGTTCTCTTCTGTATCGCTGTGCTTCTTTTGTGACTGAGTGGAGTTTCTTATTTCTTTCATGTTGGTTTACTAACTGTATCATCCAGTCTTAGTTATTTTGGATGTAAGTATCGAGTCCTAAGGTAGTGGTCTAGTAAGACATTTCTAGTTGGATAATGCCCCTGCCGCCCTCTTTGCGGGGGAGATAGATTCTATCAATATCAGCTTTTGGGTGATGCATTCTATTTGTTGTCATCAATTTTCTTGTTTTAGTGTCCATGCGTTGGAGGTCACTTAAGTTCCAGTTGATGATGTTAAAACTGTATTGCACCACTGGTACAGCTAGTGAGTTGATGGCTTGAATCCTATTCCGGGAGTTTAGCTCTGTTTTCATAATCGATCTTATTCTCCGATAGTACTCTTTTCTGATCTTCTCTTTCATGGCATTGTGTTGGATCCCTTTACCTTCGTTGACTCCCAGGTATTTGTATGCCCCTTCTTGATCCAAATCTTTGATTTTAGTGTTATCATTCAATGTAATGGATGTTGTTGAAGTAAGTCTACCTCGTTTAAAAGTGGCTTTAGCGCACTTGTCCAGACCAAATTCCATGTTGATATCATCACTGAACCTTTTCACAGTTGCTAGTAGCCCCTCCAGATAACCATCATTTTTTTATTATTATTATCATTGTTATTATTATTATTATTATTATGTTCATTTTTCACAGTTAAAACTGGACGTGTAAGCTTGAAATCAAATTGCAACCCGCAAAATCAGATTTCAAGTACTTTTCGTAAAATCCTTGCTGTTCCTAGCAATACTGTCTTTTGAATTTGAGCTGTCTTGATCGAAATTCCAATTTCCTTGATTCGGCTTTCCAACATTGTTGGCACAGTTCCCAATGCACCTATCACAACAGGAATTATTGCAACTTTGACATTCCACAATTTGCTGACTTCTCTCGCTAAATCCCTGTATTTGTCAATCTTTTCATCTTCCTTCTCGGCTACTTTATTGTCGCCAGGGCATGCTATATCTATCAATTGGCACTCTCTTGTTTCTTTGTTAACAATTGTGATGTCAGGTCTCCTAGCACCGATCATTCGATCAGTTTGAATTGTGAAATCCCATAATATTTTACATTTCTTTTTTTTTTTTTTTTTTTTTATACTCAATATAAAAATTGTTACAAGGACGAATTACCTAAAACACTACTTACAATATACTTAACTACACTACGAAGACGATACCCCGAGGAGCATAATACCCTGTCTACCCCGACGCCATTCCATAAAAACACAGAACTAAACTAAAATTAAATATACGATTACAAAAAGCTACATACAACAATTTACCGATGACTGCTGGGTGGCTTATGAATGAATAGGGTAAATGATAGATCTTCATTCAAATCGACCAGTTTCATGGATAAACTGTAGCGTAAGCTCAAGAATATGTCGATTTAATGAATTGGGAAAATCATCATCGCCATACAATAAGATTTGCAATAGAGCATCATTTTTAAGATTTACATATCCAAGTGGTCGTAATAATGCATAGATTCCAGCGAGAAGGTTTTGTCTTTGTAAATCGAAGTAAGGGCAGAGCAACAAGAAGTGTTCCGTATCTTCAATACCATCATTTGTCGGACACATAGGGTTCGTGGTATCTTTAAAATTGTGTTTAAATTTATGAAAATTTAGCTTGCTGAGGCCGACTCTTAGTTGAGTTAGATAGGACAGACCTTTTGGGTCATGAATCCCATAGACGGGTTTTCCAGAAGGGCGAATTTTCAATAGCATCTTCTTCTTGAAGATGGCAACAGATGGCGCAAGCCTAGTCTCAGTTTCAAGTGCATTCCATTCGGACAGACAATGTGGATAAAACGTAGATTTGAATCTTTCAGTTCTTGTCCTTATTTGCCCGATCACATCATGCTTTCGGAGAGAGTATTGAGACTGCTGATGAGGTGGAATTGGATCCCTTGTATAGTTGGGTGTTAGGTTATTTACAATTTTATAGAACAAAGTAAGGCGTCTACTCCACCTACGAAGACTAAGAGATTCCCATCCAAGCTCAGCGTACAACTTCTCTCTAGATGTTCCCCTCCATGTACCTGAGACGGCCAAAGCAGCAGAGTATTGGACAGATTCTAGCTTTTCCATAAGATTGGACAAGGTGACATTTCCACTGAACTCGCATATTTTTGGTGGATCATGGTATATGACATCTCCATAGTCTAAGTGAGGTCGAACATAGAGCTTGTATAGCTCGTTAAGGGTGTTTCTAGGTAGATATCTTGAAAGAAACCTCAACATACCAATACTCTTTCTTGCTTTAGAAATAGCTACTTTAATATGGGAAGAAAAGGTCAACTTTGAGTCTAGAACTATTCCTAAATGCTTGTGTTCGACAACTTGCATCACGGGTGTGTTATTGAAAAGAATTTCGGGATGATTGGTTTCAGTTTTTTTCTTCGAAAATATTAATTCGACTGCTTGCTTTTGTGGATCAGGATTAAAGGACATCCTCCAGTCATGAGCCCATTTACTGATCAACTCCATGTCATGATTCATGTCACTTGCAGCTGTGTCTGAGTCTTGCACAATTGTAAAAAGTGACGTATCATCAGCAAAAAGCTTAACGTTGCACCTCAAGTCTGCAGTTAGATCATTAATGTAGACCAGAAAAAATAAGGGACCTAGAATGGAACCCTGGGGCACTCCTGCTGATACATCTCCCCAACTAGAGCTCTGTCCATTCAGTACAGTTCTCTGTTTTCGATTTTTTAAAAAATCTTTGATAAGACTTAGAAGTTGCCCGGAGACACCGCATCGCTTTAATTTATATATTAACCCATCATGCCATACCCTGTCAAATGCTTTAGAAATATCAAGGTACACGGAGCGAACATCAAGAGGAGGATTGCAATCAAACGCCGCAAATATTGTATGTGTTATCGAGATTAGCTGATTAATTGTTGAGTCACCGGGACGGAAACCTGATTGGTTGGGATTCAGTAATTCCGATGAAACAAGATGAGAATAAAGAGAATCAAATATGAGTTTTTCGAGAATTTTGCCAAAAATTGGAAGCAGAGAGATTGGACGATAGTTCGACTTTACATTTTTCTCATTCTTTTTATGCACAGGCACCACGTTTGCGTGTTTCCATATATCAGGGAAAGTACCGTCTCTCAAACAGCTCATGAATATTATTTTTAATGGTACAACCAACGCAGAATCACACATTTTTATCATCCTTACGGATATTTCATCCCAGCCATGCGCTTTGTTTGGATTGAGTGATCTAATAATTTTCAATATGTTTTCATCGGACACGTGAAAATCGGTCAGTAGTGTAGCATTTACTGGAATATTTTGTGGTATGGTACTACCTGTATCGATCGTTGTGCATTGAAGAATGAAGTAATCATTAAATATTTGTGCCTTTTCAGTAAAATCCATCACGAATATCCCATTTTCTAAAAGAGGTGGTATTATAGGAATCTTGGCCTTGTTTAGAACAGTGTTAATTAATGACCAATATGTTTTACGGCCCGTCGCAGGATTTGCTAAGGTTTTACCAGCTTTTAGAAAGTACTGTCGCTTTGCATCCTCAATCATTTCCGAACATTTTGATATCATGTTTTGTATTTCCGCGAGCTTATCACCTGGCCGGTCTCTCCTAACAAAGGTTTTATACGCATGATTCTTTTTCCGCAGAAAATTCTTAACATGTTTCGTTATCCATGGTGCTTCACTGGGCTTGATTATTTTAACTTTATTGGGTATGAAATTTGAGAAAATATTCAGAAGAACTTCGTTCAGTAATTTAACTTGCTCATTGGGACATACGTTTTCCAGATTCTCCATCCATCGAAACATTTCAACGCTCTTCTTAATGCCGACCCCATCTTCTTAATGCCGACCCCATCTGCCTTATCATAATACCAAATTCTGCGAGTGTATGGGGGTGGGGCTAAATTTGACACAGCTAATTTTACATTTCTCATTTTCCATTACACTTTCAGGCTCATGATCATACCATTTATCCACATGATCTAAACCATTTTTCTTGCACAGCTCCCAATGAACTGCTTTGGCTACGTTGTCGTGTCTGATCTTGTATTCCGTCTGGGCAAGCTTCTTGCACTGACTTATGATATGAGTTACTGATTCGTCTCCTTCCTTGCACATCCTACACTTAGGGTCATCACGACTTTTATCAATCTTTGCTTTGATTACGTTTGTTCGAAGTGCCTGATCTTGAGCAGCTATCAAAAGACCTTCAGTTTCTTTCTTTAGGTTCCCGTTGGTAAGCCATATCCAAGAATCCTTACTAGCTATATTCTCCGTCTGCCTCAAATGTTGCCCGTGTAATGCTTTTTCTTTCCACACCGCTTTTCTCTCCATTTTCATTCTCCGTTTGAAATCTTCTTCATTCTCACTAGTTGTATCTATTTCTCTTCTTGCTGCGATTATCAATCGTTAATCACTCTCGCTTATATATCTTTCAAGTCCCAGTTTAGCAAGGTCAATACAATCTTCTACTGCAATTAATCCTCGACCACCCTCTTTCCTTGGTAAATACAATCTGCAGACGCTGTCTCTAGGATGTAATGCCTTGTGCATTGTCATCATTTTTCTTGTCATTCTATCCATAGTCCGTAATTCCTCCCTTGTCCATTCAATGAAGGGAGCTGAATACCTTAATGAGGAGACTGCCCACGTGTTGATAGCTTGCACCATATTTCTTCCGTTCAATTTCGATTGTAAAACTTTCCTCACCCTACATTTGTACTCATTTCTTAATTTTTCTTTCATCCCTTTTTGCTTTACTTGATCGGATTCAAGAACACCCAAGTATTTATATGAACAATCCTCATTCATTGACTTGATTCTGTTTTCATCTGGTAGCATGATCCCGTCAGATGTTATCACCTTTCCTCTTTTAACAACGATTGTAGCACACTTATCTATCCCAAACTGCATCCCAATGTCACTGCTGAACACATGAACTGTCTGTATCAAAGAGTCTAATCCTTTCTCATTCTTGGCATACAGTTTGAGATCGTCCATAAAAAGAAGATGGTTTATCTTTTCCCTATTTCGAAACTCGTATCCATGACAAACGTTCCTCAGGACCATTGACATTGGGGTCAACGCCAACACAAACGAAAGTGGTGACAGCGAATCTCCTTGAAATATTCCCCTCTTTATCTGGACATCCCTGAGGCTTTCTCCGCAAGATGTTAACTCTGTTCGCCATGTTTTCATACTATTTGATAGCAGTTTCTTCACGTTGTCAGCAATTCCAAATATTTCCAAACACTCCTCCAGCCATGAATGTGGGACCATGTCGTAGGCCTTTTTGTAGTCAACCCATGCCATGGCAATATTTTCTTTCTTTGCTTCACTTCTTTCATTAGCATTTTATCAATAAAAAGCTGGTCGTGCGTTCCTCTTGACTTCTTGCGACATCCCTTCTGTTCATCTGGCAAAAGGTCCCTACTTTCTAAGAAACTGTACATGCCATCAGCAATAATCCCAGTGAGCAACTTCCAAATTAATGGAAGGCAGGTAATTGGGCGATAATTGCTGGCCACATTACCCTTACTCTTGTCTTTCATAATGAGGGTTGTGCGCCCTTTTGTCATCCAGATCGGTACATATCCATCATTAAACACCTATTTAGCTGTACCATGATTCTATCATGCAGAACTGTGAATTTCTTTAGCCAGAATCCCTGAACCAAATCAGGGCCTGGTGCTTTCCAGTTAGGAAATTTCTGCAATATCTTCTTCAGTTGAGTCTCTTTTAATTTATATTGTCTTGACTGTTGACTTCTACCTCCTGTTTAATCTTATCAATCCATTCAGCTGATGCATTATGTTTTGCCTCTTTGCTCCAAATATCAGTCCAGAATGCCTTAGCTTCCTCTTTATTTGGAACTTCGTTCGATCTTTCTTCTCCATTAATCTCCTGATAAAACTTACTTTGATCTTCTTCAAAAAGCCGGTTCTGCTTGAACTGCTTGATTCTCTCTTTGTACCTTCTTACTTTCGCAGCTTTGGCGACGATTCTCTGTTTTAATTCTTCAATTACACATTTAACTTCTTTCTCTCTCAATCGATATTTCTTCTGCAGGTCTTCTCTGTGACGGGTTTTTGACAGTTTTCCCTCTTTCAGTTGTTGTAATCTACTTAAATCTCTCCTTAGTTGCTGTATTTGTCCTTCTAGCCTCCTTTTCCACCAAGGGTCGTTCTTGTTTTCTTTCTTTGCAGTCTTTACACTGAGATTTTCGGTTACTACTATGGCGGCAGCATAGATCAAATCGTTCGTTTGTGTTATATCACTCGTTGGCATCTTGCTAAGCACTTCCTCTACTTTCTTGAGTTCTTCCGATAATTTTTTCTTATCTACTCTTTTAAGATTTGGCAGCCTATTCCTATTTGTTTCATTCATAAGTGATTTAATTCTTTTTACAAGTAGCTTCTCTTCTTCGCACCACTCCTCCCCGATCTCATCTGTTCCTAGTACATCAGATTGAGTTTGCTCATCACTATAATTACTTATTTCCTCCCTCCGTATCTGCTCTTCGTTGCGAGTTGGCAAGTTCGACGATTCAGTGTTATTCACATTTCTCTTTATCCTCTCAATTTCGAGATCCGACAGCCATTTCTTTTCTTTTATTTGTCTCAACTGATCCACCAGACGTTGTTCTCTTACTTCAAACATATCATTGTCCTTCCAGATGTTTATCATTCGCTTTCGATATCCCCTTTTTTCTGGTTGGCTTTGCAAATAGCATTCCATCACTTTCTCATTCAATTTCAATTTCTTATTATTATCATTATTATTATTATTATTATTATTATTACTATCATTATCATTATTATTATTATCGCATATTTCTGATCTTTGAAAGCTCGCAACTCAGTAAACTTTCAACCGATTTGCAAGATTCTGGTCTCATAATCTTAGCGACAAGGTTATCTTTCCATGGGTCTGTTTATGTTATCGTTATTCTTTAATATTTAATCAAACGTCAAACAATTTTTTGAGACGCATGTATATTGCATTTCTTTGTTTCTGAGTCATGCTGACAGCCAAGATCCAATATCCCCGTGGTTGAATATGATATCGCCCGCTTGTTTCTTCAAAGAAAACGTTAAGTGAATTCTAATTGTGGAATTTAGGTGTACAAAGACACAAAGAATATAAGGGCAAAAAGGGCCTGATTACATGAGGTTTTTCAACCCCGGGATTTAGGTTCAACACACCTGACTGAGTTGAAATGAGTTTTCTATTATATGCACGTTTTCACCACCGGGTTTGAAAAAGCCTGCCATAATGTTTCATCCCCGGGGATGTAAAAGCACGCCATGTAAAATCTGTCACGCATGCGTCAATGACGATTCAACCCTGGGGTCGAAACAAGATAGCAATTACATGGAAACGCACATTTTGTAAACAATGGGGATTAATGCCTTAGAAATTTCAACTCGGCTAGCTCAAGGTTGGATGAAATTTCAGCCCCAGGTATTATTTCAACTCCGGGGTTGAGATTTCTCCGTGTAATTGAAAGTTGAAATCAATGAAAGAATGAATGGAGGGATGGGATGGAATTTCAACTCGGCAAGGTTGGTTGAAGGTCAACCCCAGGGTTGAAAACTCTCATATAATTAGGTCCTAAATGACATGGTTTTCGAAGTGTATGAGTGTGAATAATTCTAGCGGGGATTCTATTCTTTGAAGCCGATAAACCCCTAAAACAACCGCACCGTTCTTGATGTGCTGGTGTGTCTATTCTGCTCACCCAAACACTTTACGTCACAATTCAAAAACTCGACCGACCCGGATCCCCGGACACGTGTGAGCAGAGATTTCTTAAATCACTTTAGATTTCAGTTTCCAATCTTCGCATCTTATCAACTTTAACTCTCTTTTTCGCTCGGTAGATGACGACAGTGAATCCGTCTATACAGAAGGTTCGTTCATACATTTCTTTTGCTTTTGCACGGTTGCCCTTTCAACAAGATTCCTTAGAAAATTTGGATACTAGTCAGTAAAAAAATTCGTCCGTTAAACAAGAGATCGGGGCTGTTTGTTCGTTCTTGCCAATGGTGGACACAAACGCTGTGATCGCTGCCACAGTATTTGGGAATGATTAATTGAGATTCGATGCTCTGATAGCTTTGCATTTTTAGTTACAGTAAAGAACGGGAAGCCTGAATCTGAACATGACCCATTAAGCCCCTGGAACAGTAAATATTTTCTCTGCGACAACGACCTCAGATTGATCTGCTTTCATGGAAAGGCATTCGATGTTTCTTTATATATTCTTAGAAAAGTCGAAGCAATATAAAACGTACGTTTGGATACCTTAAGAGATGATAACTTGCAACTAAAGTACAACCAAAAACTACGTAGAGTTAAAACGTTTTTCGATGCCATTTCGGCTCTATTTGCTTAATAGTAAAAGTTAAGGTCTCTTTCGGAAGAGGAAGAGAAGCGTAATCTCCTCAAGCAGCATTTTCAAAATTTAAACTTACACAAGGGGGTTGAAATCAAGCCTCAAAAAAGGCAACTCTTGGCCCCCACAACCGTTGAAGTTGAAAAATATATGGCTGAAAAGCTCTATCTTAGCTGTATCCAAATCTGTGCTCCGTTTATTTGTCAACCCAATAGGTTTTTGTCTACAAACGAAGAAATGGCCAAGGGTTAGCAGATTTCGGAAAATCTGATTTTCTCAATAACGGGGGAAGCACCAAGTCGCTACAACAACAAATAACAGGGCCTTTATCGAGCATGAAAGATTGTCTCAAGAGAGTTTAGTCGAAATGCACCTTTTCTTTCTAAATGTTGTTGATTTCTTTCAAAGAATATTTTGTTTACATTCTAAACAATTAAATTTGGTTCGCTCGAAGTTTTTGACAGAATCTTTGCTGTAGCGCAGTGTTTTTCGTTAACGAACCTAGCCGCTTGAGAGATTACAATCGATACATTTCATGTGCTTTTGCAAGAAATAATTGTTATCTAGGATGCTTGACCGAACAATTAAAAATTCAAATAGAATATTTTTTCAAAGAAAGCATCAATCAATGATCATTAAACTCCCTTAAGATAATCTTCCATGCTTGATACAGTATTACTGTGATAAAGCCTTGTTATTCGTTGCAGTTAGCGACTTGTTGCATCCCCCGGTATTAAGGAAACCAACTTTTCCAAAATCTGCTAGCCCTTGGCCATTTCTTCGCATATGGTCAAAAGTCTACTTAGTTAACAAATAAACGGAGCACAGATAGAGCTAAGATAGAGCTTTTCAGCCATATATTCTTCAACCACGACGGCTGCGTGGGCTAAGAGTTGCTTTTTTTGAGGCTTGATTTCAACCCCCTTGTGTAAGTCTAAATTTGGAAGATGCTGCTTAAGAATATTACACTTCTCTTCCTTTTTCGAAAGAGACCTGAACTTTTACTATTTAGCCAATAGAGCCGAAATGGGATCGAAAAATGTTTTAACTCTACATAGATGTTGGTCGTACTTTAATTTCATCAATCCAGTGCACAGTACTTTGGAAAAACATTTAGATACAGCGAGGATATGTTACGCTATCTGTACCTGTTATATTTTGTTTACTGCTGAGATTTTTTGATAAATGACATTGACATTTCAAGCCATTTATTGTTGATTCTTTGCAGACGATACCATAAGCATAGTGAGCATGGAGTCTGAAATGAGCAGAGAGGTATGTTATTCATAAATTCTATTTTGCTCTTCAGCCAAATAATTCCTTATGGTGTCATGTAAGTCATTTCGGCGGAATCAGTCTTTGGAGTGTTAATGTTTTTCATTGAATTTACATCAGTTAATTAATTACCATTAATAAGTTTTTTCATGTTTTGCTGGGGTTTGCTACTTTTTACCACTGGCGTAGCCAGGTCCCTGCACTTGAGGGGGCGAAGCGCGAGCGCAGCGGGCAAATATGGGGTCCGGGGGCTTGCCCCTGTGAAGACCTTTTGGGGCCACGCCCTTCAGACGCTCGGAAAACAAGGGAAACGCCCTTTTCAGTTATATCATGCATCCTAAACATGACTACATTACACACACATGACTTAAAGATAGCAGAAATTTTTAATCATTATTTCACAAACATAACGGAGAGTTTGGGAATTTCCGAAGACCAGACACTGCTGTCACCAACTGATGGGATAAATGATCCAGTGGAAAAAGCTATCAAAAAATATGCTAATCATCCCAGCATTAAAAAGATCAAAGAATGCTGCGAACTGAGTCGATTTGAATTCAAACCAGTGACTATTAATGAGATACTTTTACAGATTCAGAAACTGAACTCAAAAAAGGCGTCTCCCTTAAACAGCATTCCAGCTAAGATCCTCAAACAGAATGCAGATATTTTTGCTGTTCTCATCCAAAAAATCTTCAATTCGAATTTGTCGGAATGTTACTTTCCAAAGGAACTGAAAGCTGGTGAGGTCTCGTCCCTGTTCAAAAGTCTTGATGCTTTTATCAAGAAAAATTATAGACCTATAACGGTTTTATCATCTGTGTCCAAAATTTACGAGAGAGTCCTGGAGAGTCAAATGAAATCTCATGCCCTTAGTTTCCTCTCTCCTCTTCTGTGTGGATTTCGAGAGGGCTATGGAACCCAACATGCACTTTTACGACTCATAGAAACCTGCAAAGAGACCTTAGATAAAGGGGGTGTCGCTGGAGCACTGCTCATGGATCTCTCAAAGGCTTTTGATTGCTTAAATCATGAGCTTTTGATTGCAAAATTTAGTGCTTACGGTTTCAGTATAAGTGCATTGCGGTTGATCCATAGCTATCTCAATGAGAGGAAGCAGAGGGTAAAGATGAATGGGTCCTTCAGCAGATGGAGAGAAACAACGATAGGCGTGCCGCAGGGTTCGGTCTTGGGACCTCTTCTGTTTAACATATACCTCAATGATCTCTTCATGTTTGTGAATGATGCTGAAATATGTAACTATGCAGATGATACGACTATCTATGCTTGTGACAACAATATTGAAGGTATCATTGAAACATTAGAGAGTGATGCCCTTAAAATTGCAGAATGGTTTCCAAACAACTGTATGAAGTTGAATGAGGACAAATGCCATCTGATGATCTTTGGAGACAAAAGTAATGATATTTCTTTAAATATCGGAAGTGTGAGGATTAAAGAGAGCAAGGAAGAAAAGTTGCTTGGAGTGATTCTGGACAAAGCATTATGCTTTAAATAGCAAGTAAAGTCCATTTGCAAAAAGGCTGGGCAAAAGCTACATGCTCTCTCGAGAATCTCTCATTTTCTTGACACTGAACAACGAAAGAGAATAATGAAGGCATTCACCTTGTCCCAGTTCAACTACTGTCCTCTTGTTTGGATGTTCTGCAATAGAATACTTGACAACAAAGTCAATCGTATTCACGAACGGGCATTGCGGATAACTTACAAAGATATGAGATCAGATTTTGACACAATGTTACTCAGAGACAATGCGGTCACAATCCACACAAGAAATTTACAGTTGCTGATGACTGAAATTTATAAAACAAAATGGGAACTCAATCCTACTTTCATGAAGGAGATCTTTGTTGAAAAGCACAATACTTACGGGTTAAGAAGCTGCCATAATCTACTGCTGCCACAAGCGCGCACTACTTGCTATGGCTTAGAGACGATCTCGTTTCTAGGAAGTAGATTATGGCAGGCACTTCCCAATGACATGAAACAATCAGATACCCTCTCCACCTTTAAAAGGAGAATAAAAACCTGGAAAGGAGAGGAATGTAACTGTAGACTGTGTAGACCTTTCGTGGCTCAGGTTGGGTTATTAAAAGGATAAATGCGTTGCATTGTAAATACTAAAAATTTCTGTAAAAACATTGCAAAAATCTGTATATATGTATTATGTTGAATTAATCCTTATGTTAGATATATATGTATTTTTCTTTTATTTTGAAACAATTTTACTTTGTAGTAGGCTTCAATTGGCTTTTATTTCATAGCTAGCCATTATACGCCTACTTTAAATGAATAAAAAAAATTATGCATCCTAAACATGACTACATTACACACAAAAGGTAGGATGTTTTGTAAAATTTGGATCAAGAATGTATGCTCATTATGGCAAGTTACTCTAAAAAAGCAAAAGAAAAATTCTTTTAAAATTCTTTTGAATTCTTTTCCAAAAGAAGCTTTTGCAATATAAGTTCTTGTCCAGTGTACAGGTTCTTCAAGTCATTATTTGATGAGATTTTTCCAGAGTAGTAACAAATAAGACAGCCAACGACAGGTATGCACAGGCTAAGACAAATGGGGATATTGAAATGGATGGGTCCAGGGTCAAGTCAGCAGGAAAATTTTTGATGACATGCATTCTACTTTGGCTTAGAATGCGTCTGCCGACATTGCTCAAGAATTTCTTATGAATTCTTCCCTTTATCGTTATAGTACACTCTTGTAATTTACTCACATTGTGACTGAAGAAGATCTACATAAGATCGAAATATTTCACTGAAAAGTTCTTGTTTTTCTTGAATCTAATAATAATAATAATAATAATAATAATAATAATAATAATAATAATAATAATAATAATAATAATAATAATAATAATAATAATAATAATAATAATAATAATAATAATAATAATAATAATAATAATAATATCAAACTCAAACCATCACCAAAATAAAACAGAAAGAAAATTAAAACAACACAACTGTTCTATGTCATACGTTTCGATGTAAATTCTTCTTCAGTGTCAATAGTAATAATAATAATAATAATAATAATAATAATAATAATAATAATAATAATAATAATAATAATAATAATAATAATAATAATAATAATAATAATAATAATAATAATAACAATGGAAACTTTTCATGATAAAATCCAACTTATTACATACAACTTAAAAACAGTAACAGAATCAGACTACTCACTACGGTGTAGGCATAGTCTGCCTGCATTCGCATAGGTGCTTCAAAATAGTTAACAAAAGTAAGGTAAGGTTCAACTTAGAAGTTCATTAGATCCACTTCCGTCCACTCCTTCGTTCTCATACAAAAGATATAATAAGACGAACGATTCTATGAAATCCTGGAAGGTAGAGTTGACATCAGGCACAGATGGATTAGGGATGGTGAATATCAGGAGAGGGATTTTTCAGGGAGACAGTTTATCTCCAATCTTGTTTGTTCTATGTTTGATACCACTATCCGCATTGTTGAATGGAATGGACGATGGATATAAGCTTGGAAAAGACCGTGGCAAGATCAACCATCTTCTTTTTATGGATGATCTGAAGCTACAAGCAAAAAACGAAGGAGAGCTTGACACACTTGTACAGACGGTGAGAATCTTCAGTGAAGATATCAGTATGGAATTCGGCATCCAAAAATGTGCAATGGTTAAGGTGATAAAGGGCCATATTGTGGAAAGTCCAGGCATAGCTCTACCAAATGGAGCAGAGATAAGATATTTGGAGCAGAGGGAGGGAAATAAATATCTCGGTATTCTTCAAAAGTGATGATATCAAGAACAAGGAAATGAAAAAAATGACCAAGAATGAATACTTCAGAAGGGTAAGAAAGGTCTTAAAGGCAAGTCTTAATGGAAAGAATACAATTGATTCAATAAATTCATGGGCAGTTGCAACAGTTCGATATAGCGCAGGAATTGTCAACTGGACAAAGGAAGATTTGTGAGAGATGGACAGGAAAACAAGAAAGCTGCTAACTGTATATCGGTGCATGCATCCGCAAGCAGATGTCGATAGATTGTATTGGAAGAGGAAAGAAGGAGGTCGGGGCTTAATTAATATAGAGGATTGTATCACTGTAGAAGAAAATAGCCTTGGATATTATATAGATACGAAACAGGAACAACTATACGAATATATAGATACGAAACAGGTTGTTGTTGCTTGCGCCGAGTGATGGCTGCATTTTTTTATCAAGCTCCTGCATTTCGTTGAAATTCTAACATAAATAGCATACACTGGTTAGTTGTTGGACCTCAAAGGATTAAAGAACAATCTGGGAAAGTAATTTCATCTTTAAATAACAAGGAAAGCACAATAAAAGTGGTTTTTCTCATTGAAAGCTCCAGAAGGGAGTATGGCCTAGGCAAAGATCAAAGTGGCATGTTGGAAAGGTCAAAGTCCAAAGTTGCCTAACAATGCCGTTATGGAGTGACCTCCATGGAGAGAATTCGATACACATCAGGACAGTTACAAGCAGTAAACGATGCCAGAAGGCTAGCAGTCAGTTCAGAATGTTTTACTATTTTCAAAAGTCTTGGCATTTTAAATCCAGACGCAAGAACGAAGAGGGGCAAGAGGGGAGGCAAACGTCGATCCCGGCTTAGGCCCAATGGAATAAACAAAAATAATCTCGTCAAGATTCCTTGCCATGCCACTGCACAACCGTTTCGACAAAATATACGATTCTGCAACGTAAACACCAGATCAATAAGAAACAAATGTGATGGATTCTTAGACTATGTAATTTCTAACTAGTAACTTGTAAATTACAAACATGCGGCCGGGTAGCTGAATCATAGTATTGTTGGATATAAAATGATTTCGAATCAGGAATGATTGTCCCCAAAGCGTAGACTTGCCAGAAGTCTTTCAGGTGACTTATTACAGATGACGAAATAAACTTGGGATAAGTCTACCAGAAGTGCTGTTTAGCTACAAGGGGCTCTTTCAACTGGATCACCTCTGCGGAGGATTTGAAATGATGGAACCATTTCTATGGATAGAACGAGCATTTGAAAGAGACATGGAATTTGCCTTTGGTACTTTGACCTTGCAACCATGGAAATGATTTACACTGTTATTCAAATTTGTTTTCATTGACTTGTGTCGAAAGAAAGGAAGGAATCCGTAAGAGGAAGTTGATTTTAGGATGCATCTCGAAGTAAGTTTACCGAGTGTTTGTGACTTTGCAGTGCTTGGAAATTCGAAGGTGGACTTCTCGAGCTTGTTACGTTCTACAGAGAGAATGTTACAGTTGCTGTAACGTAACAAACTCTTTTGGTGGAGAGTTTGCTTCTTATATTGAACCAATGTGGAATTTAGCTTCGATCCCGAGGAACTGAAGCTTAAAAGTGAGTTTGTTTTGGTTTCTTGCGTTATCCACTGATGTCGAGCACAGCATTGCATCTCTGTAAGTTTTGGATCTTTCTTGATGTTTAACAGGTCCCATAAAAGCTTCCACCTTCCACATCGGCAATTTCCAAGTATTTGTTCGTAAATTGAAATGAAATCTCAAACTCCAGTCCCTTTCCAACTTCACTGCAAAGTCACTGCAATCTTTCCTTCATCAGTTGCAGTCGCCGTGTCAACCTATTATTGTTATTCTTTTCTTCGAACCAGCCAATGAAAACCCTACTAATTGTTAGGCTGGCCAATGATAACCTATTCATTCTTCCTTTCCACCAATCAAATAAAGTCGTGGCATGTGACTGCCATTGTTTTAACAATTGCCTAATTAGTAAGGTATGCGCTCAAATCTCAAATTCACTCAGCTACACACAGATTAGTAAGCGACCTTCGGCCGCAATAAAATTGATCTATGCACGGTTACAGAAACATGGCTGACACAAAATGATGATGCGGTACGGGCAGCATGTCAGCCAGAAGGATACACATTTGTGGACCAGGAAAGATTAGCAGGTCGCAGAGGTGGTGGGACTGCGGTTTTAATTTCAATTGCAATGAGTATAAAAAAACTTACCTCAGGAGAAAAAGATTCATTTGAATTCTCAGAATGGCTAGTAACCAATGATAACTTTGCACTAAGGTTATGCATTATCTATAGACCACCCTACTCCGAGCACCATCCAGTGCCAGTAAGCGTGTTCTTTGACGACTTTTCAAAGTATTTGGAACATCTTGTTATATGTCAGGAACCCCTTTTAATAACTGGTGACTTTAATATTCATGTAGAAACACCTGAAGACATCTGCTCTGCTAAGTTCTTGGATGTCTTAGAAAGTGTTGGTCTTAAGCAGCATGTTAATGTTCCCACACATGAATCTGGACACACATTGGATTTAATAATTACTAGAAATTGTGAAGATGTTGTTGTTGATACCCCCCACGCCACACACTTTATTTCAGATCATGCCTTTGTGCAGTGCTATTTGTCATGTCGGAGACCAACGTTAGAAAAGAAGACAATTTCATATCGAGACCTAAAAAAGATTGATCTAGACCAGTTCAAGGTAGACTTACAGTTGTCCCCGTTAGGGTTAAAAGATTTACAAATTGAAGGTTAAAAATGATCTGGATCAGCTTGTGCTGTTGTATCGTGATACACTGTCAAAATTATTGGACAAGCACGCCCCCCTCAAAACCAGGTCATTTGTTGTAAGACCAAAATTACCATGGTTTAACGGTAGTAGTAAAGAAGCCAAAAAAGCAAAAAAGAGGGCGGAGAAAAAATGGCGTAGTTCAAAGAATGAAAACGACAAAGAACATTTCAAATCTAAAAGGAACGAGTATTTGTATCTGCTAAATAGAGCGAAACAGAAATATTACTCTGATAAAATTGAAGAATCACAGGGAGACCAGAGGAAACTTTTCAAATTAGTCAAATCGATTATGAAGCCAGAAGAAAACGTTAAAGTATCCAGTCTCTAGTTCTATGGAAAATCTTACTAATGAATTTAATGAATACTTTATCACGAAGATCGACCTAATTAGAGAAAAGCTTGATGAGATAGAGATGGATACAAGCCCTGCAGAGTATTTGATGGATTACAAGCAAGTCAAAGAGTTTTCGGTCTTTGAAAGGTTATCAGAAGACTAAGTCAAAAAGCTCATTATGAAATCACCTAACAAACAATGTGCTGCGGATCCTATCCCTACTTGGATGCTCAAAGAATGTCTTGATATAATACTGCCATTCCTTGCTCATACTGTCAATTTGTCATTACAGACTGGTCACTTTGCGGATGCTTGGAAAGAAGCACTTTTATCTCCATTATTGAAAAACTCTACTTTGGACATAGTATTTCCGAATTTCCGACCAGTGAGTAATCTACCGTTCGTTTCGAAGTTGGTTGAGCGTTGCTCGTCTGAACAGGTCCTATCACACGTGAGCCTAAACTGTCCCTTGCCGGTTTGCCAGTCGGCTTACACGAAGAACTGCAGTACAGAGACTGCATTGTTGAAAGTAACTTCGGACATCCTGTCTGATATGGATGACAACAAAGTTACGTTGTTAGTAATGCTCGATCTAAGTGCCGCCTTTGACACCATCGACCATAGCATAGAAACTCTAAGGAAAAAAGTGAGAATTTCAGGAAAGGCTCTTGACTGGTTTCTATCATATCTCAGCAACAGATTTCAACGTGTACAGATCTCCAACGTAGTATCAGATAGAGAAAAACTCAAGTATGGAGTGCCCCAAGGTTCCTGCTTGGGTCCCATCTTGTTTCTTATTTACGCAAGTACTTTGTTTAATGTAATTGAGCAGCATCTTCCAAACGCTCACGGTTATGCCGATGACCACCAGATATATCTGTCTTTTAAACCAGTCAATCAAACGTCACAAGAAGAAGCACTTCATTTAATACAGAATTGTGTCAAGGATGTTAGAAAATGGATACTAGTAAACAAGCTAAAGATCAATGATTCAAAAACAGAGTTTCTTATTATCGTTTCTAAACATCATTTAAGTAAAATCACGATAGATTCTATCAAAATCGGAGATTCAGAGATAAAGCCAGTAACTAGTGTTAAAAATTTGGGAGTACTTATTGATAACAATCTGTCCATGGAAAGTCATATTACGAAGACGTGCAGCGCTGCATTTTATCACATCTACAATATCAAGCACATAAGGAAATATCTTACTCGAGACCTGACTGAAAATATTGTGCATGCTCTAATCACAAGTAAACTCGACTACTGTAACAGTCTTCTGTTTGGTTTGTCGAATTCTCAGTTGCAAAAGTTGCAGCGTGCTCAAAATGCTGCCGCAAGAATTATTACTGGGACTCGCAAGTATGATCACATCACTCCAGTACTGCGAGAATTGCATTGGCTGCTGGTAAAAGAAAGGATTGACTTCAAGATTTTGTTGTTGACATTCAAGGCACTTAACAACATGGCTCCAGCCTACCTGAAAGATATGTTGAGGTTGCAAACAAGTGATAGATACAAATTGAGGTCAGAAAAATCTGTGGCCTTAATAGTTCCAAGGACAAAATTTACATCTCGTGGGGACAGAGCATTTTGCACTGCAGCCCCTAGGCTCTAGAACAAATTGCCTGTTGAAATTAGAAGATCTCTGAGCGTCCATACTTTCAAAACAAGACTAAAAACCCATTTATTTGATAATCATCTTAACATATAAAGGACATCTTTTAGCTTTTCTCGCTGTAATGTAAAGGTTTTTAATTCGAATTTGTTCAGCGCTTTAGAATATATGTGTATAGATTTTAGCGCTCTATAAGTGCATATTTATTATTATTATTATTATTATTATTATTATTATTATTATTATTATTATTGTTATTATTATTATTATTATATTTATAAACTACTGAAAGAAGTTTGCAAGGAAAATATTATCAAAGAGAGACAAAGCCCTAAGGAAAAGAAAAGAATGATCATTGAGAACAGAAAAGAAAGGTTTGGTGAAAAACCGTTGCACTCTGCTTACTTCAAAGAGACAAAAGATGTTAAAGATGAAAAAGAAAGTTGGAAGTGGCTGGCCAATGGATATCTAAAAAAGGAAACAGAGGGAGTACTTATGGCAGCCTAAGATCAAGCACTCAGAACAAACTGGGTAATGGTCATGATAGATAGGAATCGCGAAGAAATCATTTAAAGACCTGAGCAATATTTTAGCAAACAGAAAGATCAGTTTTGATACCAGGAAACGGATACTAAAGTCTTATGTGTGGTCATTTCTATAATACGGGTGCGAAACATGGAATATAAGTAGAAACATGGAAGAAAGATTGTCATCTGTGAAAATGTGGTTTTACATGCGAATGCTAAGAGTATCATGGATGGATAGACTAAGTAATCAAACAATATTAGAAAGGGCAGAAACACACAAAACTTTAGTTACAACAATTACAAAGCGACAAATGTCATTTTTTGGTCATGTATGTAGAAAAGAGAAACTAGAATATTTAGTCAGCACAGGGAAGTTTGAAGGGAAAAGAGCACGGGGCAGGCAAAGACAAGGTTATGTTGCTAGCATGAAAAGAAGAATGGAACAATCTTGAACAGAGAATAAAATCATACAAAGTACAAAGGACAGAGATAGTTGGACTACCATGATCGTCAACGTCGGTGGACATGGCACTTAGATAGATAGATAGATAGATAGATAGATAGATAGATAGATAGATAGATAAAAGGCAAGGATCTGCCATGTGCCGGATGTGCCGGGAGAGGGATGAGACTATAAGTCACATTGTCTCGAAGTGTAAAAGGCTGGCGCAAAATGAGTACACGAAGCGGCGTCATGATAAAGTGGCTGCCGTGATACATTGGCATCTGTGCAACAAGTTTGAATTTCCTTGCGGATCAAAAACTACGAGCACTTTGTAGATAACTCAATTGCTGTATTTGAAAGTGAAGCAGTTAAACTTCTATGGGACTTCGCTATGCAGACTGAGTCTAAAATCGAACATAACAGGCCAGATATAGTTGTCATTGAGAAAAAGTCGAAAACATGTTATGTGATAGACGTTGCATGTCCCTTCGATACCAGAATTGAGAAAAAAGAAATGGAAAAGAAAGATGCTTACTGCGATCTGAAGTACGAGATATTCAAAGTCTATAAAGGTGAACTCAACAAAGTTTTTATCATTTCAATTATCATTTGAGCGCTAGGCTCAGTGACCAAAAGATTAAAAAGTTACCTAGAGCAGCTGAAGTACGATTTTCAGATGGAAGTAGTGCAAAGGACCTGTCTTCTGGGAACAGCAAGAATTCTGAGGAAAGTTTTGGACACAAGGTAGGAGAACAAGAGATAACATCAAGAAAAGATTAGTTGAACATTAGAAGCCCGCCTGCTAAAGCTACGGGAAGTAGCCTGCTGGTAGGACGTAAACCAGTAAATTACAACGACACTGTGAATGAATATGATATAATAATGATGATAATAATAATCACTTTATTTACAGTTGAATAACAATGTAGCTTGTGCAAAATGTGCAAACTAATAAATACCAACTAAATTAAACTAATGTACAGGAACACTATTTACAAATATTACAGTTACAACCCTCCCCAGTCCAATTTTTTGTGTTTTTGCCAAAAACGGAGGCTGTATTGCTGCTTTTAATCACATAAGGTGTACTGTTCCAAAGTATGCTACCCCTGAACGCTATCGAGTTTGTACCAAAAGACGCAGTAGATGCTTTGGAAAGAGTGAGAGCATCTCTGAGTCTCAGATTGTAATTAATTTCTTTCCTTGTGAATAAATCCCATAAGAAAGAAGGGTTTTCATTTTTTTTATCACGCAGTCATGGCGGACGTTAGGCGTGGTTGAGCAGTAAAGCTATCTTAGACTGGTACGGCGTTTCAGTTTCAGTTTCAGTTTCAGTTTCAGTTTCAGTTTCAGTTTCAGTTTCATATATTTTAAATTCCACTACATACAATTATACAATACAATTATTTAAATTCCCCTGTTTTTAATTGTATTTCACATAAAATTAATGACTTACATGGGGATTATATATTAGGGCGGATGGTGACCTTTTTGTGCCAAGTAAGATCCATTTTGATAATTATTTTCAAAGAGGAACGCTTTGAGTTTACAACGAAAACTAATAGTAGAGGGTGATTTTTTTATATCCATGGGGATGTCATTCCAGCACTTAGCTCCAAAGTAACGAACTGATCGGAGACCATATTGAGAAGTATTTTTCTGAGTTAGAAAAATATCATTTTTAGTGGCTTGCCGTGTACAATGTTGATGAACGGATTGAACTAAATCAAAAAAAGAATGAAAACAAGAAGGAGAGATCTTATTTACACAATCATATACAAAAGAAAGCAGTTTCAATTGAAACAGATCACGAAGCTTTAGAATCTTTAAATCTGAAAAGAGAGGAGTAGAGGGAGACGTAAAGTGTTCAAACACAATGGCCCTTATGACCCTTTTCTGCAGCAAAGATACTGGATTGATGTGAGTCTCATAGGTAAGACCCCAGACTAAAATTCCATATTGTAAAAACGGTGAAAATAAAGAGTTATAAAGACAGACTAAAATATTGATGGGCAAAAAGTGTCTTACTTTGAAAAACATACCACATGTTCTAGCCAGTTTTTTGGATAGTTCAGTCAGGTGATACTTCCAAGAAAGATTTTCATCCAAAAGAACACCAAGAAATTTTACATAACAAGTTCTTTTAATAGGAAACTTTCCAATTTTGATGCTGACAGTTTCAAGTAAAGAACGTTGAGGTGACTTAAGAATTATGAAATTGGTTTTATCAATATTGAGCGACAATTTGTTAATCTCAAGCCACATTTTCACTTTTTTCAATTCTCTATTAACCAAGCTTTGAAGCTGATCAGGACTTTCAGATTCACAATAGATGTTAGTATCATCTGCAAAGAAGTAAAAAGCTAGTTTTGAGGATGAGAGAGGTAAGTCATTAATGTAAATTAGGAAAAGAAGGGGACCAAGAACAGAACCCTGTGGAACCCCACAGGTAACACTAAGATAACAAGAGTAAGATCCATTTACTGAGACACATTGTTTCCTATCTGAAAGGTAGGATTCAAACCAGTTTAATGTAGTTCCTTTAATTCCATAATGTTGAAGCTTCATCAGAAGAATATGATGATTTACTGTATCAAATGCCTTCTGCAAATCAATGAATATTCCACAGCCAAATTTTCTATTGTCTAGTGAATTTTTGGTAGCTTCTGTTAAACTAACCAGGGCATGGTTAATGGAATGGCTGGCACGAAAACCAAATTGTAATGAATACAAGATTTCATGTTTTTCTAAGAATTTATAGAGACGTTCATACATAACTTTCTCTGTGATTTTGCTGAAAACAGAGAGAAGGGAAATAAGTCGATAATTTGATGCTGTCAGTGGACAACATTTCTTGAAAAGTGGGATTACTTTGGCAAACTTCATCTTGTCTGGGAATATCCCAGATTGAAATGATTCATTTATGATTTGAGAAAGTGGAGAAGATATCAATGGAGAAAGAGACTTTAAAATTTTCATGGGAATGCTATTTGGACCAAGAGACTTTCCGGATTTTAGGGCTGAGATTATATCAGCTACTTCAAAGGGAACTGAGGGTGTAGTAAAAAATGAATTTCCAACTCTGTCACCCATAAAATCCACAGGTGATTTATTGGATCTTGGTATATTTTTAGTGATGTCATGAGAGACATTGACAAAGAACTTATTAAAAATGCCTGCAATAACCACTGGGTCTGATGTAATGTTACCATTTGAGTCCTTAAGCTTGTTAATCACATTCAAGTCGCTTGATTTTTTAATACTTACAACTGATTTAATACCTGACCATAATTTTTTCATGTTGTTGCTGTTCTGTTGGAAGTAGTTATAGAAATAGCTAGCTTTGCTTTCATTCAAGGAAACTGAAACTCGATTTCTAAACTGTTTATAAAGATCAATAAGAGACTGATTGTTGTTCTTTTTGAGCTTTCTAAGTATCCGATCTCTGATGCGCATCATTTTTTGAATTTTGCTATTGATCCAAGGCTTATTCCTGAACTTAATATCCCTTTTAGTAAGTTTTTTTAATGGAGCGTGTGATTTCACTACTTCATCAAGTATAGACGGGAGTCTGTTAAACTTAGCATTTACATCTAAAGCACTGTCGTTCAAAAAGGTAAGGTCAATGTTAGCAAAATCATTATGGAGATTTTCCTCAATGAGGTTTGAAAAATCATGTTGAAAATATGACAAATTCTTATAAGTCATTTCTGCTCGCTTGACAATTAGAAACTGAGGGAAATGATCTGTTATCTGAGTCAAAATGTTACCACTTATGGTTTCATTATCTGTGATATTCGAAAAGATGTTATCAATCAGAGTAGCAGAATGTGCAGATACTCTGGATGGATGTATGATGTATGGCAAGAATTGCTTGGAAAAAAGGAAATTAACATAATTAGTAATAGGTGTACAAGAGTTATAATTCAGAAGGTTGATATTGAAATCTCCAAGGATAAATACTTGTTTGTTAGAGACAACTGGATTAGATAGAACTTCTTGCAGATATTCACTGAAGGTATCAAAGGATGTGCTTGGATGCCGATAAGCGCAGCAAAAAAGATAATTTTTACCATTTCTGTTTTCAATTTCAACCCAAACCGACTCAAAATCAGTGCTGTCCTTGCTTAAGTCTGGTCTTGGAATCAGAGTAAGACCTGATTTCATGTAAAGCGCAACACCACCATTTTGACTATGTGACTGACATGTAAAGTAACTGTAACCAGGAATTTCAACATTAGTTTTAATAGGATTCTCAAAAGAATTCCAAGTTTCTGACACACCAATAACATCAAAATTTATTTTCAAAGTTGCAAGAGTTGAAACAAGCTCATCTACATGAAGAGAGAGACTTCTAATATTTAAATGAAGTAAGGAAAGATCCAATTCTATGTGCACGATCGAATAGTTGGGCAGGGACAGTTACTTTCAAGTCATCCTTTATCATCTTTTTCACCTTCTCAAGGCGTCTTCAAATGAAATGAATGGAAAAGAAGTATGAATACTAAATATTACGAAGTTGTGTTGATGTAATGATAAAGTGTCGTTTGGATAATCATGCCAATACAAACAAAGGGCGCAAAGAAACCGATGTGGTGATTTAGGCCACGTGGAGGTCGAGGAAGATTGCAGCGATTATGAGAAGGAAGAACTTTGAGATGACTCGCCAGCCACGTTGCCTTTCAAGTGGGACATTCTGGATGAGAAATTAGCTGACCTCAAAGAGGATCTTGCAACGAAAGAATGCATTGATGCCTTACGCAAAGTCATCGTGGGTCAAAATGAAAAAATCAAAATTTTGAAAGCAAAAATTGTGTTGATGGAAAATTATACAAAGCGGTTAGAGACAAATGAAGCAAGGACGGTAGAGTAAGCAAAGAAAATTGAGGAGCTTGAGCAGCGAACAGAGGAATTAGAGCAAAGATCAGATGATGTGGAACGATATCAAAGGAGATTATGCTTACGTTTTTATGGAGTAGAGTTGAAAGGTGCCGATGACAAGAGAGAATCTAGTGAAAAATGCCTTGAGAAGGTGAAAAAGATGATAAAGGATGACTTGAAAGTAACTGTCCCTGATCAACTATTCGATCGTGCACATAGAATTGGAGCTGTTGGGGAAGATCCATCTACTAAAAAGAAATATCAGCCAATAATAGTAAGATTCAAAACGTGGCAGCATAGAACACAAGTTTACAGAGCCCGTAAGTCCACCAAGAAATTCCAAGTGCGCCTTGATCTTACAAGGAAAAGAGCAAAATTACTTGGAAAGCCAAATGAACAGTTAAAGGCCAGGGCAGGTTGTTATGCCTTGGCAGATGTTAACTGTCGCTTGTCAGTGAAGTTAGAAGATGATTACCACTTTTTTGATACAGAGGATGAACTTTTGACTTATTGACTGGTGATCAGGAAGTGAACCTTGCCAAGTGAGCAGTTTTGCGTTATTGCATGTTTAACTTCATAGCTATGTGTTACAGGGGAGGAATTATTATTTAACTAAAATCTGTAAGGTTGTTATTTCAAGACAAATCTCAAGGTTACTTGAAAATGAAAGGTTCCCTTTTTAAAACCAAGTTAGAAAAAAAATTGCTTATTTTGAGGGGTGTGTCACTCTCTAAAAACCCGTACATGTGCAATAAATCCTTTCTTTCTTCCTTTATTTCTTTCTTTCTTTGTACGTTTTTTTTGGATAGTAACATAGCCCTGTACCAATGGAGCCCCCCCATTATCCTCCTCCGTAGATGAGTGTACCCTTTGAAATAAGTGTACCCTGATTTTTGGCCTTGTTTTGGTGTCTTATTTTGCAATTTGTTTATATTGGAAGGCTCAACCTGTCGAATATTGAAACCATTAATAATACAACATCCAAAATTTCAGTTACAATTCCCAAGTGCCCTCGACAGAAAAGATTACTTTTCTATTCCCAAAACGTTTCATATTTTGAAAGGATTTAAAGTAATTTCCAAGTCTCTTAATGTAATCAAACACGCCTCAGTCCCATCTAACTAGCTACTAGCTATGTTTTGTCTATGCTTTTGAGTTTCTATATGTAATTGTTCATCTTTATATGCAATGTCTGTTATATTTGTTATTAGTTATCAGTTCCAATGTTTGCTGCGTTGTGTATTATATCCTCTTAGGACCAGCGAGAAGTTTTCTTCACGATGATGCCGGTTGAAGTCAGTCAATGGCGAGCAACAATAGGGTGCTCCCGTTTATCCATTCAAATATTGTGTCCCCTGAGCAAAACTGTCAGTCCATTTTTAATCCTTTTTCAAGTCTTTAAACTCTACTGGTTTTGCTATTGTTTCATTGCAATTTCAATCCTTGTTCTACCCTTTGTACTAATAACACAGTTTCTTGTTGTGCACTCAGTGGAAACACAGTCCTGTTTCCTGCCTTTGTTTGCCCGCACACATCACCTTGCGAAGAGGGTGATTTACACGACTGTTGAACTCCTCAAACGGATCCCGTAGTGAGGTTTCACAAGATACCCCAGGAATTTCTACCCTGATTGAGGAATTTGCCATCTCAGAGGAAAAGATACTGAAGATCATAAGATCACTTAATCCTAACAAAGCACATGGCTGGGACGGTATTTCTACAGGAATGATAAAACTAAGCGATGCTTCATTAGTTACACCTCTTAAGATAATATTCACGAACTGTTTGCAATCCGGTGTATTTCCTGAATTATGGAAGCGTGCAAATGTAGTTCCGATCTTTAAGAAAAACGAAAAGAATTTAAAGAGCAACTACCGTCCTATTTCTCTTCTACCAATTTTTGGGAAGATGCTTGAAAAACTTGTTTACGACACCTTATACTCTCATCTTGTTTCATGTCATTTACTCAACCCCAATCAGTCAGGTTTTCGTCCCGGTGATTCAACAGTCAACCAATTAATTTCCATAACGCATAAAATTTTTGAGGCATTTGACTGTAATCCTGCTCTTGATGTTCGTTCCGTGTATCTAGATATTTCTAAAGCTTTTGATAGAGTATGGCATGATGGTCTCATTTATAAACTGAAACGATGTGGTGTCTCGGGACAACTTCTTTCTCTGATTAAAAGCTTTCTAGGCGATCTAAAATAGCGAACTGTTCTGAACGGACGATATTCTCATTGGGGAGATGTTTTAGCAGGAGTGCCCCAGGGTTCTATTTTAGGACCATTATTCTTTCTTGTGTATATAAATGATCTCACTGAAGATTTGAAATGTAATGTTAAACTTTTGCTGACGATACGTCCTTTTTTACGATTGCCCGAGAAACTAACGAAGCAGCGTAACACATGAACCATGACCTACAACTGATAACCCAGTTGGCCAATGATTGGAGGATGTCTTTCAATCCCGATCCGCAAAAGCAAGCAGTTGAACTACTGTTTTCAAAGAAAAGAAATGAAATAGATCATTCAGTGATCCTCTGTAACAAAATACCCGTAAAAAAGTGAATGAACATAAACATCTAGGAATCATCTTGGACTCAAAACTTTCTTTCTCAGCTCATATTAAAGCTGCTATCTCCAAAGCGAGAAAGGGCATCGGGTTGCTAAAGTATCTCTCCAAATATTTACCGAGGTATACCCTAAGTGAATTATACAAACTCTACGTGCGACCTCATCTGGTCTACGGCGATGTTATCTATCATATTCCACCTAAAGTATGCGAATTCAGTCAAAACATCACCTTATCAAATTTAATGGAAAAAGTAGAATCTGTTCAATGTTCGGCTGCTCTTGCTGTATCAGGAACATGGAGGGGAACATCACTGGAAAAACTGTACGCAGAGCTTGGCTGGGAATCATTAAGTTCCCCAAGGTGGAGCAGACGCCTTACCTGTTCTATAAGATTATAAATAACCTCACCCCATTGTACACGAAAGAACCAATCCCACCACTTCAACAGTCAAATTACTCACTACGTAACCGGGATGTTATTGGGCGAATAAAGGCAAGGACAGAGAAATTTCTATCAAGCTTCTATCCTAATTGCATTTGTGAATGGAATAAACTTGACCCAGAAATCAGGCTTGCACCTTCTGTCGCTGTGTTTAAAGCAAAGCTTTTGTCAAAAATTCGCCCCCCTGCAAAGTCTATCTACTGCATTCATGACCCTATAGGCTTAGGGCCTGATTATATGAGAAGAAACATCCCGTCTAGCCGGGACGGGACATTTGCCGACATCCTACCCCTGCGGTCAAACCCTTCTTAAAATCAAGTTGCGATTATATGAGAAAAACATCCCGTCCCGGCTAGACGGGATAATTTTCACAAGCGGGATCCCGCCTTTGGCCAAGCGGGATCCCGTTCAGGCGGGACGTTTTTTCTCATGTAATCGCATCATCCCGGCTGGACGGGACAAATGCCGGGATACTTTTAACTGCAGTATAGGGGAAATATAGGGCCTAAGCATGTCAACCTGCTCATAGAACTTCTCTGTAGTTAAATGAAAGTTCTTCTTCCACTTTTCATCCCCATGTTTCCCGTTGACTAAATTTTGCCAGAACATATCATTACCACCATCTTTGTACCAAATTGATCTTGGCCTACGTTGCAAATGCTTCAGTCTCATCATTCCCATTCTGCGTACTAAGTGATTCTTCTTTCGTAAGGAAATGGCCAGAATTGCATCGATTATTCTTCTTTGATGTGTAAAATATGCTTGCACAATTTGTTGAAGCTGCATACTCAAAGATATCAAAATGAAATATGGTGTAACAATTGTTTGGCGCCAAAACGCAAATTTGTCCTGGCTTGCCGGGATGTTTTCTCTCATGTAATCGCAACTTGATTTCACAAGGGTTTTGACCGCAAGAGTAGGATCTCGACAAGTATCCCGTCCCGTCTTGCCGGGACGTTTTTCTCATATAATCGCAACTCGGTGTTTACAAGGGTTTGACCGCAGAGGCAGGATCTCGGCAAATGTCCCGTCCTGGCTAGACGGTATGTTTTTTCTCATATAATCAGGCCCTTAGGTTATCTTTTCAATTAAGGGTCGGTCTCAGTAAATTAAATCTTCACCAATTCAACCACAACTTTAGCGATACGGTGAACCCAATGTGCCAAACGAATGATGGTATTGAGGATACGGAGCACTTCTTGTTGCTTTGCCCTTCATTTGACATTCAACGACGAGATCTTCTTGCTGAAGTTTCGGAATTGTTACCACCATTTGTCCAGATCAATACCCTTCCAAACAACGTTCTACATACATACATACATACATACATACATACATACATACATACATACATACATACATACATACATACATACATACATACATACATACATACATACATACATACATACATACATACATACATACATACATACATACATACATACATACATACATACATACATACATACATACATACATACATACATACATACATACATACATACATACATACATACATACATACATACATACATACATACATACATACATACATACATACATACATACATACATACATACATACATACATACATACATACATACATACATACATACATACATACATACATACATACATACATACATACATACATACATACATACATACATACATACATACATACATACATACATACATACATACATACATACATACATACATACATACATACATACATACATACATACATACATACATACATACATACATACATACATACATACATACATACATACATACATACATACATACATACATACATACATACATCATTTTGTTGATGAGCAGGTAAGTTACTGGCAGCTTGCAGCTGATGTGTACCTGCTATTTAATCTACTTACAATAAATAGGTAAAAACTTAAAGTCACTGGTAAACAAAATTTCTATCTTTAAAACTTAGGTGTCCTGTTCCTTTAATAAAATTAAAATTGTTAATATGAGTCCTTTGTTTCTTTAACTGTACTTTAAAATTTTCAACAGTTTTCAGTTTTAAATCTTCTGGTAAGCTATTCCAAATAATTGGTCCCCTAAAAGCTACCGTGTTTCTTCCGATATCTGTTCTAAATGAAGGGATCTTGAAGACAGTTTTTCTTCTTAGTTCATATCTTTGTCCTTCCTTTTTGCTAAACAGCTGCCCGATTGTTGGGATTACTTTCTCTAGGTTAACTTGCTGCATTATCGTCAACAATCTCCTTTTGTATATATATGAAAGGGGGTCCCAATTTGCTATCTGTAAGATTTCCTCATTGTTATATTTTCCTTTGATGCCATGAATAATCCTGGCAGCTCTTATGTGTGTCTTTTCTAGCTGGTTGAATAGTTGCTCTCCACATGTACCCCATATTGAAATGCAATACGTTGTTGCAGGGATAATTGTTTGTAATATAGATCTTCCAGAATTTGTCTCTTTAAGTATCTCATACTTTTAAGCTTCTTTATCTTGGCATTGTATGATTTTGTAACCCTACTAATCTGGGGAGCCCAACATAGTTTTTGGTCAGTGGTCCTATAAATTTATGCCTGTTTAGTATTAGAGCTTTGGCCTTTCCAGAGTGCAGTGTAAGTTTGTGTTGTATACACCAAGTGTTGATCTCTATTAACATTTTAGACATTTTTGTAGTTACTTCCTCTATTGAATTCCCAATGCAGAAAGCAGTGGTGTCATCTGCATACATGTGAATCTGGCCAACTGACAAGCTATTTGGAAGGTCTCCTACATATATTGAGAATAGTCTTGGTCCTGTAAGGGAGCCTTGAGGGACCCCGCATGATACTGGCAACAGCTTTGATGTTACACCATTTATTTCACAAAATTGTTTCCTCTCAGTAAGGTAATCTTCAATCCATTTTGAATATTTCCATATATTCCTACACTTTGCAACTTAAAAGGCAGTACCTTGTGGTCCACTGTATCAAAGGCCTTCCTAAAATCTATCAGTAGAATGCCCACATCTTTTCCATTGTCCATGGCTGATTTCCTGGTTTCAGTTAGATAAAGTAATAAAGATTCAGTTGAGAGGCCTTTCTTATATGCCCATTGGTTTGGGTTTGGTACTTCCTCTACTTGATCATCAATTTCTGAGCACACAACCCCTTCTAGCAGTTTGCTTGGTATAGATAACATGCTTAATGGTCTATAGTTTCCACGATCACTTGGGGGTCCACTTTTGAAAGTCATCTTTAGTTTAGCAATCTTGTATTTAGTTGGAAATTTGTTTTGTTTCAGACTGGTGTTGCATACACTTAGAAAACCATCTGTGAATGCTCTCCCTGATGCCTTTATCTCCTTTGCAGTGATTTTGTCAGCTCCTGTAGCTTTTCCAGTCTTTACCCTTTGTATTTCTTTTTCCAGTCTTGCTTTTGCACTTGACCTTTGTGTTATTGTTGGGGTTACTCTGCTGATGTTGCTTATGTCTGGTGCTGTTATAGATGTAAGGTCTTTTGCTAGATTTTCACCAACCTTTGAAAAGTAACTAATAAATTCATCTGCCCTTTCTTGGTCAGTGTGTATAAGAGATAATTCATCATTCTTGATGGGTCCTATGGTAGTGCTGGTTTTTCTTTTTCCTGTCATGGTCTTTAGTACATTCCAAAAGCTTTTTTTATCACTGTATGCAGCCTCAAGTTCTTTCTGCCAGTAGGATGTTTCTTCTGCTCTTAATAGGGATGTTACTTTATTTCTGATTTTCTTATAGTCCATCCAATCTGATGCTAATCCACTATTCTTTGCCATGTTTAGTTGTTTATAACATTCATTGATCTTTTTCCTTATCTGGGTATTCATCCATGGTAATGAATGTGCACGAATTTTTGCTTTCCTCCCATTGATAAAATCATTCCTAACGTCTGTGTATAATTTTTCCCAAACCCATTGGCAGTCATCAACATCATCGAAAATACTGCAGACTGACCAGGGTACTCTGTCCATCTCATCTGTGAAAACTTTCCAATCTATCCTTTTACTATTGGTTACGTACTTGAATTTAGGTGGTGTTCTTTTCCTTCTTAGCTTTAGTATTGTATAGATCAGACAATGGTCAGCTATCCCTGTGTCAAAAACATCAGATTTTAGTACCATTTCAGGGTTGTTGGTAATAATCAGATCAATTAGAGACTTTGAACTTTCAGTAACTCTTGTTTGTTTTTTGATAAGGTTTTTTAACCCATAACTATTCAAGATTCCAATCAGTTTTCTTCCTTTGTTGCATTCGCTATCAGTTTTCCTTGTAAAAATCAGGTCAGAATTGAAATCCCCAAGCAACAGGACATTTTTTCTTTTTGGTAGTACGCCTTGGAGATAGTGTTCAATGTTAGCATAAAATTGACTGTCCTTTGGTGGCCGGTAAATCATCGCCACCAATAGTTTTTGGGAGTGGAAAGTGAAATCCATCCATATTGATTCTACTGTTTTACTTTCAGTTTTTATTTCATATGGGGTAGCCTCCAAAGACTCTTTGTAATAAACTATACAGCCACCTCCCCCTCCTTGTGGTCTTTCCTCCCTCACAAATTTATAACCATCTATTTGTAAAGCTTCATTGTCACAGTGTTTGTCTAGTATTGACTCAGGGATTCCAAGTATGTCTAGACTTGTTGATTCTAACAGCAGTATGATCTCAGATAATTTGTTTCTTGTCAATAAACCATTCACATTGACATGTGCAATCTTTAGTTTGTCTTTTCTTTCAGTTTCCAGCTCAACTATCAAGGAGCTATAAAGTCTGGGAACATTTATATCATCCAGGTCTTCAGTTAATACATTGAGTGTGGCTGCCCCTAGATTATTTTGATAGCTTCCTGTTTTTCATTGTGGGCATAACCAGGTAGAAACAAATCCATTACTTTTCATCTCTTTATATTCTTTGAGGTTAACATTCCCACATTTCTTTCCAATGTGGCAATCTTTCTCGCATGTATTGCAATGAACTGCTCGATGGTTTATTGCAACTGGCTTAGTGCAAACAGAGCACGGATTCTTTGTAGGCCCGGGATTTGCCTCAATATCTCCACTGCACAACAAATACATGGTGGTCAGATCTCTTGGCAGCTGAAATGTTTGACACAAGCCTTGTGACGCGTAGAATCGTATCCTTGAGGTCATAAATTTTCTTTTCCTTGAACAAGCTGGTCGAAGTGTCAACTTAGGCCTAGGCCTAAACATGTCTGTCTTCCCATCTTGAGCTGCCGATGAGGTAAAGTTTGGGCACAATGAAAAGCATATGGCATCAAGACAAACAGCTTCAGCACTGAACATCTGCATTATTGTGACTTATTGTTCTGGTACAATACTTATTGTATGGTAATAAAGAGCTTCCTGATGACGTAAGTAAACATTTGCTCGAACTTACTTTAAATTTCATTCACAAAACCGGTCGGCTTGGATAAGTTTAAACTTTTGTTTTACGCCACACAGCCACTATTTACGTTTTTTCCTATTTCTTTTGTAAGTGTCTTTCACATTTGATGTTAAGCACAAAAAAGGGTCAACGAAATTCTTTTTCCAAATCGCTATTATTTCTGACCAATGATATCGTTAACTCAACCCTGACCTGACAGCATACGTTTTCCATCACTCGTCTATGCTGGCCTGACATCCAATGTGGAACAGATTCCACTATGTGTTAGTATCTAATCTTAATTTTACTAATTGTTTTTTTGCATGTCTTTATGTTAACGGCCACAGGGTAGTCAATGTCTTTTGCTCCTTGTGGTCTTGTCCCTGTAGTTTTGTACTGTTGTAGAGTAATTAGAAAGTATAGTAGAACGTAGATGTAGCATGTATTGTAATTTTTTATATGGATATGAAAAAAGGGTTTTTATGATTGAGCGATTTATACACTTCAATCATGAGTTTCTGCTAGTTCTGAACGTGCACAGTTTTTTCTCCATTTCTAATGAGCAGTTCATCGAATGAATCATCAAAGTCTTTCAATAGGATACGAAGTGCTCGTTTATGAACCCTGTTAATTTCTTTATTAGAAATTCTTTCACAATATATCCAAATGAGGGGGCAGTACCTGAAGTTTGACATGACAAATGAATTATAAAGCAATATACATTTGGGTGGGTCAATGACCTTAGCAGCCCTTGATAGGGCACTAACATTTCTGTTTGCTTTAAGACAGAGAGATTTCACGTGGTCATCAAACTTCAGCTTGGAGTCAATAATAACGCCCAGTAATTTGACTTGCTGAACCGTTGTAATTACCATCTCATCAATCTCCATGCAAAGTTTGTAGTCATGCCCTAAGACCATAAACTTAAATTGAAATTTGGATGGATTTGCAACCATCATGTTTGATTCAAACAAGACGAGGGTTTTTTGCATGTCGTTTTCTAGCATTGATATCACTCCTCCTAGTTTGAAATCAGATGCATATAAGGTATTATCATCAGCAAAGTTGCATAGATGAGAGTCTTCTATGAAATAGGTAAGATCGTTGATGTAAATGTTGAATAGTAAAGGACCTAGGACTGAACCTTGTGGTACACCTGATGTGATCTCAAGCCAAGAGCTGTAGGTAGAGTTAATTCTGACGCTGTTTCCGAGATTTTAGGTAGTCGAAAATAAGTCTACCAATTCCAAAACCATATGCCTCAAGCTTTGCTATCAGGAGGTCGTGAGGCAGACAGTCAGATACTTTGGAGAGGTCCATAAGAACCATTCCAACTATCCCTTTCTTATCAAGGCTTTTTCGGCACTGCTCAACAAGCCTCAAAAGTGCGTGAGGAAGTAGAAAGGGTACAATTTGTTGTGACAACACTCTTTCATAGAGCTTGGTGAGAGAAGAGAGCACACTTATTGGTCGGAAATTGCCCCTGATGAAAGTTTCACCCATCTTAAAAATTGGGGAGACATCTGCAAGCTTTAGAATATCCGGGAACATGTTAGCACTGATAGCATTATTGATATGATCTGTAATCTCCTTATAGCAAGCACTTGAGGCTAGTTTAAGTTTATCGGTGGGTATAGCACCACTTGTCTTTTTAGAGGAATCCATCTTGCTGATCTCACTGAAAACAAGAGTAGGATCAACAGATGAGAATTCGAATCGTTCATTGTTCTGAGCCATCGCTTTGATCTTAAGAACGCTAGGATGGATGGCATATTTTTGTATAGCATCAAGAACAGGGTCCCCAGTGTTCCATAAACAATGTCTATTGGAACTCTAAATTTACGTCCAAACATCAGTTCAGCTGGACTAAATCATGTCGATGAGTGTACGCTTGTGTTAAACGCAAAGCAAGCCTCAAGTAGATACAGATCCCACACATTACGAAGATGACCATATTGCTCAATAACAGAAGTTAAATACTTCTTGACAATACTGTTTGACTGTTCCGTGAGCCCATTTGATCGCGGATTATACGCAGTTGTTCGCACTTTCTTCAGCCCTAATTCAATGGCAACATCGATGGCACGAGGGCACGCCGAAATTTGGGCACGCGGGCACGAGGGCACGAGGACACACCAACATCGATGGCACGAGGGCACGCCGAAAATTTGGGCACGCGGGCACGAGGACACGAGGGCACGCCAACATGGAAGGCACGACGGCACGTAGGGCACGTAGGGCACGCCATTTAGCAGACTCGAATTATACTGTGTATAGAAAGGAAACGAATATTATCGACAAAAGAATACCGACAATAGAAACTCATAAAAGTGGAAGAAAATTGCTAATTTGCAAACACATGATTCGAAGTAAGCAAGAAGATAGTAAACTATTTGAATAAATCCATAATGGGAAATAACTACACATGTGAACATAAAACCAGATTATTCTCAATTTTTTATTTGAGCACTGTTGCCTCAGATTTCTGACATGCCAACAATATGCTCCTTATGAGACTCTCCCTGGGGTTACACATGTTGACAGTATGGGTATGTATCACCCATATGGGTGGATTTTGGGCCCAGAAACGTGACTGGGCTGAGCTGAATTGGCAAAAATTATTGCAAAAATATCATTCAGGGTGGGTAAAAATTTTTGACTCGCACAATTTTCAGTCTCTCCTTGGTAGGCCTACACACAGAGAAAAACACAAATCAAATTCAAATTGTATTATAAGATAAATTAGAGCAGAAGATGTTCAATACACAGTTATAAAACTTGGATCAATTTCTTATTTTCCACCCCATAAAGTAGATGCAGATGCTACCAATGTTACAGTATGCTACAATTTCTTGTCATATAAAGCAACTTGTTGCAAAAGAGTCTTATCAGGCTGATATCATCAATTACAGTGAATTTTGAAGGATGAAGGTTCACAGATATTGATTTGCTCCTCAATCATGTGCTCCCATGCTACTCTCAGTTCAGAAATTGCAGGTCTACAGGGATACGCAGAAGAAAAAACAGGGTGGGCGGAAAACCTTGAATGGGAGGCCAAGAATGAATGCGGCATACAGATATTTTTTTGATAAGAAACTGCTTATAAGAAACTCAATTCTCAGATCACAAAAAATGAAGAAACTCTAGTACTGGAAAAATATAACTTATGAAACTATCTATTTCTAACAAACGAAATCCTTGACATGTTTTACTTTATTTCACTTTTTTCCTGTATCATATTACTTGGAATGTTCTTGAGTGATGTCTAAACATTGGAAAGTTTCCAAATACTGTAACATTGATTTGAAAAGTTCACAAGGGCACAGTTAGTGAACATGAAGATTGTTTTGGAACCTTTAAGAACTTGTAAGAAACTCTGAGTATTCAAAATCTGATAATTTGCCAGATTCTTTTTTTGGTCCTTTCGAGTGAGGCGTGCGTGACACATTTCTGTGCGTGAGATCTGTGAGACAACTTTCGAGTGAGGCGTACGTGGGATCTGTGAGACAACAAAAACTCTGATTGATATCATTGCAACAACCAATTGTAAAAACATTCGATCCGCAAATGTTTTCCCATCGGGTTTTAGTGATCATGATCTTATTGGCTGTGTTCGCAAAGTAAACCATCTGAGATTTAAACCGAAAGAAATCCGCTGCCGTGACTACAGCAGATATAACCCGGACCAATTAAATCGCGATCTTCAGGATGCGGATTGGTCGGAAGTTTATGGCACAAATGACGTAAATATAGCCTGGAAAGCATTTCATAAAATCACGTCAACACTCTTTGACATTCATGCCCCTATGATAAACAAACGAGTGAAATCTAAACCAGCCCCATGGCTTACCGCTCAAATAAAAACCCTCATGAATGACCGGGATAAGCTCTACAGAAAGTACCGAAAGAGCAAATTAGACTGTGATAGGAGAGCATACAAGGACAAACGAAACCAAGTAAATACGACGCTCCGCAAAGCAAGAAGTAACTACAACAAGGATTTGCTAAGGGAGAGCTCCAATGACCCGGACAAATTCTGGAAGATTCTCAAGAGCATTTACCCAACATCATCAAAGGGTAACCCACAGTGCAATTCGTTCGATATAAACGGGGAGAAGTGTATTGATGCGAAACAAATTGCCAATGGCTTCAGATCGTTCTTCTCAACTGCTGTCAACCACATCAAGTCACAAGCCATGCGCCTTACCAACTTCGCATGGCGGAAACAGAGTAACATGATCTTTAAAACTTACAAAACATTTCGCTTTAAAGAAGTAACACCTGTGGAAATTTGTAGTCTCATTAAGAAGCTGAAAAAGAAGAAATCAACCGGATGTGACAATCTGCCTGTCGTGTTCCTCAAGGACGCTAAGGATGAGATTAAAGAGCCTCTCACCTACATTATCAACCTCTCAATCAGAAATGGAGTCGTACCAACAGGTTGGAAAACAGCTCGTATCACACCAGTTTACAAGTCTGGCCCCCGGTCTCAATTTAACAACTACAGGCCGATATCAATCCTACCGATTGTGTCTAAAATCGCTGAAAGAGTTGTTCACAAACAGCTGATGAAGTTTCTAGAAGAGAACAATCTACTCTACAGTCATCAATTCGGATTTCGCAAAGGTATGTCTACCGAGCAAGCAGTAACTCTCTTCTTAGACGAAATACGATCAAACGTCGACAAAGGAAAATTTACTGGTTTCATAGACCTGTCGAAAGCTTTCGACACAATCAGTCATGCAAAACTTTTGACCAAACTACCAAAATATGGCATACACGATACAGAGCTAGAGTGGTTTACTGATTATCTATTCAACCGCAATGCGATCGTCCAGTTTGCACAGGAATATTCTGAAAGTTTTAGCCCTTCATCAGGGGCTCCTCAAGGATCGATCCTTGGACCGCTGTTATTTCTAATTATCTTTAACGATCTGACTGATGTCATTGAAAACTCTAAAGTAATAAAATATGCAGACGATACAGAATTGTACGTTTCTGGGAAAAATGCTACCGATATCACTGAGGAACTCAACAGAGATCTCAGTAGGCTGGATAAATGGTTCCATGAAAATGAACTTATTATGAACCTCAACAAAGGAAAAACTGAAGCTCTTCTATTTGGAACCGCTAAGAAAGTAGCGAATGGTTCATCTGATTTCAGACCGAGCGTAAGCGATAGGGTGATAACAAAAACCGCAAGCTACAAGTACCTCGGAATCCCAATTGACAGTACCCTGAATATGAACTCGTTTTTTGACAAGTGTTATAAAAAGGCGTCCTCTCGACTCAGTCTCCTTGCAAAACTAAGAGGAGACCTGGATATGAAAGCAGCTAAGGCCATATACCAAAGTATGATCTTACCAACGTTCACATATTGCGGTATCCTCCTGCTCTGCAACACAAGAACCCAATCAGAAAAGTTGGATTCCTTCCACATTAGAGCCGAAGCCATTGTAAATAGAAACTCGGTAAACAGAATCACACTGCAGTCAGTTACCAATGCCAACAAGAAACGAGCGTGTACCCTTGTCAGATCATGCCTAGATGATAAAGTCGTCGATCCTTTCAAAAATTACTTCCAGCTGATAGAGGATTCAATACAGACAAGAAACAGTTCAAAAATAATACGTCTGCCAATGATTAAAACAGAGTACGCCAGAAAAAGTTTCTCATTCACCGGTGCTAAAGAGTACAATATGCTCCCATTGGAAGCTCGTGAAATGCCAACAACTGATTTTCTTACTTTTTTAAAGAAACATTTTAGCTGAGATGCGAGGACACTTTTATTGTAAAATTGATAAGTACTTTTTATATTGCTTTTCTTTAGATTTGGTTTATGTTTAGGTTGCACTCTTTAATTTATACTGGACACACATTGATAACAGCTTCTCGTAAATTGACGTGTCTATCCAGTTTAAATATTCGAAATTATTATTATTATTATTATTATTATCAAACTTTTGGAACTGGCCGAAATTCTTAATTTCTCATAAAGAGAATGTGTGTATAGTAGCTTCCCTGTGGTTAGGTAAGATACCCAAGATGATTTCATTGCAAAAAAAACCTAAATACCATCCAAGCAAACATTAATTCTGGAACAAAACTACAGCTTGAAACACATTTTAGGAAAATGATTTTGCATGTTTTATATATTTCCAAAAGCTCAAAATTAATAAGAGCAAGAAATTCTAGGCTATTTTTTAAAGTAGCAAGTGGGGGGGTGTCTTTTCCATACTCAAAGTTCTTTAAAGTATGAAGGAGATGTGTGTTCATTGCCCCTAGGCTCATTATCTAAAATCTAACAAAAGTATAACATTATGCCTGCAAACCCCATCAACAGGAAATCTGTCCCTTGAAAATTTAACAGTTATCAAAATGAAGCCATTTGCTCATTTCATAGTGGCATTATTCCATCCACAAATCTCCAAATAACATTTCAAGCTTGTAAGTTCATTTACTCATCACAAAACCCGAGTCAACAAACGCAATGTCCTCCACTTTAGCTAGGTCACAGTCTATGAACTTCTTGGTCTCTCATCCACATTCCTTCACATCTTTACCAGTCTGGAGAGTATGGCACTTTTCGATGAGGTCTCTGGTGTGGAAAACAGGCAAGGTTTTCCGTTTTTGAATTTTTGAACACCCTGACTTAGAAGAAAAAAATAACGTCAACGCAAATTTTCCGAGAATACTGATTTGTCTTGAAATGGATTTTGTATCCTGTAGAATATCTCCTGAAATGATGTTTTAGCGGCAACGACCAGTTTTTGTGCAATTTCCATTTTTGTATTTCCATTATTTTGAGTAAAAATCTGTCTCCTTGCAGTGATTTTTGATGTCGTATTTTCCATATTTATATTTGGATGATCGCTTCCAAAATTTTTTCCGCCATTACTGCTTCCCTCGTGATGACGATCCGCATGCGCTCTGTTCCAGACCGCGTCCCATGAGGCCTGGATCACAATAGATTCGACCACCATAGGGGCGCCGGTGAAAAACTGGTCTCTCCGATTTCCAAAACAACAAACAGGCGCACAGTGCCCTATGTACAGCTGTCAAAACATTTCGGTGCCTTGCTCTTTTGCAGGAAACTCAGCAGGGTGTGGCCAACTATATCCACATGTAAATCATTTCTTGTTTCTAAACCTTTCCGGTCGATTTCAACTTTTTGAACATCTTGAACCTTTGAATCTCTCTTGAAGTCATGTTCAATTCCTGTTGCATCATTCTCCGTAATTTCTTGAGTACGCCCAAACGCGAGAAGTTCAGACAGTGTCAACTTCGGGTTACGGAAGGCGTGTCGACGGAGCTGTTTAGAAATTGTACCAAGTTCAATTTGGGCTTTAATTTCTTTGTCGGGTTCCTCAAATTCACAATACTTGGACATCTGGACGAAACGAACATGATACTGATCCAGTGTTTCATCTACCCTTTGTTTTGTGTTCCGAAACTTATAAACTCCCAAGGATGTATTCTTCTGAGGAGTGGAGTGAGGAGTTTAGGGCATCACAGGCTTTCTTGTAGTCGTCGGCTGTTCCAGTATCTGCATGGGTTTCAAATATATCAAGGTGCTTTCACACATAATGTAAAAACAATGCTCTTTGACGTTTATCATCGTTGAGATCTAAGGCCACCATTAAATTTTCAAAGCGCTCGAGCCAACGTTGCCATCTTGCCGCCAAATTTTCTTGATCTTCCGCGTCAAATGCTGGAAAAGGAGGAAAACCAGTCGCCATGAATCACCACTGCTTTTGAGCTTCTAATGTTGCGTTACCAACGCTTTTTCGCCATAATGTTGTGTTTGGGGTTCTTATATTGGCACGCTACTTGCTTGACGGCCTACATGTTGCCAGACTCTAATACTACTACTTCTACACGTGCTCCTACGGCATACTAATTATTCTTATTATGCGTATGATACGTCAACACTACAAAATGGATTTTCTAGATTTTGAATAATTGCTAGAACACTTGGGTGGTTTTGATATTGTTGAAATATCAGTCTAACTACACACCGATCGTCTAAGCCTTGTGCATTATCGGCAATTCTGGATGGTTTTTTCCCCGATGATTTTTCAACGATATTTATGTAATGGTCATTAAATGCTTCGGAAAGTACTCTTTCATCAGTTATAATTTTGTCTTGTTTGACTAAGGTAATGTCATTACTATGCAACTCCCCTTTATTGGAAAGAAAGGGTTTGACGAGGTTCCAGAAATCCTGATTTGAAAGCAACTCACTGCTTGCTGCATTCATAAAATGATTTCTAATCGCCTTCTTCTTAGTGAAACGCAGTTATTTCGTTGTTTTTTAACTTGATTTCATTTTCCTGTGAAGGATATTTCTTTAGCTTCTTTTGAATTCAAGTGCATAGATCTCGTATTGACAAATGGAAATAGGAGTGTGCAACAAACTACTACAGTTGAACCTGGCTTGTCAGATTTCCATAAAATGGTTGTTTCTGTTCTTAAAACCACTTTTCCTAAACATGGACCAACTGTAATTAACTATAGAAATTACAAATAATTTAACGAAATTGTTTTCAGAAATGAGCTGCGGGACGAATTAGGGAAAATAGAACCATCCAATTTGAATTATACTTCATTCGAAACTACTTTTAATAGACTTCTAGACAAGCATGCTCCAATTAAAAAGAAATATGTGCGTGCAAATGACAAACCATTTATGACCAGAGCTCTGCGTAAAGCCGTAATGTTACGTTCTAGACTTCGTAACAGATATAACAAAAATCAAACTATTGAAAATTGGAACGAATTTCGCAAGCATCGCAACTCCTGTGCTAAGTTATTTCGAAGGAAAAAAAGAAATTATTGTAATAACCTAGACATTTCACTTGTCACTGACAATGTGAAATTCTGGAAAACCGTGAAACCTCTCTTCTCGGACAAACTACAATCTAAGAATAAAGTAGTTTTGATTGAAGATGAACCTATCATTTCCAACGATGACGAGATAGCAGAAACCATGAACGAATTTTTCGTCTCTGTAACGGATTCCCTTGGTATAAAAGAAAACTCTGGTTACGAAAATGCAACAGAAGGAATCACAAATCCTATTGATAAGGCTGTACACAAATTCTCCAATCATCCTAGTATTCTGAAAATCAAAAATCATTACCAAAATGCTGGTTCCTTCCACTTTCAGAAAGTTACCCCTGATGCTGTGGACAAAGAGGTCAGGAATCTAAATCCTAAGAAAGCTACAACACACAAACATGTTCCTCCTAAAATCCTCAAGTCAAATTCTGATATATGTGTAGAACCTTTGACGCAAATCTTTAATGATTACATAGAAAATTCGTCCTTTCCTGGTGAACTAAAGTGCGCGGATGTCACATCTCTTCCCAAGAATGGACCATCCAATTCTAGGACCAACTTTCGGCCAATCAGTGTTCTGCCTACGGTCTCAAAGCTGTTTGAAAGAATAATGGATAAACAAATAGTTGCGTATATTACACCCTTTTTATCGTCACTTCTCTGTGGCTTTCGAAAAGGCTACAATGCCCAGCACGCTCTCGTAAGGCTCTTAGAAAAGTTTAAAATTAGCCTTGATGAAGGTGGCAAGGCAGGTGCTGTTTTGATGGATCTCTCCAAGGCATTTGATTGTATGAGGCATGATCTGTTGATTGCAAAATTGCACGCCTATGGCTTCTCTCGCGAAGCATTAATACTTATTAACAATTACCTCACCAATAGACAACAAAGAGTTAAAGTAAATGGGTCATTCAGTTCTTGGAAAAGCGTCGTACGTGGTGTTCCACAGGGGTCAGTCTTAGGGCCTCTGTTATTCAACATCTACATTAATGATCTTTTACTCTTTATTCAAGACTCGGATATATGTAACTATGCAGATGATACTACAATCTATACCTGCAATAAGAACCTCGATAACATAGTTCATAAGCTTGAAAATGATTGTACGATAGCATTGAAATGGTTTGCTGACAACTTTATGAAATTGAATGCAGATAAATGCCATTTGTTGGTTCTTGGGCAGAGATGTGACGATCCTGTTACTGTTAGGATTGGAAGTGCTAACGTTGTAAATAGCTATGAAGAGAAACTACTGGGAGTTCAAATTGATAGTAAACTTTCCTTCGAAAACCATGTTTCCAAACTGTGCCAGAAGGCTAGCAATAAATATCACCATATATGGATCAGAGAAAATTGAGAACTCTCATGAGGGCATTTATTACCAGTCAATTTCAATACTGTCCTTTAATCTGGATGTTTCACAGCAGGCAGCTCAATAAGAAAATTAACAAAATACAGGAAAGGGCTTTGAGAATAATTTATAAGGATGCCAAATCTACTCATAGTTGAACTATTAGAGAAGGACTGTGCTGTTACTATTCATACTAAGAACCTTCAATTTCTTATGACTGAGATGTACAAAACCAGAAATGACCTGAATCCTTCTTTCATGCAGGAAATTTTCTGTGAAAATGAAAGTCATTACAATTTGCGAAACAATGTCGAATTTGTTCAACCAAGGGTGAGATCGGTGGGTAATGGCACAGAAAGCATCAGATTTAAAGGTCCACAACTATGGCAAATGCTACCGCAAACAATACGGTTACAATCTGTTTAGAAGAGGCCGCAATAGAAATGGTGGAGAGGTTGCCATATATGTAAAGGAAAGTCTACCACCCCCAGTTGTTAAATTGAGAAGTGACACACTTGAACTCATAGAAACTGTGACTAAATGAGCAATCTGTTACTAAGACGCTGATTGACCACTTCTCTTCCTCCTGCCCGAAATATATTATGCATTCAGATGTACTAAAGATTGGAATGGTGGACCACTACCTGGGGTATGGCATACGAAAAATCAATGCCTGGCGGCAAAAAAATAAAAAGCCAAAAGTTGTCGAGACCAGAAATCTAAAGAAGTATGGTAGGTCTCTCTTTCGTAATGACTTACAACAGGTAGATTGGGAAACGATTCTTAATTCATGCAGCAACAACTGTAACGAGATGACCACCACATTTCAGGAGATTTTCCAGTCGATCTTGGACATGCATGCACCAATAAAAAAGAAGAGGCTGCGCTCCCAAACAGCTCCCTGGATGACACCTTTAATCAGAGAACTAATGATAAAAAGGGATGCTGCCAAAAAAGGTGCTTAAAGATCTCCTGCAATGTGGAATTCGTATAAAAAGCTTCGCAACCAAGTGACAAAGAGTAACCGCGAAGCAATAACATCACACTATCAGGGGTTAATAAACGAGAATAAAGATAACCCAAAAAGGATGTGGAAAGCTATCAACAAGGTGCTTGATAAGGACTCCGGATCTACAGAAATTTCGAGCCTTGATGTGCAGGATAAAGTCCTAACGAGGAAACGCGACATTGCCCAAGCACTCAATCATCACTTTGTCACCGTAGGCCCCAAACTTTCGAGCAAATTTGAGTCGAGACAGGACGATGACCCTGTTGGTCACTTTAAAAGCCAAACAAATGATATGGCTTTCACACCAGTTGATGATGCCACAGTCCTGAAGGCCATAAAAAGCCTAAAAAATGGAAAATCACCCGGACCAGATAAAGTCTCTACAATGCTTGTTAAAGATGCAGCGGACCTTATCTGTAAACCATTGGTAATGATCTATAACTCATCCATGGAATCTGTAGTTTTACAAGATTTATGCAATTATAGGCCCATCTCAATTATTTCCGTTTTTGCAAGGATATTCGAAAAAATTGTACACGATCAGCTACATAATTTCCTAACAACAAACAACATCTTGACACCGAGTCAATCAGCTTTTCATAAACTGCATTCCACGATAACATCCTTAATAAATTGCACTGACAACTGGTACAGAAACATCGACAAAAAGCAACTGAATTTGTCCTTGTTTCTTGATCTGAAGAAAGCCTTCGATACTGTAGATCACAAAATAATGGTTAAGAAATTGAACGCCATTTGTGTTAGAGGTATTGCAGGGGACTGGTTTGATTCCTACGTGAGTAGTAGGAAACAGTACTGCTCTTTAGGGGATCAAAATTCCAGTGAAAGCTTGGTTACATGTGGAATCCCACGTGGATCTTGTCTGGGCCCGCTCTTATTCATCATCTATTTAAATGATTTTGAAGATTGTCTTGTGCTGTCTAAAGCGGGTATGTACGCAGATGATACACACGTGACTGTAACGTCAGATAGCATAGAAGAACTTTTTGAAAGCGCTCGGGAGGAAATGATGAATATTTCGGAATGGATGAGAATTAACAAACTAAGCATTAATCCACAAAAAACCGAATACATGATAATTGGGCACCCACGAAGAACGAATAAGATATCATCCCATGAGCCACTTATGTTGAATGGCGCAGAAACTAAGCGTGTCAAGGAGACAAAGTCGTTGGGTATACTTGTTGATGAAGGATTGAATTGGAAAGAACAGACAGTACAGCAAAGTTAAAGGGAAAGTCTCTGGTGGGCTATGGTCTCTGAAAAAGTTAATGAAAATTGTCCCGCAATCCCAGCTGGTTAACATTTACCATGCTCTTGTGGAGAGTCACTTGCGATATGCAAATGTTGTATGGGGGTCTCTCTCCAACACAAAATTAGAAGGCTTTCAACGTCTGCAAAATAGAGCTCAGTCAATCATAGAAAGGGCAAAAATCAAAGATCAGTGGTCTCGAGACTGGTTGACTGTAGAACAACTAATAAACTTTGACCGATCTGTTATGACCTATAAGATGATGAACAAGATCTGCCCTGAAAGCCTTTGGGATAGAAATAAAACAAGAAATATGTACTCAAGTTACAGAACAAGAAACTGCACGGACATTCAACTTCCGAGATATGATCTTGAGTACTCAAAGAAAAGCTTTCACTATTCGGGTCTAAAAGCTTGGAACGAAATCCCCACTACCATCAGGGAACTCTCTACCTTGCAACAATTCAAAAAACACCTCAAGATACATTTGAGGAGCTGAATTAAACTCAAACACGACTCCCTGGATGATCAGCCCCACCCAATGAATATTTTATATATTTATTTTTTATGCCTGTACATTTTAAATTTTAAGTTTTGCTGAAGGGATTTTTCGTGTATAAATGATGTATAATAATGATAATAATAATAATAGTAATAATAATAATAATAATAATAATAATAATAATAATAATAATAATAATAATAATAATAATAATAATAATAATACAACTGTTCTATGTCATACATTTCGATGTAAAATCTTCTTCAGTCTTATAGATCTTTTACATCGAAACGTATGACATAGAACAGTTGTGTTGTTTTAATTTTCTTTCTGTTTTATTTTGGTGATGGTTTGAGTTTGATAATAATAATAATAATAATAATAATAATAATAATAATAATAATAATAATAATAATAATAATAATAATAATAATAATAATAATAATAATAATAATAATAATAATAATAATATGAAAACTAAAACCACCTTCAAGAAAAACAGAAAAGAAAATATGAAAAATAAGACTGTTTTATAAGACCTAACGTTTCGATTAAAAAATCTTCCTCAGAGTAAAACTTTACTGGGACAGCCGAAAATTTATACAGATTGTTTACCGATAAAATTATACATGACGAGTCTATTTACAGATTAAAAAACCTGATCCCTTTGTCCCTGATCAATAGAGAACGGATTGGAGGCGTTTTAAAGTTTAAGTTATTCCTTTGAGGCTATCCTGGCAGCTCTACAGTTACCCCCAAAAGATCCTCCGAAATATTCGCTTGATGCTTAACTCTTCTTTTAGCATCAGCTAAATCCCAGATGGCCTGATACTAATTCTTTACCCTTGAGGCTGCCCTGGCAACTCAGTTACCCCCAACTGACCCTCCGAAATATTTTGCATGATGCTTAACTCTTTTTTTAGCAACAGCTAAACCCCAGATTGCCAGATACGGATTCCAATTTTTTCGATACCCTTGAGGCTGCTCTGGCAACTCAGTTACCCCCAAGAGAACCCCCGAAAGATTCGCGTGATGCTTAACTCTTCTTTAGCAACTGCTGAATCCCAGATGGCCTGATACTAATTCCTTAAACAAGAGCAACCTCTAGGGACCTTTAGATGCATTGTCAGAATCTAAGCTGTTCCTCCGCACGCAAATATGTCTAATTCAACGTCTGCAGCTCCTTCATTAAGACCCTTTGGTGAAAAAGTTTGGAGTCGATATTGCCAAAACAACTCCTTTCGGCGAAGCGAAAAAACATCATCTGCCCCATCTATAATTTTGATACCCACCCGAAAAGTCCCATTGTGTCCGTTTTCAAAGAAATGACTGAAAAAAGAAGCCTGTGGGACAGGCTTCCCTTTATCAAGAGAATTTTCGTCGTGTTTGCGTGCGTATGTCCTAAAATAGGACTTGTAAACATTAAACCTTTGCCGAAATTTAGTTTTAGTACTCCCCACATATTTCTTGTTGCATGACTCACACTGCAACAAATAAACCACATGATCAGAGTTGCAATCGTATCGCCCCGAGAAATTTTTAAAAGATCTGGTGGAATCAAAATTGTGGAATGTATCCCCCTCCCTCATCAAAGGACAAATCTGGCAACTCCTTCTGCCATTACATCTAAAAGTACCCTTTTCTATCAACTCCGCATCTATACTTGGCAGCTTAGCCCTCACAAGTTTATCTTTCAAACTTTTTGCCCTTCTGAAAGAAACTAATATTTTGTCCTTAAAAACTGTCTCATGCTCACTGTCTACCAGTAATAGGTTCTTGTTTTTGCGAAGGATGTCATAAACCTTGTACATAGCTGGGTGATATGTCAACACAAAAGGTATTTTCATATCATCCTTTTCCTTAGGTATAGGATCTAACAAAGCTGCACGATTTTTGTCCCGCACCCTATTGATTTGGCTGTCGACCTCGTTTTCACTGTAACCTCTAGCTAAAAGCCAAGTTTTTAAATCTCCTACCCTATCTATAAAAAACTGTTCCTCTGAACAAATGCGGCGAATTCTAAGGGCCTGGCTATATGGAATTCCCTTTTTGGTGTGATTTGGATGACATGAAGTTCGATGCAGGAGTTGATGGGTATCCGTAGGTTTTGTAAACAAATCCGTTATAAGTCTGTTACCCTGTTTGATGACTTGAACGTCGAGAAAATTCACCTTATCTGTTGACCATTCCGCTGTAAATTTTATAGAGTCGTGTGCCCCATTTAAGAAAGATATAAAATCCCGAAGTTTTTCCTTCCCGTGCTGCCAAATCAAAAAAACATCATCTATATATCTCCACCATACCCACGGTTTATCTTGAGCTTCAGCCAGTAATTTTTCTTCTAGCGTGGCTAAAAACAGAATCGCGTATGAAGGAGCGCATTTGGTACCAATCGCTGTACCCCTAAGCTGCTGATAAAAATCGCCCTTAAATTCGAAAAAATTGTTCTTAAGAACAACGTGAGCTAACTCAAGAAGGGTATCTGTGGAAATGGTTTTATCTTCTCGACATTCAAGTACATCTCGTAACGCCTCCAATCCCTCCTCGTGCGGAATACTCCTCAGTTTAAAGCAAATATAAAAAATTGGAAGGGAGAAAATTGTCCATGCAAGCTGTGTCGCACTTTCATTCCGAACTTGGGCTTTTTATGATGTTTTTAAAGATTTGTTTTATTGTATGCTTTGACGAATTGTAAATAGTTTTAACAACTCTGTATCTTTTATCCACACTTTGTAATATACATTTTTAGCGTTGGAATTAATTAGCTAAATATTTTAGCTATCAGTTATTTTGTTGCCAACGATAAAGAAATTGTTAACAATGAATAATAATTCTAGATCGGGTATAAATTCCTTTCCTTATTCTGCAAAGACAATTGAATCTTTCGAATTCACAAGGGGACCCCTACTGTGAAAATGGTCAAAACATAGAAAATACTCTCGTCTTTTAGCCATCAGGAAGGTTAATCTCTGTGATTATATCACGATTACGTTTTATGCAATGATTTTTCAAACTGGGGGGAGGGCAGATTTTGTAGTAGCATAGTACATAGTAAAGCTTCTTCCTTCAACTCATCATTTGTTCTTCTGTCGTCTTGCTTTTACAATGAGCCGCGAAAATTGAATGAGCTCCTTTTAATGAATCTTGTCCATTGACGTTGGTGGTAACTTTCTCTTCACAGGGTATGTTAGATGTTGATGATGTCCCGGATATAATGCACGACTCTTTGTGGACTCCGGAAAGTGATGTGAGATTTTCAGCATCAATCACACAAGCAGGTGCGTGGAATGCGTTTGTTTTAATAGGAATATGTCTGAGTGCATAGCAATCAATGCTTACGCGTGAAAGTAGACAGCCCTAGATTTGCGGTAAGCAATGGCGCCGCCGCGCTGGTCCGCCATCGTACCGAGTGGCTGCTGAGATGGACTTTGCTGTCTTTGGCATTTGCAGCTGTTAATCACTTCATGTGAGGAAAGTATTGCCACGTGGGTTTTTCAAGGCTCGCTCTACAAAGCGGCCGTTCATTTTTATGCGCAACAATCTTTCATTCATTTCATTTTCATTTCATTTCATTTTATTTTCATTATACAGGGTTTAGTTACAGCTACAATAAAACTGATTTCCAAACTGCCCTGTTAAAATAAATACAGTAAACTTAATATTCCTAAACATAACAACTTTACAAGCAGGAAAAAGGTAGAAAAGGAAAAAAACTATGTATTAATGAGTTAAACGAGAAGATTACTTGCTGTTTTTATAAGCAGATTTGAATCGACTCAAGGTGGGTGCTTTCTTGACTTCAGCACTAAGGTTGTTCCATAATTGTGCCCCTCTGTAAGCAAAGCACCGTTGACCACTGCAAGTTTTAAGGCGAGGTAGCTTGAGGTCTGTATTAGTATTACGAAGCTCTCTAACACTAATATCTGACAACCTATCGAACAGAGCTGTAAGGTAATTGGGAGCTTCCTCGTTTATCGACCTAAACACGATCCTAGCAGTTTCCGTTTCAATAAGTTCTTTGACCGTTGGCCATCCTAGTTCCTTCAGGAGTGGTTGCGAAGACGCATCGTAAGGGCTGCTAGTAGCAATCCTTGCGGCACGGTTTTGTAGTTTCTGTAGTCTATTTAACGCGGTGGTACTACAGACTCCCCACACGGAACAGCAGGAACGGAAATATGGCTCAATGAGACTTCTGTACATTGACTGAATCGTAGTTAAGGGAAGATATCTTTTCGCATAGCGTAACATACCAATTCCTTTTGAAATCTTTTTGGTCACAGCGGAAATGTGATCATCCCAACTTAGAAATTGGTCGACTTCAATCCCCAGGTATTTTATGTGTTTAACTATGGAAACTGGTTCTTCACCAATAACTATTTCTAATTTTTGCGTTTCAGAATTTTCAATGTCTTTCAACTTCTTTCTACCTCCTATGAGGAGATTTTGTGTCTTGGCCACGTTGAGAGACAGCTTATTTGATTCCAACCAGGTTTTTAAATAAACAAGGTCCGAATTAACACTTTCGTTTATGGTGGGTATGGAATCAGAGGAAAAAGAGATGCTGGTGTCATCGGCATACATATTCACGTCAGAATAATTGAGTGATAGGGGTAGGTCGTTGATATAAAGTAAAAAGAGGAGAGGCCCTAGGCATGAACCTTGTGGAACGCCACATGTAACGTCCCCAAGTTCAGACATCTGCCCATTCACCTTACAACACTGTTTTCTGTTCGAAAGGTATGAACGAAACCAACGAAATTCCTTTTCTCTTATACCGTACAGGTAAAGCTTCTTGAGTAGAATCTCATGATTTACTGTGTCAAAGGCCTTCTTAAGATCTATGAACGTCACTGACGTGAATTTGCCTTTGTCTATATTTAAATACCAGTCATTCGTGCACTTTAGTAAACAAGTTAAAACTGAGTGTAACATTCTGAATCCTGACTGCTTCGAATAAAGAAGTTTGTTATCGTTAAGAAAGGAATACATCTGGTCAAAAACAAGTTTTTCGAACAGACGTGAAACAACAGGCAAAACTGAGATCGGACGATAATTCGACTGATTGTCAGTTGGACCAGTTTTATGAATAGGTGCAACACGAGCAATTTTCCAACTGTCAGGGAATAGCCCCTGAGACATAGATAGATTGAAAAGTTGGCTTAGAGGGCTGGCAAGGATGGGCATCCCAATTTTGAGAAAATAGCTGGAAATGAGATCTAGGCCAAAGCTCTTGGAAGTCTTAAACTTACCCATAGCTTTGACAAGTTTTTGGGGCGATATTGGAGAAAAAGAAAACGACACTTTTTCAGGATTTACAGTAACATCTCCTTCGAGGAGAGAGTTCTTGGTATGTGGGATTTTCGCACTAAGTTGATCACCAACGGTACAAAAGAAATTATTCATCCTGTTTTCTATATATTGAGGATTTGAGATAACCTCATCACCATCAGACAGCGAGCTAATCATTGTCGTTTTTGATCGCTTATTTACTAGCTTGTTAATAGTTGCCCATGTTTCTTTCAGGTTTCCTTCGGACGCTTTTATCTTGTCAGTAAAGTAGTCCCTTTTTAGTCTTTTACAAGTGCTGTTCGCTTTATTTCTAAGTTGTTTGTAGGCTGCCATGAGAACCTCTGAGTTTTTCTTGACTGCTGCCATCTTAAGCTTATCCCTTGATCTAAACATACGTTTCAGGTCAGAGGTAAGCCAAGGGCTATACCGCTCAGAGACGCGTCTCTCAAGAATAGGGGCGTGCTTCTGTATAATCATGGCCAGCATATTGGTCCATTCCTCCACGATAACGTTGATGTCTGTAGAACAATGAAGCAGAGACTGCCAATCAACAGAGGCCAAGTCTGACAAAAAGAGCTCCTTGTCAAAATTTTTCATTTGCCTAGTTTTTATGACTTTGTGCTGTTTAGTTACTCCACCGCGGAATTTTCTGACAGCGTACACAAGGTAGTGATCACTAAGAGCTACCTTAAATACACCAGACTCAACAATGTTGTTGACATTACTCACAGCAACGTGATCAAGGAGGGTTGAAGTTTCTGTTGTTTCACGTGTGGGCTCTTTAATTAACTGCTCAAGTCTAAACGATCGATAGATATCATTAATACGTTTTACATGATTTGGAACCTGAGGCTCTAAAGACTCGGGAGAGTCTTCAAAATTTAGGAGGTTACAATTTGTATCTCCGAGTAAGATAATCTCCTTTCCCTCTGATTCGAGAAATCGTAGAATTTGCTCTATCTTATCGAAAGTGTCTACTGGGCTGTTCGGTGGTCTGTACCATGAAAGTATACAGAAAGGGCTAGATTGGGGTGGAGTGATTTCCGCACAGATTAACTCCAACGATGATGCAGGAATATCTTTGCGAACGTCACACTTAAATGTATCCCTGATATAAAAGGCTACGCCACCTCCATGTCTACTACGATCAAGCCGTTCGAGCTTGTACCCCTCTATTTGCAATAGTTCACTTGAGCAATTCTCATCGATTTTCGTCTCATTGAGGGCAAGAAAATGTATCCCCTGTTCCTTAATTAGAGACACTATCTCGTCATGATGCGACAGCAAACTGTTTACATTTAATGATGCTATAACCATGCCTTTACGAGATGTGAATTTATTCTGATTAGGTAACTTCGTTAAAACAGCGTCATTACTTACATCAATATATTCAATTTCAGTGGTTCCACTGGTGCTCTCACCTGGTTTAGAGGTTCAATCTTCGTCAATGAATTTCTTGAGATTGTTAGCGAGATATGAACAGCCTTTCTTGTTAAGATGCAACTTTTTAATGCCGAGGCATGTTTCGTCAAGGTTGCTGTTGTCAATCCATTTCAGCTTGTTCTTTTTGCACACCTCTTTAATGATCTTGTTTCTAGAAGAAACTTTCTTTTGTAATCCAGGCTTGTCCTTTCTTAAAATGCAAAGAGAGATGGCTATATCTGTGTCAGGGCCATGTTCATGTACATAATCGATTGTTTCCTGTAATTTTTCTTTTGTGTTAACTCTATTATTAGTTATATCATTAGTTCCAAAGTGGATTATGACCAGGTCGGGATTCTTTCTCATAATTGGCTTGATGTCATCTGCCAAGTCTTCGGTTGTGTCACCAGGATGTGAGCGTACTTTGACAGTATGCCTTTTTGAGAGACCCTTTTCGCTTAGACCAGACACGATTGAATCACCAACAACATAAACTCTCTTGCACTTGTCCTTGGCTATCGTTTCTGAAACTTGTTTTTCTTCGCGGATTGTTGTCGCACTGTTGTTCCGTTTTCCAGTGGGCATTCCCTCATTGCTAACATCAATACGACCACTTGCTTTACTTTGTCCCTTTTGTTTCTGCTCTGGATTTGATGCAGCCGTGTTTTGTTTTGTTTGTTTAGGAGAAGGTCCATTGGGAGTAGGGGCTTCACCACTTCGGGGAGGGGGAGAGCTTCTACTTTCCAAAAGTGCTTCAATTACTCTTTGTTTTTGATTTAATTGTCGTTCCAAGGATATAATTCTGTCCTCTAAACTCTTAATCACGATACGTTCGTAGTCAATGGGTTCTCGAGATGAACGAGAATTTTCTGAGATAGTCCTGTTTGAAACCAGGGCCTTTAGCGCCAACATTTCAGCATGAACGTATTTCTTATGATTTTCATTCTTGAAGTTGTACACTGCCATTTTCGCCGCTCCAAACTTTTCTGTTGTGCCCTTACTATTTCTCATGTACACCCTCTATTTAACCCCATAGACCACCTTAGTGCCAATAGCTCCTTGAGGGCACTTTATTTTATCTATAATTCAATATTTGTCATGTTCCCGTGCTGTTTACCTACTTTCATATCTCTGTCTCTTATCGCGAGGATGCTCTTCCTTGTCAGCTCATGACATACAAATTATCAAAAGGCAATGTCCCGAAAGCCTTTGGGATAGATATCATCAAAAGACCCAGCTCTCCAACCACGTAAGGAATTGCAGGGACCTACAAATCCAAAGGGACAATCTTGAATTCGTCAAGAAAGGCTTTCATTATTCGGCACTGAAAGCTTTGAACGACATTCCCATTGACATAAGAGAGCTCCCTACACTTAGAAGGCAGATCGGTTGGACTTGTGAATTTTATTGAAAATTCATTACACGATTTCCGTTAACACTTGACCCAGAAAAGTAACAAGCATTTCAATTACTTCACAAATAAACAACGTGATAGCATCAATTCCCTTTCAGCTGATGAAGTAATTGTTATTAAACCTGCATATAATGGTAATAGCATCGTAATAATGAATGCTATGTAGAGATTATGCAAAAGCCTGTTTTGAGACATTGACCAATACTATGAAGGACGTGATGCAGATCCCAATCCTAGATACTGCAAAGATTTAAACCTGATGATTGACGACATGAATGAAAAAGGATATATCAATGAAACAGAGAACGCAATACTTAGAGAGGGAACAAGAACTCCTTGTTAATCCACAAAAATTTTACTAATTTCCCACCTTTGCGTCAAATTTGTAGTGGACATGAATCATGTACTGCCAAGACATCAGAATTTGTAGATAGTTTCTTAAAACCAGGGACAAGGAAAACATTTTCTCGCATTAGAGATAATACTGATTTTGTAAACCACATAGAAGATCTGGACAGTCTTGATTTTACTAAAGAGGTTTTTATCTCGTTACCATGGACGTAGGCCTGTGCTCCTTATACCCAAACATTGACCACGAAGAAGGTGCTCTTGCTTGTAAGCAAGCTCATGATAAACGCAAAGATAAGTCAGTACCGTGGGATTACATTTCAGATATAATTCTATTCATTCTCAGAAGCTATACTCTCAAATTCAAAGAAAAATACTTCCATCAAGTTAAAGGAACTGCAATGGGCACCCCTATGGCCGTTAATTTTGCCAACTTATTCTTGTCCTTTAAGCGAACTTGCTTCTTTTATATCAGTCGAATGTTGGTTCCAAGTTTTAGCGCCACGAAAAGATATCACTTTTTGTCCTTTTGCTAGTTGTCATTCTGGGGATGTAAAGATCGTTTGCTGCATTTCGCAAATTAATATCAATATCTCTGTCAGTATTTTTTGTGAACATATTAGAAAGATAGCTAGGTGTAAGACCAGTTATTGCTTTATAAGTCACCGTAGCTGTTTCACTTTTAATCATGTCGGTGACAGTAAGCCATTTAAGGGTCTTAATCAAAAGAGTTGCAGATGTATCATAACTGCTATTGGAGACAATTCTTGCAGCCCGAATTTGCAATTTTTGCAACGCCCTCAATCTTGTTTCACCGAAGCTTCCCCACACTGAACAACAGTAACGAAAATGTGGCTCGACAATGCCCCTGTACGTTTGTATGAGAGTTTCTTTCGGTACGAATTTCTTTGCATATTTCAAAAAGCCAATAGCACGAGATACCTTGCTGCATAAAACTTTCATGTGCTGATTCCAATCAAGGTTACTATCAAGTTGAACTCCGAAGTATCTCACATTTTTAACGATATCAATAGCAGATTCTCCAATAGGAATGGATGGCGTGTGTACTTATGTCGGCAACCTTCTTGAAGTTTGGTTATGACCTTATAACCATCGCATGAGTCTTTACAACATTCAAAGACAGTTTGTTACCCTGTAGCCATTTATTTATCTATTTATTTTTCTTAGGCTCTTTTTGCAAAGAACAAACGTATTGATTTGTGACTTATGTGGCTTGGTTAAACTTGTGAATCCTACCTCCCCGGTATAGATTTAGTGAAGGAAAATTACACTCACTTTCATTGCAAGTATGGTTTTGAAATTTTTCGGAAGTTTCTCAACATTTTTTTTTTTTATTCATCTAAAATGTTACAATACAAGGCTACAAACTACTATACTTTCTAATTACCATACGACTATACCACACTACGGGGACGATACCACAAGGAGCAACAGACAATGACTACCCTGTGGTCTTAACATAAAGAGATATCCTACTTACATACAAACTAAATATACAGTTACAGATAGATACACATAAACGATCACTACAGACAACAGATAGATACTGACGCCTGTTTCACGTTAGATGCCAGGCCTTTCTGGTGCACTAAGCTCGATGGTGTAGGATTAAGGTGCCTTCATCAAAATATGTATATTTGTACAGCTAATCTAAAATATCCTACACAAATATTAGGATTCATCCAATATGTGCCTTACATCAAACGAGAAACAAACGTAGTAAACAATGACAAGGAGAAAGAACAAAAGCACTCAGTGACTTCGTGGCACAAGCAAAATTAAAATTGTCTTAGCCAAGCCGACCAGTCTTGTGAATGAAGTCTATGGTCAGTTGGAGTATAATTTTGTTAACGTCATCTGGGAAATCGTTATCACCATACAGTAAAAGTTGCAGCAGAACGTTTCTCGAGAGACTATCGATTTGAGCAAGAGGTTGTAATAGTTCCGAAACTCCAGCGAGAAGATCTCGTCGTTGAGTGTCAAATGAGGGGCAAAGCAACAAAAAGTGTTCCGTATCTTCAATGCCATCATTTGTAGGGCACATTGGATTTATGGTATCCCTAAAATTATGCTTGAATTTGTGAAAGTTTAACTTACTGAGACCAACCCTTATCTGGGAGAGATACGATAGGCCTATTGGATCATGAATACCGAAGACAGATTTTGGAGGTGGGCGAATTCTCGATAAAAGCTTTGTCTTAAACACGGCAACAGATGGTGCAAGCCTAATTTCTGGATCAAGCTTATTCCACTCAGATATACAGTTTGGGTAGAAGCTAGATTGAAATCTTTCTGTCCTTCCCCTTATTGGCCCAATCACACCCTGGTTGCGAAGAGAGTAGTTCGACTGACGAAGTGACGGGATTGGCTCTTGTGTGTACGAAGGAGTGAGATTATTCATTATCTTATAGAACAAAGTAAGGCGTCTACTCCACCTTCGGGAGCTCAAAGACTCCCAACCAAGCTCTGCGTACAACTTCTCGCGCGACGTTCCCCTCCATGTTCCCGTTACAGCAATAGCTGCAGAATACTGAACAGCCTCTAGTTTTTCCATTAAATTTGGCAAGATGATATTGTGGCTGAATTCACAAACTTTTGCTGGAATGTGATATATTACATCCCCATAGTCCAGGTGCGGTCGCACGTAAAGCTTATATAATTCGTTCAGCGTATGCCTAGGTAGATATTTGGAGAGATGCTTTAGCAGGCCAATGCCTTTTCTTGTTTTGGAGATAGCAGATTTAATATGTGCTGAGAAAGAAAGCTTTGAATCAAGGATAACACCTAAATGTTTATGTTCGCTTACTTTTTTTACGGGTATGTTATTAAAGAGGATTACTGGATGGTCGTTTTCATGTCGTTTCTTTGACAGTAGTAGTTCGACAGCTTGCTTTTGTGGATCTGGATTAAATGACATCCTCCAATCATGGGCCCATTTACTTATCAATTCTAGGTCGTGATTCATGTCCTCAGCACCTGTGTTAGGCTCTTGGACGACTGTAAACAACGAAGTATCATCAGCAAAAAGCTTAACATGACATTTCAAATCAGCAGTAAGGTCATTTATGTACACAAGGAAGAACAATGGTCCCAAAATAGAACCTTGAGGCACTCCTGCCAAAACATCTCCCCAATTAGAACACTGTCCGTTCAACACAGTTCGTTGTTTACGATCCTTTAGAAAGCTTTGGACAAGAGATAGAAACTGTCCTGAAACACCGCATCGTTTTAGTTTATAAATGAGACCAACATGCCACACCCTGTCAAATGCTTTGGATATGTCAAGATACACCGAACGAACATCTAGAGTAGGATTGCAGTCAAATGCTTTAAAAATTGTATGCGTTATTGAAAGTAGTTGATTGATTGTTGAATCGCCTGGACGAAAACCTGACTGATTAGGATCAAGCAAGTTACACGAAACAAGGTGCGAGTACAAGGAGTCGACATGAGTTTTTCAAGCACTTTTCCAAAAATTGGTAACAGAGAAATAGGACGGTAGTTACTCTTTAGGTTTTTTTCGTTTTTCTTATGAACTGGTACTACGTTTGCACACTTCCATATTGCAGGAAATACACCACATTTTAGACAGTTTGTAAATATTATCTTAAGGGGTGTAACAAGTGAGATATCGGCTATTTTAATCATCCTTATAGATAATTCATCCCAGCCGTGTGCTTTATTAGGATTTAATGACCTTATGATATTCAGTATTTTTTCCTCAGAGATGACACAATACACTCTGGGAGGGTCTCAAGGTCAGAACGTCTTTTTGATGGGAGCGAATCTTTAATATACAACCCAACACCACCTCTTTTCACATTTTGTGGATGGTTACTTTTGACAAACGTGTAGCCATTCAGTGCCAGTTTATTTTCATCAGCGGTGCTATCAAGGTGGGTTTCTACAATCCCAATCAAGTCGTAGTCATACACTGAGTTATAGGCCTCGATAAGGGACACCCTCAGGAAGTCGTATGCAGAAATACTATTTAAGTTCCAACAGCAGAAATCAAGTGTTTCAGGGCCAGGATTTGACTCTACATCACCGCTAAGCAAAATGGTCCTGCGGACTAACCACTGAGTATGTAGGGTGTAGCATGTTAGGCGCCCAATGTAAAAATAGACATAAGCAAAGAGAACTTTCTTGAGAAAAGGGCGTTTAGAACGAACAAGTCCAATGACAGCGAGTGGGATGCGCTTGAGGAGCTCTGCAGTCATATAGACTACTAACTTCGCAAACCGATGTGTGTGTGCAAACAAGGGCAAGAAACAGAATTGCGTTGCCACAGAGTTTATTGCAAGAAACTGTATTGTTATGGTAAGGGGCAGAACAAGAGTTGAGATTGCTATGAAGCAGCTACAAAACCAATATAATTTTAAGATCGGAAGAAAAATTGAAAATGGCCTAAGCATTTTGTTCAGAGGGGACAAGCTTTGCACAAGGAAACATCCTATTGTTGCTCGCCATTGATTGATCTCAACCGGCATCATCGAATAGACATCTTCTCGCTGGTCCAAAGGGGAAATCTATAATAAGGCAACCACGACGCGTAAGTCCTGAGGAATAATACACAAAGCATACTGTAGACAGATACATGCACATAAATACACACAATGACGAAAAAACACCTGTAAAAACCAATGAAAGCGAACACAAGTTCAAACCCACAAGCCTCATTGTGTTTTTACCAAACAAAAACAAGAAACAATAACAAGAAAAAATGAAAAAACGAAGTGAAACAAATGTTTCAAGCTTGCATTTGTGGAAACAAATACGCATTGTCAGGGGTACTGATGATGAAAAAACACGGGTTTATGTTTTGAAAAACCCGATTAGCATGGAGGGAAGAGGATAGAAAAAACTGCAAATTTGGCTTAGCTCAACAATTTTCTAATTGGCCGTAATTCTATTTCCTAGGTATATGCAAAGAAAAGGGCAAGTCATATGGTGTTTATTCCATACAAGTTTGTAAAACAGATTCAGAGGGTTCTTCCAATTGGGTTGTTTGTCGAAGATACAGCGACTTCCACGACTTACACATGAAGCTGCGAGAAAGGGTCGGTATTTTAAGGTTCTTTTGTTGGAATTAATTTCCAATCTTGATAATTATTTCAACTCTTGAGTTTGACGATCATACCTCAGCAAATAATGCTGAAATTTGAAATTCACTAAATGAATTAGTAGTTACCATCGATCAATATCCCAGCGAAAAAATTTTCTTCAAGTACAAGTCCCTACTTGAAAGCTGGATATCGGTAAATGAAAAAGGCTTACTTTTTAATTTCCAGGTATTTACTTTTTAGTTCCTTTACCGAGCTCAGAATAGGTCGGAGGGTCGTTTGGTTTTGATCAATTTGTTGTATTTATTTAGATTTATTTGGTTTGATTTCAAAAGCGATAAAATTACAGCTTTTGTTTAATGATGGAAATGCCCAAATGCCTGCATAAAAGACTCCACTGTGGTTGTCAGACTGTTTTCATTTATCGCCAGTCAAGAGCAGATTCTTGGAAGGAGGCCTTACTCAATCGCAACAACATTGAGTGGCTGCCTACGACGGCCACTGGCGCGCCTCGCGCACCACGTCATGTGTATTCATTTTCATATTAATTTCAATTTCATTTTATTTTCAAGCTGTTAAAACAAAAATTAATTGGAAGCACTAAGCTAACAACGAAAGAAGTGAACATACCTATTTCACAACATGATACAATGATAAGTGTTTTAAAAAGAATGCGGAAGTGAGTTTTCTAGCAAGGTATCGTCAATATGAGGGGTAACAGGCGCTCGTATATCGTCAGCAGGATACCACTGTATTTGGAAGATTTGGTTTCAATATCAACAAGCAGGTGTCTGTGATGGACATTAGGCCACTTAGTTTTTCTGGTTGTTTCTTTTTCTGTGCGGTATAATTAGAACATTAGGGAACGTTTAGTTTAGATTTTGCTTGTAGTTGGTTTCCAAGGACGCTGTGACTTTAAAGGATATTTGTTTATTTTATTACGAGTGTTATCAGTTAAGTTTTTATCATGGTACTAGGCATACCGTGCGGCGCCTGTGGCGCTGCGCTGGCCCGCCGTCGTACAGAGTAATTTCTTAAGGAGGAAATTGCTGCGCCTGTTGACATTTGTAGTTGTTAACCAATATACGGGCAAACTATTGTGATAACGGTTTCGTTAAAGTTCGATCTACGAAGTGGCCGTTCATATATATGCTCGACAATTTTTTCAATTTCCACTCTTGAGGTTTATCACTACTCTTTTCACCACTCCCTACTATTTTTTTGTATCCTTACTCTTTCTCATGTACACTCACTCTTTAACCCTACCTCATCTGGGAGTTCCTGAGGGGGCGGATTCCACTCTCCTCTATTTTTCCGCTGTAAAAGCATGAGTGATAGGACACCCAGTGTGTAGCAGTTTGAAATTTATAACAGAAGCGAGCCACCTTAACTTATTGCTTTTTGTGTTTTGAACTTATTTTTACTTGGTATACAGCCACCTTTCACTGTTTCATAATTTTGAAATTTTTCGGTAGTGAGCCACCTTAAGTGCAGAGCCACGTTAACCGTAAAGCCTTTAAGTAAGTGAAAGGTGACTGTATACCAAGTAAAAATAAGTTCAAAACACAAAAAAAGACAATAAGTTAAGGCGGCTTCTGTTATCAATTCTGTTATGAATTTCAAACTGCTACACATTGGGTGTCCTATCGCCCTATTCAAACAATCAAAATCACTTGATCAAATCAAATTGCTGTATTCTTTCCGTTGCTACGACAATAAGAAGAAATAAGTTATGATTGCCATGATTACCAGTATCATGATTGAAACAATAAAATGAGGGACTTCCTTGAAATTTTTTGCTTCTAATCGAATTGGATATCATTAGATTTATGCTTAAGTTCATAATATTTTTTTGGCATCAAATATTATGGAGTGTCGTTGCGTCTAAATGCTAATGGTTAACTTTCATGGTATTTGTCAGCTTTATGCGCTGTTTTCTCTTTCCCTTTCTGTTTTTTGTCATTCCCTTTCTGTTTATTCCATTCCATTTGTCTGATTAACAACACTTTCCTCTTCCCTTTGCCAAATTCTCATTCCCTTTATACTTGTTATCATCCCCTTTATCCTTATCATCATTCTCTTTGTCTAATTACAGCATTTCTAATTCCCTTGGTCAATTCACTTTCCCTTTGCCAAATTCTAATGGTCTTTCTTATGTGCATTTCTTATTCCATTTGGCCATTGCCTTTCTCTTTGGCATTCCCTTTCTGTTTGTGTTCATGGCCTTTCTCTTTTATGATTACATGATGTATTGCGGAATGGTATGATGCATGGCGGCATGGTATGATGCATTGCGGCATGGTATGATGCATTGCGATTTTTGGCGCTAAATTTTAGCCGGTTTGAATTTAATTTAACTAAATTTGAACGGTTGTCCGGCATGTCTTCGACAAATGAGTCAATAAGAGAAGCGATAACACAAATAACTCAATTGGCAACTGAGACTGCTAATCAGGAGAGCTAGAGGGTGATTGTACATCCTCAAGGGAAAGTGAAGAGTTTTCCAAAAAGTCTGGGTCAACAGCCTCAGCATCAGTGTTTGAAAGCTCCCTGAAACATTCCTTTGCTCTTTGAGCGTACACACTGGGTGACTTATCGCTCATGGTATCTACATAAACCGTTATATCACATGATTCCTCGTAACCTTGTGAGATAAATATGCGTTCAACCTACTAAAGACAATTCCCTCGGAAAAATAACCTTAAATTCGCTGCATGTGGAGGCCAGGCCTAAGTGATGCTCCTCGAAGTTCAACACGCAAATAGCTACAGGAGGCTATCTTTTTGCACATTGGTTTAAAGGTTATTTGAATGTATTATTAATTTGTATTTGCATGTATTTGGCTTGATTTGAAAGTGCGAAAGGCTTAGATTTTATTGGAAGTAAAATTTACTGACCTAGGCGTGCAGCCGCATAGGCCCATCGAAGCCCAAGAAGCCCAAGAAGCCCGAGGAGCATGGCAGAAGGAACTGACAATATAAGAAATGAAAATATGGACATTGGTATCGAGATTATGAAGGCAATCATTGAAATAAGGGAAAAGAAGAAAAGACCATGCGAAGATACTATCATGGCACTCCTCGAAAAGAAAAGCATCGGAGCTCAACGTAAAGGCGTGACTAGTGCCCTGAAGCGACTGGAGGAGGCCAAGCTGATAGAAAATCGAGCTAAAAATGGAGAAGACTCGTACTTTGTTCTTGACTCCGGAAAAATTGATAACGGAACCAATTTGAGGTTAATTAGCTGCAATAGTGCCGGTGAATTTACGCCGTATACTGAATTCATTAAGCTGCAGAGGACTGTCGAATCCCTCAAAATTGCTATGGAAGAGAAACTTGAGTTAAAGAGTGAACCAACGGGTGTTGATACAGAAAAGGTTTTGAGAAAAGAAATTGCCCTTTTAAAGGATGAAAACGAAGCCTTGAGGAAAGAACTGAAGAAAAAAGAACTGATCCTGCAGAGTGTTAAACATGTAGAAACTTCGAAGCCAAAATTGCCACGGTCGATTTGGAGCGATGACGATGAAGACCTTGTTTCCCCCAACATCCCAACATACTCCAAAGAAGTTAAATTTAGATACCCACAGCAAAAGCATACTGGTAAAGCAAAAAATGTGGCATCACTTACCTCACATGATGTTGGTTTTATCCACATGAATCGGTTTGGTGCGATCGGGGGTGAGGAATTGGACTTCCCTGCGTTGTCTGTGGGAGATGCGGTCGGGCCCAACGAGGCGCCATTCAGTATTTCAAAACAACCTGAGGATCGACCTGCTACTATCAGGGGAAAACAAACTGTGACAAGGAATTTGGAGCAAGGGAATATAAAGAGGAAAAATGATGCCACGACAAGGAATGATGCAGTCCCAAAGGAATTCACTGAAATCATTGGAGACTCGATTGTCAAAGATATTAAAGGGTTTAAAATGACAGAGGCAACTAATGGTGAAGAAAAGATAAAAGTTCAAAGGTACTCTGGAGCGACAGTTGATCATATGAATAGCCATGCTATTCCCACGATGAAACGAAACCCAAAGAAAATTATTTTGCACTGTGGCACGAACGATATCAGAAGTTCACAGTCTCCGGAGGAAATGGCAACTGAAATTCTGGATCTTGCAAGTGCTGTGAAAACAAGCAAGAATACAATTTATGTCTCGAGCCTTGTGCAGCGAGGTGATCAATAGAATGGGAAGGTCACTGATGTCAACCGTCATCTTAAGGAGCTTTGCAAAGGAAACAACCTGCCATTCATCGATAACGACAATATTAAGCCTCTTTCTCATTTAAACAGAAGTAAACTGCATCTTAATCCAGAGGGGACACGTATTTTAGCAAATAACTTTTTGAAAGTTCTAGGACATTATTGACTGGAAAGTGATACAGGGCTGAATTCTGTAAATCCCACGGACCCGCTTCAAAACGATAACATTGATGCAAAAACTGCGCTGAAATCACTACGTTTAAAAAACTTAGGCCGACTGATAATCAGATATCTTAATATAAACTCAATTAGAAACAAATTAGATGCACTCAGAAATAAATTCTCAAAACATTGATATCATTATGATTTCCGAAACTAAAATCGACTCTTCATTTCCAAAACAGCAGTTTGTTATTGATGGCTACTCTGTCCCTCTCCGCTTGGATGGAACCAAGGATGGTGGGGGCTTGCTAGTTTACATTCGAAATGGCATTGTCGCCCATCAACTCTTTCACGTTTGCGGAAGGGATAGAATGTATCTCTTTAGAAGTCAATTTGAATAAAAAGAAATGGGTTCTGCTTAGTGTGTATCGTCCACCAACCCAGTCAGAAGAGATTTTCCTAGATAACTTAGGAAGGGCACTTGACAAATATAGTGGAGAATTTGAGAATTTCATTATTCTTGGTGATTTTAACATGACCATAAATGAGGGGGAATTAAAGAACTTTCTAGATTTGTATAGTCTTAAGAGCATGGCTAGAGAACCAACTTGTTTCAAGTCGGAGAACCCTAAATGCATTGACCTTATTTTGACCAACCGTGACAGAAGTGTCCACAGTACAACAACGATCGAAACAGGGCTCTCTGATTTTCATAAAATGATTCTTACCGTTTTAAAAACAAAATATCAGAAGATAGGTCCATCTGTCATAAACTATAGAAGGTACAAAAATTTCAACGAATCAGACTTCAAACGAGATCTTTGTGAGGCTATAAGTAATGCCAACCCTACTGACTATGATTCATTTCAAGATGTATTCAACGAAGTGTTAGATAAGCATGCCCCTACTAAAAAGAAATATGTACGTGCAAACCATGCCCCGTTCATGACGAGAGCTTTACGCAAAGCAATTATGTTGCGTTCTAGACTTAGAAATAAACATAACAAATCTAGGACGGCTTAGAATTGGAACAACTATCGTAAACAACGGAACCGTTGCGTTAAGCGTTTCAGGTAAGCTAAAAAAGACTACTACAGTAAGTTAGATATCAATTTGGTCACCGATAATAGGAAATTCTGGAAAAAAGTGAAGCCTGCTCTGTCTGACAAATGTCAGAGCAATAACAAGATAGTTTTAATCGAAGATGATGAGATTATATCTGATGATAATGAAGTTGCAGAGATTTTCAATCGTTTCTTTGTAACGGTAACAGAGTCCCTTGGTATAAAAGAGAATAATGATAATATTTCAGACACTGAGGGCATATCAGATCCTATCGAAAAGTCGGTACAAAGATACTCTAATCATCCCAGCATACTAAAAATTAAGAGCCACTTTTTGAATGTAGAATCATTCACTTTCAACCCTGTTTCATTAGAGGAAATGGAAACTGAAATCAAAAGGTTCAATCCCAAGAAGGCCACAACTTTCAAGAATATACCGCCAAAGATTCTTAAGAATAATTCTGATATATGTTCCGAGCCTTTACGGGAAATATTTAATAATTGCATTGGAAGCTCCACTTTTCCTGATGAGCTTAAGTGTGCAGATGTATCCTCACTTCATAAACAAAAAGAAAGTACAGTTAAGAAAAACTACAGGCCAATTAGTGTTCTGCCAACTGTTTCAAAAGTCTTCGAGAGGCTTCTAGTCAAACAAGTGGAAGAACACATACTATACTATTATACTATATACTATATAATATTATACTATTATACTTATTTGTCCATACTATTATGTGGATTTCGCAAAGGATATAACACTCAACAAGCCTTAGTGCGTTTTTTGGAAAAAACTAAACTTTGTATTGACGTAGGTGGGAAAGTTGGTGCTGTCATGATGGATCTATCTAAGGCTTTTGACTGCCTGAGACATGATCTCCTTATAGCCAAATTGCATGCCTACGGCTTTAGTCACGATGCATTGTCTCTAATTTATAGTTACTTACAGACAACAGACAACAGACAACAAAGGGTCAAGGTCAATGGGTCTTTTAGCTCATGGAAGCGACTGACTTTAGGAGTGCCTCAAGGATCTGTCCTTGGACCTCTTCTCTTCAATATATTTATCAACGATTTGCTTCTTTCCTTAAATAATACTGATGTATGCAATTATGCCGACGACACAACTTTATTTGCTTGTGACATTGATACTGATAATGTTGTTGCTAGGTTAGAACTAGATTCCTCCCATGCAATCAAATGGTTCTCTGACAACTATCTGAAGCTCAATGAAGACAAATGTCATCTATTAACGTTTTGAAATATGAGTGGTGATTCTGTTTCGGTTAAAATTGGCAGTTCTACTATTGCTGATAGTACTGAAGAAAAATTGCTAGGAGTTACCTTAGACAGCAAACTTACATTTGAGCAACATGTAAGTAATCTATGTCAAAAGGTCAGCAACAAGCTCTATGCTCTGTCATGCATTGCACACTATATGGACCAAGCTAAATTAAGGATGTTGATGACATCATTCATAAATAGCCAGTTTCAATACTGTCCTTTGGCATGGATGTTCCATAGTAGGAAACTAAATACTAAAATCAACAAACTGCACGAGCGAGCCCTTAGAATAACGTATAGAGATCAGGAGTCTAGTTTTGAAGATCTCTTAGGACATGATAACAGTGTATCTGTTCACCAGAAGAACTTGCAAGTATTAATGATAGAAATGTTCAAAACAAAGCATGGCTTAAATCCTCCTTTTATGAAAGAAATATTTTGTCCACAAACCAACCAGTATAGCCTCAGAAATGATCGCGATTTTAACTTACCAAGAGTGAGATCAGTAATGTATGGCTCAGAAGCTGTTCGATATAGGGGTCCACAGTTATGGTGTACACTTCCAGTTTCAATTAGACACTCAACTAACTTGATTAAATTTAAGACCAAAATCAAAGCTTGGAAAGGCAATGAGTGCCAATGCCAATGTAGGCTCTACCGAAATTTCATACCACTTTTAGGTTTTATATAAGTTTTAGGTTTTAGGTTTGTTCAACATGATATTTTCTATCCATTCTGTTTTTGCTATCTGAATTAGTTGGCTTTTATTAGCTATACTTGTAAATATTTTTATGCATGTATAGCTATTTTATACCTTTTTTTATGCCAACATTGTAAAATAAAGTGTTAATAATAAATGATAATGATAATGATAATGATAATAATGATAATAATAATAATAATAATAATAATAATAATAATAATAATAATAATAATAATAATAATAATAATAATAATAATAATAATAATAATAATAATAATACATCCTGAGCAGTCCTGGGTATGCGGGTCACCAGGACCTTAGGGAATTGAACTACCCTACCCTATAATGCATAGTTCCAGGGCACCCTTGAGCAAGGTGTAGCACCTGTCAGCTCTCCCCGAGGCCGTGAAGTACCGGGTTGGCGTCCGGCGGGGGCTAGTCTGTCACCTGATATTAACATGAACGTACAACCTAAAAGAATTTCATACCGCATCGCTCGTCGCGCGGGTCACCAAGGAGCGCGTCCCTCAGTGAGTGATCAGGCTGAGGTCGAAAAGTTAGCTACTGATCCACCCTCCCAAGGAACTGAAGATGGTAACTCATTTGAGAGATATTCCCAACAGAGCCCATCTTCAACAACAATAAGTCCTATTTGCGACGAACAAAGTAAAGCTAAAAGACACAAATGGACACGAGAGGAATACAAAGAAGTGATGCTATGCTATTACAAGGCACAAGCAGAACCAATGAAAGACAACACCACGAAAGAGACGTATAGAATTTGGCGACAAAGAAATCCAAATGTTAGACCAAATATGGACGCAAACAAGATAGCTAGTCAAAGGCGGTACATTGAAAAGAACAAAAAGCTAACAGCCATTGAGATAGACCAAATAAAAGCACAAATAGAACAAGAAAGCAACAACACACATGATGATAATGAAGCTGAAATATCAGGACAAAGTGAACAGACTGAAGGAGAATTACCACCAGAAGGAATCGACAACCTTGCAGCAGAAGCTAATGAAACAAGCGAGCTAGCAAGAGATATCCTTAATAAGTATGCAGATCTTGAAGGTATCAATGTAAAGGATAGACCACCATTACCGAAGCTGTCCCTTACCAAAAAGATGAAGGCATTAATTAAGGAAAGTAATTCAGTGTTAGAAAAGAATATAGAAGGAAAATCACTCAATAAAATAAACCAAATGTTATATGCAGCAGCCTTTGTAATTTCTGATAAAGTTGGCAAGACACCAAAACAGCGAAAACGCAAAACAGCACAAGGAAAACCTAAATGGCAAATTAGGATAGAGAAACAAATTGAAAAGATGAGAGGAGAACTGTCGCTGTTGACAGAGATGTTAAAGGAAGATGACCATCAGAAAAAGTCGAAGAAAAGAAGTGGAATAAAAAAAAGGTATAACATCAAAACGAAGGAAGATATCGAAACAATAAGGGAAAACCTTAAAATGAAGATTCAAGCAAAAGCTCAGTGACTGCGGAGATATAACAAGAGAAGCAAGCAATACAACCAAAATAGATTGTTTAACAAGGATCGTAACAAGTTCTATAGATCCCTAGGTAAAGAAGAAATAAAAGTAGAAAACCCACCGAGCAAAGAAGAGATAGAAAAATTCTGGAGCGGCATTCTAGGAGAAGAAAAGCACCATGATGATAATGCACAATGGATAACCCGAGAAGAGGAAAAATATGCTCATGTAGAAAGTCAAGCATGGGACCCAATAACGAAGGAAGAGGTCCATGTTGCGATTAGAAAATCAGCTAACTGGAAGTCACCAGGTATAGATGCAATACCAAATTTTTGGTTGAAACAGCTAACAGCAACTCACAATGCACTAACAACAGCATTTAATAAAGCAATTGAAAACCCAGAAGATTTGCCAGAATGGTTTACTACAGCTCGTACGTTTCTTCTACCCAAGAGTGATGAAACTGATAAGCCAAAGAATTACAGACCGATAGCATGCTTACCTACACTATATAAAGTGTTGACTTCAATCATTTCAGAACGCAGCTATAAACATATCCTAGCCAATGATGTATTGCCGGAAGAACAAAAAGGCTGTGCAAGAAATTCATATGGATGCAAAGACCAACTGCTTCTAAACAAAGCAATATTGGAAGACTGTAAAAGGAAGAAGAAGAATTTAAGTGTAGCTTGGATAGATTACAGAAAAGCCTATGATAGTGTCCCACACAGTTGGATTCTAAAAACGTTATCAATCTACAAATTTAACAACAAACTGATAAATTTCATGGAAAAATCAATGAAGTCATGGAACACTACGATGTATCTGAATCATGTACAAGGTATTATCACAACAGAAAAGATCAGTATCAAACAAGGGATATTCCAGGGCGATTCTCTCTCACCTTTACTATTCTGCTTAGCATTAGTGCCGTTAACATCAGAGATTAATGCCAGTGGGTATGGATACAAGATGAACAGAAACAGTGTGCCAATCAGTAACCTGTTTTATATGGACGATCTGAAACTATATGCGTCCAATGATGATCAACAGCAAGGAGAACTACGGATTGTAAAGCAGTTTAGTGATGACATCAAAATGAGTTTTGGTTTAGATAAATGTGCAAAGGCATCGTTCAAGAAAGGTAAACTGATTAGCATGGGCAATATTGAGCTGGATAGAGAAACAACTATCAATGAATTAGATCAAGATAGGGGATACAAATACCTTGGAGTAGATGAAAGTGATGGTATACAGCATACTAAAATGAAGGAGAAGATCAGGAAAGAGTACTACAGAAGAGTACGACTAATAGTGAGATCAGAACTGAATGGAAGAAACAAAATTGAAGCGATAAATAGCTTGGCGATACCTACTTTGCAATATAGCTTTGGGATAATTGATTGGAAATACTCTGAGCTAAAAAAGCTTGATTCAAAGACAAGGAAGATCTTGACAATGCATGGAATGTTACACCCAAAATCTGATGTCGACCGAATTTACATACCCAGAAAAGAGGCAGGCAGAGGATTAATAGAAATAGAGACTGCATTCAAAGTGGCAATAGTAGGGCTTGACCATTATCTTGAAAACAAGAGTACTTTATCAAGCAATATGATTATTATGCATGAGAAGACGAAGGCAAAGAACTCTATCAGTAAAATTGCCAAAAATATCGAAAAGGAAATGGCAGATTTGAATTTCGCACCGAAACCAGACAAACCAACAGCAGAAAACGCAAAAGCATTGAAACAAGAAATGAAGAAAGAACTTGTGAAGAAGAAAAATAATAGATGGATCAGTAAACCACTGCATGGAAAGTACCCTTCACTTATAGGGGAGCCACATGTTGACCTTCCAAATACAAATAATTGGCTCAGATCAGACATCAAAGGAGAAACAGAGGGATTATTGATAGCAGCGCAAGACCAAGCTCTATACACACGAAATTATCAAAAACACATAGTTGGCAAAGAAATTGATAGCAGATGCAGGATGTGTTACAAGCAGTCTGAAACAATTAACCACATAACGTCAGGATGTGAAGTATTAGCAAAGTCTGATTACATCGAAAGACACAACAAAGCTGCAGCATATGTACACTGGAATATTTGTAATGACCTAGGAATCAAGACCTCAGACAAGTGGTATGAGCACCAACCGGGCACAGTAACTAACACTGAAACACATACAGTGCTATGGGACATGGCAGTGCATACAGACAGACATGTAGGTGCAAACAGATCTGATATCATAATCAAGGACAAAGTGAATTCAACTTGCAAGCTGATAGATATGACTGTACCATGCGATAAAAATGTTTCAATCAAAGAAATGGAAAAGAAAAGCAAATATCAAGATCTTGAAATTGAGATACAAAGGATGTGGAAAATGAAAACGAAAGTAATACCCATTGTGATAGGAGCACTCGGTACCATCAGAAAAGGAATGGAAGATAACATCAGAAGCGTATCAGAAAATCTGAATCTTCAGACGGTCCAAAAGACATGCTTACTAGGAACTGCAAGGATCCTTCGTAAAGTATTGAGCATCTGAACTTCAGGACATGGACATGCCTTAGGTGTATTGTTTACACCCGGCCAAAGAAAAGCAACCAGTATGAACTGTGACATTTAGCAGCATAATAATACATCCTGAGCAGTATCGATAAACCCCACCAAAGCTTCACCAGGATCAATCATGGCCCTTGCAAGCCTGTCACGAATCTACTGGCAGTGATTTGTCACAGGGGGGGATCCAGACCGAAGTTGAAGGGGGTGCAACTTGGAGAGGGTGTGCCAAAAACATGATGGAAAGTGAGCACGCCGAAGGCGCGCAAAAATGTTTGGGCCATTTTTCGAGAATATTCTCTGGTTTTTATACTGAATAACGCCTTCGTTTATATGTTTCCTGCATTCAGAAGGAAACTCTGCAAAAAGAGTGCATTTGGGTCAGGATAAGGGCACTGTTCTTGTCACAATGGGGGCGCCAAAGCTGAGTTTTCGTATTTCCTACTTACTTGACACTGAAAAACTCAAGCATATCATGCGGGCTTTTATCCTATCCCAATTTAGCTGCTGCCCCCTGGTTTGGATTTTCTGTCACAGATATCTTAATAAAAAGATCAATCACATTCACAAAAAGGCACCGAGAATCGCATACAAAGATAATGTTTCTGACTTTGATACACTTTCGACGAGAGATAATTCTGTGTCTGTACATAAACGGAATCTGCAGTTGCTAATGACAGAGATTTACAAAACTAAATCAAATATCACCCCAAGCTTTATGACTGAAATTTTCATTGAGAAGAATCCCCCTCATCATCTAAGGAGCAGCAATATTCTACAAATGCCCAAGGCCCGGACAGTTCGGTATGGGTTAGAGAGTATTTCTGTCCTTGGATGTAAACTGTGTCATGGAATCTCCACTGACATTAAACAGTCACTTAATATTTCCATCTTTAAAAAACGTATAAAGGAATGGAAGGGTGATGACTGCAACTGCCAATTATGCAAGACTTTCATGGCACAGGTTGGATTCTTGAATTAACCTTGTTCTTATCTCAAGATGAAAATCGCCTGTAAATATGTAACATATGTACATATGTATATATTTAGGAAGATCGTTTTTTTGTTTTTCATCTAGCCTAAGCGGTTCTGAAATCGACAAGGGACTAGAATCCACGCTGTTAGAAACTAGGACACTGGACTCTACGGGGACTCCTAACAATATACACCCTCCAAAGACCTGCTTTTTGTAAAATTGCTAAATCCCTGATGGCGAGATGGAGACTCCAAAATACCTTAAAGGATCTGCTTTTCGTAAATTGCTAAATCCCTAATGGCTAGATAGAGTCTCGAAAATACCCCCAAAGGACCTGCTTTTCGTAAATTGCTAAATCCCTGATGGCTATATAAAGACTCCAAAATACCTTCCAGGATCTGCTTTTCGTAAATTGCTAAATCCCGGATGGCTTGACCGTGGGTTCCATCCTGCCACGGCGTGTATACCACCTATCTGATGTCCCAGATCAGAATGATACGAAGCTGAAAATATAGTCTATATATGCAATTCGTAAGGCTCTTTAATGCAGATTATATATATACGCCTATAAACCCAAAAATAACGGATATTACACAATACAGTTTTATGGTCTTGACTTCTTTTGTCTCCTCTCTCTGCGACTCTCGTCCTCCTTCATTCTTTTTATGTCATGACTTTCACAAACAGTGCGAATTAGCCTTCTCCACTCTTGTCTGTTATCTGCAACAGTCTTCCATAGATCTAATACATGACCACACTTCAACGCATTTTTGCAAGTATCCTTAAATCTTAGATAGGGTCGACCAACAGGTCGAGATCCATGAAATAATTCACTGTCTAAGAGTGCCTTGACTGGTCTATTATCATCCATTCTACAAATATGGCCAAGCCAGCGCAGACGATTTCCAACTAGCTTCAATTCAATGTCTTCAACATCCGCACGCTTCAGAACGTCTTCATTGCTGACGAAATGATCCCACTTGATCTTCAAAATAAGACGTAGGTGTCGTTGCAGAATTGTACGAAGTTTTCGAACTTGGTGTTGGTATAAAGTCCATGTTTCGCTTCCATACACCAAAATTGGCATTAAACATTGGTTGTAGACTTTGGTTTTCGTCATTATATCGAGAGAGTCGAACAATCTTTTTCGCAGACGCCCAGATGCACATGATGTTGCCTGAATACGAGATGCGAGTTCTTCTTTCACGGAACAGTCATTGGTAACATAGCTTCAAAGGTATTTGAAGCGAGTGACATTGGCTAATTTTGTGTCGTCAATGAAGAAATCAGCATTTCTTCATCATGATGATGATTTGTTCCAATGCACATAGTCTCTGTCTTGGACGTGTTGATGCGTAGACCCATTTGTCGAGCAAGACTATTATATTCAGTTAGGATCAGCTGTAAACCAGGAGCTGTGTCGCTAAAAATTGCTCTGTCATCAGCATATTGAACCTCATTGATGAATTCTGCAAGAACTTTGGTCTTTGCTTTAAGCCTGCTAAGATCAAAGACATCACCATCATAACGAAATCTGATTTTTACACTGCAAGTATGTTTGATTTCCTTGAAAGCGAGCCAAACTAAAACTACTGCATAGATGCCAAAGAGTGTTGGGGCTAGTTTGCAACCTTGCTTGACGCCACTGTTATACTCAAAGTACCTGGTTAGATCACCATCCACAATGACCCTGGCCTTTACTTCTGTATGTAACTTTTTTGATGATTCTTACAAACTTTGGCGGGCAACCTAGCTTACTCAGGATTATAAAGAGCAGTTCGCGATTCACGGTGTCAAAAGCTCTAGTGAAGTCTACAAAAGCTATATATAAACCTCTACGTTGCTCCCTGGTTTTTTCCATCAATTGTCGCAGTGTAAAAATTCCATCTATTGTGCTTCTTCCATTACGGTAGCCTGACTGTGACTCAGGGTAAATAAACTCTGCTACCTGTTGCAATCCTTGCCAGATGATATCCGCAAGCGGTTGTCCCACAACGATCAGTAATGATATACCTCTGTAATTTCCACACTTGCTTCTGTCACCTTTTTTGAACAGTATGGTGATATTTGGATTTATCGAGTCAGGAGGAATGTCCTCTAATATCAAAAAGATGTTGAAAAGTATAAGCAGGAAGTCTTTCAAGCGATTTCCACCATGTACAAGTGCTTCAGGGAGGATTCCGTCAGTACCTGGATTTTTTCCTAATTTGGTATTTGTAAGAGCTTTGTCCAATTCTCCAATTTCGATAGGGCTGTCCATCGATCAAATTATTGTGTGTTGCTCTATATAATCAGTGATGCTGAAATTGACGTCAGATGGTTGGTTTAATAAACCACTAAAATGTTCAACCCATCTATCTTTTACGTCTTCTGGTGTAGTCAAGAGCTCACCATCTTTTTATCTCACTGGATGGGAGATTTTAGATCTGGGACCGTAGACGGCATTCAATGTGGCATAGAAATCTTTATGGTTTTTTCCTGTGAGTATCGTTCTTCTTCTTCAGCCTTCTGTTGAAACCAACTGTTCTTTTGTTCTCTTATACGCTTTTTCAGGGTGTTTCTGTTGTGTTGCTTGTCTTTAAGTAGTCTTTGTATTTCTTCATCTTGATCATCAAACCAGTCGTTTGGAATTCTTTTCTTCTGTCCAAACACATAAGTAGCTGCATTTTGAAGGACTTGTTTCAGATCCTCAAAAACGACTTCACGAACAGGCAAATTTTCCTTTAAGAGTAATTTTCATTTAGGTTTTTAAGAGTAATACTATGAGAGTAATACTCCCTTGACTGAAGCGCCATCATCAAGTCATAGAGCACAAGGAAACAAGAGACTTATCGTCATAAGTCTAGGCAACTAACAGGATAGACGTTTGATAGGCCTTCTCGTAGGGGCCTGGGGCGGCTTGCGGTTGTTCTGGGAGTGGCGGGTTCGCTGTTTGGGGGTTCCTCCGGTATTTGCTCGGAGGGCTCCCTCGTGCGGCGCATGTGCTGTCTCCCGGGGCTGCTCGCCACTCTGGGCCTGTGTGGAGGGCCTTTTCTGCTTTTGACTCTGTTAGGTATATACATATGTAAAGCGTTTTAGCACATTTATGTCATACATTGTAAACAGTTTTTTCTTTTCTTTTAAAGTAGGCCTTAATTAGCTTTAATGTAGCTATTTTTAATGCAAGCCTACTAAAATAGATAAATAATGATGATGATGATGATGATGATGATGATGATGATGATGATGATGATGATGACGTGCCAAATTTAAGATGTTTTGATTTCTGCCATATTCCTGAACTAGGGGCACTAGGGCTCGAAACAGATCTTCAGATAAACTATATTCAGACTCAACGAAGAAAAAGACATATTTTCCAGCGGCGTTCATGGGTTTAAACATGGCTGCATGAATTGGAAGAAATTCTAAATCCTAGTGTAAATGGAGAAAAGACGGAATTCCACACGAGACCGAGGGGCGCCAAAATTTGTGGAAAAGCCAGCTGTTCAGTGTGAAGACACAGATCTTCGTCTAGAATATGTTTAAGGCCGCTGAACCAAGGGTCACTCCCTGCCGTGCACAGACTAGAGGTCACTCCCTGCTGTGAAGAAGTTATTTATTTTTGGCTCACGATAAGGCTGCAGTGTCTCTACGTGAGAACCCCCATCCTGCTAGCAAGAAACATACAAGAACGCTGGCCTGCTGGGGCACCTGCACCAAAGAAACATTCCGATTTAATTGCTCCGAAATGAAAAATATTGGTGCAGGAATCGTCTGAAGAATTGCATTTATAGACTCTGTACCCATATTTAATTATGGTTTATATTCGAAAGTATACACACAGCATAAACAAATAACCTTGCCATAACGACAAAACATACTTAGCACTGAGATTGAACGAGCGGCTAAAACAAGGATTGTGTTCAAGCATGGAGCTCAAATCCTTACTGGTTGCTGAAGCACGCGGAAACTATCCAATTTCACGGTAGTCAGCCAATTAAATAGCCCCTTTCTAACCACGTGATACTAAACTAGCCGTTCGAAGTGAATTTTTTAGTACCCCCAAGAAAGTTGAAATGGCTACTAAGTTACAATAGTTACATGGAATTTCCTTTGATAAATCAGTATAAGGGATGCCCCTCTACAGTTTTTAGCGTGCTTGGAAAAATGTCTCATTTGGAGCCGAAATTACAGTCATTTTCCAGTCGAAGAATATTGACATTCGCTCAAATATCGATAAAAGTCGCTGCGAATGAGATATAAGGATAAAAATCTCAGCGATTATGGATATTGCCCTAAGCAATAACCCAAGCACCGTCCCTTCAATTAAATCTCAAAATCGCATGTGATTTTCAACGATTTCTGCCAGAATTGTGATCTGGGCCTAAACTTCTTACCGATTAAAACTCATTCGTTGACCCCAAAAGGGCTTAGTTTGTATTCTGGAGCTAAATGATTCACTTACCAATGACTCAATGATCTATTTGGCTTCTTTTCAATTTAGATGTCTCCAAAGTTCGTTTAAAACATCGAGTCTTGAGAAACTTCTTGCAAATTTGTGTCGTTCCATATTCCATATTTTCTCTGTAAGTGCCAGCAATCTCTTCAAAAACGCCTCATCGATAAGCTTTGTGCTACGGATAATGCGATTCGTTACAGTTCATACACTCGTAAATAGATATGGTATTGCCTGATTTTGCTCAATTCATTCAAATGGAAACAAGAAGGATAAAACATTTTTGGCTGTTTGGTTCACCAATGAATTGATCTTACACAAAACAACAAAGCAGCAAAAATGTGTCAAATCTATTCATGAGTCAATAAAGTTAAACAAAAGGTTAACAGCGGTAAACTTTCAACACAACGAAACATTTAGTTTTGTCGTTTTGTGTAAGATCAATCACTGGTGAACCAAACAGCCAAAAATGTTTTATCCTTTTTGTTTCCGTTTGAATGAATTGAGCAAAATCAGGCGTGCCATTTCTATTTACGAGTGTATGAACTGTATTGAATCGCATTATCTCTAGCACAGGTAGCACAAAGCCTATCGATGCGACGTTTTTGAGGAGATCGCAGGCACTTGCAGAGAAAATATGGAACGAGACAAATTTGCAAGAAGTTGCTCAAGACTGGATGTTTTAAACGAAATTTGGAGACATCTAAATGGAAAATGAAGCCAAATAGATCATTGAGTCGTTGGTAAGTGAATCATTTAGCTCCAGAATACAAACTAAGCCCTTTTGGGGGCAACGAATGAGTTTTAATCGGTAAGAAGTTTAGGCCCAGATCACAATTCTGGCAGAAATCGTTGAAAATCATATGCGATTTTGAGTTTTATTTGAAGGGACGGTGCTTGGGTTATTGCTTGGGGCAATATCCATAATCGCTGAGATTTTTATCCTTACATCTGAGATCCTGATGACGGCTTACCGGCATGTCAGAAATGTTGTTAACAAACAAAACAAAACACTAAAAAGACAGTACTTTTCGGAAAAAATTCGGCGCTGCGAGGGCGACATGAAAGAAACTTGGAAGACTATTAATCAGCTGGTTAATAAGCGGTCTAAAACCACAAATGTTTCTTCGCTACAAGAAGACAGCAAAATCTTAACGAGTAGTGATGAAATAGCCGAGTCGATGAATCAGTATTTCTGCACTATTGGACAAAAGTTAAGTGAAAAGATACCTCATGCAGAAAACCCATTTCTGCGGGGAGACTTTTCCTTGAACAAACATTCAACCAGGTTTCAGTTCAGAGCGATAACCCCTGCAGACCTCATGCAGGCAATGCAAAAGTTTAAGATATCAAAGAGCTTTGGGACAGATGGCATCTCCAGTTATTTTCTTAAAATAGGAATGCCTGTTCTCGCACCTGTGCTGAGTACCATATTTAATAAATCGATTTCGGAGGGCCTATTTCCAAACAACTGGAAAGTTGCTAGAGTATCTCCTATCTATAAAGAGGGGCCTACTGAAAACAGGTCAAACTACAGACCCATATCCGTGCTCCCGGTTGTTTCACGTCTTTTTGAGAAGACAATCTTCGACCAACTTTACGCCTTCTTCGACGGTAATACGTTGTTCTACTCATATCAATCCGGTTTCAGGGCCCTGCATTCAGTTTTGACGTGCTTATTGAAAAGTAGTGATGACTGGTACCATGATTTTGACAAAGGATTCCTTTCATCTGTAGTATTTATTGACTTGAGAAAAGCCTTTGATACTGTAGATCATGCTATTCTCATTCAAAAGCTTTGTCATTATGGAGTGCGGGGAAAGGAACTGGATTGGTTTAAATCGTACTTACAGGATCGTAAGCAATGCTGTAAAGTAAATGGACATACATCAAAAATAGCAAACGTGAACTGCGGCGTACCGCAAGGATCGTGCCTCGGTCCACTTCTATTTTTGATATACATAAATGATTTGCCCTGTGCGTTGCAAAGCACAAAAGTGACCATGTATGCCGACGACACAAGCATTTCTTACTCATCAAAATCCGTAGCCGAGATAAATGAAGCAATCAATTCAGACCTTAAGAGGCTTCAGATTTGGTTGGGAGGCAATAAACTCTCCCTTAATGTAGCTAAAACACAAAGCATGATCCTTGGTTCCTCAAGTAATTTGAAAAAACATCATATGGACAATGGAGATCCTAAGATCAGTCTCAATATAAACGAGGATAACATAGACATGATTGGATCTAATAAGTATCTTGGCGTTCAGATTGATTCAGAACTTAAGTGGAGAGAACATATAACTTTTGCTATGGGTAAGATATCCAGAGCAATGGGCATGCTTAAATATGCTAAAAAATATCTCCCACTAGAAATAGTAAAAAACATGTATACAAGTATTGTTGAACCGCATTTCAGAAACTGCTGCTCGGTGTGGGGCTGTTGTGGAGAAACCCTGCTTGATAAGCTGCAAAAGCTGCAAAACCGTGCTGCACGAATCGTTACCAACAGCTCTTACGATGCATCATCTCTTCCTTTGATTGGAAGCCTAGGGTGGTTAACTATAAAAGAAATGATCGAATTTGAAACTGCAACGACAGTTTACAAGTCTCTCCATGGGTTAGCTCCTGAATATATGCAGCGAATGTTTACAAAATTGTCGGAAAACACTTCACGGTCTCTCCGTAATACCGGCACAGATCTTAGAATACCTCGCTTTGCAACCTCTTATGGGCAACGTAGTTTCTCATACCGAGGTGTGACCGTGTGGAATAAACTAAGCATTGAAATAAAGAATGCCCCTTCACTGGCTACTTTCAAAAATTTGCTGAAACAATCTTTGAAAAATCAAAGGGTGTGAAAGTTCCTATACAGCATAAAACTTTTTCTTTTCTAACCAGAATATATTGTGTATTAATTTTTCGTTTATTTTGTTTTAAATTCCATGTTAATTAGCGTAGGTAATTTAGACAGGGCACATTGTAAATCAGTTTTTTTTAAAATTACTGAATGTATTTTACCCTGTATAAATAAATAAAAATCAAAAATCAAATCAAATCAAACATCTCATTCGCAGCGACTTTTATCGATGTTTGAGCGAATGTCAATATTCTTCGACTGGAAAATGACTGTAATTTCGGCTCCAAATGAGATATTTTTCCAAGCACGCTACAAACTGTAGAGGGGCATCCCTTCTACTGATTTATCAAAGGAAATTCCATATAACTATTGTAACTTAGTAGCCATTTTAACTTTCGTGAGGGTACTCAAGAATTCACTTCGAACGGCCAATTTGGTATCACGTGGTTAGAAAGGGGCTATTTGATTCGCTGACTACTGTGAAATTGGATGATTTCCGCGTGCTTTCAGCATCCAATAAGGATTTGAGCTCTCTGCTTTGTGTTTACTGCTCCTTGGTTACAGGGATTTGCAAATATGCCACTGTATCTTTAACCTCTTTGAGTGCAGCTGGGTGGATTGGGACTAGTTGGCATTCATAAGGAAGGTACAACTCTTTCTTTAAATTCATAACTTCAATTTTATTAATTAAACTTTATTTTCTATTACCACTTTTTCAGTGAATTTTATTTCTTACCCCCCCCCTGCGCTGTCCGCAAAAAGGGGTCACTCCCTGCCGTGCACAGACCAGGGTTCACTCCCTGCAGCAAAAAGGGGATTATTCCAGACCTTGTTTGTAAGCTTGCACGATCTCTGAACTCACACTTGAAAGACTAAGCTAACTATAACATTTTCGCAGTATATGGCGGTGATCCACCGATTATGGGGGGCGCCACCTCCACATATTGCATTCCGTGCAATTCCACATCTATGTGAAAATTTTATTTGCGCAATTTCCAATTTTTGTTGTATGCGTTTCTTTTCATTTTTCTTTGCTAATTTGGTCACTCAGCAAGGCGTTTTGAAGCATGATTTAGCGTTTCAGTTGGTGTTCTAATATAACGTTCGTAACGATCATAATTTCATCTTCCTAGATTTTTTATTAACCAAGTTGGTAGCCCATTGGCTGCGGCGGAAGTTGCTGCACCGATTGTGAAACTGTGCCCGTTATAATGGGTGAAATTTTACCCAGAAAATGATAACAGTTGATGGAACCCTTTCACAAATAACGACCTTGTTAGGGGTCTTCCATTTGAAAATAAAAACAGCGGGCCTTGAGCTCTGCCGCGAAAGGGTAGTTAGTTTTTTCAAGCTTTCATTGCACAAACTTTGGACTCAGTGGTGCCAAGTGTTAGAGTAATTCCTTTCCGGAAGGGGTCGGTCTTGGAGCATTTTACTTTAAATGACATGTGTTTTGGTGCGTCAAAAGATGGGAAAAAGGCCAGATCATCAAGTCCCAAATGCTCGCATTGCTGAAAGTGTTCAGTAACCGTGAACTCACTCGTTCACAGAGAGCCAAAGAAAGTCAGACACATCGCCGCTCATATCATCTTATTGTCGTGATTTGTGTGTGAATAAGATTGCAGCAGGTTATTGAAGTCGTGAATTTTCTCCTTTCTGATGGGTAGGCGTGGCTTTCAGTTTTAAACCTGATATCGTTTTATCCCCCGTTAGACGTATTGCAGCCTGATAAATTTGTCCAGTTCGAGCATAAAATTGTTTCTTAAACGAAAATGCTTGACGGCCGTCAAATACGCTTTGATAATGTCGTGTCATGTCTGGCCAACAAACGGCAAAGTAGCAAAGAACTGTCTCGCTTGCTAGAATAACTGGCTGATATTGGTCAAGCCGAAATTCATTGCAAAACTGGAAGTACTTGTGTTCACCTGTCTGGTAGGCCAATTTGGTAGTTAAAGCCAGGGAATAAGAAGCAAATTTCAGTAATTCATCATTCAAAGAACCAAACAATCCGGCGGCAGAGACTTTGGGTTGAGGTCCGCCCAAGGAACCAGTTGCCGGAAGTGCGAAACCTGAAAGCGAGAAAAAGAGTCAGCAATGTCATTCGAAGCACCTTGGACATGTTTTGCCTTAATGTAAAATTGAATTTAAGCGTTGTTAATGTTAATTTACGAAGAAGTGATATAATTCTACTACACTTTGGCCTTTTGGTATTTATGATATAAACTACTGCACTGTCGTCGTAATAAAACAACACCCTTCTGATGGACCATGTTGGCCCCCATATACTACAGGCAACGACTATGGCATACAGCTCTTGCCTGTTTAAACTAATAATCGAAGCAGAGAGTAACTGTGATGCCACCCATTTACCTTGGAACCACTGGGTTCCATAAATGCCACCGAAATCGAGTTTCCAGAAGCATCTTGTACAATGATAATCTTTCAGAAGTATCCCAATATTGGCCTAAGAAACACCTCTGTCCGTTCCAGTCCCTAACAAATAGTTTCCACATTTCCAAGTGCGCAAAAATTCTTTTTTAAGCCGAATGTGGTGGTGGGGCTTATTAATGTGCAGATACGGTATGAGGGACACCTCTGGGAACTGGTTTCAGTCCTATTTAGACCAGAGGAAGCAATTTTGTGCTGCAAACGGACCGAGAGCAATGGCAAGGGAGATAACTTGCCGTATACCTCAAGGTTCCTGCTTAGGATCTCTTCTATTTGTCATATACCTGAACGACTTAGAGAATTGCTTGAAATTTTCGCAAGCTAGTATCTATGCCGATGATACCAATGTAACGATCGCATCGTACGATATGGAAAAAATGATCCTCGAGGTGCAACAGAATTGCTCAACCTTTCTGAGTGGATAAGAATAAATAAGTCCTAACCCTGCCAAGACAGAATACATGATTATTGGTGATTCTCGTAAACACGTCATATATTTCGAATGCACTCATGTTAAATGACTCAGATATTAAACGTGTCTCAAAAACGAAATCGCTAGGTGTAACTGTCGACGAGAACCTAAAGTGGGATGAGCACTTCAATACTGTTGAGGGTAAAATATGTGGCGGACTTGCATCATTAAAGAAATTTAAAAAAAATGAAATTCCCCAAAGAAAGCTGTGAAGTGTCTATTACGCTGTTATCTTGTCGCGAGCCATCTACGTTATGCCAATGAAATTTGGGGCAGTCTGCCAAAAACAAAGCTTGATACCCTCCAACTCTTATAGGACAGGGCCCAATCAATAGAGGAAAACGCCAGATATAAGGATAACTGATCATGTGACTGGCTGAGCGTTGAAAACATAATTCAATTTGATAGATCAGTCATGACATATAAAATAAGAAACAAATTAAGCCCTGAAACCCTCTAGGACACATTTCAACAAAGATCCTCTCAGTCAAACTATGCAACAAGGAACTGTAGAGATCTTCAGATTCCTAGATTAAACACAGAACATGCAAAAAAGAGTTATCGATATTCTACTATGAAAGTCTGGAACGATATTCTAATTGCTGTTAGAGAGCTCCTGACTATTGGTCGCTTTAAAAAGAACTAAAGGAGTACTTGAAGAGCTGACTGAAACACCAATTTGACTGAGAAACACGACCCCCTGGAAGAACAGCATCTTAGGTTTTACTGTAGATTCTTTTGTTTTATTATTAAGCTGAGGGATTTGTTTTCGTGTATAGATAATAATATATCATCGTATCAATATATCATAACACACTGCATGTGCTTAGGCCCGTCGTTTCGCCAAAGTCTCCAGTTACAGAGTCTTGTTCTGGTTTGCTCCTTCGTACATACATTGCATTGCAAGGAACAGGAAAGAAAGAAGACGAGAGAAAGTGTTTTGGAAAGAAGCTAGGGGGTGGAGACAATAGATTTATGTTCTGAGTTTCTCCATGGGCTCGTCCCATGATGTCATCGTTGTTTCACCCATAGGTACAAGGACTCGAGGGATACAGTTTCATAATCCAGGGGGTAACATTCATTTAGCTAACTATCAAATCAAGACTTCTTCTTTACTCAGTTCAGTCCACTGCACATGGGAGTATGTTGGAGCTGTTAGGTGGTTAAAAGCATTGAGAAGGAGCCCCGGTCACAACATACATAATCTATTTGCTCGATGGCCATTATGGAGAAAAAAAGCCGAAACCTAACAAGTGAAAAGGCCTGTTACGGCAGAGGCTGAAATAAACACTCAAAAATAAAATTTCTAGGCAGGCAAGGCCTAGGAAAACATGGGTGAGAGAGAGTCTCAAAAGAAAGCAGCTTGGCTGTTCTACCGCAAAGAAAGGTGCACCACCATTGCAAGTTGGAACTAGAAGCAATTCTGTTCTTATCCTGTCTCTATAAAAGATCCCACCATATGAAGGAAGCATAGGGAAATCAACCGGTTAATAGCCACAGGCCAGAACCGTCAAGCATTATTGTGTTGCCTATGCTTGTTAAAGAATAAAGTACAAACTTATCATAACGAGATTGACGCCTCCAGTCTTTTTTGCATCAAGAAAACTTCTGGTTTGTTTTCAATTCCATTATGTCCATGGTCATAACTTTTGCCATGGAAGACATTTCAAGTGAATGAATTAACTTTGCAGTCAAGCTTCAAGATTGCTCAAAACTTTGAAATGATGACATTTGTTTATGTTTGAAAGGAAAACATATGTCAGAGGTGCCAGGTGATGCATGAAGCTGATCAATAGCTCAAAATCGAGTTTGCTTCTGTTCAGCGTTTTATTGTAAATCAGAAAAGACAGAAATTTCACTGGAATGATAATTTTGTTCATCATTCATGATTTAGCTATGAATTTATGATAAGGAAAAAACACAATGTTTCCAAAGAAGACGTGGACGTCAAAGCTGAAACTTCAGTGGATTTCTATAGACGATACAATATTCATGATAAAGTCAAGTTAACACAATAAAGTCCGCAATTTCAGGACAATGCTAGTAGGCTAGTATTCAATTCAAATTCTAGATGCGTCATCCCTTAAGGTAACTCTGCTTTTCGCTCCAGTGAGCAGCGAGTTGCCGTTTTGCAAAACCACTTTTCTCAGAAAACAGTTAATTTCTCCAATACAATTCGGTCTATGAAAAGCAGTAAGATGGACAGTGTTTTGCATAGTCTTGGCATTCAAAAGGCATGCTCGCAATGTCTCACAAAGGCTGGCTTTGCAAGTTATTTTACACAAATTTTTGTTGATGTCAGAAAAGTGGATTTATCTATAAAACTACTCGAAAGGTTTTTGGTTTTCTTTCGCTATATCTTTAGCTATGTTATTGATGTACAACTTTACCAAGTCTGATTGAAAATGCTAGGCTAGATTTGTAATCGAATTTTACATTTCTGCTTACTTTTCGACAGCGAAGGATAGAAACCTTGGTCCATTGATTAGCACTCAAGAAAGAGTTGAACCCTTTTTTAAAAAATGTTAGTTTCTGATCTCTGTTCGTTTAGATTACTCTTTAGCCAATGTGGCTTTTGGGTTCACAAATGATGTGATAAAATCTCAGATGTAGCTTCTGCATATTTCAGAGTTCCTAAAAGTCAAATGAGATATGTTCGTTTATTTTGCAAAAGTAGAGCTAGTGAAATTCATTTGGACCAACTGCCCTTTGCTGACTCGTCATTTACAAAACCTTCCCCTGAAGAGTTAAATATCTCAGATGCAAATATTGAGCGGCATTTAACGAACACGGATATGTGGGCAAATTTTAACAAGAGAGGTTTCTATTTTCTCCATTTAAATGTAAATGGCCCTTTATCTAAAATTGATGAACTTCGCTTGACAGCCCAAAAAACCAATGCTGCAGTCATAGGAATTTCAGAATCCAAGCTTGATAAGAGTGTTCTGGATGGGGAAGTAAACATTAATAATGGATATGAGATAATTAGGTGTGACAGAAATTGTCATGAAGGAGGAGTAGCTTGCGACATAGGAAAAGGCTTGGCATTCAATCCAAGTGAAGACTTTTCACCAGACATTGAGAGAGTATTTATTGATATCCAATCGCTAAAATCAACACAAAATATTGTTGGAATTCTATACAGGCCTCCAGCAGCTTCGGGTTTCTTACACTGGCAATCTCCAACATATTGGATTTTGATAGCCAAGAAGTTTACATCCTTGGAGATTTAAACAGTAATTTAATCCACAAAAGTTCTGATACATCAAATGAAATCAAGAGGTACGCAGAGTCTTGCTTCTACCATGGTCTAAAGGAAATAATTATATCTCCAACTCGGGCGACAGATAATTCATCTTCCCTTCTTGATCACATACTTACAAATTCCTACCCAAAAATTTATCAGCATGGGTTTTTGATTTGGGTTTATCCAATCAGCAACTGATTTATTGCACTAGAAAAGCTACCCGCACCAAAATATATAAACACACTTTTATCAAGATCCGTACTTTCAATATCAATAATTACACAAAGCAATTCTTTCTTGACAAATTAAGTAAGATCAAATTTCCAAACTACGTGACATACGAGAACACCATTGCTGCATACTCCAATTTTATAGAGCTGATCACCAACATTATTGATGAGTTAGCCCTTGTGAAGGAAATTCATGTAAGAAAGGACTCGCAGGAGTGGATGGATCAGGAAGTCCTTGACGGAATTAGAATTCGAAACAAACTACTAACAAAATACAGAACATCTAAAGTTCATTCTGATTACGTAAACTTTGAGGAAGCTCGAAACCGTGTGCAGAGTTTAACCAAAGAAAGAAAATCTTTTATCATTGACAAACTTAGTGAGAGTATAGGGAAACCCAAAGATCTATGGAAGTGTTTAAAACCCCTAGGACTGTCGTCCGGAAAAGATTCAGCTTCTAAAATTTATCTAAACAATGCAAGTAACCCATGTTTAGATGAAAAACAAATGCCGAAACATTTAAAGCTTTCTTTAAAAATCAAGCCTCTGACCTACAACAGAACAACATCTACCTAATGGCAACATAAATCAGGAAATATGAACATAACACTACGCATGACGACATTGAAAGACTATGATAACACATAAAGTACACGTAACTTCCCTTCATTACGCGTAACTACTACAACAAAGAAAGAACATTTACTAAGAGGGGAATTGATTGAACTAATCAGCCAGGGTTTGTTTCATCCACCTCGATTCGTGTGACCAAACCCCTGGGAAATTTTAGTATTATTTAACTTTAAATTAAAACTCAAAACGAAGAAGAATTACAAGCAATCTCACTCATTTCAATATCGATCTATGTTATTGAATCTAACAACTTTGAGCTTTCCTATACAGCTGTGCAGCGTTGTTAGATGAAGACAAAAGTTTTTGAAAAGCATTTTCAAATATTAGTTTCCGTTGCGATGAAAACTGTTTTTCTAACAAATCTTCATCAAGAAACACAGCATCATCTGTCAAGTAGGCCTTTTTAGGCAGAATGGAGGACTGCAAAAGTCGATCAAGAGCGAATTGCGATACATTCTAGCTTTTCAATCCATGTAAGGCTTCTGCAAAAATTTTAGAAAAAACCACTAGTCTTTCACCTCTGATTCAAATTTTTTAAATAGTGTTTTTATAATTTTCTTGTAATTTAGCTGTTGATTTGAACTATTGAGTTTGGAGGCGACTTGATTACATTATGTTTTTTGCCTCCATCTCAACAGTAGATAGAGTTGAGTTGCTTAGTTTTTTGTATTTTAAAGTTTTATTTGTTATAGAAAAAACAGAAAGGGTGAGCAAACACGGACAAAGTGTAAACAAACACGCATGAGGTGTAAGCAAACACGCAACACCCAAAAGATTGCTCTTCCTTGCTACTGGAAGGACCCTGTTATATTGCGCATATCTTATACGGGAACAGTAACAATTAAGTTTGTAGCAGAAATTCCATTTAGCTTTGCTGATGTTTCTTATAACGGATGCGTTCAAGAAGATATATTACGTTTATCTTCTGCAGTTTAATTAGCTGATGATGCGACCATAAGCTGCTGAAACGGGCAATTCCTTGGTTTTATTGTCGACAGTGATACAAATTTGGCAGTACATTAAGCAGAGATGTTCTTGAGTGTGATCCAGAACCGGTTTTGGCTACGCCTCTGATTGCTCGCTTCCCCGTACTATCAAATTAGGTACATTTATGTAAATAACCATGATAGGTCAGTAAAGTCCACCTTACGGTCGATGAGCCATATATTACCAGTAACAGGTCCATCTGAATTTATTGGTTATCAACCCTTGGGTCTCATGATCTAACATTTTTTAGCTGGACCACACTCAAGAAAAGCTTTGTGAATGCAATGCATTAAAAAGGTGCCGATTCATACTGCGCAGTGTAGCCCGTGCGAAGACAAATGTCAATGCTTTATTTTTTCGCCGAGTTAGTAAATGACTTCATAATTACTTTATTGCTGGCAGTATCATTTTTTGTACTTGAAGTCTGCAGCTTATTCAAGTTGTTTACTAACTCTGACAGAAAATTTAGCACAAAGGTCCATTGATGGGCAAATGCTCTGCAGACGAGGTCATCTGAACAGTCATTTCACTTGTATGTATATATATACCACATGGAAGAGAGTTCGGGGGTAGCATCAAGTTTGCTAGCTAATTCCACACCAGTTCAAAGGCGTAACTATTGATTGTGTTTGAAAGGTATTTTCTGCTAGCAAGTGCATTGCCACAAACCTTACGATCAATCTTGCAAGATTTGATCCTTTATCTAGAAGACTATTGCTGTTATGAAAGGATCCTTCCATGTTCCCATCGTTTTCAGAAATTCTTGTAGAAAGATGTTGCTTCTTAAGCTAAATATTAGGTGAGTTGACCCTATTTCGAGCATGTCTAGAAACAGTCAATGCTCTGTATTGCTTGATTCATGAAAATCGGCTATCCTTGTTTACTGGAGCAGAGGACAAAGTTGCATTAATGTACGTTTTATTTGTATTATTTGAATGATATCTATTTCCGCCATAGTTTGCTTCATTAAGTCATATGAACTTACCTGGCAAGAAAGCATTTGGTAACATGGATCGAAATTTCATCGAGAAAAGGAGATATGCATTGGAAGACTACTTACTGGTAAGCTACATTTGCGTTCAAAGAATTCAGCTAAAATTGGATATCCCAACCATTCCGGATGCTCCTGTTCGCAAAATTTTCCTGAGAGTAATTTAGGATGCTACCTGGAGTTCTCTTGTCAGCTGATGCTCAGCATGTGTAACGGGTGGCCCAAGAGAATGGAACTCCCAAGGTAGGGAAAATTCTCAAGAACTCCCTGAATGCATGTCTTTATGGAATTTATATAGGACAAAGTATGACGTAAGATTTAGCGAAAATCAATTAATTTTCAGTTGTATTTGTAGAGAGACGAGGGTTTGACGAAAGACTACTGCAAAAACTGCTTTAACAAAATCATAATAAGCCACATACGCATAGAGTTTCATCGCCCTAAAGCTTCCACTGAACGCATTCTGCAAGCTCTAGGCCTGTCTTTAAACATATAGAGACAGTCAGTTCTGCAACAAGTAAATTTGAATAATAAAGTGCGAATATGGATTGCTGACTTAATGTTCTTGCTTTACATCCACATTGGCTGATATCCCGTAATTGATATTTGTGCTGAGAAGAACTTTTCTGCTGTACCAAAAATCCTACTACAATTTTTTATTCACTGCTGTAATTTTTTTTCATCCAAGGGCATTTGTTTTGATTCATTTGTATTCATGAATTACTGGATTACGTATTATTGATCCAAACGGATTGCTTTCTTTTGACTTGAGAATAGATGAGGACAACTTCATCTTTGTCAATGTAATTTGGCAATAAGCGAGCCATATGGGACACAGTTGAAGGCTTGCATGAATTAGAATTGCACCTACGAGATAGTCGTTGTCGAGGTTAGATCTCCAATCTTCTATTAGACGTATCAATACGCGTTGGGTTCTGTATGCTCGTCGTCCATAGTCCGCAATGAAATCGCAAGGCGTTGAAAATGTCTGCCAGTTCCAGGCCATTAGTTATAACGGTATCAGTTTTTACATGAGAAATTTCGCTACTCGTATGCCCTCCTTCATTTGAAATAAAGTTTTTACAAGATCCTAAAATTCTTCATTAAACATAGTACGATATCAATGATTGACTGGTGATTTTAATTTTACCAAATTAAATCAAACAACTACCGTGAAAACTGTATCGCTGTTAATTATTTGTCAAGGGAAGTCTTTACCTTTACTCTAGATGAGCTCTAAGTCACTGAATGGTCTGTCAGGGAGGGTAATAGAGATGTAGATTCATTCCAAAATTCCCTTGTTTCACTCCCCCTGCAGACTTGTCGCTACAACAGAGACTTATGGACTTACGGTTCTGCCTGGAATGGTATATATATAAAAGCCGGAGCAGATAAAAGGTATTATTGCTGTTGCTCAGTGACACAAGAGTATTGATGAGATGCAGTATGCCACTGTCAAGCAATGAACGTTTGTTTTTAAAGACTTTGTACCAAATGGGAGACCTCTAAATAGAACATTGTTTTTGAGTTCTCAACGAACGGTATTTTTATGATGTTGCATAGAGTTTGAGACTTCATGGAAGAAAAGAAAATTCAGTTGAGAAAGATTTCTTGGAAGATCCCAACACTAATCTATTCCTACAAAAAGCTTTTTATCTAATCATGCTGAGCCAATCACATTGTAACCTAAAGATGAAGAGCAATAGACAATTCTAGAAAAGTTGGCATTTGGGGGGGGGGGGGAGAATGATCAAGATGCATTCCGTAATGGAATCAATAGTGACTCTATAGAAATTTGATCATTAAATCAATGTATTTTTAGTGCCCCCACTCCAATGCCAATGCCATCTTTTCTGGAATTGCCTATTCATTCATATCCACAGTGTGTTGTCCAATATGCAAGATAACCAAAGTCTGTGCATTTTTGATTCAACAATTGTGTTTGTTATCAAGATTATGTAAATCCATTTGTTTCACACTCCGATGAGAGTGTGACCCTAATGACTTAGCTCCAATCAATACAGTGCTTATTGTGTAATGGGCGTGAAAGCATGACACAAAGACATTCAAATCAAGTAAAAAATGAAACTCAGCAAATGACACATTTTCAAGAAGATATGATAACTAGATATAAAGAATATTACAACATATAACTATAGTAAAGTGAGAAAGGTGAAATGATGTGTTTGTTTGAATGAAATTCTCAGATAAATATTTCTTGACTACTTTTTACTGGCTAATCACATATCACCAGAACACATATTACCAGCTTTTCCCCAGGGGAGCTTTCATAAGGATTTGATTCTGGATAGAGTTTTGGATCGCTCCTTTTTAGCCTCTAAGACCTAATCATCTTACTATATGGTTTCAGCATGATTGATTTATCAACTTAATTTTTGCTTTGACAATCCAGAAGGGTAGAGATGGTTTGAGAGAAATTTGAGCCATCTGGTGCATTTTACCTTGAAAGCGCTTGTCATGTCATGTCAAATTTGGCAAACAAAGTTCAGCCAATTAGGTTGACTTCCATATCTAATTTGGGCTAAACTTGAAATTGAATAATTTTGGATTCTGATACTGTAAAATCAACCTACTTCAGTGGGTGAAATTAGTCTGTTACGTTGAACCGGCAAGCTATCGTCAAACATTTGGTTCCGTTTCATATTGGAAAGAAGGACACTGCTTACCTGCTTATAAAGTAACAAATTTTACTGAAATGAATTGCTAGCAGTTGCCAAACTTTTCATCGACACCATATAAGTCTAAAAGCTTGCGTCTTTGACAGGTCATTCGCTATCTTCACAAATATGGTTCTCTTATCATTTTGTCACTAACACTTTGAAAAAAAATAAACTTGGGCATGGAAATGTACTTTTGTTGAGATAAGCAGTTCATTTGCCTAGAGGGGAGCTGTACTTGACATTATTTCGTACAAGGGTGTGCCCACAAAAATTTTTTTGGCTATCCAGCATTTTCCTTTAAAACAATAGATCTATCCCTGGCAAAATTGCTGTAGAGCATACTCTAGAACACAAAAATTGAACTGAGCAATGATCCAATCAAACAAAGTATCCCCTTTTGACATGTCATGACAATCAGCTCCTACTGCTATGAAAAAATAGATGAGCATGATACCTTGAAAATGGCACATCCTTTTTGAAAAATATACAAGGTACCCTCCTCTCCCCAAGAGTATTTGGTGATTTTGACAAAGTCGTTCTTGAAAGGAGTTTATTGATAAGCCCTCTGCTTTCTCTACTGATGCATCACATCAGAAATCAGCAACTTCAGAATGCTCTGTTGATTCAGAACAGTGATAAAGCAAATAGCCAACTTAAGCAAATTTAAAAGCAAATTTACCCACTCTTACATCGTTGATTTAGAATCAAAGCAATTCAAAACAGTTAAAGCAGTCAATCAATCCTCAATATTTGCTTTTCTCTTTCAAGAGAGTTTCTCAAGAGTATGTTATGAAGGTCATAGCTAATTTGAAGGCATCGAAGGCACATTGATTTGACAACATTCCTACCGGTATCATTAAGGATTGCAAGGAAATAATTGCATACCCCGTGACATATCTCATCAATCTATCGTTAGAAATTGCGACTTTTCCTTACTGCGAAAAGATACCAAAAGTTGTTCCTAATTTTGACAACTACCGCTCAATTTCGGTATATCACGCCTTGTCAAAGATAATTGAAAGAGCAGTATATAACCAGCTGAATGATTATTTGGCAAACCACAATCTGTTGTCACAATACCAATTGGCTTCAGGAAGAAACGCTCGACAACTCAAGCAGTTACTTATTACACAGATTATATTAGAAAAGAAATGGAGAAGGGCCACCTTACAGGTTCACTCTATCTGGATTTACGTAAGGTATTTGAGACAGAAAATCATGGAAAATTGCTGTCAAAATTAGAATTGTACGGAAACAAAAGTAATGAATTATTATGGTTTGAAACCTATCTATTTGGTCGACAACAAAGTGTTTGATTTGAACACAGCTATTCCAGCAACCAGTATATTACATGTGGTGTCCCTCAGGGCTCTATTTTGGAACCTCTCCTATTTGTTATCTACGTAAATGACATGCAGTTAAAACTTGAAAAGTCGGAGAGCAAGAACGACGACAAAAAATCATTTTATTCATTTTCAGCTTTCCATAATTTTCGACAAATCCATGTTATAATTAAGCTTTTATGAGACAAATCCAAGAGACAAATCCAAATCCATGATGAGACAAAACGTGGCTAAGCCATGATTTGATTACGAACGTTTCGGACTAATTCCAAGGTCCATCATCAGCGTGAAAATAGGGCGTGAACAGCCCGGGGAGGGTGTCTACTTTGGAGAAAAACAACAAGGATGTGCCTGCCAGAACAAAATTTTAAGACCCTGTCCTGGAATAGAATGCTGAAAACATAGTACCTGTCCCGGAATAATTTCCGGGAACTGATGGTTATTGTGAAGAAAGTTTTACTCAGAATGTGCTTCCCCCATTGCTTCATGTAAAGTACCTTTTCTTCAAATTATTTGGTTATATTCACATCTTTCATCATTTTGCAAAACATTCTTGATTGAATTCTAAAGTTGAGGAAAACAGCTCTATGAAATGGACAAGATTGGTGACTTGTAACTTAACACAGAGTGTCCAGCAGGCAAAGGCTCTACTGAAATCAATTGAACAGGAGAGAACCCTCAGAATTTTTGGAGTTCATTGTATTCTTTTATCACTTCATCTTAAATCTTTCCAGTTTCCTTAGAAATAAAAAAGAGACTTCTCTGCCAGTCTTTTCACAAACAAACAAGTTTTTTAAATACTTGGCCATTGCTTAATTCTCTGACACTTAATTTAGCTTAATCAATCAACAATGGAAACCATTCAAAATTTGAATTAATGGTACATTCCTGTACAAAGTACGGAACATACATGAAAATGTATTAATACATGAGAATAAAATGGCACAAATTATTTCAGTCCATCCATAGTCAAAAGCCAAGCACCTAGGCACTCAAAGAGTAAAAACTACTGAAAGCAATGCATTTGAAAATATTATCAAAAATTATTTTTGGGGTAGTGGTCTTTTAGGCTACTCATACTCATAGAAAAACAAAATCCATCCATCTTACAGTGCATGCCAACACACACTCTACTTCCAGCCACACCAAGAAGAAAACATGTAAACAATTCCAACTGGTTATTTCAATTTAGTAACCATTGTTTTCAAGACATGTGAATTATATATAACTTTAAAATTAAACATATTGTATAGGCCTAGGCTACCTCAAATATTTCTATCATCGGCGGCCTCATGTCATGCATGTCAAAATTGTTTTGTATAACTCAGTCAAGTCATCTTCGACGCAAACGAAACTTTACATACTACCTTTAGTTCTCCTTGGTTCAATATCACACGAACATGAAGTGTTGGCCAGTGCCTTAGATTGCAGCACCCTGATTTCACTTTCAACGTCTTTGCGTTGCCATGCATACAGTAGGCCTTTTTGCAGTTGATGCTTTGCTTTGCCGCCAAAATCAAAACCTGACAGTTGAGTTGAATTTTAGTTGCTGTTGTTCCTAGCAGCACTGAAGACATGGGATGTGGTGGGGGTGTATCCCATATCCAAACAGGTGAGGGTATAGGGTCCACGCTGCTAAAATTTGCATTCAATCACTCGTAAATCATACTTTTGGACGCTTCAAGAGCTCTTTCGTAAGATGTTTGAATTTTTTACAACAATCTGACCTGTCCCAGAATAACGACCCGAAAAGTATAACCCTGTCCTGGAATAAAGATATCCCGGAATTTTCAGCTGAAAATGACACCCTATTGGCAGGCACATCCCCGGGTGATCATTGTATCAAGTAAACCCCCGGGGTGAACAGCCATTGAACAAGGCATTAACAAAGGGCACCAAAACATGCAAAAAACGTGAAAAAACAGCGAGTAAAGGAACTGTCAATCAAGAGGGTAAACCAAACAGTGGGTAATTCAATTCATTTCATTTTAACTTATTTATACAGGGTAAAAACATTCAGAAAAAAGCTGTTTTACAATGTGCCCTGTTACTTTTAACAGGCACATTTTAACAGGTAACATTACAAAAAAAAAACAAAGCAAAAAGAAAAATTAATTAATCAATAATCTCCTAATACTATTTGATACGTTGAAAAGCCCTATTTTAAATAGTCCTATCAAAAAGAAAAAAAAAAGAAATTGCCACAGAAAGGAAGATCAATAGAATTTATTCTTGATGCAAGGAAGTATGTAAAGTTTGCTTTATAATCCTTTTTTTAGTTTTAATTTGAAATTTGATAGCGAGGGAGACAGTTTGACTTGGTGATTTAAACCATTCCAAACGGTCGCCCCTCGCTATGTCCATTGTTAGTTCTAAACAAAGGTAGTTTCAAGTCATTTTCTGTGTTTCTTAGCGTCCTTTTTGCCTGTTCACGCTGTCTTTGAAACATTTGGGCCATATAATTTGGGCAAAGTTGATTCACAGATTTGAAAACAGTAGTTGCCATTTCAAACGTGATCAGCTCTTTGACTGTTAGCCAGCCCAGCTCTTTAATCAGAGGCAAGGAGTGCGCAGCTCTTCAATGAGAGGCAAGGAGTATACATGGAAGCAGCAAAAGCGAGTAAACAACTTAATGAGAACAGCGCTAGGGGAATAGAGGACAAATGTGAATTAAGCGAGTGCCGGTCTCGAAGGATTAGAAGGCTCTCGTGGATAAGAAGGTCAATCGAGCTGTCAGTCCTACTGATTATTTCAAAGTTCTCAAGGGACGCATCGTGGCCAGACTTAGAAATATGGTCCCCAATGGCAGAAGGCCTGCTCTTTTTCTTTTGACCTGCTTTAGTAGTTCCCAAATGTTCTCAGTAGCAGACAGTTAGATTACGGGTTGATTTCCGATAGCACGAGCCATGGCAGCCAGGACACCTATGACGGTAAACAAAAGAAGTACAAATTAGAGATGGGAGCTTGTCCTTAAACCTAAACAGGGAAGAAGTGCGTTTAGGGGAAGTAAGAATGACTTCCAACTTAAGTTTAGGATAACATTGCTGGACTAACCTAATGAGTCTAGTTTTAACCAGCTAGCTATCGCGGCTTAAGTAAGGCAGGCAAAAATGAGGGGAGTTTTGTCGTCCGCCTTCTTTGGGGGCTTTTTACCAAACTTGCCACCTAAGAAAGACTTAATCACACGGTCGATGATGGATCTAGGAAAGCAGTTCTCAGTCAAAATTCTTTTAATGCGGATAATTCATAATGAAAGCTCATATAGGACGAGCAAATATGAAAGGCGCGAAATACCAGAATACGAACTAAATTGATCTTATATTTGTCAGGGGCAAGGGTAGCATAATCAGTATAAAGTCCTGTGAATGTTTTCTTGCGATACAAGCTAGTAGAAAACCACCTTGTTCATGTGTGACAAGCACATCAAGAAATGGTAAGCTATTATTTTCTTCAACTTCAACAGTAAATGTAATGCTAGGATGGAAATTATTAATATGTGCAAGAAACTTATCAACATGTTCTCTATGTCTGAATAAGCAAAATGTATCATCAACATACCTATGGTATAACACCGGTTGAAATTCCGAAGGACAACCATTCAAGTATTTCTGCTCTAAAGCACACATAAAGATGTTTGCCATGGAAGGGCCCAGGGGTGATCCCATGGCGACGCCGTCAAGTTGGTCGTATAATTGTCCATTAAATACAAAATGATGGTCCTCCACCGCAAAGTTAAGAAATTTTCGAAAGTGGTCGCGATTAAATTTACAGTCCTTAAATATAAATGTATCACAGTCCTCAAACACCAAGTCAACGTACAAGTCAACACACTCATCAAGAGGAACGACAGTAAAAAGGCTTGTCACAAATGAACTTGATGTGCTTGTCACACATGAACAAGGTGGCTTTTCTACTAGCTTATATCGCAAGAAAACATTCACTTGACTTTATACTGTTTATGCTAGCCTTGCCCCCGACAAATATAAGATCAGTTTAGTTCGCATTCTGGTATTTCGCGCCTTTTATATTTGCACGTCTTATAAGAGCTTTCATTATGAATTAATTCGCATTAAACGAATTTTGACTGAGAACTGCTTTCCTACAATCAGTTGCAAAATTGTTGAGCCATTGAGGGTAAAATAAGGTTTTTTGGGCCCCCCTCCCCCCATTACAATGTTGATTGGAAACAAATGTGACTTTTCTGTTGGCAACTAACGATTTACGACTTTTCCGACTGATTTCAACATTGCAAAGGGGGGAAGGGGAGCACAGTGGCAAAAAGACCTTATTTTTTAGAATGGCTCAACAATTTTGCAACTGATTGTCTGAAGGGAAGCCCTATAGTTGAAGAATGTAGGCCTGCTCACAGTGATCCAGAATGCGAAAATAAAGGAAGAAAGTACAAAATATCGGAAAAATAAAATTTGGTCAAAACATTTATCGTGATATATGTTTTAAAAGAGGATATCTTAGGGTTCAAAATAAAGCAAAAAGTAGACTTTTGTGACTTCTGAGTCTGGAGATATTTGCTTGCAAAGTTGGATGAAAGTGACATTGTTTACTTTTCATGTAATTTTTGGTAAATTTCTACAGAATGCTCGTTTCAACAACAAATTCATTTGCTAATATCTCCGCCCAGGGTTATCCGATTTTAGCTCTGTTTGTTTTGATAGAACTACATGTCTGCTTATAAAGCAGTCGGTCGCTTCCTCTTTTGGTACGCATTTTTTTTCTAGTTATTTTCTTAAATGTGCTTATTTTCCTGAAATTGACACCAAAACTGCGTAATTTGAAATCAAAAGTACCAAAAAAATTAAGGAAAAGTAAGTATGCCAAGCCTAGATTTTATTAAAGTAGCACATTTCAGCAGGTAGTCTGCCAAAGCACTCGTTCAGGATCGTACAGGGAACAGGACTGTGTTATTTTCAATGTGTCCACTACCACTTTTTTGCTGCTTTTGACTCCTCATTATTTTGATGTTTACCTTCAGACAAACGGAAATCCTGCAGCCCAGAATTTAGATAAACAATCCTGAATAGTTTTATCCTCTTTGACAAGTGCTCTGGCATATGTAAGAGAAAATTTGAATTCACTGGCTCCTCCGCAGAGGCTTTTTGTAGTGTTTTAGTTTAATTTTCTGAAGCATTGAGACTCCTATCTGTATATAATTGAAAAAAAGATTGTAAAAATGATATAGTTATTGCTTTTTCGACTCGTATTGATGGAAATTGTCAATACAAAGTTGTAGATGTCATCAGCAATTGCTCTTCAAAACTGGTAGAGTTGGAACCGCGAAGTTTCATCACTTAGACACCATAACAACTCATTTTATTGTAAATACTGCAATACGATGATCATATTCCTCACAAAAACACCAGAAACAACATTTTCCTTATAATATTGCATTTTCTTGATGCTGATTGCCTACAAAATGTTCCTGATGTACATTTTCAAGGCTAAAATTGCATTTTCAGACCATGCTCCCCCAGGACTTAAGACAGTTCAATCAAAAATGCCTCAAAATGCCTCTGCGGAGGAGCCGGTGAATTCAAATTTTCTCTGACATATGCCAGAGCACTTGTTAATGAGGATAAAACCATCCAGGATGGTTTATCTGAAGTCTGGGCTGCATGATTGCCGTTTGTCTGAAGGTAAACATCAAAATAATGGGGAGTCAAAAGTAGCAAAGAAATGGTAGTGGACACATTGAAAATAACACAGTTTTGTTCGCTGTACGATCCTGAATGATTGCTTTGGCAGACTACCTGCTGAAATGTGCTAATTTAATAAAATCTAGGTTTGGTAGACTTACGTTCCTTATTTTTTTTATTGGGTACTTTTAATTTCAAATTACGCATTTTTGGTGTCAATTTCAGGAAAATAAGCACATTTAAGAAAAATAACAAGAAAACAAAAAAATGCGTACCAGAAGAGGCAGCGACCGACTGCTTTATAAGCAGACATGTAGTTCTATCAGCTAAAACAAACAGAGCTAAAATCGGATAACCCTGGGCGGAGATATTAGCAAATGAATTTGTTGTTGAAACGAGCATTCTGTAGAAATCTGCCAAAAATTACGTGAAAAGTAAACAATGTCAATTTCATCCAACTTCGCAAGCAAATATCTCCAGATTCCGAAGTCACAAATCTCTACTTTTTGCTTTATTTTGAACCTTAAGATATCCTCTTTTAAACCATATATCACGATAATTGTTTTGACTAAATATTATTTTTCCGATATTTTGTATTTTCTTCCTTTAGCTGGATCACTGTGTGCTGCCATTGCACCAATAGCAACCCTATTTGTCAACATTAGTCTCTGCCATTAAGATAAGATGTTTCGCGTCAAGATTAATGCATATAAAGTAATATGGCATTATTCTCTGTCCTCACGCATTGGCCTTACATGAAGTGGGCCATACTAGCGAGTACTGTCAACGGTACTCACCACGATACTCACTAGCGTTTCAGTCCGTACTTCTCTATTTTCACAGTGAAAGGGGCTAATATGCCCATAACTGTCTTTAGCGCACTGCAAGCTTTCAATTCATGTATTACGTCCATATTTTATATCCAATTAAAGTGAAAATATGAACGGTACTCATTTTTCTCTTAATAAGAGCTATTAATCCGTTCTTTTTAGAGGGAAGAAAGTGAGTACCGTTGAGAATTTTCAAAATACTGCTGTGCAACTGTTTGCATTAACAGCATCAATGAATGTAAATCGTTCATATGGGTATTTGACACGCTTAAAGCTCATTTATGGCCAGATCCTAAGGAATCTGCCAATTTTATTTGCCTTTTTCAAAGTGAGTACCGTGGTGAGTACTGTCAACAATACTAAAGTACTCAGTCTTGTTGTTGTTTCTGTATAGGTAATTTTGACCTTAAATGTCTCTGGCGCACTTTGACACTTAATAAACAATTCAAACGACACATTCGTCATCAGAATGACCTCAATGGCAGCAAAAACTGGAATTTCAAGAGGGCGTGTCTTATCTTAAAAGGGCGTGGCTTCTTTGTAAAGAGCCAATTCTTGTGGTAAAACTGCAGCTTTTACGCAAGTCCTACAAGTTCAAGGATACATTTTATCAAATTGATCAACGTTATGTTCAAAGCCAGGATATTTTTGCAGAGCTGGTAGACATAGCCCTAAGGCTAGACCAAAAGAAAGAATTGCAAAAATTTTCTTTGCGCATGCAGTTAGATTGAATACATCTTGAGCTAGTATTTTTCAAGCAAAAATCCTCTTGAAATGGCAATTCTTTGGTTATGTCTCATGTAGTAATGCATAATCGATAGGACCCTTCTTTCCTACCAATGAGCACCTGTGCCATGGGAAATAACTAGGAAGTAGTTATAGCGGTTGCATCAATTACTCTAGACGAATACACTTTGGAGCAATTTTGCCATTTCTGTATGTCACAGTAGAATTAAAAGTCAATAAAATCAAAGGTAAAATACTCTCAAAAGTGGTCTTAAACATTGGATGTGAAGTTCTTTGCCGTCCTGAAATCTTACTTCTTATTAGTACATGCAGATGAAATATAGAAATAAGGTGTTTCTACATTTCATCCAATTTTATGATGATTGGAAGTTGCAGTGGGAAATAACCTGAAATGCGTGATTTTTGGCATTTTTTGATGAATTATTGTAGAAGAAATAAGAGAGCACAGAAAATGTATTCCATCCCAATGGAAACACGTTAGCCTTCAAAATATTCAGGCCAATTCTCAACTGGCTACTAGTTAAACAATGCCTTTAAAAATGATTTTTGAAAATGTCCAATCTCAGACAATCAGTTGCAAAATTGTTGAGCCATTGAGGGGAAATAAGGTTTTTTGGGCCCCCCTCCCCCCATTACAATGTTGATTGGAAACAAATGTGACTTTTCTGTTGGCAACTAACGACTTACGACTTTTCCGACTGATTTCAACATTGCAAAGGGGGGAAGGGGGCACAGTGGCAAAAAACCTTCTTTTTTTAGAATGGCTCAACAATTTTGCAACTGATTGTAGATCCATCATCGACTTTGTGATTAAGTCTTTCTTAGATGGCAAGTTTGGTAAAAAGCCCCCAAAGAGGGCGGACGACAAAACTCCCCTCAATTTTTGCCTGCCTTACTTAGGCCGCTATAGCTTTCTGGTTAAAACTAGACTCATTAGGTTAGTCCAGCAATGTTATCCTAAACTTACGTTTGAAGTCATTATTACTTCCCCTAAACGTATTTCTTCCCTGTTTACGTTTAAGGATAAGCTCCCATCTCTCATTTGTTCTTCTTTTGTTTACCGATATAGTTGTCCTGGCTGTCGTGGCTCGTACTATGGGAAAACAACTTGTAATCTAGTTGTCTGCTGCAGAAAACATTTGGGAATTAATAAAGCAGGTCAAAAGATAAATAGCAGTCCTTCTGCCACTGGGGACCATATTTCTAAGTCTGGCTATGATGCGTCCCTTGAGAACTTTGAAATCATCAGTAGCACTGACAGGTCGATTGACCTTCTTATCCGCGAGAGCCTTCTAATCCTACGAGACCGGCCCTCGCTTAATTCACAATTGTCCTCTATTCCCCTAGCGCTGTTCTAATTAAGTTGTTTACTCGCTTTTGCTGCTTCCATGTATACCCCCTGTTTTGGTTTACCCTCTTGATTGACATGTTTTTCCTTTACTCGCTGTTTTTACACGTGTTTTGCCTTTTTTGGAACCCTTTGTTACTGCCTTATTTAATGGCTGTTGACGCCCTGTTTTCACCCGGATGATGGACTTTGGAATTGGTCCGAAACGTTCGTAATCAAATTATGGCTTAGTTACTTTTTTGTCTCATCATGGATTTGGATTTGTCTCATGGATTTGTCTCATAAAAGCTTAATTATAACATGGATTTGTCGAAAATTTTGGAAAGCTGAAAATGAATACAATGATTTTTTTTGTAATAGCTCTTGTTCTCCAATTCATCGTAAGACTGCGATTTCCACCTGATGTTCCTATCTCAACTTGAAAACTGTAATATCTTGATGTATGCAGATGACACTGTTATTTATTATAAATCGAGTTATAAAACGAAGAGCAAGAATTGCGACGACAATCATGTTCATTTTTATTTCTTCATTCCAAATCCAAGTAAATTACGACAAATCCATGTGACAAGTCCGTGTGACAAATCCGATGAATTAATTAAAGACTAGGCCATATTTATAATTATTTACGTTTCGAAGCAAACTTGCTTCATCATCAGAATATCAAGTTTCCAAGAGCACGAGGCTATATTTATATCGATAAAGACAATGAACTACCAAAAGTGCGTTTTTAAAAATCCTACGTGAAAAATAAATAATGAGGTACACCCAGAGGACAATACCTAAAACAGAGCTAAGGGAATAGAAGACTGCTGAGAGTTAAGCGACGGACGATCGCGCAAAATTAAGTTATCAATCGAGTTATCAAAGCTAATTTGCATGATAGCATCTGTTACAAATTGTGATTTGTGTAAAGCCACGTGGACTTGTGACGTAAAGTGTTTGGGTAGACAGACTGGAGATATTTGCATATCAAAGGATAGTGCTGTAGCCACAAGCGCTTTAGGGTTTCATAGTTGCCCTTCAGAAAACCCCCACACTTGTATGATTCAAATGCCACGGAATTTGTATTCTCACACTATTTTGGCAATTAATTGATGTCTTTGGTACACATGAATTCCACAAATTGGCACTCAATTAAAGCTTTCTTTGATGAAAAGAGTGGGATCATATTTTACCACGGGGATATTTGATTATGCTATCGGCATGACTCAGAGAATACTGTACAACGAGAGTACAATAGGAATGAGGTCATCCTTTCATCACAACTGCTCGCTTCGTTTCCTCATGATTTCAAGTTTCAAACCATTACAAACAGAGTAAAATCGGACAGCGTCGCTCGAAGAAGGACTTCAAACATTTGTCGTACAATGTCTCAAGTGGACAGGTCGTAGGAAGGGAGGGATAGAATTCAGGCCAACTGATATTCATTGATTGTTTGGTTACAACTTTGGCTATTCTTCGAAAGAGAAGGTCCACGGGCTTAGGGCATGTCCATTCTGTCTGGTTGGCACTCGACTGGACTACATTTATCGTTTACCTCGCTGTAATCGCATTTTTCAAAGTTTCATGAGGTCCAGAGATACACTGATACTACAGATACTTTGCTTTGGTAAGTTTTGACTTTGTTATTTAGCGCTACCAGGCTAAATCAAGGACAAGCCTGGTAGTTTGGTGTCTGATCATAAGTCTGGTCAAGCTTCCTTTCCCAGAGCGCAGGACTTCGTACCATTAAATGCCAATATTCACCCGTTTGTAAGCCACAAATGTCTGAAATCTTTGCAGCATAGACTATCATTTATTGTTATTTCAACCCCTTGAGTTAGTTACTGTAGATGTGCAAAGGTTGCTGTAAGACATGGTTTCGTGATATCTAGCTTGCTAAAAAACGTTTTTTACCACATTGACAAGAGAAAAATATTTGAAAACATTGTAAATTTAGCAGTTGAAGTATTGAAGAAGCCAGGAGTGGAATTCCTTAAATTTAATCGGTTAAAGGGGTTAATAAATAATCAAAACCTGACCGCTTATCAAGGTTTTGTAATGGTTTCATGAATGGAACATTGTATGATGTTGTCATTTACACAAACATTTTACGTCACAGAGGCCTGGTACTCAACGGTCTGACCGCGCAGAATTGCCGCCACTTTTCGAAGCACAGTGGGGGCTGCTCAACCCCATTTTCTGAAGAAATATGCGTCTAAATCAAAAAATATAGTACACCATTGTGACCAGCGATGTTTTATGCATAATATTAGACAACAAAAATTTTCGCGTCATATTCACTTTAACAAAATTAGTTGAACCTGACCTAGCGAGCAACTAGCGAGGTGACTTGGAGGTACGAGTGCAGCGAGGAACGAAGGGTGCGACTTTTGCTTCCTCATTAATGATTACTTTGTTGCTTTGGCCAACAGCTATTCCATATGAATGGTCGAGTTCTACATGACATAAGTGGTTTTTCAAGGGCAAAAGCAGCCACTTGAAGTGGCTCTGCAGAGAAAGTGTTATGCTGGTACTGAGTGATCCCTTGCTCCTTCGGAGCATTCATCAAAGCTAGGTAGCTCATAGAAGGACCCAAACTCTTTCAAAGCCATTCAGAAATTTACACTCCGTTAAGCGTTAAGTTGTCAATTTCAAAATATGTTCTCGGTTCATTTCAAGCTTGACACAAGTACAGAACACAAAACTTTTTATGATCTGAGATAATAATGGGACTTTGGTGATTGTTAAGAAAATAACTACGAAGAAGCAAGCGCTTTCCAGATACCCAGATACACACATTTTCATGTAGAGAAAAGATTATATTTGATTGTCTTCAAGGTGTTAAAGCTCTTTTGTCTCTCTTTTTGCAGTACTTGCTTTCGACATCGATTTTGAGAGATAATCTTGGCATGTATGAACTTGTGGTTGGATTCCTGGAACCTGGTGAATATTACAAAGGAAAGAGTGCTATTTCAAGAAAGGTAACATCTTATCCGTAACGTCAACTTATCTGAAATGGCCATCATTGTATTTGTTTTTATGTATGTTGCAAACAACATCATGCTTCAATTGCCTCTATTTCCGAACAGCTGAGCGGTAACTTAATGAACTGTTTCATCGATTAGCATATATGTCCCCTTTATGTTTCATTATTTCTGACATTTATCTACCGAATATTGGCCATTGCATTTCAAAACTATGGTGCATTCTTTGAAAATTTTCCTTCAAAAGCCTTGAAGAACTACCCGAACTTAGTAGATGTATCTAGAGGCTTGTATTATCTCTGCCAAAGTTGACGAAAGTCAAATAACGCCATATTCTATTTCAGCACTTTATGCATTTTATGTCGCAACAAGATCTTATTACCTTAATTACCAAAATTTTCGGACGTTTTAATTTTCGGACAAAAGGGTAGCCCAAAAATACATTTGTCCGAAAATTTTAGTGCCCGAATTTTTTAGTTGTCTGAAAATTTGATTGTCTGGCAAATTATAATGTCAATTGGATGGGAAATGAAATTCTGCTATGAGATTACGAGTACTCTGATGGAGGGGCCCAGGAAGCTTCAACGAAGGAAAGGCAACATTTCAATGAAAGAAAAACATAATAATTTTAAACAATTTTAACAGAAACTTGCCCATAGAAAATCCATGTCGGGCATTGTCTTTCTGCAACTTGATAGAGTAAATACAAAAAGGTTCATCCAATTTACAGTAATGATGAGTTGAAAAAGATACCCGATTTATCTAAAATAATAATACTGTTGTATTCGTCTGAATTTTCAGTGATTTCATCTGTCTCAGAATCATTTTCCTATTCCTCTTATCAAAATGAAATATATAAAAATCAGCTCTCAGGTCACCAAATTAAGAGGAAATCATTAAACTTGAGTCATGTTTGAACATTGGAAATGCTTGAAGAAACTTTATTTTAAAATGTTCAAAACAGTGCAGGTAGTGAACTTGATAACATAAAGATCGTAATGGATCCTATGAAACTCATTTAAAACTCTTGAGTATTGAAATTTAGATCATTTAAAAAATGGCCAAACTCTAAGTTTCTTGTAAGAAAGATGTGTATTTGACCTCTATTATTGCTGCTTTGTTATCGTCATAATTGTTGACTAGGCATGCCTCGCGTCACCTGCGGCGCCTCGCTGGCCCGCCGTCGTGCTTTACTTCATTAGGATTTTCATTTTTTCATTCATTCATTCATTCATTTCATTTCATTCATTTACAATTATTTATACACGAAAAAAAACCCTTCAGCAATTAATAAAAAAAAACCCACTTACAAATTTAAATCTAGAAATCAAATTCCTAAAAAGCCTAAAATCCTACATTCCTAATCTGCTGTTGTTCCGGGGGGTCGTGTTTTAAAAATGAGTCTAGCCCTTTAAATGCGTTTTTAGTCTTTGTTTAAAACGATTTAAAGGCGGTAGCTCACGAATCGTGGAAGGTGTATCATTCCAGACTTTCAGCGATGCATAGTGAAAACTCTTTTTGAAAAACTCTGTCCTGCATCTAGGGATTCGAAGATCCTGAGAATTTCTCGTATTGTATGAAGAAAAAATGATCTGGGCAAGTATTTATCAAAAAGGTTTTCAGGACATAATCTGTTTACGATCTTGTAGGTCATCACGTTCCTGTCATAACGGATAATATTTTCTACATTTAGCCAGGAACTAGACCAAAGATCTTTAATTTTTGCATTCTCTATTATTGGCCATGCTCGGGATTGAAGACGTTGAAGAGCAGCTAATTTTGTTTTACACAAGCTACCCCAAATAACGTCGCCATAACGCAGATGACTCTCGACAAGAGCATAATACACACTGCAAAGCTGAGATTGTGGTAAAATATCTTTCAGTCGTTTTAGAGCTGAAAGACCAGCACTCATTTTGCCTTTTACACGCCTGTATTGCTCATCCCAGGTAAGGCTTTCGTCAATAATGATGCCAAGGGATTTCGCTTGACCAACCTTTTTTATATCAGAACCATCCAGCGTTAGAACCTCTGGAAGGTCAAGACTCCTAGTCTTGAGTGGGTGTCCTATTACCATGAATTCAGTTTTTTTGGGATTAGGACTTAGTTTATTCACTCTCATCCACTCTGAGATATTGAGAAGCTCCCGGTGTGTATCGTCGACCAATTTTATGAATTACTAGAAGCAATTGTCAAACTAGTGTCATCAGCATAGATGCTAGCTCGTGAGAATTGCAAGCACTCTTCAAGGTCATTCAGATAAATGATGAAAAGAAGAGGGCCTAGGCATTACCCTTGTGGTATGCCACAGGTAACCTTTTTAGCTTTTGAATGCAAACCATTTAGGGAGCAAAATTGTTTTCTGTTTGTTAGGTAGGATTCAAACCAATCCCCAGACTTGCCTCTCATCCCATATGCGCGCAATTTTTTCATTAATACGCTATGGTCGACTGTGTCGAAAGCTTTCTTTAGGTCAAGAAATACAGTAAGGTTGACTTTGCTGTGATCTATGCTCTCATACCAATAGTCAGTGCTGCCAATCAGCGAGGTTATTGTGGAGTAATGCTTGCGAAAAGCTGCTTGGTTACTCGTTAGTCGTTTGTTTGTTTTGAGAAATTCAAACAGCTGGTCGTGGGTAAGCCGCTCTAACATCCTCGAGAACACAGAAATTACAGATATGGGCCGGTAATTGTTTGTATCACTTTTAGGGCCTGATTTGTAAATAGGGGTGACCCTCGCTAGTTTCCAAATATCTGGAAAGATGCCATTCATAAGTGATGCGTTATAAATCAGCATGAGAGGATAAGCGATGGAACTGGCCGCGTCTTTTACCAACGTTATCGTTACTTTATCGGGACCGGATGCTTTTCCTTTCTCTAGCCGATTTATTGCATTCAAGACATATTCCTCATCTACCGTTTGAAAAAGCATTTCTCTGTTTTCTGGGATGATATGCTTCAGGCAGTCATCATCAGATTTGGAACTAATCTGTTTTGCAAGATTAGGTCCAACTGAAACAAAGTGACGGTTAAGAGCCTCAAGCATATCATGTTCTTTTGTCAAAGTTTTGCCTTCACTTTCAATGGCGGAGAGGTTTGTGGATTTCATTTAGCACATATTTAAAGTTGGTATTTGCAATAGTAGATAATAGCATACTAATTCACACCAACTATTTACAAGTAAAATATACTTTATACAAAGAAAAGAATTATTAGCTGCATATTTTGTAGGTGCATTTATCACTAGCCCAGTCTTTGATCCTCCCTTTGAATGCCGCAAGAGTTGGCTGATTTTTAATGGTATCATCAAGGGTATTCCAGAGGAAGCTACCTCTAAAGGACAGCGATTCTTGTCCATAGCCCTGTGTTTTGTTTGCGGCAGTTTGCACAGATCTTAGGTCATACGTTATATGCTTCTTTTCGTGAAATTCCCATACAAGCGATGGGTTAAGATGATTCATGGACTTGTAGATTTCTTTCATTAATTTCTGCAAGTTTCTAACATGTATACAAAAACTGCCACTTCGATTGAGCAATGTTTCAAAGGGACATTCGTAGTCTTTATAGAGGATCCGAAGAACACGTTTGTGTGTGCGGTCAATCTATTTTTATGCACCTTTGTTGAAGAATATCCAAATATAAGGGCAATAATTGAAGTTCGATAAGATAACCACGTTGCAAATTGTTAATGCCTGTTCTCTAGAAATATACGTATTAAGCCTAGAAAAGGCACTGATTTTTTGTCGACTTTTGAACATAACATTTTAACATGCTTGTTAAACTTTAATTCGTTAGCAACTTCAATCCCTAGCAATTTAACATGATCAGTTGCAGATAATTTGTTATCATTTATATTTAGTCGCAGTCTTCTCTGGCCTTTCAAGCCTAGGAACATAAGCTGGAATTTTTTTGGGTTTGCAACCATTCCATTATTTGTAAACCATTCGTGCAACCTACTGAGATCACTTTCCAAATTGGTAACAATTTCATGTAGGCAGGAAGACCACAATACGACGCAAAATAAATGACGACTATTATTTAGATCAAATATTGATTATATATATTGTATATAAGAGCTGATATTTCGCCTCGGTATACGAGGCTTCCTCAGAGCTAAACTATCCGAATTCATCAAAACTGAGACTGGTTTCTTCGTGATCGAGGGATGATTGTCAACAACGTCTACACTTAACGATAAATGCAGAATGAAATTGGATTTGGTCTAAATTCATATTTTGAAAAAATCGTTAACTGTAGGCTTTCTCAATTTTTTCCATATTACTTTGTCCAATCAACTCGAAAGTACAAGAATTGGCACACCTCAGTCATGGTACACCTCTCAAGTAAGTTAGGGCCACTTGGCCAAACGTTGTGGGATGTTTGAACGATTTCAAAATCGTTTACTGTGGCTGTAACCTGTCGATTTCAAACATTTTTTAGTCGGAGTGCTTCGTAAATTCTATAGCTATTGTTTTGACTTAGTAACGTTGCATCTCCTATTGTCTACTTGCAGTGTTTTACGTGCTTAAATTGAAAGGCATTAGAAATGATTAGCTGAACATGTAAAATGCTTTTTGTTGACAAGTATGTGGAAATTGCAAACGAAGGTCGTAAGAATAATGACCTTGTAACTTTGATCAATATAGTGACTATGGATCAATTGATTTAGTCGTTGATATCCCTCAAGGACAACATCGAGGGGACACACTGAAGGCTCGTCCCACCATGACTAAATTGGGCACGTTTAGATGATTATGATCTGTGTCTATGCGAGTGTCTGTCACCAATTTTGAATGATTCCATTGCAAAAAAATGTCTGTAACAATTCTTAACTGTACTACAATATTTCATCACGCCTGTGACCACTAGCGCTGGTAGAAAAGTCGGTAAAAGTGACACTGAGTTTAAAGTGACACTGAGTTATAGCCTCGTTTTCATGTTTGATAAATTCACCCATTTTTTAGGCCACGAAAGGATGTAACATCGGGTTTTCTTTAGAAGACCGATACATAAACTAATAATCTATCGATAATATCATATTCAAGTGTAGCAAGCTGAACAGATTGATTATTTGACGGATTCTAAGCGTAGTGTCACACTAAAATCGATGAAAATATGGAAAGTAGTGAATTATGACGTCACAAATGTGGAATATGAAGTTGTAGTTATGACCAATGAAATCAGCACCATCAAAAACCCTTGGATGCACGACATCGTTTTTTCTAAGTCACCGTTATCAAAATAAAATTCGGACAATGCCTGCCAAAAGTCCTTGGAACACTTAGGCCATTTCTTCATAATCCGCATTTCTAACCATAGCCATCAGGTTCAAATACCCCCTCTCCCCCGAAACAATGTTGATTTCGAAGGTTATTGTCCCAGCATTCCAGCAGAGTTGCGGATCGTCCTGTCATCCCAATTTTTTGACCACGAAACAACATTGTTCTAAGGGGGAGAGGGGGAAATCGCAAAACAAGGCAAAATTAGCAGAGGTGTTCCAAGACTTTTGGCAGGCATTGTATCTCTAGGGCAAGAAAGGGCATTGGTCTGCTGAAATATCTCTCCAAATACCTGCCCAGGCATACCCTTAGCGAATTATATAAGCTCTATGTTCGACCCCACCTGGACTATTCTGATGTTATTTACCACGTTCCTGCCAAAGTATGTGAATTCAGTCAAAATATCATAGTACCAAATGTGATGGAAAAGCTAGAGTCTGTTCAGTAGTCTGCTGCTTTGACTGTAACAGGGACATGGAGAGGAACGTCTCGCGAGGAGCTGTACACTGAACTTGGCTGGGAGTCATTAAGTTCTCGAAGATGTAGTAGGCGCCTTTCCTTGTTCTACAAGTTTGTAAATAATCTTAGCCCTGAGTATACAGTAGATCCAATTCCCCCACTTCATCAATCGCAGTACTGTCTTCGTGGCCAAGATGCCATTGGGCGAACGAGGGCAAGGACAGAAAAATTCAATTCTAGTTTTTTATCCCAATTGTTTATCTGAGTGGAATAAGCTTGACCCTGAGTTGAGACTTGCACCCTCAATTGCTGTTTTTAAGAAGAAGCTATTATCAATAGTCCGTCCCCCTGCAAAATCTGTTTTCGGAATTCCCGATCCAATAGGATTACCTTATCTTACTCAGCTTAGGGTTGGTCTCAGCAAGTTAAATTTCCACAAATTCAAGCATGATTTTAGGGACACAATAAACCCTATGTGCCCAACAAATGATGGGATTGAGGATACGGAACACTTTTTGTTGCTCTGCCCTTCCTTTGATCTTCAACGAAGAGATCTTCTCGCTGGAATTGTAGAGTTACTACGACCATTTGTACAAATCGCTAATCTTTCAAATGACGCTCTGACGCAGCTTTTACTATATGGCGATCAAGACCTTTCTAATGATTTGAACAAAAATAAGATCAATCACATTCACAAAAAGGCACTGAGAATCGCATACAAAGATAATGTTTCTGACTTTGATACACTTTTGACGAGAGGTAATTCTGTGTCTGTACATAAACGGAATCTGCAGTTGCTAATGACAGAGATTTACAAAACTAAATCAAATATCACCCCAAGCTTTATGACTGAAATTTTCCTTGAGAAGAATCCCCCTTATCATCTAAGGAGCAGCAATATTCTACAAATGCCCAAGGCCCGGACAGTTCGGTATGTGTTAGAGAGTATTTCTGTCCTTGGATGTAAACTGTGGCATGGAATCTCCACTAACATTAAACAGTCACTTGATATTTCCATCTTTAAAAAACGTATAAAGGAATGGAAGGGTGATGACTGCAACTGCCGATTATGCAAGACTTTCATAGCACAGGTTGGGTTCTTGAATTAACCTTGTTCTCATGTCAAGCTGAAATTCGCCTGTTAATATGTAACATATTTACATATATAAATTTAGGAAGATCGTTTTTATGTTAGATTTGTAGGCTTATCTTTATCTTACTTTGCTTTTGTATTAGTAGGCTTCAATTAGCTGTAATTTTGCTATTCATTTAAACGCCTACTATAAAGAAATTAATAATAATAATAACAATAATGATAATTATAATAATAATAATGATAATAATAATAATAATAATAATGATAATGATAATGATAATGATAATGATAATGATAATGATAATGATAATGATAATGATAATAATAATAAAACATTCCCCGTGTATGGATTTTGGGGTACGTTTCTTTCAAAATAACACGAACTTTCAAGTTATCTGATGGCAATACTTGGTACGGAAAACAACCAAAAGTAGGACAATACACTTATTTCCATATTTTAGAAACTGTCTTAGAAACTCTAGTAGCCTCTTCTAGCAAAGAGAAACCCTAGTAGCTGTGATAATAGGTCGATTCGAGGTAGGGAAACATTTCTACTTTTGCATGAGTTGCAGAATGTTTCAACCAAAACATTGGATAGCTTACACAAACATGCTAAGACGTGTCATTTTTTAACAATTTTGTTCTTTCTTGTAGTCCTACTCAGTCACAAACCTTAGTTTTATGAAAATTGAGAAACTCTGCAGGAAATTTTTACTAAAGAATTGAGCCCAAATTTAAGAAACCCAGCTACAAAGTAATTATTTTAAAGATGTAGGCATTTACTACCGCTGAAAGAATTGATAAATCTATGAATAAATGAATGAATGGATGAATGAATATATGAATGAATGAATGGATGAATGAATAAATAAACGAATGGTACGTGTCAGGGGCAGGAAATCCAAGCCTTTGTGAACTTGTTTACGAGTAGTAGTGCCGTCGATTTTACAATTTTTGCTTGCTTTTAATTACAAATGCACTACATATAGCTGATATGCCCGTATCTTTAACTAACTAGTTTAACTAAGAATTGGGGCCAGTACTGAAAGCTCCTCAAATTATCAGACCTTAAGTTTCTTAATCTGAGTTTCTTAAGAGTTTAGGTTCCATAACGTTCTCCATGTTCACTACTTGTTGCATGAAAGTTCCAAAAATGAAGTTTTTTGAAGCCTTGCCAACGTTTAGAATTCATTCAAGTACCTTCCAAGTAATATGATACGGGAACGAAGTGAAAATAGAATAAAATCTGCTAGAGATTTCCTTTGCGGAAATAAATAGTTTCTTAAGTTACACTTCCCAACACTGGAGTTTCTTAATTTTTTGGCGATCTGAGGGTTGAATTTCTTATAAGCAGTAAGAAAAAAGTACCTGTAGCCTATAAGTCACCTTTGAATTAATTTTGAGGATTTAGGAGTGCAATGCGAGGAACCAGTGCTCTGTGACAGCAGAAAGTATTGGGAACATTGGCCAAATTCTTAATTGATAAAATTTTATTCTCCCTTCAGAGGAAACAAATCGTTCCACCTTGCAAATACAACCAGTCAAAAACTGTTGAGCTTCCTCCCACGTGACGAGTTGTTTTCGAGCCGTTTTATGAAGATGTGAATTTCGCTTTCTTCGTCATGAAATTGTTTTGAAGACAAGAATAGCAAGTGTTTGGTTTAGGGAGTTGAGGCTGTAAGGAGAAAGATTTTATGATTACTTTATTACTGCATAATTGTTTGTCTGCATGCACTAAGCAAATGGAGTATGGATTGATAAGCATTCGGGGCAGCTCTCGGTAAGTTTTGATTTGTATTCTTCGTAAAACGAACCACAAACTTTGCCTTCATTCCCTGACCAAACTAGGCCAACGTGACCCAACGTGACAAAGGACTTTTGACGAACAGGAGCAGATTTTGTAACAATAGAATCTCAGGTTTGTTTACATATGACGTAATCTTAGTTGACTAGCCAATCAGAGAGCTCTATTTCTATGGCGTCATCTGATGATAATGGCGAAGGGAGGGGTTTGCTATGGAGAAAACCACACCCTCGTTTTCTCCTCGCGACGAAAAAATACTTCCGCAAAAACTCATAATTTTTTGCACCTGCATACATAAGGACATTTTACATGCTTGGTTGCTTGCACTAAGCTCTGCGTCTTCTGCTCTTCGCGCGATCGTTCGCTGTTTGACTCCCCTTTCTGCACGCCCTCCACGACCCGCCGATGGCTAGGCCCTAGCTGTCAAAAAATCATTGCAGAACATAAACCTTCCCTCAACTTGAAAGTATCGTTAAAAAAATCAAATTTATTCAGGAATTACAGGCTTGGAATTTAGAATTTAGCCTCTTTATTTTGTTGACCTCATCGTCCTAATCAGACTGGCCTTAGTCAGAAGAACCGAAAGCGAAGATGCGTAATTAAAAGTATTGGACTTACCCAACTTTCATTCACTGAGACCAAGCAATGCTGAAACAATAACAGTCCACTTGTTTCATCCACAACAAAACTAATTCCAAACGATAAAATGAAACTGTTATCACAACACAAGTTTCTCCAACACAGGCTTAATCGCACTCTCACAATAAGTTGACGAAGGTGAAATGTACATCCTTTCCAAAATCTATGAAGAAAGGCGCAAAAATAATCTTGCCTCCAGTCTCCAAAAATAGAATGTGTTTCCATAACAAACTGTGTTGGAGAAACTTGTGTTGTGAGAACAGTTTCATTTCATCTTTGGGAATTAGTTTTGTTGTGGATGAAACAAGTGGACTTTTATTTATTCAGCATTGCTTGGTCTCATTGAATGGAAGCTGGGTAAGTCCAATACTTTCAATTATGCATTTCGCTTTCGGTTCTTCTGACTAAGGCCAGTCTGATTAGGACGATGAGGTCGACCAAGTCAGGAGGCTGAATTATAAACGCCAAGCCTGTAATTCCTGAATAAATTTGATTTTTTTTAACGATACTTTCAAGTTGAGGGAAGGTTTATGTTCTGCAATGATTTTTTGACAGCTAGGGCCTAGCCATCGGCGGGTCGTGGAGGGCGTGCAGAAAGGGGAGTCAAACAGCGAACGATCGCGCAAAGAGCAGAAGGCGCAGAGCTTAGTGCAAGCAACCAAGCATTAAAATGTCTTTATGTATGCAGGTGCAAAAATTATGAGTTTTTGAGAAAGTATTTTTTCGTCGCGAGGAAGAAACGAGGGTGTGGTTTTCTCCACAGCAAACCCCTCCCTTCGCAAATAACATCAGATGACGCAGTAGAAATAGAGCTCTCTGATTGGCTAGTCAACTAAGATTACGTCATATGTAAACAAACCTGAGATTCTATTGTTACAAAATCTGCTCCTGTTCTTTTGACGTGCTGTTCTTTAATGTCAAGTTTACTGTTATCTGCGAAATGTTTGCTTCTTTCCTTCTTCTTAGCCTATTTTTACATCTTACGAACGCTTGCATCGATTTCAATCTGGCGTAATTTCTTGAATATTTGGAATATCGGAAAAGCTCGCGAGGAAAATATGCTCGCAGGCTTGCTGAAAACGTACGAGAAAAACGATGTAGAAAATTTTGTAACAGACTTTACACAGGGCTTTTTTAGAGGGAAGGGGCAAAAACAGGCCAAAAGGGGGCGTTTCCGTTCTACCGGTTGTCTCTCACCTTCTTGAGAAACTAATTTATGACCGGCTGTACCACTACCTGGATTCCAAGAAACTCATTTTCGGTAAACAATCAGCATTCTGTTCTGTCATGTTTGCTGAAGTGCGCTAATGATTGGTACTTGAATTTAGAGGGTGGTAAGTACACTGCAGTTACCTTTGTGGACCTCAAAAAGGCTTTTGACACGGTAAATCATGAAATGTCATTGCAAAAAACTTCAGCTTTACGGTATTCATGATAAAGATATGAAATGGTTCCGCTCTTATTCAATGAATAGAAAGAAGTGTTGTTAGGTAAACGGGAAGATTTCGAATATAGAATCTATAACCTGTGGAGTACCGCAGGGGTCCTGTCTAGGGTCTCTGTTATTTATCATATAATGATTTTTTGTAAAACATCATGTATCATTTTCATCAAAAATCCACTTAATTACAATCTAAGAATTTAAAAACCATTACAGCAATCTCATATCTGGCAAGCTGAATGGAATGCACAACGGCTAAATAAAAGCTAAGGAAGGAAAAAAAATATTCGTACAAACCTATTTCCAATTTTACAATGAAATGACAAGATTTACCATGAAAGCAATTCTGTTTCTGGCCAGTTACTGTCCTTCTTACAAAACAAAAAGTATGTGCACCTTATGCAAACATTTATTAGTTTTTTAACAATATAATCCTCTTCACTCTTGGATAGGCCTAGTTCTTGCAACATTGTCTTCAGATTATGGCTTTCCTTTCCAATTATTCCTAAGGCTCCCAGTGATAAATTTACAAAGAGAACCTTTTCGTACTTATTTTGTTCACGACGTCCTTGTAAGTTCTCAATCAGATCTGCATATTTTTGCTCTTTCCTTTCAGCATTCTTAGAGATATTAGTTTCAAATCCAACGGTTAGTTCCAATATGTACAGCAATTTTCCTTTGATTATCACTATGTCAGGTCGCAAATCATCACCAGTTATCACTGAAGGTGAAGAATATCTTTGCAGATCAGCATGCACACATAAGTTTTCTTTTAATCTAAGGTAATCAGCAAGATTTTTAAGAATTGAATCATGTCTCCATGTGTATCTCCCCGCTTTCAAGTGAGCTACACATCCACCAATTACGTGTCCTAGTGTTTGTGGGGCACTGCATACACTGCATTGAGCACTAGCTGATTTCTTCCAGGTAAACATGTTTTTGTTTGTGGCTAGTGTATTGTTTAAATACCGTATACAGAAGTTGAATATGTTTCTTGGCATCTTATCAAATGTTGAGAGCCACAGTCCCTTGTATGCTGGCATCACTGCATCCCAAATTGCGCGAATGATAAATCCCTGTGACGTCAGTTTGGTCGTTATGTGATCAGTTGTCGTTGCTCTCATATCTTTTAGGACCTCTTGTGTGGTTTTGTATTTGTCATATTGCACATTGGTGTACCATAGCTAGTAGCTTCATGAATATGCCGAATATCGTCATTGACTGAGTTCTTTAGGCAGTTAAGAATCAGATTTCTTCAGGCATAATAATAATAATAATAATAATAATAATAATAATAATAATAATAATAATAATAATAATAATAATAATAATAATAATGATGATGATGATAATAATGATGATGATGATGATAATAATAATAATAATAATAATAATAATGATAATAATAATAATAATAATAATAATAATAATAGTAATAGTAATACAATTTATTTAATGTTGGCTAGAAGAATAGCTAATAGATGCTAATAAAGGCCAGCTCTACCCTATTTACATGCTCAAATTATGTTCTACCATTAAACCCTATTTAAACCATACATATGCGGCAGTTACATCCAGATCCCTTCCAACTTTTGATTTTCATTTTGAACTCATCACAGCTTTTTTGCAGCTTTATATACGCTTGGAAGCCGATTCCAAACCATACTACCCCAAAATGAGAGAGACTCGTTTCCATATCTACTAGTCCTGTTTTTAGGAAGTTGGAGGAGATTATTTATTCTTAAGCTATATGGAAGCATCTTTCGATTGAAGAACTCCCACAGAAAAGAGGGGTTGCCAGAGGTAATACATTTGTATACCTCTAACATAAGTTTTTGCAGATTTTTTTACATGTATTGTAGCTTCCTCGTTCCTGTGTAATAGCTCTTCAAAAGTAGAGTCAAAATCATTTAGCAGCACTCTCAGGGCACGCTTATGAACCTGATTGACTTCTTCATTGGCTGTCTTTCCACATAACATCCAAGTGAGTGGGCAGCAGGTAAAATTCGTCAGTATAAATGAGTTGTATAAGAGGCTAGCCTTTTGATAGTCAAGGTTTCTTGCAATCCTTGAAAAAGCTTTAACCTTATTTTTGGTCTTCTGGCAAATAGTTTTGATGTGCCCATTGCAGTTTAGTTTCGAGTCAATGGTGACGCCCAAGAGTTTCACCGTTTCAGACAGTTTATGACATTGCCACGAATATCAATGCATAAGTCGTAGTCTTCTTTGAGCCCAAAGAAAATTAACTGAAATTTTTCCGAATTTGCAACCATTTCGTTACGTTTATACCAATTCATTGCTTCTCTCATGTCATCTTCAATGCATATGGCTACTTCGTCTAGGGTTTCACCACATGCAAAGATCGTGTTATCGTCAGCGAAGTTGCAAGCCTGAGAGTGCTCTATAGCATAAAAGAAGTCGTTTATGAATACGTTAAATAAGAGGGGACCAAGTACGGACCCCTGTGGAACTCCTTTTGATACTGTTTTCCAGCTACTAAAGTTATTGCCTATTTTGACTCTCTGCTTTCTCTCAGTGAGGTAACTGTGCATGAGTTTCAGACTGTCTGTGCCGAAGCCATATACCTCAAGTTTAGCGATTAGCAGATCATGGGGCAGACAGTCGTATGCCTTTGAGAGGTCAATAAGTACCATGGCAGTGACACCCCCCTTGTCAATACAGCGACATAATATCTCGATAGCCCAAAAGAGAGCATGCTGGGTGCTGTGTCCTTTTTTAAAAGCACAAAGGATCGACGAAAGTCTCTTTTCAATGAACGGTAGAATTTGTTTTAAAAGTTGGCGCTCGAAAAACTTTGATAGTGACGAAAGGACACTACTCGGACGACAGTTCTTTTTCACTGTGGCATCGCCATTTTTGAACACAGGTGAAACATCTGCGTGTTTCAGTTGTTCAGGAAATATTCACTGCTCGACCATTTCATTAGCAAGTTTAGTAACCGCACTGAAAGAAAGATCAGAGGTCAACTTAAGAATATGTGCAGGCAAATCCCCACTTGTCTTTTTACTTGCATCTAAGCGATTGATTTCATCCCATACCTCTGCAGGATCGAAAGGGCGAAACTGAAAGACAGCATCCTCCTCAACCATTTGTCTGATTTTTATGACACTTGGATGAATTTAAATTTCTGTATTGCCTCAAAACCGGATGAGGGGATGGTTCAATGACATCACTTGTTGGAGCTTGGTCGATGTTTAGTGTTTATGTTATAGTTGCAAAATAAGAATTGAAACATTCAGCTATTCATCACTTTTTGACATTGTGCACCCATTTTCAACAAGTGTTATGTTGGTATTTGTGTTCGTTATCTTATCAGACAAGAGAGGTTTGAACGTCTTCCAGAAGGCCCTCTCGTTTCCGACTTTCGTTGGGTCAAGATTCTTGTAGAAATCTCTTTTTGCTTCCCTATTCATTCTACCAACGAGATTTCTGTGAATCTTGTACTTCCGTATGTCTTCGTCATCCCGAGAAATATTTGCTCTATTTTTTAATCGCGTGCGTTTCATCATAGCTTTGCGTAGTTTTTTAGACATGTGAGGCTTATTGTAGCCTCGTACAGTGACAGATTTAAGGTGGTAATGTACAAATTTTCAAAATCTGCATAATTTTCTGTGGGATTTTCATTCATTTTACGTGCTAATTCTTCTCGGAAATAAGTTTCAGAGAAATTTTGGTAGGAACGAAAGCTAACAACTTTTGGTGGTAATCTGTCATAAGTAGTTTTAAGGATGGTATACACCATATGATGGAAGTCACTGAAACCTGTCTCGAATGTGCTGCTGCAGAAGCAATTGTTTTTGCTATTTGTCATTATTAAGTCAATGCATCTCCCATTTGCAGATTTAAAGCAAGTTGGACTGTGAATAAGGTTTACCAGCCCGTTGTCTTCCACAATAGAGTGTATACCAGTCTCGTTTACATCCATGTTAAAGTCACCAATCAATAGTATGTTATCATAAGTAGACGAGAAGAAGTCAATTGCTCGTTGTAAATTTTCTCTAAAATGGGTAGGGTTTTGGTTCGGGGGCCTGTAGACAGGTAGTAACAACCACTTCTTCGTGCGCAAATTTAGCTCAATAGGAATTATTTGCATATCTGATGCAATATCGATTCCATGGAGGGTTTCAGATGAAATATTCTCATTGACCAGTACCATCAATCCCCCCGACCGAGCATTTAAATCCAGCCGATATGGCTGTTTAAAGCCAGGTATCTTAAACTGGCCTTTTGGAAAAGAATTATCAAGCTTCGTTTCTCCAAAAATTATCACATCAATGTTGTTACCTACCAAATCCATGATGTTTTCAAATTTATTTCTGATTGAATTTATGTTAAGATAACTGATGATAACATTTTTTGGATGCTTTTTCCGAAGATCTTGAATTTGTTTTTCCCAGTCAGGATTATGAATGAGACCACGATCAGCAAGAATCTGTTCCGTATTATAGTTATCACTATCTCTTCTACAGGCCCTACTAGTTTGATCAGTTGGATGTTGCTCGCATCAGTTATTGTTCAAAAAATTTAAGAAATTATGAGCAAGTTTTGCAACACCTCGTTTATTCAAATGTAGGCCCTTCATACCAAGTCCCTCCTCCGTGATGTTGTCATTCTCAATTATATATCAATAACCTCCATCTACAGATGAAACATTGTGACGTTAATATGTATGCTGATGACACAAGCCTTATGTTTGCATCGGATTCGGTTACGCATATTAACGACTGCGTCAATGACGACCTGAGTAACCTTAAATCTTGGCTACAAGGAAATAGATTGTCCCTGAATGTTGCTGAGACAAATAGCCTTGCAGTTGGCAGCAGGAAGCGACTGAAAGATATAAGTGATGATAGAGTAGCAAAGCCCTCCTTCGTAGTAGGCGAGGAGAATGTTTCCATGGTAGAAAATATAAAATACCTCGGGGTAATTGTTGATAAACATCTGAGCTAGGACGAGCAAATTTCAGCAGTGACGAAAAAAGTTTCACGTGGATCAGGGATGCTACGTTTTTCCAAAAGTATCTGCTCTTTGTTACTGTGCAAAAAATGTACAGAAGTTTGGTGGAACCATGCTTCAGATACAGCTGCTAGCAATGCTATCAATAGGCTGCAAAAACTCCAAAATATGGCGGCAAGAATCGTCACAAACAGTGCTTATGATCCCGGGGGTGTACTTATTATATTTATTTGTCGGACGGGGATGTATGCATGCAAGCAACAGGGTAGAACAAGTTGCAGTGTCAAGTATTGTGCGCAGAACTGATTCGATAGAAGTTGATCAAAAAAGGAAACAAGTAAATTTTCTTCTTAAACAGCTATTGGAGCAATGCAAAATTGATTACATTGATCAGGATAACATCAGTACGAGCGATCTAGACAGATGGGGATTGCACCTCAACTACAGCGGGAACAATATCTTAACTGGTAACTTTATCGACTTTTTAAATAACACGTGACTTAGTAGAATAGAATCGAATTCAATTTCACGAATGGTCGACAATCATACGTTGCCTGAGCCTATAGTGCTTACTAATCCCCTTTCCACTAACCAAAGCATTTTCGCGACATCGCAAGCAGTCCTTTCGCCACCTCATAGCAATACAAAAACTTCCCTGTCAACCTCTAGCAATGCGTCACAACAGGGCTGCAATGATGTTGATACTTTATTTAGTCTACGGTTGAATTCTCCAGAAATTTGCTCATTGGATTTTTGAATATCAACAGTCTCCGAAACAAAATCATAGACTTAAGATTAATTGCTGAAAAATGCCTCCCAGATATTTTGCTTATTGAAGAAACAAAGTTGAATTCCGATTTTAAAACCGATTTGTTTCTTATCAATAATTATAAAAGCCCAATACGCCTTGATAGGACTGGATTTGGAGGTGGTCTTCTGCAATACTCAAGGAATGGCATCATTTGCAATCGCATGACTGCATTTGAAGTTCCTCCCTGGAGCTTCTGTGTTCTGAATTAACCGTTGCAAAAAAGAAATGGATTATTTACAGTATTTACCGTCCACCAGATTCAAATATTGAAACATTCTTTTCAGACTTATTCTCCTTCGTCAATCGAGCATTGGATAGTTATGATAACATCATCATTATGGGCGATGTCAATATTGATACTCATGATAGAGCACATGCGGGCTTTGAAAAATTGATGTCCTTTTGCGACGTCTTCGATCTGACCAATAAAGTGAAGTCAAAAACTTGCTTCACCAAAAATCACAGCTCCTCCATTGATGTCTTTCTTACCAATCGACCGAGATCTTTTCAGAAAGCGTCTGTTTTTGAAAATGGTCTAAGTGACTACCATAGTCTTGTAGTTACAACGATGAAATCAACTGTTCCTAGGCTAAAACCGAAACAAATAAAGTATCGTAGCTACAAAAAATTCGTCCCTGAGAAGTTTTTGAAAGATGTTAAGCAGGCCAAATTTGAATGCGATGATCGTGACTCGAATAAATCATATGACCATCTGACCAACACTTTCCGAAATCTTGTGGAAAAACATGCACCCATCAAAACAAAGTTTTTAAGGGGAATTAACGCACCCTTCATGAACCCAGAACTGAAAAAAGGAATCTACACCCGCACAAGGCTGAAAAATAGGTTGAATAAACACCCTTCAAAAGAAAATGAAATAGCTTTCAAAAAGCAGCGAAACCGATGCGTTGCTCTACGTAAAAAGGCTATTAAGAATCATTTTAAAAAAGTTACGAGTGACGGTCTCATGTCAAATAAAGCCTTTTGGGATCTCGTGAAACCGTTTCTTTCAAATAAGGGTGGCCTGTCTGGCAACGAAATTTCCCTGGTAAATGGTGACAGAATAGTTAGTGATGATCATGAGTTGTGTGAACTCTTCAATGATTATTATATGAATATTGGGGAAAATATTTCTGGAAAGAAACCACGCAAAGTTGACGAGGCTAAGGCTATCGACGACGATCGAAAAAATTGTTAAGTTAATTCTTGATAAGTACAAGAATCACCCAAGTATATTGGCTATAGTGCAAAACACTGAACGTTCTTTGCAAAACTTTTCCTTCTACGAGGTTTCTACAAAGGATGTATGGCGACAACTAAAAATGATTGATGCTAGAAAATCCACTGGTGTGGACCAAATCCCACCGAAACTTGTTCGTTTGGCCAGCGATGAACTGGCTTCCCCTTTGACAAAAGCCATGAATTGTAGCATTCGAAATTCTATATTTCCTCAGAATGCAAAGAGTGCTGCAGTTTGTCCCCTTGACAAAGGGGAACCTATTCGTACTGCCGAGAAAAATTATCGTCCAGTTAGTGTGCTGAACACGTTTTCAAAGATTTTTGAGAAAATTCTTAAGGAACAACTTATTGCTTTCTTAGATGAAACACTGTCGAATTTCATCGCAGCCTATAGAAGAGCCTACAGTATTCAACATGTTTTGATTAGACTCGTAGAAGAGTGGAAATCTAAATTAGATCATGACTTTCTTGTAGGATCCGTTTTCATGGACCTCTCAAAAGCTTTTGATTCAATTCCGCATGAACTGATTATAGCTAAACTCCATGCATATGGTTTTGATGAAAATGCATTAGTGTTGATCCATTCCTACCTAAGAAAGCGAAAACAGAGCATGCGGATAAACAACGTGTACAGCTCCTTTCAACACATTGTTTCTGGGGTACCGCAAGGATCAGTTCTGGGGCCTATTATCTTTAATTTCTATATAAATGATTTATTCTTTTTTATAAAGAAAGCGACTATATACAATTATGCTGACGATCATACGCTAGCTTGCTTTTCCGAATCACTGCCGGAACTTGTCAGGGTTTTGGAAGAGGAAGCAGGCAACGCCCTCTCTTGGCTAGATCAAAATGAAATGATTGCTAATCCCAACAAATTTCATCCACTTTTTGTTAAAAAAGATCAGACAAATACTTCTGGAATAAACCTTGACTTTCTGGCACAATCTATCCAATCCACAGAGACCGTAAAAGTCCTAGGTGTAACACTTGATTACAAACTGAACTTTGACCCACATATATCTAATATTTGCAAGAAAGCTGCATCGCAACTAAATGTCCTGAAACGACTCAAGTCTTTCATTGGTTTTGCCGAGAAAGAAATCTTAGTCCAGAGCTTTGTATACTCAAGCTTCAACTACTGTCCTTTGGTTTGGTATTTTTCGACATCTAAATCGTTACAGAAAATTAAAAAATACAAGAACGCGCACTGAGATTTCTGCATAATGATTATGTAAGCTCCTATAAAGACTTACTTCTCAAATCAAACAGATGCACAATGCTGGTCTCTTTGTATTGAGAATACACTTTGTATTGAGAATACACTTTGTATTGAGCTCTCTTTGAATACACTTTGTATTGAGATTTTCAAAACATTAAAAAAGCTCAATCCAGCATTCATGAATGATATATTTAGTGTCAGAACTTCAAATTATTCGTAGCGAAATCCAAACAATTTGAATCACTTTCGGCCAAATCAAGTAACCATTGGTTCCAATAGCCTGAAAGTCATGGGACCTAAGATATGGAATTACTTGCCAAATGAATTAAAATCAGCCGAGAATCTAAACAGTTTCAAGAACATGATCAAGCAATGGGATGGCTCAACCTGTAAATGTAATGCCTGTCAATTTAATGATATCCGATAAACCTTGTCCATATATTAAACCTTATCAATATTTAATTTATCTATTTACTTTTTCATTTCCTTATTATCCATTTGTATATTCGATTTAGATTAGTTGTATATATGTAGATATGTATAGCTAGGTTACAATCGAATCAAAATAAGTTGACAAACAAAAAAAGCCGTTTTTCAGGGTATCGTTTTCGCCTATTTTTTCTAGGACAGGGTATTAAAAGAAGGCAAATTTTCTGGAGCAGGTTCTCAAAAAATGTCAAAAGAGGAAATTTTGTTACAACGGGTTATCATTTAGTCAAATTTTTGTGTTTTTGAGTATACTTTTTACCGATTATTTCTAGAACAGGGTATCATTTGAAGGAAAAAATTCTGGAGCAGGGTGAAAAAATTTTTCTTCGTGTGCACACCCACGAACAAATTTAGACTAAGTACCCCCCCCCCGGGCTTATGATGCTTCTGCCCTACCCATAATCAGAAAACTTGGTTGGCCCACCATCAATGAGCTTATCGAATCAGAAACCTTGAAAATGGTGTATACATTGGTAAACAACCAAGCTCCCATTTACCTTACAGAAATGTTTGTCAGGCTGTCCGATGCATGCAAGAGAGAACTTCCCAATACTAAAACAGATTTGGCCGTTCCTCTTCGCAAATCGGCTTTCTGCCAGAAATGCTTTTCACATAAGGGTGCTAAATTATGGAACGATCTTTCGGTTGAAGCCAAATCATCGAAATCTTATGAAATATTCAAAAAACGTATCAACAATGCCAACATCGAATGCTGATTCTCTCATGTTATAGTTAGAATCACTTTAATTTGTTTATAAGATAATTTTGTAAATAGGGTTTTTTAATTATGTATGCTTTTCTTAGTTCTGTATTTATTTGCATGGCCCACCGTAAATCAGTCCCTTGACTGACGTGGCCACCGTGCCTAAAGAATTTAAAATCAAATCAAATCAGATCAATCAAATCGTATGTGATTGCAAATTCTTGAACGGCATTGGCTTTCAAGGTGTGAAAATTTTTAGGGTGTGCCTGTGCGTCAACCAATCATAGATTTGGAGCCTTTGCTGTTCAGATGACTTGTTTATCGACCAAAAAAACTTAAATATTGTGAGTGAACTCCGTGTTCTGCCTCCCAGGGGCATTCACAGCTCCTTGCAGTTCTCCCGAGAATGCCCCGCAGCTTGGTTGCCCATAACAGAAGCAGCGGCAGCAACATAAACTTTTGCTTTTCTATTGTTTAGACATCGTAGATTGATATATATTGCTCTGTATGAATTTGAAAAGTTCATTACTGATGAAGGCTTGTGCTGAAACGCTTACAAAGTTGAACTTTCGGAGTTGATATATTTTTCTTAATACAATTCAATGATTGAGCTTGTGGATATATATATATATTGATCGAGATTACGTCACCACACCAGTATGGATATCTATGATATGTGCTTATAAGTATTAGCACGGTGAGATATGTCAACTGTTGGACTATCTGCCGCGAAAGCAGAAGGTCACCTCAGTTTTTCCATTTTTCTCCATTCGTCGAAGATTTTAGTATCAAAATTGTGGTTATAAAGGGCTAGTATCAAAATATATTGATACATATTGATATCTATATCAATGATCTCCACATACACATTAATTAAACATTGTCAAAATCAACGCTCAAGCTAAAAACCTTAAGTTTAAGTTGATAGACAATACTTATGTATTAAACGCAATTTCCAGGTTAAAGAACGGAAAAGCACCGGGACCAGATAAAATATCCACAAGACTAGTAAAGGATTCTGGAGATTTTATCTGGAAACCATTGACAATGATATACAACTCATCCTTGGAAACCGGTGTTTTCCCGGACATTTGGAAATTAGCGAGTGTCACTCCCATTTTTAAAGCCGGTCCAAGAAATGATGCGAACAATTACAGGCCTATCTCCGTGATTTCTATCTTTTCGAGAATTTTAGAAAAGATTGTACATGACCAGATGGTTGAATTTCTTCAGCCTATATTCACGAAGAACCAGGCTGCTTTTCGTAAACTGTATTCCACAGTAACATCCTTGATAAACAGCACTGACTCTCCTGGTACTCCACCATAGACAGAAAAGAAGTGAACCTTGCTATCTTTCTCGACCTGAAAAAAGCATTTGATACGGTCGACCACACCATCTTGTTAGTAAAACTAGAGAAATACGGCATAAGAGGGATAACAGGCGACTGGTTTACTTCATACCTGCGAAATAGGAAACAGTTTTGCACAGTAGACGGGCACAAGTCATCGGCTAAAATGGTAACTTGTGGAATACCCCAGGGCTCTTGCCTCGGTCCACTCCTATTCATAATCTATCTGAATGATTTTGAAACATGCTTAGAATTATCGAAAGCCAGCATGTATGCAGATGACACACATGTTACAATAACATCCAACAACCTTGAAAATCTACTTGAGAATGCTCAAAGGGAGCTTCTCAACATTTCAGAGTGGATGAGAATTAATAAGCTGACTGCCAATCCTAAGAAAACTGAATACATGTTGATTGGCCACCCCCGTAAAGTTAACAAATTGGATGTCTCCGAACCGCTAATACTAAACAACTCAGAAATAAAACGCGCAAAGAAGACAAAATCACTTGGGGTCATCGTAGATGAAGGGTTGAACTGGGAACAACATTTCAAAGTTGTTAAAGGGAAAGTTCGTGGAGGTCTCTCATCTCTTAAAAAACTGAAAAACCTTGTGCCACAAAAACAACTAGACAATGTATATCGAGCCCTTATAGAAAGTCATTTGAGGTATGCAAATGTTATTTGGGGCAGTATTCCTAGTTCCAAAATAAAGATCTTACAAAATTTACAGGATCGAGCCCGAACCATAATTGAGAGGGCTAGAATCAAAGACGATTGGTCATATAACTGGCTCAATGTTGAGCAATTAATCAAATTCGATCGATCAACCATGACCTACAAGATTATGAACAGGATGTGCCCAGAGAGCCTTTGGGATAAATTCCCCCAGATATCCTTGCATTCAAACTACAATACCAGAAACTGCAAGGACATCCAAATTCCAAGATATAACTTTGAATATGTAAAAAAAGGCTTTCATTATTCAGCTCTTACTGCATGGAACAGCATCCCCATCAGTATCAGAGAACTGCCAACCTTCCCACAGTTCAAAAGAAATTTAAAAACTCATCTAAAGAGCTGAAACATGAAACACGACTCCCTGGAAGAGCAGCAAATAGGCCCCAACAGTTAGACTGTAATTTCAATTTTTATGACTTTTTTTCTTTTATGCTGAAGGGATTTTGTGTAAAAATAAGTTAATATGAAATATGAATATGAATTGTGACATTAAAATGTATTCTGACGACACAGGCCTTATGTTTGCGTCGGAATCTATGGCGCATAGTAACGACTGCGTCAACGATGACCTGAACAACTTGAAATCGTGGTTACAAGCTAATGAATTGTCGCTCAATGTTGCCAAGACACATGGTCTTGTAACTGGCAGCAGGAAGCTACTGAAAGATGTAAGTGATGATAGAGCAACAAAGACCTCTTTCGTGATGGATGAGGAGAATGTTTCCATTGTAAAAAAATATGAAATATTGTTGAAAAATATTTGAGCTGGGCGCACCGTATTGGCTCTGTGATAACAGACCCTGACACCTGTAAAAGATATCGTCAAATAATTGTTCGTTTTGCGGCATGGTGTCACCTTACGCAAGTATACAAAGCAAGAAAAGCCTCCAAAAAGGTCAAAATACTACTTGATTTGACGCATGAAAGGGTTCAGCTGCTGCAGAAAGCTAGTGGCTTGTTGGAAAATGTTAATGGACGTTTTGCCTTTGCTGATATAAACTGCAGGCTATGTTTGAAATTAAATGAAGAGTATCGTTACTGCTCAACCGAGACAGAATTATTTGAGCATATTAAGTATATTTAGACTCCCAGTTTAAGACTTAACCAACTTGTTTACCCAAGTCTCAAAACTTGCTTGAAAATTTCGTGCAAAATTAAATCACATCAGAAAATCTCTAGTGTAGGATATATTTCCCATTTTTGAAAAAGGCAAGGTCTGAATTGGGGGTGGGATTCGTGTGCAGTGCATCGAGTTTTCCTTGGTTGCTTCGTCCCGGTGTTTCGGGGCGTCGGGTGGCGGTTCCGGTCCCTGCGTGTGGCAAATTGACGACGTCAGTATGCTGCGCTTGGGGATCCGGGCTGTTGCTTGGAGTCTCGGTTTGTGGGGGGGACTCGGCTCGGGGGCTCGATGTGTTGTGCGTGGGTCTTATTTTCTATTTTGTTTCAGAGGTTTCCTATAGCCCATATGGTGTTGCTTTATAAATTCCCTATTCACTGATTTGGGTAGACAGTCTTTTGTGTTTGCATGTGTTTGAGGCGTTTTGTGCTAGCTAGCATGTATTTTCACTTGTTATGAATTCTCTCGACAACTCCCGAAATACTGACAATAAAGAATTGATCAATCTGGTGTCTGCAGACAATTGAATTTATGTTTTCAATTCAAGAAAAACCGACTCGATGTCTGCAAAGAAAACTTACTGTTTTAAGATATGTCAATCAATCTCTAGGGTATTACCGTATATTTACACGCCTCATGAGCAATCCAACTCTCTTTGGTAAATGTCACTTTGAAACCCACTAGCAAATCCACCACAATGACCGGAGATACTGAACTTTCTTTCTTCGTATTGTTGTCTGTTTCGTTTTTGATGTTGTAGCGATATTTTTCTTTGTTTGGTCTGCTGCACACGTTCAGTTTTCTAAGTATTTTGTTAAAACTAGTTTTTACTTCAGTGATCCTATCAATAATGCGTATTTTTGTTTATTTCATATTTCGTCATTTTCATTTCCCCCGTTTTGGTATGGTGGTTGCATTGTGTCGCATTGTCCCTTAGGAACAGCGAGAGGATTTCAGCACGATGATGCCGGTTGAAATCAGTCAGTGGTGAGCAACAATTGGGTTTTTCCGTGTATCCATGCAAAAATCGTCTCAACTTGGGAAAAGTGTCAAGCCTTTTTCAATTCTTCTTCAAATTCTCAAGTTATTTTGGTTTTGTTATTGTTTCATCGCAATTTCAATCCTTGCTCTGCCCTTTACACTAACAATACAGTTTCTTGCGGTGCACTCTGTGACAACACAGTCAAGTTTCTTGCCTTTGTTCGCCCGCGTGCATTACTTTGCGAAGTCGGTTCTTTACACGACTATAGAACTTCTCAAGCGAATCCCTATCGGTATCATTATTCTTGTTTGGTATAAGCATGTAGCTGTGAGGCAATATCTTTTCCTGTATGCTTATTTTTACATTGGATGTATAACATGCTTCACCCTTCATACGCAATGGTTGGTCTTCAGGACACTTTTGGTGAGTGGTGATGTAGAAACGAACCCAGGCCCTGAAACACTTGATTTTTTTACCTGGAATCTCAACAGTATTACAGCGCATGATTTTTTACGAGTCTCTCTCATAGAGGCTTACAACTCGGTGTATAATTATGACCTCATTGGTATTGTAGAAACCCACCTTTATAGCACCGTTGATAAAGATAATCTGGCGCTAAATGGCTATACTTTTATCAATGACAACCATTCTCAAAATTTGAAAAGGGGTTGTGTTGGGCTTTACATCAAAGATTCCCTTCCATCAAAAATCATCCTGACCTAGTGACTCTTCCCGAATATATTGTGTATGAAATTCAATTAAACAGGAAAAAGTACTTCATTGCTGTAATTTACAGAAGTTCAAGTCAGAGCCCGGAGGAGTTCGATAACTTTACAATAAACTTTGAGTTGATGTTATCTAAAATGCATGCTGAAAATCCATTCTGCGCCATCATTACTGGTGATTTCAATTGTAGATCAACTCAGTGGTGGGAAAATGAGATCGAAAATAATGAAGGAAAACTATTTGAGCCACTAGTTTCTGACAATGGTCTTCATCAGTTGATATCAGAACCAACTCATTTGATAGGTGATTCCAAATCCTGTATTGATTTGATATTTACTGATCAACCTAACCTCATTATTGAGTCTGGTGTTCATCCGTCACTACATGAGCAGTGTCACCATCAAATTGTTTTCGGTAAACTATCTGTTTCCAACATAGCATTACCTCCATACACCCGTAAGATCTGGTACTACGATAAGGCCGACTTCGTAGCCATTAGGAAAAGCATTAAAATGTTTGCTTGGCACGAACATCTTGACAACATGACATGCCCTAATGAACAGATAAAGCTGCTCAATGAAGTTCTTTTGGACATTAATTCTAATTTTATTCCTAATAAAGTTAAAACAATTAGACCTTGCCAAGCACCTTGGATAACGCAAGCCATCAAAAAGTTCCTTAGGGAGGGAAAATCGTGCATATAAAAGTTTCGTGAGGAGTGACCGGCCAGACGACAAGCTCGAAGGTATACAAAGCTGATATCTGAAGGAGCAAGGCTGATTGAGGAAGCTAAGCGGAATTACTTCTTTAAGGCTGGGAAAACCTTGGCTAATCCTGGGACCAGTAGCAAAAGCTATTGGCCTTTAATAAACACTGTTCTAAACAAAGCTAAGATTCCCATGATACCACCTCTTCTAGAGAACGGGCTTTTTGTAACGGATTTTGCGGAAAAGGCACAGATTTTCAATGATTATTTCATACTTCAGTGCACGACCATTGACACAGGCAGTGAAATTCCACAAGATACTCCAGTCACTACGACCTTGTTGACTGATTTTGTCATCTGCGAGGAGAAAATACTTAATATCATACGATCACTTAATCCTAATAAGGCACATGGCTGGGATGAAATATCTGTGAGGATGATAAAGTTGAGCGATGACGCATTGGTTTTTCCACTTAAAACAATATTCATAAATTGTTTGAGGCTTGGTATATTTCCTGAAATATGGAAATATGCAAATGTAGTACCGGTTCATAAGAAAAATGATAAAAATGTCAAGGCGAATTACCGTCCTATTTCTCTTTTAGCAGTTTTTGGGAATATACTTGAAAAACTCATGTACGATTCTCTTTACTCACATCTTGCAACACATGAACTACTCAACCCAAATCAATCAGGTTTTCGCCCAGGAGACTCAACAATCAACCAGTTACTCTCGATATCACATACTATTTTTAAAGTTTTCAACTGTAATCCTCTACTTGATGTTCGCTCAGTGTACCTTGACATTTCGAAGGCATTTGATAGGGTTTGGCACGATGGTCTTATTTACAAGTTAAAACGATGTGGTGTCTCAGGACAACTTCTTTTTTTAATTCAAAGCTTTCTCAAGGATCGAAAGCAGAGGACTGTACTGAATGGGCAGAGTTCTAATTAGGAAGATATTTCGGCAGGGGTGCCCCAGGGCTCTATTCAAGGACCCTTGTTTTTTCTTGTGTATGTAAATGATTTAGTTGTAGGCCTTAAGTGTAATGTTAAGCTATTTGCTGATGATACTTCACTCTTCACAGTGGTAGAAGATTCACATACAGCTGCTAGTGACATGAACCATGACTTGGACTTGATAAGTCAGCGGGCTCACGATTGGAGAATGTCATTTAATCCTGATTCGCAAAAGCAAGCCGTTGAATTGACATTTTCAAGGAAGAAAAATGAAGTCGATCATCCAGCAATCTTTTTTAACAACATACCTGTTGAAAAAGTAACTGAACATAAACATTTAGGAATTATCCTGGATTCAAAGCTATCTTTCTCAGCTCATGTCAAATCAGCTATTTCTAAAACCAGAAAGGGCATTGGTTTGCTGAAATATCTCTCCCAATATTTGCCCAGGCATACCCTAAAATGAATTGTATAAGCTTTATGTTCCACCCCACCTTGACTATGGTGATGTTATTTATTATATTCCTGCTAAAATGTCAGACTTCAGTCAAAATATCGTTTTACCAAGTCTGATGGAAAAGCTAGAATCTGTTCAGTATTCTGCTGCTTTTGGCTGTTACCGGAACATGGAGAGGAACATCTCGTGAGAAGTTGTACACTGAGCTTGGTTGGGAGTCATTGAGTTCTAGAAGGTGGAGTAGACGCCTTACCTTGTTCTACAAGTTTGTAAACAATCTTAGCCCTGAATATACAGTAGGTCCAATCCCCCCTCTTCACCAGTCGCAGTACTGTCTTCGCAAACAGGATGTTATTGGGCGCTTGAATGCAAGGAAAGAAAAATTCAAGTCGACCTTTTATCCTAATTGTTTATCCGAATGGAATAAGCTTGAGCCTGAACTGAGACGTGTACCTTCCATTGCTGTCTTTAAGAAAAAACTCTTGTCAATAATCCGCCCCCCTGCAAAATCTGTCTATGGAATTCACGATCCAAAAGGATTATCCCATTTTACTCAACTTAGGTTTGGTCTCAGCAAGTTAAATTTCCACAAATTCAAGCATAATTTTAGAAATACAATAAACCCGATGTACCCAACAAACACGATGGCATTGAGGATAAGGAACACTTTTTGTTGTTCTGCCCTTCTTTTGATGTTCAACGACATGATCTTCTCGCTGAAATTGTTGAATTATTACAACAATTTGTGCAAATCACCGATCTTTCAAATGATGCTTTGACACAGCTTTTATTATATGGTGATCAAGACCTATCTTATGAATTGAACAGAAATATACTCCAATTGACTTTACGGTTCATTCACGAAACTGGTCGCTTTGACTAAGATCTTGCAAACTCCAGTTATGTACAAAGCAACCACCACGTCCGTTAGAGTAAATTTTTCGTTTGCCTTGTAAATTCCGTCTCACATTAGATGTCTGACATTTGATCTACATTAGACATTCCATCAAATAAAACTCATTACATGTAATGAGTTGTCCTTGTTAGATTATCACAACCCTGACCTTACATCTAATGTGGGACGGAATATAGTATAGTTTAGTATCCATTAGACATTAAATCGTTCATTGTATTGTTGTATTCTAGTTTAACATTGTGTGTGCTTTTATATTGGCCATGGGGTAGTCATTGTATTTCGCTCCCCATGGTATCGTCCCTGTAGTGTTGTATAGTAATTAGCAACGTATAGTTTAACGTAAGATTTATTGTAAAATTTTATATGAATATAAAAAAGGGCAATTGTGCCAAGGGGTAACCAACACTGCAGAACAGAGAGCCAAATCATTCTGCAGTGTCAGTAAAATTTAGAGGGCGGGTCCTGGACGGATATTTGGCCGGTGGTCTGTCCGAGGATGTGCCCAAGATTGAAATGATACGTCAAAGGCGGGTCCCTGTTTGGGATGTGCCTAAGAAGGGCGGGTCCCATACTGGTATGCCCGTACCATTCTGGGATGTGCCTGGCAAATCCAATTAGATGGATGAGCATGGTCCATCTAATGGATTTACCTGTATCTCATTGTGTGGTATAAATAGGCCTTATAAGGTAGATTTTTGTGGCATGCACGAGAAAACGTGCTTTCAACTTTTCGTAGTCGACGGCAAATTGGCCTATTGAGGACAATTGACTCCCTCGATGGTCTCGGTGTGGAGCCAAGTTATAAATGTAAGTTGCGATCAAAATACTACGTTACTTCGAATAGCTGGCATCATGGCTAAACCAGAAGAAACGACAGAATACATTAGAGGCGCGCAGAGAGAGGGCAACTGTCCCAATTGGTAACCAGCACTGCAAAACCGAGAGCCAAATCATTCTGCAGTGTCAGTAAAATTTAGAGGGCGGGTCCTGGACGGATATTTGGCCGGTGGTCCGTCCGAGGATGTGCCCAAGATTGAAATGATACGTCAAAGGCGGGTCCCTGCTTGGGATGTGCCTAAGAAGGGCAGGTCCCATACTGGTATGTCCGTACCATTCTGGGATGTGCCTGGCAAATCCAATTAGATAGATGAGCATGGTCCATCTAATGGATTTACCTGTATCTCATTGTGTGGTATAAATAGGCCATATAAGGTAGTTTTTTGTGGCATGCACGAGAAAACGTGCTTTCAACTTTTCGTAGTCGACGGCAAATTGGCCTATTGAGGACAATTGACTCCCACAAATGCGCATGCGCAATCCCCAAGACCAGAAGAGTTTATGAAGACCTGCAAAGAAGAAGAAAATGGACTGGGCATTGCCTGAGCCTTTTGCCATATTTAATTATAGTAGACAATATTTTTTCCGTCCTGGGGTCGTGACAAGGAGCCAGGTGAAGCAAATAAAGTATTTTAGCCTTTTCAAAGGATTCTGAAATAGGGCAGATGAAAATGCAATCTCCATTTCCTGAGAATGGCAAAGTTAGTCCGTTGGAACACCAGCACGACACCAAGGATACTTGCAAATATGAGAGGCTATTGAAATCGAAACAAGATTCACCATGGTACCCATGCACATCGCGAGACCAAACGTTGAAATCAAAATGCTCAAGAACTGATCATGTTTTTTTGCAAAGGTCCCAGTGGTTATTGTCTTATGCTTTTTATTTACTTCTTTCAATTAAAAGGCTACTCAACGGAATCTCCGAGTGGGACTTACACTAGCGAGCAGATTAAGTTCCCATGTATTTCATATTATTCCTAATCCAGGAGAGAAGCAGTCTATTATGTTTGCTACTTCAAAAATCTTTTCTAGACGATTCTGTGGTACTTTCGTCATCACATCTTATACAGCACAAGCATAGAACAACATAACTTCCTGCAAATTGTCTTCAGTGCACAAATATCATTTAAAACAGCATTAAGAGATGAGATTTGCATTGTAACAAGGATAACGTGACATATTCGGGAAGCCAGGCGAGAATTGGCATATTCTAAACAATACCATGGTGCGTACATGCATTGGAAGTTAAAAAGCACTGACAGTAAATAAAGACAGCATCTAGATATCTGTACCAAATCTATCTATACAAAGCCCTAGGGGCAATAATTCATACCATATATAAGTTGAGAAGATCCGTCACCTTCGCGAACTCAGGAAAAACAGTTGTTCATGTCTATCTGCAGGCTAAAATTACAAAGTACCTTGTCAAATGCGGCTGATATACTCATCAGCGTTGTGTTGCTCGGTCATAGGTACAGTCCTGACATGTTGTCATGAAACTGGCATCCTCACATCACATTTGCTCATTCCAGATGTCATATGTTTCTGTACTGGTAGCGATCGCAAACGGATTATCACGCCTGAAAGGAAAAACAAATACAAGGGAAGAACGTGCGTCTAGCATGTCATGTTATTCATTACGAAGAAGCTAACAAGAAATTGCTTTTTGACATTGCATGTCTTTTCCGTTGTCAGGAAGTAGTAACTGAAACCGTGGCCTCTGCATCTTTCTTGCTTTAGATATAAAAGTATATACAGAAGTCATTCTCCTTTGGACACCAGTTTTCTTTTCCGGCTTCTCGTCAGCTTTAGTTTGGAAAAGCGTTGGTCAATGTGTCGAACCTCGCTTGGAATTGGCGGAAGAAATATCACGATATTGCGAGAACATGAAAATGTAAAGGAAAATATGTCATCTTAAAGAGATACTTAACTTGCTGCCATGTTATGCATGTCAGGCCAGACTTCCAGTTGTCTTAGTGTCGTCTTTCATTCAGTGCAACCATACAGGAAGTGATGAGCGTGGTTCTTTCATCATTTTTCTTGGATAATGCCATTTTGTGCAATCAATGTTCTGTAATCTAATATCAGCTCTAAGGTAACTTTTTAACAAGTCAGTGTATCTACGCCCAGTCGGGGTACAAGAGGGTAACATATTGCCAGCCGAGAACGACTTCTTTGATTGTTTTTGTGTTGAGAAACTTCAACTTATTCACTGAGCACTGATATAGAAATTGTATCTCTGCTTGCTGGTGTTGTTGACGTCTGTGGGCGCGGAAAACCACCTTGGGCATGCCGTTTCATCGTAGTTTTCAAGACACAGACGACTGGCAAACCTATCGTTGCTGCAATCCTTGTTGCATCAAATATAGCCTCTGGTACTTGATCAGGCAGTTCATCTTTAAATGTCTTGTTGGCTATGTGTAGTATTAGTTTGTTTGTTCCTTGCTCTTTGCTCTTGACCTCACTGCACCGAGGAGGGTACTTGCTTTAACTGATCCTCAGTTGTTTCCCCTTTCTGTCAGTATTTGCCAGCTTTGCAAGATTCAACTGGGCAGATCTTCCATGTGATTTACTCTTAGGGGCATGCTCGTGTTGTAATGTATTGTTTCAGCACTTTACACCTTGTGATTGGGTAGCTTACTCAGCTTCGTTCAGCGATTGGGCAAGGCTGTTTCTATAATTTCCCATATATGGGTCTGCATCATTGTTTGCTGGAATTCAAACTGCTGTAGTTACATCGTCAGGCCACTGAGCCCAACATTAGCATATTTACCCAAGAGGGGATTCCAAAGTTGTTAATGAATCTTTGATCCTATCATTTGGGGGTTCAGTGCAATCCGCCGAAGAGATATATTTAATCCTTATGGGTGAGAAAATTAGAAGGCGCTGAATTTACTCCGTATAGTGTTAAACAACCACAAATTAGCCCATTCGAAGAGTTAACTGTATTTATGTTGCACATAAATTTTATTTTTTGTTACAGTTGAAAATTTCTATTGATTTTATCGAAATTCTGTCGTGCTGAGGGGTTGCAGTAATCTTAATGAATATGTCTCTTTGCAGATGGACCATATTGTTGAGCCAATACGCTCATCGGTAAAAATTGCTGCAAAGAAGACGAAACCTGAGATTTCAACTAAGACTGTGATTGATGCTGGTGACAATTTAAAACCGCAGGTACGTTTTACTAACTTTCTTGTGTTTCTGAAATTCTTTGGTTGATATAATTGTTGGAAATATGCCAATGCATTTATTTAGAGCAAGCACTGTTTGTAGATGTTTCAAATCCCGTCCAACTGCCGCCAAAAGATAGGATCCTGGCTACGCCACTGGATCCAGCGTAATATGCTGTCCACCTGTATCCCCAAATATAACTTTGTATACATTTCATTTCATTTTATCATATTTAAACACAAAACCCTATCATCTAAAAAGGAACAAAAAAGTTATACAAATATCAATTTACAAATATGTAAAATCTTAGAAATTTGCTGGTCTTCATAGGGATCGTACTTCGGGAAGGATGCTAGTTTTCAGGAATTCCTTCAGTTTCCTTTTGAAAATGGTGATCGTGGAACTCATACTGATTTCTAATGGGATTTCATTCCGCGTCCTTGCACCAGAGTAGAAAAAACTGCTTTTGGAGAATTCTAGGTTCTGCCTTAGAGTGTCAAGATCTAACTGATTTTTTGTTGGATAGTTAGATATTTGAGATCTGGTAACAAGTCTCCCCCTTAAGTTGTCCAGGCAGAGACCATTCATTATTTTGTAGATCATCACGGCCATGTCAAATATCATTCAAGTGCTCGTAAACCCAAAATTTTTTATTTTCGATTTTGATAGATGCCGTTGAGCTGAGTTGAAATCCGAAAACAGAATTGAATTCCGATGCGTGGTTCCGGCGTTATGCCCCACCAAAGTCGCGATTTTGGACAATTTTTTGTGGACACTTCAAGGCTTTTTTGGCCGATTTGGGGTCCGGATCGCGAGCGCATGTGACATCCAGTCAGGAACACATTGGTGTGACCTAAATAATCCTGATGCAAGTGCAAGCTGACTTTGGCATCTTGTAGCGACATTTTCAAGTTTGATATGGCTCAAAGAAACATACATATTGTGGCAATGCTTGGTTGATTCCTGACTTTGGAGAATACTTATCTTCACTCAAATTGTCAACGAACCTGGATGGAAGTGGTGAAATGTCTTATTTTGTTCGGGTGTCCGACCACCAGGATAAACACATGGCAGAGCAATCTTTCAAAAAATGTCACTGTCTGAATAAGGAAATGTAAGAGTTATACTTGCTATTCTTATTGTTTCTGTCATGAAAACTTAACTGGTTGTTCCAGGGCAAAAGAGGGTAGGCTTGGAGACACAAAATGATTTGTTGAACTGTCTTTAGCTATTCTGAAATGAATAACTCTATTGCATACACAACAACATCCAGTTCTAATTAAAGGTGATCTGAAGCGAAAATTTTTATTGATTCGAATTAATGGCACTATCGAATGATACGGACTCCTTTTTAAATTTCTTTGATAGCTCTTTTCGTTTTCAAGTTATCCACTGATATTAAGTTTCAGTTGATGACGCCATTTTGTTTGCAAATTGTTAGGATGATGTACTGAAATATAGCTGTATCTAAGCTTTGAAAGGTTACAGTTGTCGGAGAAATTTAAGTTGAGCTGAATAAATGTAATAGAAATTGTTTCATGGACTGATACGATGTTTAGAAAGGTATGCCAACTTAAGAAATGTTCTTGGAGTCAATCTCCTTTCGGAAACATAGCCAGCCTCGTACATTTTCATTACTTTTTGCAAACAAGATGACGTCATCAGCCAATCATACGAAATAGTGTATAATTCGAAAATCAAACAAGGTATCACAAAATGGTAAACGACATTCTTTATCATACAAAAGTGCTATCCGTTTGCATCAACAAAAATTTTCGCTTCAAATCACCTTTAAGAACCTTGTTTGTATGAAATTCTCGTAAATAGTACAGTAATGTTGCTCTTAATTTCTTTACTGCCATGGCAATCTATACTGCCATGGAAATCTAAATGGATATGGAAATCTAAATCCAAAATCCAAAGAAGAGCTGGAACACATTAGCGATCAGGTCAAGACATGCAAGGAATCACTAGAAAGAAAGAGAATCCGCAAGGCCACGAAACTGTGTAAGGAAACTGGTATCAATGCATCAGCAGATAACCTTCACGCGCTCAGGACTATTGATCACCACCAAGATGAACTATTTGACGGAGAAGACTTGCCGCATGAGGAGATCATTAATCAGAATGAAGGAGCAGAAAGATTGACATCAAACGAGGAAGACGAGGAAGCGGAGCTGGTTGTGTTGGAGAATGGGAGATTGAAGGGACGATTCGTCGGTGGGAGTGTGGTGAACCTATCTCGGAGGGAACTTTCGGAGGAAGACATAAGTCTTCTTTCGAAAGGCCTGAAGTTTTCACCCACTCCTACCGACATCGACAAAGCACAGCTGAAATCAGATCTTGAGGCATTCAACCGGCGTATGAGACTGAGATGGCATTTTCGTAATAATGAGGACGATTATGTACCGGTCAAGGACAGTAGTTTTAAAACAAAATCCACATGGCAGCCCCCTAAGGATGGCCCTGTTCTTGAGAACTATCTTTCACTGCTGGAGAAGGAGGTAATGTCTGTCTCGCCGGAGGGTAAGAATTTTAGGAATCTTTCTTCATCTGAACAACTTTCTTTGAAAAAGCTCAAATCGGTTAGGAACATAGTCATCAAGGAAGCGGACAAGGGTTCAGGGGTTGTAGTTTGGGATCGGGAGGATTACATAAGTGAGGCTAACCGACAATTAGACGATAGGCAGGTTTATGAAGAAATAGAGGCGGATCCCACGGTAAATTTAGGTAAGACTATTAAATCTAGGTTGAATGAGTTGAGGGAGGACCCGGGATTAGAGGAAGTGACTGATTATTTACAAGTTAAAGATTCTAGGCTAGGTAGATTTTATTTGTTGCCTAAGAGCCACAAGGGTCTTAGTAGTGTTAAGGGGAGACCGGTCATTTCCAACTGTGGTACTATAACAGAACATATTTCAGAGTATTTAGACCACCACCTTAACCCGTTGGTTAGCCAAAGTAGGTCATATGTTAAGGACACTAACCATTTTCTATCTAGGCTAAGTAAGTTAGGTAAGATACCAGAGGGGGCTTTGTTGTGTACAGTTGATGTTGTGGGACTCTATCCCAGCATTCCACACGGGGAGGGTTTAGAGGCCGTCAGGGAGGCGCTGGATAGAAGGGAAAACCCGGGCGTGGCTACTGATACCCTAGTGAGGTTGGCGTCCTTGGTCTTGGAGAATAATTATTTTGAATTTAATGATAGGTTATATAGGCAGAAATTGGACACGGCAATAGGCACGAAGTTCGCTCCGGCCTATGCCAATCTCTTCTTGACCCGGTTGGAGGAGAGGTTGTTGGATGCTTCGCCTGACAAGCCCCTCGTCTGGATGAGATTCATCGATGATGTATTCTTTATCTGGACGCATGGGGAAGAAAAGCTGAAGTCTTTCATCAATCATCTCAACAGTAGCCACGGAACCATTAAGTTTACTAGCGAACAATCACTGGATAAGATTAGCTTTTTAGATGTTCAGGTTAGCTTGGGGGAGGGGGGAGTCCTTTCGACAGACTTGTTTTGCAAGCCGACTGATACACATCAGTACTTGCATAAGAAGTCTTGTCACCCTTGGCACACAAAGAAGGCGATCCCCTATGGTCAGGCTCCTAAGGTTACGTAGGATATGTTCGGAAGATCGCCAGTTTCAGGATAGCGTAGGCGAGCTAGCTGGATGGCCTAAGGACAGGGGCTACGAGGAGTCTTTAGTTAACGAACAAATAGATAGGGTACGTAGGTTGGATAGGACAACTCTTCTAGCAAATTCGGGAAATAGGACCAATGACCAAGGGAGGGGGGAAAGGGTTCCACTTGTTGCGACATACCATCCAGCGCTCAATAGTTTGGGGAAGGTTGCCAGGAAACTCCATCCTATGCTCACGAATTCGGAAGAGCATAGAGAGGTGTTTCCTGAGCCACCTTTGATAGCATTTAGGAGATGTAAGAACCTTAAGGACATTCTTGTTAGGGCTAGGCTGAGTAATGAGGGAAATGGGGGGACTGATAAGAAGGGATGTTCTCGTTGTGGTAAATCTCGTTGTCAAGTGTGTAATGTCATGAGTAATAGTGAGCATTTTCATTCGAATATAGATAGCCGGGAATATAGGATAAACTATTCGTTTAATTGTGACTCGTCAAACGTTGTGTATTTGTTGGAATGTACTGTTCGTGGTATACAATATGTTGGTAGCACCTGCACGCCTTTTAGGCTAAGGTTTAATAATTACAAGGCGTGCAGTCGTAAGTTTAATTCGGGGGCCTCAGTACCCCAGGCGGAATTCTTCAGACATTTCTCTGAAGAAGGCCACCACGGGTTTCTGAAGGATATTAGTGTTAAGATAATTGATAGGCTAACGGGGGGAAATAGGATGCGGGAAAGCTTCTGGCAATATCGGCTGGATTGCTTTGCCCCTAAGGGTTTAAACACTAGGCAGGTTGATACAAAGATTTCATAATTTTTTACATTTTGGTTCTTGTGTTGTTTTAGTTTTGGCGCTGAGCTTTTCGTTAGGGACACACGCTGTTTTTTAGGGTTTTCTGTTCTGCCAATCCTCTCTCGGATCTTTCTATTGTTTGTTTTGTTGTAACGTGCGATCTTTTTCAGCTTCGGCGAGACAGACACAGCCACCGACTTCAGCAGCTCTCTACTCTGCGCTTTCTTTGATCTTTCTCCCGCTACCTAAGTAATTACCGGCTGCTTTAACACATCATAATTATGCTTTGCAATAGGTAGGACCGGCTTAGGCTATTGTTTTGTGTTCTTTGTAATTTCGATATCTTTATGTATGCTCCGTCTGATTTTGAACAGTTATTACTGATGAAGGCTTTGGCCGAAACGTTTAAACGAATATGTTCTTTCTGAGTGTCTATATATATATGTATATATATATATATATATATATATATATATATATATATATATATATATATATATATATATATATATATATATACTCATAAGCTCAATCTCAATGCGTAATAGAAATAGATATATGAACTCAGAAAAAACACATTCTTGTAAACGTTTCGGCCGAAGCCTTCATCAGTATGACTTTTCAAAATTAGCAGGAGCATACATATAGATTACGAATTCCAAAAACAATACAAGACAAACAATAGCCTAAGCGGGATCCTACTCATTACAAAGTGTATAAAAGATGTGTTAAATAGCCGGCAATACAAAGGTGGCGGGAGAAAGATCAAAGAAAGCGCAGAGTTAAGAACTGCTGAAGCCGGTGGCTGTGTCTGTCTCGCCGAAGCTATAAGGATCGCATATTACAACAAAACAAACAATAGAAAGATCCGAGAGTGGATAGGCAGAACAGAAAAGCCTAAAAAACAGCGTGTATCCCTAACGAAAAGCTCAGTGCTAAAACCAAAACAACACAACAACCAAAAATATAACAAAAATGAAATCTATGTATCAACCTGCCTAGTGTTTAAACCCTTAGGGGTAAAGCAATCCAGCCGATATTGCCAGAAGCTTTCCCGCATCCTATTTCCCCCCGTTAGCCTATCGATTATCTTAACGCTAATATCCTTCAGAAACCCCTGGTGGCCTTCTTCAGTAAAATGTCTGAAGAATTCCGCCTGGGGTACTGAGGCCCCCGAATTCAACTTACGGCTACACGCCTTGTAATTATTAAACCTAAGCCTAAAAGGCGTGCAGGTGCTACCAACATATTGTACACCACAAACAGTACATTCCAACAAATACACAACATTTGACGAGTCACAATTAAACGAATAGTTTATCCTATATTCCCTGCTATCTATGTTTGAATGAAAATGTTCACTATTACTCATAACGTTACACACTTGACAACGAGATTTACCACAACGAGAACATCCCTTCTTATCAGTCCCCCCATTTCCCTCATTACTCAGCCTAGCCCTAACAAGTATATCCTTAAGGTTCTTACATCTCCTAAAAGCTATTAAAGGTGGCTCAGGAAACACCCTCCCATGCTCCTCCGAATTCGTGAGCATAGGATGGAGTCTCCTGGCAACCTTCCCCAAACTATTGAGCGCTGGATGATATGTCGCAACAAGCGGAACCCTTTCCCCCCTCCCTTGGTCATTGGTCCTATTTCCCGCATTTGCTAGAAGAGCCGTCCTATCTAACCTACGTACCCTATCTATTTGCTCATTAACTAAAGACTCTTCGTAGCCCCTGTCCTTAAGCCATCCAGCTAACTCGCCTACTCTCTCCTGAAACTGGCGATCCTCCGAGCATATCCTACGAAACCTAAGTGCCTGACCATAGGGGATCGCCTTTTTGGTGTGCCAGGGGTGACAAGACTTCTTGTGCAAGTACTGATGTGTATCAGTAGGCTTGCAAAACAAGTCTGTCGAAAGGACTCCCCCCTCCCCCACGCTAACCTGAACATCTAAAAAGCTAATCCTATCCCGTGATTGTTCGCTAGTAAATTTAATGGTTTCGTGGCTACCGTTGAGATGATTGATGAAAGACTCCAACTTTTCTTCCCCATGCGTCCAGATAAAGAATACATCATCGATGAATCTCATCCAGACAAGGGGCTTGTCAGCTGAAGCCTCCAACAACCTCTCTTCCAACCGGGTCATGAAGAGATTGGCGTAGGCCGGAGCGAACTTCGTGCCTATAGCCGTGCCCAATTTCTGCCTATAAATCCTATCATTAAATTCAAAATAATTATTCTCCAAGACCAAGGACGCCAACCCCACTAGGGTATCGGTAGCCACGCCCGGGTTTTCCCTTCTATCCAGCGCCTCCCTGACGGCCTCTAAACCCTCCCCGTGTGGAATGCTGGGATAGAGTCCCACAACATCAACCGTACACAACATAGCCCCCTCTGGTATCTTTCCTAACTTACTTAGCCTAGACAAAAAATGGTTAGTGTCCTTAACATACGACCTACTTTGGCTAACCAACGGGTTAAGGTGGTGGTCTAAATATTCTGAAATATGTTCTGTTATTGTACCGCAATTGGAAATAACTGGTCTCCCCTTAACACTACTAAGACCCTTGTGGATCTTAGGCAACAAGTAAAATCTACCTAACTTAGAATCCTTAACTTTCAAATACTCAGTCACTTCCTCTAATCCCGGGTCCTCCTCCCTCATCTCATTCAACCTAGAATTAACGGTCTTACCCAGATCTACCGAGGGGTCCACCTCTACTTCTTCATAAACCTGCCTATCGTCTAGTTGTCGGTTAGCCTCACTTATGTAGTCCCCCCTATCCCATACTACAACTGCTGATCCCATAGTAATCAAGGAAGCGGACAAGGGATCAGCAGTTGTAGTATGGGATAGGGGGGACTACATAAGTGAGGCTAACCGACAACTAGACGATAGGCAGGTTTATGAAGAAGTAGAGGTGGACCCCTCGGTAGATCTGGGTAAGACCGTTAATTCTAGGTTGAATGAGATGAGGGAGGAGGACCCGGGATTAGAGGAAGTGACTGAGTATTTGAAAGTTAAGGATTCTAAGTTAGGTAGATTTTACTTGTTGCCTAAGATCCACAAGGGTCTTAGTAGTGTTAAGGGGAGACCAGTTATTTCCAATTGCGGTACAATAACAGAACATATTTCAGAATATTTAGACCACCACCTTAACCCGTTGGTTAGCCAAAGTAGGTCGTATGTTAAGGACACTAACCATTTTTTGTCTAGGCTAAGTAAGTTAGGAAAGATACCAGAGGGGGCTATGTTGTGTACGGTTGATGTTGTGGGACTCTATCCCAGCATTCCACACGGGGAGGGTTTAGAGGCCGTCAGGGAGGCGCTGGATAGAAGGGAAAACCCGGGCGTGGCTACCGATACCCTAGTGGGGTTGGCGTCCTTGGTCTTGGAGAATAATTATTTTGAATTTAATGATAGGATTTATAGGCAGAAATTGGGCACGGCTATAGGCACGAAGTTCGCTCCGGCCTACGCCAATCTCTTCATGACCCGGTTGGAAGAGAGGTTGTTGGAGGCTTCAGCTGACAAGCCCCTTGTCTGGATGAGATTCATCGATGATGTATTCTTTATCTGGACGCATGGGGAAGAAAAGTTGGAGTCTTTCATCAATCATCTCAACGGTAGCCACGAAACCATTAAATTTACTAGCGAACAATCACGGGATAGGATTAGCTTTTTAGATGTTCAGGTTAGCGTGGGGGAGGGGGGAGTCCTTTCGACAGACTTGTTTTGCAAGCCTACTGATACACATCAGTACTTGCACAAGAAGTCTTGTCACCCCTGGCACACCAAAAAGGCGATCCCCTATGGTCAGGCACTTAGGTTTCGTAGGATATGCTCGGAGGATCGCCAGTTTCAGGAGAGAGTAGGCGAGTTAGCTGGATGGCTTAAGGACAGGGGCTACGAAGAGTCTTTAGTTAATGAGCAAATAGATAGGGTACGTAGGTTAGATAGGACGGCTCTTCTAGCAAATGCGGGAAATAGGACCAATGACCAAGGGAGGGGGGAAAGGGTTCCGCTTGTTGCGACATATCATCCAGCGCTCAATAGTTTGGGGAAGGTTGCCAGGAGACTCCATCCTATGCTCACGAATTCGGAGGAGCATGGGAGGGTGTTTCCTGAGCCACCTTTAATAGCTTTTAGGAGATGTAAGAACCTTAAGGATATACTTGTTAGGGCTAGGCTGAGTAATGAGGGAAATGGGGGGACTGATAAGAAGGGATGTTCTCGTTGTGGTAAATCTCGTTGTCAAGTGTGTAACGTTATGAGTAATAGTGAACATTTTCATTCAAACATAGATAGCAGGGAATGTAGGATAAACTATTCGTTTAATTGTGACTCGTCAAATGTTGTGTATTTGTTGGAATGTACTGTTTGTGGTGTACAATATGTTGGTAGCACCTGCACGCCTTTTAGGCTTAGGTTTAATAATTACAAGGCGTGTAGCCGTAAGTTGAATTCGGGGGCCTCAGTACCCCAGGCGGAATTCTTCAGACATTTTACTGAAGAAGGCCACCAGGAGTTTCTGAAGGATATTAGCGTTAAGATAATCGATAGGCTAACGGGGGGAAATAGGATGCGGGAAAGCTTCTGGCAATATCGGCTGGATTGCTTTACCCCTAAGGGTTTAAACACTAGGCAGGTTGATACATAGATTTCATTTTTGTTATATTTTTGGTTGTTGTGTTGTTTTGGTTTTAGCACTGAGCTTTTCGTTAGGGATACACGCTGTTTTTTAGGCTTTTCTGTTCTGCCTATCCACTCTCGGATCTTTCTATTGTTTGTTTTGTTGTAATATGCGATCCTTATAGCTTCGGCGAGACAGACACAGCCACCGGCTTCAGCAGTTCTTAACTCTGCGCTTTCTTTGATCTTTCTCCCGCCACCTTTGTATTGCCGGCTATTTAACACATCTTTTATACGCTTTGTAATGAGTAGGATCCCGCTTAGGCTATTGTTTGTCTTGTATTGTTTTTGGAATTCGTAATCTATATGTATGCTCCTGCTAATTTTGAAAAGTCATACTGATGAAGGCTTCGGCCGAAACGTTTACAAGAATGTGTTTTTTCTGAGTTCATATATATATATATATATATATATATATATATCTTTATGATCTCAGTTAGACTGTTAGCTGCTTGGAAAAAATTTGTTTACGATGATCGAAAGACAAAATGCGATGCCACAGTCCGACAAACGCCTAACGTTTTTTCTGACTCACCCGGTATATATATATATATATATATATATATAAATATATAAATATATATATATATATATATATATATATATATATATATATATATATATATATATATATATATATATATATATATATATATATATATATATATATATATATATACCGGGTGAGTCAGAAAAAACGTTAGGCGTTTGTCGGACTGTGGCATCGCATTTTGTCTTTCGATCATCGTAAACAAATTTTTTCCAAGCAGCTAACAGTCTAACTGAGATCATAAAGCTTTTCCCGTTGAAATCGGTCTCTTAATGCATTTGTTAAAAATTTCCTTCGTAAGGCCTTGTATGGGATTCTTGCAACCTGATGGAATCTTAAACCAAACCTCTTCAGCAGTTTAGCCTTGCCAGAGTTGCAGGTACACGTGGAATTATCAGGGGATGCTGAAAAAGTTAAGCCTTGTTAACACTAGCTCGTTTAGGTCGCTAAGATCGTGCAGAAAGAACAAAAAGACAGAGACTCAGAGTTAAAATCCTCTGACTTTTGGGCCTTTCTGTACGACTGGAGGGAGTCAAAAACCTATTTTGGACCAGGCCTTAGGAAATGTGTTGTCGTCAAAAAGTCCCATTGCGATTTACAGGGGGCTGATCTGCTTGAAAGGGACCTCTTCGCAAGACAAAGAAGTACGCATTCCTAATGTCTTTCAAACATATTCTCCACGTAGGAAAAGTTATGCTAAGACATCCCAAGGGGGAAAATACTATCCCCTAACAATTTGATTCTGCCCTGCTAATACCACGTGTACCTGTAACTTTTGCCAAAATAAAATGCCTTAGGGGCTTGCCAAAAGATTTCACCAGTTTGCAAGACCCCCATACAAGCTCTTGCGAAGAAACTCTTTTTTCAAAAATTCATCAAAAATGGCTGATTTCGATGGGAAAAGGTTTATGATCTAAGTTAGACTCTTGGCTACACGCAAAACTTTAGTTCACGACAATCGGGTGACTAACTGCGATGTCACGGTCCGCCAGACGCCCCACGTTTTTTCTGACACACCTGGTATGTATAACTGTTAAGACACTTGCCCGGAAAGCAGGAGATCCGTGTTTCGAGTCCCGGCTGTGGCGCATTTTAATTTTCTCGATTTTTCCTGAGAATTTTTAAAATGTTTCCGTTTGCACCGAAAAAGGAGAAATCCTGGTTGCTCGCTAGCTGCTGAAAATTTATAAAATGCGCTGCTTGAAAAAGGCGAAAGCCGAAAGAAACCTATAAGGTGCTAAAAATCGAGAGAAATAAGGTGTGCCACGGTAGTCTAACGGTTAAGACACTTGCCCGGAAAGCAGGAGATCCGTGGTTCGAGTCCCGGCTGTGGCGCATTTTAATTTTCTCGATTTTTCCTGAGAATTTTTAAAATGTTTCCGTTTGCACCGAAAAAGGAGAAATCCTGGGTGCTCGCTAGCTGCTGAAAATTTATATATATATATATATATATATATATATATATATATATATATATATATATATATATATATATATATATATATATATATATATATATATATATATATATATATATATATATATATATATATATATACATATACATATATATATATATATATATATATATATATGTATATATATATATATATATATATATATATATATACATATATATATTACACTGCTTGAAAAAGGCGAAAGCTGAAAGTCCTGGGACTCGAACCACGGATCTTCTGCTTTCTTGGCAAGCGTCTTAACCGTCAGACTACCGTGGCACACCTTAATTCTCTCGATTTTTAGCACCTTGTAGGTTGCTTTCGGCTTTCGCCTTTTTCAAGCAGCGCATTTTATAAATTTTCAGCAGCTAGCGAGCAACCAGGATTTCTCCTTTTTCGGTGCGAACGGAAATATTTTAAAAATTCTCAGGAAAAATCGCCAAAATTAAAATGCGCCACAGCCGGGACTCGAACCACGGATCTCCTGCTTTTCGGGCCGGGACTCGCCGGGACTCGAACCATGGATCTCCTGCTTTTCGGGCAAGCGTCTTAACCGTTAGACTACCGTGGCACACCTTAATTCTTTCGATTTTTAGCACCTTATAGGTTGCTTTCGGCTTTCATTCATTTCATTTTCATTTTATATATTTAAGGAGGGTTGCCCTTCAACAAGTTGATTTTTATGGGGCCCTCCAATAAAAACATTTAATTACAATTTAGAAAAGAAAGTAAAAAGCTATTAAATAAATTAAACTATTTCTATTTCTATTTCTATTTTATCTTTTTTACCCTTGGTAGCCCCTCAGTCGAGGACTGCTTTACAGGGGGCCATGCTAATATATACAAAAAAAAAGAAAAAAAAGTATATTTAATCAAAGTAACGTGAAAAACCGAATCAATAATCTAATTACAATCGCTAAAATAAATTTTATATAAATACATTAAAAATAAACGAAAAAGAAGGTCTCTGATAATAATTTTATGGCTTTCATAAACTTCTTTAAAGTGGACGCATTTTTAGTCGTTTTAGAAAAACCATTCCAAAGTTTCGCACCCTGGTAAGAGAAGCATCTCTGTCCTGTGGTCGTTCGGAGAAAAGGGACTCTTAGGTCACAATCCGAATTTCTAAGAGACCGTGTTGTAGAGACGTTGACTTTGGTAAACATGTCACTCATGTAGGACGGTGCATCACCATTCAGGGATTTGTAAACAATCCTAGCAGATTCAAGATCAATTATTTCCCTTACTGTGGACCATCCAAGTGCACGAATGACTGGGAGTGGCGAAGCATCGAATGGGCTGTTAGTGATTAATTTTGCCGCTCGATTTTGCAGTTTTTGAAGTTTTCCTATAATCGATACGCCAGCATTGCCCCAAACGGGGCAGCAGTATCTGAAATAGGGCTCTACCAGGCTTCTATACATGGTTTCAATGGTAGCGGGCGGAAGATATTGTTTTGCATAACGAAGAATGCCAATACCCCTGGAGATCTTTTTCGTGACAACACTCAAATGATTGGTCCATTTGAGTTCTTGATCCACTTGAACTCCGAGGTATTTTACATCACTTACAAGCTTAACATCTTCAGAACCAATTTTAAACTGCGGCTTAGGAGCGTCAGGCGTATCTATCTTGCGTAGCTTTTTGTTGCTTCCAATTACCATTGCTTCTGTCTTAGCAACGTTTAAAGACAATTTGTTGCCTTCAAGCCAACCCTTCAAAGCTGTTAATTCAGCATTAATGGCATGATTCATTGCATCAGCAGAATCAGAAGAATAATATAAACAAGTGTCATCGGCGTACATTGACACTTTTGATTTTTCAAGACAATTTGGAAGATCGTTGATGTACACCAAGAAGAGAAGTGGCTATGAAACCTTATTTACAATGTTCAAAACCTATATACAATGAAGTGAAAAATTCAAACCTAAAATCAAAATGAAAGGGATCACTTTTTAAATAGTTTTCTTGAAACTATACAAGGAGGTTGCCTGCTTTGACTCGGCTGACAGGCCATTCCATAATTTGGCACCTCTATATGAGAAACATCTCTGGCCATTTTATGACCTTTTCTTCGGTATCCTTAGGTCGGTCCCCGTATTACCAAGGCTATATTATGAGCAGAGCGAATTTCGAGTGAAAAGGCCACAAAGGTATTCTGGAGCCAGTTGATTCAGGGACTTAAAGACCATTGTCTTAGATTCACACGTAATTAGTTCGTCAATGGTCTTCCACCCCATCTCTTCGATAAGAGGTCCGCCTGGGGCATCAAAGCTGCTATTTGTTATTTTCCTAGCAGCACGGTTTTGAAGCTTTTGCAACTGATTAATTTCAGTTAAAGCGGCGCAGCCCCAGACGGAACAGTAGTATCGAAAGTGTGGCTCCACAATGCCTGTGTAGAGAATCTCCAAAGTTTCTTGGACCTAAACAATCTTACGGATAACCGTAAGTTTTGGAAAACAGTTAAACCAGTTTTCACAGATAAGGTACAAGTATCTCAATCTATCACACTTATTGAAAAAGGTGAAATGGTTACTAATGATCTCAAAATTGCAGAAATTTTCAACGACTAGTTTGGTAATATCACACAAGATCTAGAAATCACTGACACTGGTGCACAACTATCATCCACAACAGGTATAGAAGACCCTATAGATAAGGCTGTTGAAAAATGTAAAAGCCATCCTAGCATTAAGAGAATTAAAGAGTGCTTTACATGCTCAGAATCGTTTCATTTTAGGCAAGTTACTGCTGAAGAGGTCTTTTGTCAACTTAGAAAATTAAACCTCAGGAAATCGTCTCCAGTAGGAAGTATACCTGCGAAGGTCATGAAAGAAAACTCTGATATTTTTGCACCAATCCTTCAAGGACATTTTAATGCAACTATCTCACAAAAAATGACTTTCCAGAAACTCTGAAAGCAGGAGATATCTCATCACTCTACAAAAAGGATGATAATTTCATCAAGAAACATTATAGACCAATAGCAGTCTTGCCATCTGCATCCAAAACCTTTGAGAGATTAATGGAGTCTCAAATGAAAGCTTTTGCTCGCTGCTTTCTCAATTCATTGCTGTGCGGTTTTCGTGAGAATTATAGCACACAGCATGCTCTTCTTCGTTTCATAGAAGACTGCAGGACAGCATTAGACAGTGGTAACATTGCTGGGGCCGTGTTAATGGACCTTTCCAAGGCCTTTGACTGCTTGAATCATGATCTGCTAATTGCAAAATTAGAAGCATATGGCTTTAGCAGAGGAGCATTGCAGCTCATCCACAGCTACTTGAATAGGCGAAAGCAAAGAGTAAAAGTGAATGGGTCTTTCAGCACATGGATAGAGACTAGTGTAGGCGTACCGCAGGGATCTGTGCTGGGGCCTCTCTTGTTTAACATCTACGTGAATGACCTGTTTATGTTTGTGACAGACTGCAAAATATGCAACTATGCTGATGATACAACGATCTATGTCTGCGATGATAATCATGAAAACGTAATCAATAAGTTAAAAACCGAAACCCTGCTTATTTCTGAATGGTTTCGGAATAATTACATGAAGCTAAATGACGATAAGTGCCACTTGATGATATTCGGTGAAAAGAGCAATGATTTGTCGATAAAAATCGGAAGTACAACTATCACAGAAAGCAGAGAGGAAAAACTGCTGGGCGTAACTTTGGACAAGAAACTTTCTTTCAAGACACACGTTCAATCGTTATGCAAGAAAGCAAGCCAAAAGCTTCACGCTCTTTCGCGTATTTCCTACTTACTTGACACTGAAAAACTCAAGCATATCATGCGGGCTTTTATCCTATCCCAATTTAGCTACTGCCCCCTGGTTTGGATGTTCTGTGACAGATATCTTAATAACAAGATCAATCACATTCACAAAAAGGCACTGAGAATCGCATACAAAGATGATTTTTCTGACTTTGATACACTTTTGACGAGAGATAATTCTGTGTCTGTGCATAAACGGAATCTGCAGTTGCTAATGACAGAGATTTACAAAACTAAATCAAATATCACCCCAAGCGTTATGACAGAAATTTTCATTGAGAAAAATCCCCCTTATCATCTAAGGAGCAGCAATATTCTACAAATGCCCAAGGCCCGGACAGTTCGGTATGGGTTAGAGAGTATTTCTTTCCTTGGATGTAAACTGTGGCATGGAATCTCCAATGACATTAAACAGTCACTTAATATTTCCATCTTTAAAAAACGTATAAAGGAATGGAAGGGTGATGACTGCAACTGCCGATTATGCAAGACTTTCATAGCACATGTTGGGTTCTTGAATTAACCTTGTTCTTATCTCAAGCTAAAAAATCGCCTGTAAATATGTAACATATGTACATATGTATATATTTAGGAAGATCGTTTTATGTTAGATTTGTAGGCTTATCATTATTTCACTTTTGCTTTTGTTTTAGTAGGCTTCAATTAGCTGTAATTTTGCTATTCATTTAAACGCCTACTATAAAGAAATTAATAATGATAATAGCAATAATAATGATAATAATAATATTAATAATAATAATAAAAATAATAATAATAATAATAATCTTTCGGGAGAAAAGAGTTGGCATGTCTTAAAAAGCCAACTGCCCTTGAGACCTTGCTAGAAACTGCTTTGATTTGTTCTTTCCAGTTCAAAGAGCAGTCGATTTGCACACCAAGGTATTTTGTCTTTTTGACTACTTCAAGATCATTGTCGCGAATTTTCAGATCCAGGTCTTTATTTTGACTTTTGAGACTGTTACGTTTTTGCTTGGTGGAGATAAGCATGGAATGGGTTTTCGCAACATTCAGGGAAAGCTTGTTGCCTTGTAGCCAAGTATCCAGCTTTTTGAGGTCACTATTAATAGCCTTGTTCAGCCGAGTCAAATCATGAGACTGGTAGCACAAACTGGTGTCATCAGCATACATGGACACCGTAGAATCCTGGACAGCTTGTGGGAGATCATTGATGTAGATGAGGAAGAGAAGAGGGCCGAGACATTAACCTTGTGGAACACCAATTTCTATGTCCCCAATTTTTGAATCCACACCATTAACCCTGCAAAATTGTTTCCCGTTGGAAAGGTAGGATTTAAACCAAGAGAGTTCACGTTGCTGTACGCCGTAAAGCTCGAGCTTTTCGCAGAGAATGTTATGATCAACAGTATCGAATGCCTTTTTAAGGTCAATGAACACCAATCCCACAAGCTTTCCAAGATCCATTCCTTTGTACCAGTCATCAGTATTTTTAAGCAAGCATGTCACTGTTGAATGAAGACGCAAAAAGCCGGACTGGCCGCATGAAAAGTGGCCGTTATCATTCATGTACTGGTACAGCTGATTTGTTACTAATTTTTCAAAGAGCCTTGAGATGACAGGCAAGACTGATATTGGTCGATAGTTGGACTTATCAGCCCTGTTTCCATCTTTGAAGATCGGAGTAACTCTAGCAACTTTCCATGAGTCGGGAAAACGACTTGCTTCAATGGATGTATTGAACAAGAAAGCAAGCGAGTTTTCAATAAATGGCAGCGCAAGCTTCAAAAAGTAGCTAGAGATGTTTAACAGTCCCAAAGCTCTTTGCTGTCTTAACCGTGGCAAATGCATCCCTGATCTCCTGCACTTCTATAGTCCTAAAACTGAATCTTGCCTTACGTTTGTTAACTTCATAGTCACCTTCAAGAAGGGGATTTGGGGCTGGATCAATTTTTTCAGCAAGATTCTTACCTACTGAGCAAAAGAAACTGTTCATTGCATTCGAAATATCTTTTTTATGAACAGTTTCAGAACCAGAATCTTTGAGACAATTAATATTGCAGGACTTTGATCTCTTATTGAGGAGCTCATTGATTGCCTTCCATGATTCTTTTATGTTACCTTGACATGCAGAGATCTTATTAGTATAGTACTGCTTCTTTAGTTTGATATTTAGGACATTGACCTTTGTTATGGACCTGTCTATAAGAGTCCATAAGGAATTGGGACTTTCTTTTGACTGCAGCCTTTTTTAGCTTATCACTGGTCTGCATTAGTTTCTTCAGGTCCTTGTCTATCCAGGGGCAGTACTTCTCTGAAACACGCATTGCAGTCATTGGAGCATGTTTCTCTATGATCAAAGAAAATAGGTTTGACCAATTACTCACAAGAACATCTATGTCATCAGTTCCAGTAAGCATTTGCTCCCAACATATGCCAGAAACATCTGCCAGGAATGCCTCTTCATTGAAATTTTTCATCTTCCGAGTTTTGATCATTTTATGGCCTTTTTCCACTGCTCCATTAAATTTTCGAATGCATTAGACCATATAATGGTCACTCAAAGAAACTTCATAAACTCCGGCTTTTACAATGTTTCTCGCACGTGTTGTAGCAACATGGTCAATAATGGAAGAAGTAGTTAGAGTGACCCTGGTTGGCCTATCAATAAGCTTTTTGAAGCTGAACAACTCTTAGAGATCAAACATGTGCTTTGAATTGTTATCTATGGGCTGCTCAGCTTGTTTTGGAGTGAGGTCACAATTAGTGTCCCCTAAGAGGATTATTTCTTTGCCCTCTTTGTCCAAAAAAGAGAGAACTTTTTCCAGCTTATTGAAAGATCCAACTGGGTCACTGGGCGGACGGTACCAAGCAAGAACACGAAAAGACTTGCTTTTTGATGGTTCAACCTCAATACAGATAAGTTCCAAGCACTTTCGGCTTTCGCCTTTTTCAAGCAGCGCATTTTATATATATATATATATATATATATATAAATTTTCAGCAGCTAGCGAGCATCCAGGATTTCTCCTTTTTCGGTGCAAACGGAAACATTTTAAAAATTCTCAGGAAAAATCGAGAAAATTAAAATGCGCCACTGCCGGGACTCGAACCACGGATCTCCTGCTTTCCGGGCAAGCGTCGTAACCATTAAACTACCGTGGCACACCTCAATTCTCTCGATTTTTAGCACCTTATAGGTTTCTTTCGGCTTTCGCCTTTTTCAAGCAGCGCATTTTATAAATTTTCAGCAGCTAGCGAGCAACCATGATTTCTCCTTTTTCGATGCAAACGGAAACATTTTAAAAATTCTCAGGAAAAATCGAGAAAATTAAAATGCGCCACAGCCGGGACTCGAAACACGGATCTCCTGCTTTCCGGGCAAGCGTCTTTACCGTTAGACTACCGTAGCACTCCTTAATTCTCTCGATTTTTAGCACCTAATAGGTTGCTTTCGGCTTTCGCCTTTTTCAAGCAGCGCATTTTATAAATTTTCAGCAGCTAGCTTAGGTTTAATAATTACAAGGCTTGCAGTCGTAAGTGTATATATATTTGCTAAGTATATATATATATATATATACTCTCATCAGCTCCAACTCAATATGTAATAAAATAGATATAAATAGTCAGAAAAAACACATTCTCTAAACGTTTCGGCGAAAGCCTTCATCAGTAATGACTGTTCAAAACCAGACGGAGCATACATAAAGAAATCGAAATTACAAAGAATGCAAAAAATAGCCTAAGCTGGTCCTAGCTATTACAATGCGTAATTGAAATGTGTAAAAGCAGCCGGTAATACAAAGGTAGCGGGAGAAAGATCAAAGAAAGCGCAGAGTTAAGAACCACTAAAGTTGGTGGCTGTGTCTGTCTCACCGAAGCCTAAGGAAAACGCATGTTACAACAGAACAAACAATGAAAGATCCGAGAGCGGATTAGCAGAACAGAAAACCCTAAAAAACAGAGTGTGTCTCAGTGCTAAAATCAAAACAACACAACAACCAAAATGTAAACAATAATGAAATCTATGTATCAACCTGCCTAGTATTTAAACCCTTAGTGGCAAAGCAATCCAACCGATATTGCCAGAAGCTTTCTCGCATCCTATTTCCCCCCGTTAGCCTATCGATTATCTTAATTCTAATATCCTTCAGAAACCCGTGATGGCCTTCTTCAGTAAAATGCCTGAAGAATTCCACCTGGGGTACTGAGGCCCCCGAATTAAACTTACGACTGCACGCCTTGTAATTATTAAACCTAAGCCTAAAAGGCGTGCAGGTGCTACCAACATATTGTACACCACAAACAGTACATTCCAACAAATACACAACATTTGACGAATCACGATTAAACGAACAGTTTATCATATATTCCCGGCTATCTACATTAGAATGAAAATGTTCACTATTGCTCCTACATTACACACTTGAAAACGAAATTTACCACAACGAGAACAACCCTTTTTATCTGTCCCCCCCCCACTTCCCTCCTTATTCAGCCTAGCCCTAACAAGTATATCCTTGGGGTTCTTTCAACTCCTAAATGCCATTAAAGATTAAAGATAGCTCAGGAAACACCTTCCTATGCTCCTCCGAATTCGTGAGCATAGGATGAAGTCGCCTTGCAACCATCCCCAAACTGTTGAGCGCTAGATGATATGTTGCAACAAGTGGAACCCTTTCCCCCCTCCCTTGGTCATTGGTCCTATTTCCCAAATTTTCTAGAAGAGTTGCCCTATCCACCTACGTACCCTATCTATTTGTTCATTAACTAAAAACTCTTCGTAGCCCCTGTTCTTAAGCCATCCAGCTAACTCGCCTACCCTCTCCTGAAATTGGCGATCTTCCGAACATATCCTACGAAACCTAAGCTCCTGACCATAGGGGGTCGCCTTCTTTGTATGCCAGGGGTGACAAGACTTCTGATGCAAGTATGATGTGTATCAGTTGGCTTGCAGAACAAGTCTGTCGAAAGGACTCTCCCCTCTCACACGCTAACCTTAACATCTAAAATACTAATACTATCCCGTGATTGCTCGCTAGTAAACTTAATGGTTTCGTGGCTACTGTTGAGATGATTGATGAAAGACGTCAGCTTTTCTTCCCCATGCGTCCAGATAAAGAATGCATCATCGATGAATCTCATCCAGACGAGGGGCTTGTCAGGTGAAGCATCCAACAGTCTCTCTTCCAACCGGGTCATGAAGAGATTGGCATTGGCCGGAGCGAACTTCGTGCCTAAAGCCGTGCCCAATTTCCGTGCCTATATGCCTATACGCCTATAGGCCTATATGCCTAGAAGGCCTATATGCCTATAGCCGTGCCTAATTTTCGTGCCAATTTCCGTGCCTATAGCCGTGCCTATAGCCGTGCCCAGTAGGTTTTATAGGCAGAAATTGGCACGCCTATAGGCACGAAGAAGTCCCCTGTAATTACTTCATGTATATGATATTGTGTATCTGATTTTCTCAATCCAGACTTTGTGAAAAATTAAGATACACAAATTCAGACATGCCCTCAAGGGTGAGTATGCGTTAGATCCCTGTGACTAAGTATTAGCGATTACATCATAGTTTTACAAATATACCTTGGTCCCCTTTAATTACGTCATGTATCTGATATTGTGTATCTGGTGTTCTCAATGAAGACTTTGTGAACAATTAAGATACATGAAAAATCAGATACTCCACTTATAGGTGAGTATCCATTAGACCCCTCTTACAAAGCGTTCAAAATTACATCATAGTTTTAAAGTATCCCTTTGTCCCCTGTAATTACGTCATGCATCTGATTTTTTCTGTTATAAAATTGTTGAAAAAGTCGGATACAGATATTAAGATAGTGATGCTACGGTTTATTCCTCCACACGGGTGTAGAGCTAAGTCATTACGCCATGTATCAGACTTTCTCAGGTGAGAGTGCGAGGCTATTTGTAGAAAATTTGAAGCACATAAATCACAGTGCGGTAGATCGTAATTCCATTGATCTTATTATCATTTGTTACAATAATATTCAATACCTTCCGTTCCTTGTCTCAATACTTTTATATGCTTTCTTTCCTAAGCACGAGAAATACCAGAAATGATAAATCTAAATTTGGACCGATCGATGTTTTCTCAGAGTAACTCCATACTTCGAAGGTTGTCAAATCATACTAATTGTTCAGGGGCTGAAGCTGTTTTCTGAGAGCTGCATCTGTGAAGTTTCTTTGTTTGGCGGAATATTGTTCTCGAACACGCAGTCTTCGCACAAACACTGGCTGTCATGCAAATTAGCTCTTTGGGTTGTTTCTGGCTCATCATGCTGACTATTAGATCTGACTGCATGCAGGAATATCTATCTATCTGGGCACTCTCTGCTTTAAAATATAGAAACAGCAAATCCTTTATAAAATTCCTTCTGTTGCTGGCAGGTGATATTCATCTCCACCCAGGTCCCTCTAAAATCTGTCGAAGCTGTAACAAATCGGTGCGAAAAGGCCTCCCATGCACACAATGTAATTTTTGGGTTCATAAAAGGTGCGATCAGATATCAGATACAGAACTTGCAACTCTCTCCAGGTTAGATGAAAATGAATACAGTCACACCTGTTTATCTTGCAAGAACAACATCAGGGTCAATCTTTGGCAAGAGTTACCATTTGCCAATGAGGGTTCTGCTGATGACCCTTTGCATGATGTACTTTTGGAACAACCATCAAATACTGGAAATGATGATGAAACAAACCAAGTACCCTCAGAGGACTGTATATGGAATCGATTCAGAAAAAGAGGCTTACACTTTCTTCACCTTAACATTAATAGCCTATTGCCTAAAATTGATGAATTACGCCTCATTGCAAAGAACTCCAATGCTGCATTCATTGGAATCACAGAATCAAAACTTGACAAAACCGTGCTAGACAATGAAGTTAGAATTGATGGTTATGAATTGAAAAGAGCTGACAGAAACAGGCAAGGTGGGGGTGTTGCTTGCTACATCAGAAAAGATTTGTCTTTCAGTGTAAGAGAGAATTTTCAATAGATCTCGAAAATATATTCTTTGACTTATTTTTACCAAAATCAAAGCCAATCCTCATTGGCATCATTTATAGACCACCTGACTCAAGTGGTTTTCTAAAAAAACTCAATGCAGCCGTTTCAAAAACAGAAAATTTTGATAGTCAAGGGGTTTGTATCCTTGGGGATCTGAATATCTACCTGGCAAACAGCAAACAGAGTAATTCAAATGGGATTAAACGCTACAAAGAATTCTGCTCCCTTCACGGGCTGTTTCAATTGATCCAAGAACCAACCCGCATAACGGAAAAATCTCAAACTTTATTAGACCACATAATTTCTAATTCAGGCCATAAAGTTTCTCAATTTGGTGTCCTAAATTTTGGTGTATCTGGCCATCAGATGATCTACTGCACAAGGAAAAGTACTAGAACTAAAAGTTTTGGTCATAAATACTTTAAAATCCGCGCAATGAAAAATTACACTAAAGAAGCCTTTCTGAAAAAACTCAAATTGATCAAATTTCCAAAGTTTCTCGAGTTTATTGATATAAACGCTTTATACTCTCATTTCATACAATTGATTACTTCTATAATCGATGAATTAGCTTCATTAAAAGAGATTCGCATAAGAAATACCACTTAAGAAGAATGGATGGATGAGGAAGTCCTTGAAGGGATCGGGAATCGAGACAAGCTGCTGTCAAAATTTAAGAAGACAAAAAGTCACACAGACCATTGCAACTTCAGAAAAGCACGAAACAATGTTTTGCCTTTCATAAAAAAGAAAAAGAAAACGTGCGTTGTTAAATTAAACGGATCGGAAAATTAAACGAAAATATTGGCAAGCCGAAAGAATTATGGAAAAGCCTAAAATCACTGGGGCTACCTTCCAAACAAGACAAACCCTCAAAGATCTGTCTAAAAATGGATGCCGAGCATTGTTTTGATGATAAAATCAACTCCAAAATTTTCAAAAGATTTTCTCAAATTTAGCTAAAGAGCTAGTAAACAAGCTACCAAATCAACCCTGTAAATTTGGGACAGAAAGTGTCAAAAAATACTACAAGCACCTCAACCTTTGAAGAAAACCTTTCACATTGCACAATACAACTGATGAGAATGTGCTAAGACTCTTAGAGGGTATAAATCCCGCTAAAGCTGCAGGACCCGACAATCTTTCTGGCAAATTCCTTAAGGATGGTGCATCAATTTTGGCAAAACCAATTACATAATTATGCAATCTTTCCATCTCCCTATCAAGTTTTCCAGAAGATTGCAAGCAAGCTAAATTGAAACCACTGTTTAAAAAGGGTAACAAAGACCAACAAAAAAATTATAGGCCAATCTCACTTTTACCGCATATCTCTAAGGTAACTGAAAAAGTTGTCCACGAGGGGATACAAGAATACCTGGATTCTAACAATATTCTTTATCAATACCAGTCGGGCTTTCTTCCCTACCACTCAACGGACACATGCTTATCTTACCTAAGTGATAAAATCATAAAAGGGTTTGAAAACAGGATGTTTGCTGGTATTATACCAATTGATTTACAAAAAGCGTTTGACACCATCGATCACGAGATTTTCCTTCAAAAAATGAAACACATTGGCTTTTCCGATTCTTCCATATTCTGGCTAAAATCATATCTAACAAATCGAGCTTTCTTTGTAACTATAGGGAAAGAGTCCTCATTGCCTGGCAAATTATCATGTGGAGTTCCGCAAGGCTCTATTCTTGGCCCGCTAATTTTTCTCTTGTATGTCAATGATATGCCTCAGGCAATTGACTGTGACCTTCTTTTATATGCAGATGACGCCTGCCTTATATTCAGTGATAAAAGCGTCAATGACATAGAAGAGCAATTGAATAAGAATTTCTATTCTCTCTGTGATTGGTTTGTTGATAACAAACTAAGCATTCACTTTGGAGAGGACAAAACAAAATCTATACTTTTTCGAAAAACAAATAAGCACAGTGGAAACAAGAAACTAGACATCAGAAGGGGAGATATAAAAATTAAACAACACACCTCAGTGACCTATCTGGGCTGTATTCTTGATGAGGACCTGTCTGGTGAGTCAATGGCTACCTGGACCCTTGGTAAAATCAATGGCAGACTAAGGTTCCTCTATAGAAAGAAAAATTTCCTTGACTTCCCTCTTCGTAGGCTACTAGCAACTGCACTGATCCAGCCCCACTTTGACTATGCATGTAGTGCGTGGTTTCCCTTGATTAATAAAAGATTGACCAAGAAAATTCAACCTACCCAAAATAAATGTATCAGATTCTGTTTAAACCTAAACAACAGAGCACATATTAGAGCTCGAGAATTTAAATATATAGATTGGCTCCCTACTAAAGAGAGAGTTGAACAATGTATTGCTTCCATATTGTTCAGCGGAATAAACTTGATTTCTGGTTCTGGGCGGTGGCATCATTTTTTGAACGAATACGAGACTGATCTCTTACCATCATCATTTTCAAACCAGAGCGGTCGGTCGTCGGATAGGTTCTTGTGCAGTTCTGGCCTTTTGTTCATAAAGACAATCATTCTAGGGGGCATGTAAAGCTTCAAGCGCAACTCATATTTGGTCGAAAATATCATGCCATTCTTGATAGATTCGAGCGTGTCATAGTTGAGCTTTTCTAGCTGAGATCTGCTCAGGTCAAATATCACAGTTGATTCGTATATCGCGGCATATAGGTCAAAATTGTTTCGTCGTACTGTTTCGTCGTGGTCAGCAACACTCGCGATACTTAGTGTTCGTAATCTAATTATTGCACAGTCGTGATCTCCGGATTTCGTGGTCATGTTTGCTTTACGATAACCGGAAAACATCATCGCACCAAAATTGACCCTGCAAATAGTGCATTTGAGCTGCATATTTCAGTCATCATTACCAGCGTTCGTCACCGAGCCTTCAAACGACTGCCATCCCAAGGTATCGCAAGTGCTATTTCACCGGTGATCACTAGGCAGCGTGGTTGTATTTGCTAAGAAAATGTCTACACTCGCGATACTTAGTGTTCGTCACCGAAGCTTGATACGACTGCGATCCCTAGGTATCGCAAGTGCTAACGATATTTTTATGTTAATAGCCATATTAACTGACCTATTTGTGCCATATCTTGTTCAACGGCACGAATAGCCTATTTGTGTCATGTCTTGTTCAAAGGCACGAATAGCCTATTTGTGTCATGTCTTGTTCAACGGCACGAATAGCCTATTTGTGTCATGTCTTGTTCAACGGCACGAATAGCCTATTCGTGCCGTGCCTCGTTTTCGTTGTCATCGACGAAGGCGACATTTGTCATAGCATGCGCGAAACTAGCAAATATCTTTGGGGATGTCCGAGGGCAATTTTGCTAAGTGGCTTGGGATCTGAGATCAGCAATGGTTTGCCAAGATTCAAATGTTGTGTTTTCATCGTGTTTTACAAAGAACGGTAAATGGTAAGAAAACTCAAAAGCAACGATGCGACACAGCCATTCCAACCAAAAAAGGCGAATATTTTCTCTGCGATGATGTCTTATCCAACCTAGGCCTTTTCCGGACATTGTTGTGATTTAGGCCGATCGAAGCTAAGTGAAATGGTGAACGTGAATCACTACTACGGAAAAGCTGAAAATATAAATATTTTGCTATAAGATAGAAAAGGGTACCGAATAATAAGCTACCTTCAAGGATGTTATACAGGAGGGTCTATTGGGGTAAAATGTGTAGGCTGCTGGGGGGCAAAGAGGAGTGGCTACCACTGTTGATTGCTGGAAAACAGTATAGGCAGTAGGCTTTGAGGCCTGTATGTACTGATAAATCAATATTCACACTTGTGTCAAGGAGGGGAGTTCATGTAAGTTCAAGCGGCTCCGGCTGAAGGAAAGCTCTGAGCAAAGAATTGGGTAGAATTTATCGTAATTTGCCAGCCTACCCATTTTACAACCCCACAATTACCCATTTTCCCCCAATAGACACTTAGTTGTTTGGATCTCTAGTCTATCTCGTTCAGCCAAGGGCATGCTTTTATTTACATTTGTTTTTGCCTAGGCCTAGGAAAAAGTAGGGTATACCCTTTTTGGCAGTTTTGGTGGTTTTGGTCGAGCAATGGCCTACAATTGATAAACCTGTGCCAAAAGATAACAAATATTGGTGGTTTTGGCATAAAGAAGGCCAAAATTGTGGTAAGCTTTGTCCAGAAACACAAAATTTAGGCACTTAGGGAAGAAATTAATCTAGCTGAGAGTGTGATGTCTACAAAACTTGGTCTTGCAACCAGTGCAGTACCAGTACAGTGCCATTATTGAAAAGTTTGACAGAGAATGCCCTGTCTTAGACATTTTTCTCATTGCCAAAAGGATTTTCTCACTACTTTGAGACTCCATGAGGACAGCACATGCAACAAACATGAGTAAGAATTGGACAGAAATAAAACAGTGCTACTTTCAAAATATTTGTTTAATTCAGATTACATTCATATCTTAAAGTGGTACAAACTTTCTAGTAAAATATGATGTAGTTTGGAGCATGCTTCAAGCTTGATTTCAGTAAGAATTTTGCACCACTTGTGCTAGCTTGCAGCATGTATTTTAGAGCTGGAAGGCAAACGCACTCAAGCTTGATTGTGGTGTGTTTGAGAATGACTTTAGGATGTGAATATTGTCAAGCTTTATAAAGCTCTAATCATCATGCATACTGGCCAAAATTGTGTGAACACACTCATTTCAAGCCCTTCAAGCCTTACGCTCCTTTCAAGCTTGTGCAATTTGCCCAGATCCGGCCTCAAGGCATAGGCCATCAAATGAGGTCGGGTGATCATTTCCTGCCTGGCCAATTATATCCTACATATTCTTGGATGTTGGCTGTTGGTGACATTAGATCCTATCCAGTGTATCTAGCAACTCTTCTTCATCACAACTTTTAAAATCAACATTACTCTGCTTTAATGTGTCCTTTTCATCTGCTGCTAGATAATTGTAAAATGACTCAACAATGAGATCATCAGGAACATTGTCAAAGATACTGTAACAGATAAAAATGCACTTGACAATCTCATGGGAAAGTAACCACACTGCATGTAGCCTTTACAGATAATTCTGGCAATTGCTGCCCACTCTTCTTTGAAGAAGTCATGTCGTACAATAGGTACTCTTTCTATGTGGCCAATCAGAACTGAATCATAAACTTCTTTCCAGAAAGAAGTGAAAACTTCCCTTGCAACACCAGTTCCAGCACCAATTTCTTCATCTCGTCTGTGATCAACAATGGTAAAGTCAATTTCCTGGTCATAATCTTTCTGAAACAAAGTAATTATATCTGCCCTAATGGTTGCCCTATGAACTGCCAACCTTACTTTCTCCTTATCTTCATTTTCCATAATTCTTTGTATGGGTGTCATTGCTGGTGCTGCTTTGTTTTGACTGTCTTGTTGTTGAAGGTAGGCTAGCCTTCTTGTGCGAACGGTTTCAATATCAAATCTTCAGGCACTGGTTCAACTGCTGGTTCAGCTGGCATTGTTACATGTGGTGCAAAATTCTTACTCAAATCAAGCTTGAAGCATGCTCCAAACTACCACATATTTTACTAGGAAGTTTGTACCACTTTAAGGTATGAATGTAATCTGAGTTAAACAAATATTTTGAAAGTAGCACTGTATTATTTCTGTCCAATTCTTACTCATGTTTGTTGCATGTGCTGTCCTCATGGCGTCTCAAAGTAGTGAGAAAATCCTTCTGGCAATGAGAAAAATGTCTAAGACAGGGCATTCTCTGTCAAACTTTTCAATAATGGCACTGCACTGGTACTGCACTGATTGCAAGACCAAGTTTTGTGGACATCACACTCTCAGCTAGATTAATTTCTTCCCTAATTGCCTAAATTTTGTGTTTCTGGACAAAGCTTGCCACAATTTTGGCCTTCTTTATGCCAAAACCACCAATATTTGTTATCTTTTGGCACAGGTTTATCAATTGTAGGCCATTGCTCGACCAAAACCACCAAAACTGCCAAAAAGGGTATACCCTACTGTTTCCTAGGCCTAGGCCAAAATAAATATGAATAAAAGCATGCCCTTGGCTGAACGAGATAGACTAGAGATCCAAACATCTAAGTGTCTATTGGGGGAAAATGGGTAATTTTGGGGTTGTAAAATGGGTAGGCTGGCAAATTACGATAAATTCTGTCCAATTCTTTGCTCAGAGCTTTCCTCTAGCCAGAGCCGCTTGAACTTACATGAACTCCCCTCCTTGACACAAGTGTGAATATTGATTTATCAGTACATACAGGCCTCAAAACCCTACTGCTTATACTTTTTTCCAGCAATCAACAGTAGTAGCCACTCCTCTTTATCCCCCAGCAGCCTACACATTTTACCCCAATAGACCCTCCTGTATAATATCCTTGAAGGTAGCTTATTACTCGGTACCCTTTTCTATCTTATAGCAACATATTTATATTTTCAGCCTTTCCGTAGTAGTGATTCACATTCATGATTTCACTTAGCTTCGATCGGCCTAAATCACAACAATGTCACTATTAAATCACAACAATGTCAATAGGTTACTATTGACTAGATTCAATGAGCCCATACTGGTCTCCAGATATGACATCACACTCACCTGGCATTAATACTTCGAAGTCAGGCGAGAGTGCCCATGACTCAGATAGGCCTCCCTTAAACACAGGTGTGCCCTTTGACTCCCCCGCAGCAACCCCTCTTGTGGCAGATATCAATGCCACGGGTGCCAGATCTTCCCTGAAGTTATTAAGGATACGAAACATTGGTAAGATCATTATTGGATACCTAAACATTAATTCTGTTAGAAATAAATTTGATGCGCTCAAGGAAATCATTTCACAAAAGCTGGATGTACTGATGCTTGCCGAAACAAAAATTGATCCTACTTTTCCGACGGGGCAATTTGCCATAGATGGATTTGCAACTCCTTTTCGATTAGATAGAAATGCAAATGGCGGTGGTTTACTAGTCTACGTCCGAAGTGATATACCTTCGCATCAATTAAAGTCTTTTAGATTTTCCAACGATATCGAATGCATTAGTTTCGAAATAAATTTGAGGAAAAAGAAATGGGCACTCTTTAGTGTTTATCGACCACCAACTCAATCTCAGGATAATCTATTTGAAAATCGTGGTCTTGCGCTCGACCACTACAGTGAAAACTATGACAATTTTATGTTTTTAGGGGATTTTAATATGACTGAAACTGAGGAAAAGCTCAAACATTTTTTGGACCTATATAGTCTCAAAAATCTAGTCAAAGAGCCAACCTGCTATAAATCTCACACACCAAAATGCATAGACCTTGTATTGACAAATAGAGATAGGAGTGTACAAAAAACCACCGTTGTCGAAACTGGTCTGTCAGATTTTCATAAAGTGGTTTGTTACTGTCCTTGAAATTACTTTCCCCAAACAAGGACCAACTGTAATTAACTATAGGAATTACAAAAAGTATAATGAGAATTTTTTCAAGAGTGATCTTCGAGAGGAGTTACAAAGAATAGAGCCATTGGATTTGAATTACAGTTCATTTGAAACTGCTTTTGACAGAGTTCTAGACAAACATGCTCCAATCAAGAAAAAATATGTCCGGGCAAATGACAAACCATTTATGACACGTGCTCTGCGTAAAGCTACCATGTTGCGTTCTAGGCTGCGTAATAAATATAACGAAGATCGAACTGCTGAAAATTGGAACAACTTTCGCAAACAGCGAAATTCTTGTGTTAAGTTATTTCGAAAGGAAAAAAGAAACTATTACAATAACTTAGACATCTCACTTGTCACAGATAATAAGAAATTCTGGACGACCGTCAAACCCTTCTTCTCTGACAAATCACAATCTCAGAATAAAATTGTTCTGACCGAAGGTGAAAGAATAATTTCCGATGATGTTGAAGTAGCAGAAACAATGAATGAATTTTTTGTTACCGTCACCGATTCTCTTGGAATAAATGAAAATTTCATTGATGAAAACCCAACAGACGAAGTCACAGACCCTGTTGAGAAGGCCGTAAAAAATTTTTCGAATCATCCTAGCATTCTAAGAATCAAAGGTCACTATCAAAATGCTGGCCCCTTCGTTTTTCAAAAAGTTGCCCCTGGTACCGTTGAAAAGGAGGTTAAAAATTTAAATCCTAAGAAAGCTACAACACACAAGAACATCCCTCCAAAAATCCTTAAATCTAATTCTGATGTATGTGTGGAGCCTTTGACACAAATCTTTAATGATTGCATAGAAAACTCAACCTTTCCCGATGAGCTTAAGTGCGTGGATGTCACATCTCTTCCCAAGAATGGACCAACAAATACCAGGACTAACTTTAGGCCAATCAGCGTTCTGCCAACGGTCTCTAAGCTGTTTGAAAGAATAATGGATAAACAGATAGCTGCTTATATTACAACTTTCTTATCGTCACTTCTCTGTGGTTTTCGAAAAGGTTACAGTGCACAACATGCTCTTGTAAGGCTCTTAGAAAAATTCAAAATTAGCCTTGACGAGGGTGGTAAGGCTGGGGCCGTAATGATGGATCTCTCCAAGGCATTTGATTGTATTAGGCATGATCTCTTGATTGCAAAGTTGCATGCTTATGGTTTTTCTCACGAAGCGTTAACACTCATTAAGGATTACCTCACAAACAGACAACAGCGACTTAAGGTAAATGCTTCCTTCAGTTCTTGGAAAGACCTAACACGTGGTGTTCCTCAGGGGTCAGTTTTAGGACCTCTGATGCTTAACATATACATTAATGACCTTTTCTTTTTTATTCAAAACTCAGATATCTGCAATTATGCAGATGACACTACTATCTATTCTTGCGATAAGAGCCTAGATAACATAACTCATTAGCTCGAAAATGACTGTAACGTGGCCTTAAAATTATTTGCTGACAACTTCATGAAACTAAACGCAGATAAATGTCATCTTCTGGTTCTTGGGCTGAGATGTGATGATTCAGTTACTGTTAAGATAGGAAATACTGATGTCGTTAATAGTTCCGAAGAGAAATTGTTCGGAGTTCATATTGACAGCAAACTCTCCTTTGACCATCACGTCTCAAAGCTTTGCCAAAAAGCTAGCAATAAACTTTACGCTTTGCCCGCATATCCCCGTATATGGATCAGAAAAAACTTAGAAATTTGATGAGGGCATTTATTACCAGTCAGTTTCAATACTGTCCTTTAATCTGGATGTTTCACAGTAGGCAGCTTGACCAAAAAATCAACAAAATACAGGAAAGGGCCTTGAGAATTACTTATAAGGACACCGAATCTACTTATAGTGAGCTATTGCAGAAGGACTGTGCAGTTACTATTCATACAAAGAACTTGCAAATACTTATGACTGAGATGTACAAAACTAAAAATGAGCTAAATCCTTTATTTATGCAGGAAATCGCCGTGAAAATAAAACTCGCTACAATTTGCGAAGTAATAATGAATTTACTCAACCCAGAGTGAGATCCGTCAGCAACGGGACAGAAAGCTTCCGATTTAAAGGTCCGCAACTGTGGCAAACGTTACCACTAACAATACGGAATTCAGAAAACCTTTGTCAGTTTAAAAATAAGATTAAAAATTGGTTCGGAGAAAACTGTACTTGCAGATTATGCCTAATATTCATTCCAAACTTGGGCTATTTGTGAATATTGTTTTTAGATTTCCGTTTTAAATTGTATATTTTGATGACATGTAAATATTTTATCTACTATCTTCTTATGTTTAACATTGTATATACACTTTTTTAACACGTTGGAATTAATTAGCTACTTTTTTATTTTAGCTATGGTATTTTATATCCAACGATAAATAAATTGATAATAAAAATAATGTCCGGAAAAGGCCTAGGTTGGATAAGCCATCGTCGCAGAGAAAATATTCGCCTTTTTGGTTGGAATGGCTATGTCGCATCGTTGCTTTTGAGTTTTCTTACCATTTACCGTTCTTTGTAAAACACGATGAAAACACAACATTTGAATCTTGGCAAACCATTGCTGATCTCAGATCCCAAGCCACTTAGCAAAATTGCCCTCGGACATCCCCAAAGATATTTGCTAGCTTCGCGCATGCTCTGAGAAATGTCGCCTAGGTCGATGACAACGAAAACGAGGCACGGCACGAATAGGCTATTCGTGCCGTTGAACAAGACATGACACAAATAGGCTATTCGTGCCGTTGAACAAGACATGACACAAATAGGCTATTCGAGCCTTTGAACAAGACATGACACAAATAGGCTATTCGTGCCGTTGAACAAGACATGGCACAAGTAGGTCAGTTAATATGGCTATTAACATAAAAATATCGTTAGCACTTGCGATACCTAGGGATCGCAGTCGTATCAAGCTTCGGTGACGAACACTAAGTATCGCGAGTGTAGACATTTTCTTAGCAAATACAACCACGCTGCCTAGTGATCACCGGTGAAATAGCACTTGCGATACCTTGGGATCGCAGTCGTTTGAAGGCTCGGTGACGAACCCTGGTAATGATGACTGAAATATGCAGCTCAAATGCACTATTTGCAGCGCCCATCTTGGTGCGATGATGTTTTCCGGTTATCGTGAAAGCAAACATGACCACGACATCCGCAGATCACGAGTGTGCAATAATTCGATTACGAACACTAAGTATCGCGAGTGTAGCTGACCACGACGAAACAGTACGTCGAAACAATTTTGACCTATATGCCGCGACATAGATTCGCCATTGTATGCATAGGCTACATCGTCCCTCTTTGTTGTGGTGTTTACTGCGGCTTGCAGATTGACGTGATACCATTTTGTGAGCCAAGTTTGTCCAAACCCACCAATCTGGTCTACTACAAATAGAATTTTTCTGTCTCCTTGAAACTCCAACATTGCCACCACCCACTTTTGCCAGTCCCTCAACTCCATATCCACTAACTGTTGCTTGATGAGCTCCTCGGCCTCGATGTTCTTCATTCGGGCTGACGTGTTCTTTATTGTCGAATATTGCGACCAGAAGTCGCCTCCATATTTTCTTGCCGTCTCACCTTCGCCATTTGCTCTCAATTCCTCAGCCATTTCTTCCAAAGAAACTCTCATCGTATCGTCCTTGATCTCGTGAAACGCTCCTCTGGCAGCACAATTCCTCACGTTTTGCTATTTCGAGCCCTTCGCCATTGCAAAAGTTGCCCTCTGACTGGCGTCACCAAAAAGATGTTTCACTTGTGTTAGATATACCTGTGTTCGTTTTTCAAACTCTAGGTATCCATGAATATCTTTTTGGTCCGCTCCATAGCATATATTACGAATGGGATGTTTTGATTGCTCGTAAATTCCTTGAAATTAGAGCAATGCCCAATTCTGTCATGCTATCCAGCTTGAAGTTCCAGCGGGTAGCCTTAGGGTTGGGCCTTCGAGCCACCCATACGTTAGGGATGTTGTCGGTTGAAAGAGGCAAAATTTGCTGCCCATTTTTATGTAAACGATGGACTTTGCGTTGGTTACGAACATGCTTTATTCTACGCATAGCTACCCCTTGGGCTACGAAATTAAGACATTTTTTACTTGATCTTTATTGTAACTAGACGAACGGTGCTTTGAATTGTAATAGGTAGGGCCCGCGTAGGCTATTGTTTTGTATTCTTTGTAATTTTGATATCTTTATGTATGCTCCATCTGATTTTGAACAGTCACTACTGATGAAGGCTTTGGCCGAAACGTTTAAACGAAGTTGTATTTTGTGAGTCTCTATTCATTTCTTAATACAAGTTAACGAAAGAGCTTATGAGTAGATATTTATATTTATATTTATATATATTTAAATGTATTTATTTAAATGAAAAAAAATATACGAATATGCCGAATGAAAAAATATACGTATGTATGGCTCTGACGAAGGCTTTAAGCCGAAACACGAAAAAACAAATATTTCTCCTGTCAACGGTGTAGGACCTTAGATCTGAATGACTTCGGATTTCTCCGTGATTTCATTGAGCTTGAATAGCTCAGTGGAATTATCGGAGAGTCTGTTGGCATGAAGGTCGCGGGTTCAATTCCGGGCAGGAAAATATTTTTAATTCTCCAATTGTGGTAGCCCACTCATGAAAAATATTAATTACCGTGTCAGCTAATGCCGAATGAAAAAATATACGTATGCATGGCTCTGACGAAGGCTTTAAGCCGAAACACGAAAAAACAAATATTTCTCCTGTCAACGGTGCAGGACCTTAGATCTGAATGACTTCGGATTTCTCCGTGATTTCATTGAGCTTGAATAGCTCAGTGAAATTATCGGAGAGTCTGTTGGCATGAAGGTCGCGGGTTCAATTCCGGGCAGGAAAATATTTTTAATTCTCCAGTTGTGGTAGCCCACTCATGAAAAATATTTAAATGTATATATACATATTTATCAGGTGCATGCCTGAAAAGTAGGAGATCCGTGGTTCGAGTTCCTCTGTCGCGCATTTCAATTTTCTCGATTTTTTCTGAGATTATAGATTATATGTTATATATATGTATATGCGAATTATGAATCAAAATTTAATCTAAGATATAGCTGTCTCAACTTTAGCATGGTTTTACGGTTTTCTTGCCTTCAAAAATCATTTTATCACGATCATTGAGAAAAGATAACAAGAAGAAAACTTTTACGATAGCTTTTATAGTGGAACTTTTATGATTTGTTTAAGTAAGAGTACCGTTTTGGGGCACCCAGTACGAGCTTTTGCTTTATGAAGTCATTTTGATTGTGCATGTTTTCAGTGCCCAGTCCTTCGGGTATTCGATAAAAAATTGCCCCGCTTCTGAGAATTTCCGGAATGCTCTAGGTCAGATTAGTAATTAAAGAGACATTGATCGCATGTGTTGCTTCAAAAATACGGCTAGTTTCAAATTACATCATCCAAGTTGGAACTTATTGTATGAATGTTTTCTCCGTGTAGACATCAAAGGCTATAGATGAGAATTTATTTATTGGCAAGCTGTCAGATTCACTTGATTCTGAGGTATGTGTCCTAAATTTTTTATGTGTGCCACATTGACCACACTAATATAGCGGTCACACTTAATGATTGTGAATGAAATATGTGAAGGACAAAGTAGGGGACACTTGGGATAGAGGAACAGGACGGAAAATTTTCTACGCATGCGCTAAAGTAGCAAAATAAAGTCCACTACTTTTCGCAATGCAGTTCCGGCTGCTGTTGTTACATGAATTTGGCGGGAAGTGATCGCTGTTGTCATCTTTGGATGTCTCCCGAAGTTTTCTTGGAGTCTTTTCAAACTCAGTTTAGGCACATTCATAGACAAGTTTTAATGTCAATGATACAGCAAGAATTTCTTCCTATTCAAAATATCCGGGCTCATCAACGGAGATACCAAGTGAATTGATCTAGCGTTGCATTGGTGACTATTTGGATGGCCTAAAGGGTGATGAGATGATATGCAGAAGAGAGGGATTGCTACCCATCATCAAAGGCAAGCATATATTTAACAAGTCTATGCTACAGAGAGATCTTTTCATAGTTGTAGTCTATAAAAACTGAGCTATTTTTTGATGCATAGTTTTATTTTTGAATTTTCTCAAGGCTATGAGAATATTTCCCCGGAAAAGTGGCAAGTTTAGGACATTTTTGTAAACATCTACAACATTCAACCCCCTGAAACTCTCATACAAACACAAATCTTGTGGAAAAGCTAGTCTATGCTACAGAGAGATTTTTTCATACTTGTAATCTATGAAAACTGAGTTATTTTTTGATGCATAGCTTTATTTTTAAATTTTGTCAAGGCTATGAGAATATTTTCCCTGAAAAGTGGCAATTTTAGGATATTTTTGTTAACATCTACCACATTCAACCCCCTGAACCTCTCATACAAACACAAATCTTGTGGAAAAACTAGTGTTTGCTTCAGAGAGATTTTTTTCATAGCTGTTATCTACAAAAACCGAGCTATTTTTTGATGCATAGTTTTATTTTTTGAAGTTTTTCATGGCTATGAGAATATTTTCCCTGAAAGTGACAATGTTAGGACGATGTTCTGAACAACCGCAACATTAAACCCCCTGAACCTCTCATGGAAACACAAATCTTGTCGGAAAACTAGTTTATACAAACATATTTTCATATTTGCATTCTACAAAGACTGAGCTATTATTATGCATTATTTCAATGTTGAATTTTTTCAAGGCTAATTGAATTTTTTTGAAATGTTGTAATTTTAGGACCAGGGTTGCCATTTGGCCGTTTTCACGGCCAAATTTCTCGATTCTGGCCGTTTTGGAAGACCCTTGGCCGCCAAAGAATTTTTTGGCCGCGAAGGCAAAAGTTGGCCGGATTTTGGCCGTATGTAGAAAAATCACAAAAAAAACAAAGAAATATAGTAGCTGTCAATAAAATGAGAACATGATATCAAAGTACATCTTTCAAACATATCTAACAAAACTTAGAATCACTCAATCATATCTCAATAGCGTTAACTTGTCATATTCAAAACAACAAATCGTTGAAACATAGCTTAACAACGTAAGTCTGTCATCTCCAAAACTTTAAATCGTTCAACTTTAAATGTATCTTAATATCGTTAGTTCGTCATCTGCCATTCTCACCACATCCTCATCTTGCTCAGCATTTGCATTGGAGTACATGTTCTCCGAAGTGAAGCGCTCGATCATATTCTTTGTGACTGTGAAATCCCTACAGCACTTTCCTTGAAATTGAAGATGGGTGCGAATCCGAACAATTGCATCGAGCATCTCAGAGCCAAGACGATTTCGCAATTTGGTTTTCACATTTGTTACAGTCGAAAAAACTCTTTCCACCACAGCATTGCTGACTGGTGTCGATAAACATGATAGTGCATACATTGCCAATTCACGGAAGGGGGTGCACCCTGATGGCGTTTTGTGCTGCAATATTCCTGACCAGAATTTGACTGTGTTTGTTGGGATCTTGCCATCAAATACAGACTCTTCAGTCCAACCAACATGCAATATTCTTCTGTACTGCTGACATTTTCATTGACAGCTCGAAGGTGTGGTATTGGGAGATCTTTGAAGGCAGCCCGTGACGTTTGGCTCAGGATCTTACTTGGTGTAAAGCTGCTGAGACCTTTAAAGATGGCAGCTGACTTGGGCAGACGTTTTTCCACTTGATTCAAAGCCTCTGCAAGCATATTGGCACATCTTTGTCGAATCTCATCTGCCTTTGCGGTAGCTTCGCTAGATTTGGCATTTGCAAATGAATTCAATTCATGCGTGAACTTCGCTCCCAGATCAACCTTGTCTATCGACAGCCTTTCTCCCCTTCTGTCAAGGAGTCTATCTTGCAAGCTTTTGTGATGCAACGTGAGCTCCTCGACCATTTCCTCTGGATCTGCATCCGTGGCTTGAAAAAACCAGTTTACTCGCTCGAACTCTGTTACCACTGGAGAGACGAAATGAAAGTAGAGCAAGTTTATTGGATCTGACAACATTTCCAATATTTCCCTTGCTTTGTAGCGGCATGATGCATCTGTGTTTGGCAAGGCACATGCAAAGTAGGCCTTTAATTCTTGCCAATTCACGAGGATTTTGTATATTACTTTACCTCGAACAAGCCATCTCGTCAAAGAGGTCTTTTGGAATGGCAGGGGTGTTCCTTTGCGCTCTTCATTGGGATCCATCGTCCCGAAAAGGTCTTGGAATGCCTCCCTCCGTATCTTACTCTTGCTGAACCACTTGGGAATCTCAGTTAGGAGGTATCCAAGATTCGAAGGCAGTTTTTCGAACGCCTTTTGTATGCACAGGGCAAGGGAGTGGCAGATGCATCTGTTTAGCTGGCAGCTAGGAGACTCAGCCCTTACTCTGGACCACACTGAGTCATATTCTCCTATCATTGCAGATGCTCCATCACTCCCGAAACCAATGCAATTTGACATCTCAAGACCCATCTCCGTCAATTTTGCTTTGAGATGTGCAAAAAGCTAAATTAGGACATAGTTGTGAACAACTGCGACACTAAACCTCATTTCACTAAGTGGAAATCAGCCTTAATTATCTAGCCTTGCCAGATCATGATCAGCTGACTTGTTGATACATATTCAGTAAATATGAACTAAAACTGTTAATGAACATCTGTACCCACCAATGAATGTTTTCAAGAAGTGTGTTCTCTTCAATCTGGTGGGTATGCTCAGGGGGAACACTCAGTATATGCACAAATAGGGGGGATGAGTCCCACAATATTTGAACAACCCAAAATATCATCTTTAGCTGCATTGCAACCTAAAAGTATCAGCTTATTTTATTGCAAGACACCTTAGGTGAGTTGTTTAGGCTACATCCTGAAATAATGTACTGCAAATAGGGTTTAGAATTGCCGGTAACAAATCCAGAAAGATCAACTTGACAAAATCTGATGCCAAAATATGTCATGGAATATCAACTGATTTATACCCAAAAATATCACTGTCAGCAATGTTTTGACCCAGAAATATCAGAAATACTGTTATCTCCCTGTATGTGTATATTCTGCATGTCCCACCATAGGCTGGTGTGACTTCAAAATTTTCTTTGAGCAAGCTCCAGGACCTCCACCCAACCTAACTAATTTACAGTCTTTTGTGGTCTCTGAATTCTCACACAAAGCAAGGGTGGTACTGTGCACTATTCTTGGATCATTATTTATTCTAAAACAAAAACAGTGTAAATAACAGGTACTGTATATTGTATGGCTATTAATTACATTCTTTGCCCACCCCACATTTTTTTTCAGGGCCAGCACCACCCCTGACACACATAATAAACTATTAATACACAGCCAGCTTAACAAATTGAAATGAGACAGCTGTGTACAAGCTTTATGCAAACTTTGATAGAGCCTGTTTTGATCCAGAAACTTAATACTCTCATTTTAAGTCAATGTTAAGCTTGAAGTAGAATCATCAAAAATTCCTAAGATTCTAGAAAAAGCATTTTAATTAATGAAAGTTTGGAACTGCTTTTTTGAAAAATGGTGCAAAACAAAAAGAAGTGCTACTAATTTACCACAGTAGTTTTCAAAGTAACTTGATTATAGAATGAATAAAAACAATCATTCAGTAATAAAAAAGTTGCAGCCTTGTCTACCTCAGTCAGCATGAGCAACATTATAGCATTTGCAAAGGCAGGATGAAACAATAAGAAATTACAGTAAGTGTGTAACTATGGACAATAAATTTTTCAACTGTCCTGCTGTACTGTATGCACAGTTCTGTGAAAAATAACAGCTTGCCAGAGGGTAAGATCTTGTATTGATTGTCTGCCCAAAAAGATTGGTAAGTTCGCAAAATGAAGCAAGATGAAAGCATCCATTATTTCTGAATCGATCTTGCCTAGTTGAGTTCTTGTCACTTTAAGTGGGTGCGGGGAAGCTAACTTGAGAACTAGCTGTTGCCAACACACATCTCCTAAAGGTAAAGAAAAGATGCTAAAAAAGTTTGATACACCTGATACAGTATAAGGTACACTCATTTGAAACTGAGGTCAGGGGGGTTAGGGGCTGGTACGTAGTTTCTAAATTTTAGGGCACTTGCTAGTTGCTACCAAAACTTTCTGATGGTTTTCTTATATTTTTGATAACACTAAACCTCGATAACACCAGGTGGAAATGATCCTGAATTATCTGATCAAAATTCATGGTGTTCAGGCATGCATCACCAAAAGTTCCGTTGAGCCAGTGTGCACCAAGACCAACCATTTCTTCCTTGTGTGTTTGAAGTTTGAGAGATTGAGTGTGGTGAGGTGAGAAATTCTGAGCAAAAGTAGGTGTCTCCTCTGATAATCTTCCCAGGGGATTGTCCTCAGACTCCCTCATTTCACTGGCTTTGTTAATTTGCCTTAGGCAGTATTCACATTGCAAAATCTTTTGGGAGCCCTTAAACGCTGATGCAAACTTCAGCCATAATAGTCCCTTAGAGTGTTTGTAAGCAAAATACTTGCATGCAGAAAGAAGCTTGCTCATATATGACCATGCTTGTTGGTTAGCAAGCAGATTACTTACATGCGTGCAAGCAAGATGGATTTTGTGCTTTTCATTTCAGAGGTAGAAAAACAACCTGCTATGTGAGATGCAAGGGACATGTCAATCGGAATGGAAAACCCAAACAAAACACACTTACGCCGTAAAAGCATGCATACAAAACAAGAATTTAATGAGAACACAGCCTTGATCTCAATTTGTGAAATTATTGGAGCTGCTTGGAGTCTGTTTTATCTTGATTTCCTAGATAATGGTAATCCAGCACGCCCTGACCACTCCCATCTCCATTGCCCACACATAAATCTACCTTGGTATATCAAGATCACTGTTTTGAGAGGAACAAATGATCATGTGCACATGGTTGTATGATTGGCCTTAGCATTTAAGCGTGCTTCTCTGCTGTTGTAGGATGCTGTGGATTAAGCCAAACTAATCAGGTTTTATCGGAGCTTTTTCCTAACAAGAGAATAAGTAGCAACATCAGACAAGGATAATATCCAAAAAATTGTACGTACCAAACTCAATTGCCCTTCGTCGTTCACAACGACGGCAACACCAGCCTTATTCAGCCTTCGTCCTTTCTGCTCTTTTCTCTTGGTTCCTTGTGTGCTGACGCGGTTTTTTCACGCATGCTTAGACAATTTTTCGTCCTGTTGGATAGAAGTAACAGTGACTGCAAAAGAGGCTGCTGCCTGCCGTTATTAAAGCTGTTTTTATAAGTTTTAGTGCGTGAATTTCTAGGCACTACCTGCAATTCAAGTAGTGGCTAATTTTCCTGCTACTTCCTGCAATTTTCAACTTGGTTTCATTTCATTTCATTTCATTTCATTTCATTTCATTTCATTTCATTTTCATTTTATTAAGGAGCGTAGCCCTTCAACCAGAGTTATTTTACTCCACTAAAAACATTAAAATACAATAGACGATTACGCTAAAGATGGCGGCGAGGAGCTTTTTACCAAGATGCATTGCGTTCTAATTACGATTCCTTAACGATTCTATAGGAATTTGATAAAAGAATGCAATGCATCTTGGTAAAAAGTTCCTCGCCGCCATCTTTAGCGTAATCGTCTATTACATAACGAAAAAGAAAAATTACAATATAAAACCCTATTATAAAAGCCTAATATAATATTTACAAAATCTAACATAAAAGAAGAAAGAGAGAAAAGGAAAAATTCCAAAATAGATTTTTCAAAACTATTCAGGGAAGATGCCTGTTTGGTATCGGCAGGAAGCTCATTCCACATTTTTGCTCCTCGATAGGAAAGCATTTTTGCCCATTACTGGACTTTTTCATGGGTAATCTTAAATCTGTTTCTGAATTGCGCAGGACATACGAAGAGCACTTAGAGTTTTGAGTGAAAAGGTCACACAAGTATTGGGGAGCCAGTTCATGCAGGGACTTGAAGACCATTGTTTTAGATTCACAAGCGATGAGTTGTTCAATGGTCTTCCAGCCCAGCTGGTCGACAAGTGGTCTTGGGGTATCAGAGCTGCTGTTGGTTATAATTCTAGCAACTCGGTTTTGAAGTTTTTGCAACTGATTAAGCCCAGTTGAACCGGCACAACCCTAAACAGAGCAACAATATCGAAAGTGTGGCTCGACAATACCTGTGTTCAATGTTTCCTGCGGTAGGAACGTCTTGGCATGCTTTAAAAACCAATAGCTCTAGAAACTTTGGTGGAGACAGTCTTGATGTGTTCCTTCCAGTTTAGCGAGTTGTCGATCTGCACACCAAGGTATTTTGTTTTTTGGATTATTTCGAGCTCATCGTCACGAATTTTGAAATCCAAGTCTTCATTACGACTTTTGAGGATATCATGCTTTTGCTTGGTGGAAACAAGCATGGCAGTTGTTTTTGCAACATTTAAGGAGAGCTTGTTGCCTTGAAGCCAAGTATCCAGTTGTTTGAGGTCGTTATTAATGGCCTTATTCAACACATTTATGTCCGAAGACTGGTAGCACAGACTTGTGTCATCAGCATACATGGAAACGGTTGAATTTTGGACAGCTTGCGGTAGATCATTGAAATTGATAAGGAAAAGAAGGGGACCCAGACATGAGCCTTGAGGAACGCCAACATCTATACCCTCAGTTTTTGAGCTGACAACGTTGACCCGACAGAATTGTTTTCGATCGCACAGGTATGATCTAAACCATACGAGTTCCCGCTGTTGGACACCGTAGTGCACCAATTTCTGGCAGAGATTCTCATGGTCAACAGTGTCAAGCTTTTTTAAGATCAATGAAAATTAGACCTACAAGCTTACCAAGATCCAGCCCATTGTACCAATCATCTGTATTTTTAAGTAAGTGTGTTACAGTAGAATGGAGGTGTAAGTAGGCAGATTGGCCAGATGAAAACAAACCATTATCTTCCATATGTTGGTATACCTGATTGGATACAAGTTTTTCAAAGAGCCTTGAAATGACAGGTAAGATTGATATAGGGCGATAGTTTGACTTATCAGCCTTATCTCCAGTTTTGTAAATAGGAGTAACGCTAGCAATTTTCCATGAGTCTGGAAAAATACTTGTTTCAATTGTTGTATTAAATATGAAAGCAAGAGAATTTTCAATGAAGGGTAAAGCAAGCTTCAAGAAATAGCTGGCGATATTGTCAATTCCAAAGCTCTTTGCTGTTTTAACCTTGGCAAATACATCTCTGATTTCCTGCACCCTAATAGTCCTGAAGTGGAACTTTGCTTTAGTTTTATTCATTTCAAAGTCACCTGATAGAAGGGAATTTGGAACTGGACTGATTTTATCTGCTAGATCCTTACCGACTGAGCAGAAATAACTGTTCATTACATCACGAATGTCCTTCCTGTGAACAGTTTCTGAACCAGACTCCTTTTAAGACTATCAATGTTACTTGACTTAGACCTCTTATTAAGAAGTTCATTGATTGTTTTCCATGATTCTTTCATGTTACCCTTGCATGCAGAAATCTTATTATTATAGTACTCCTTCTTCTGCTGGGTATTTAGAGAATTGACCTTGTTGCGAACTTGCCTATATGAGTCCCTCAGTAGTGCAGACTTACTCTTGACAGCAGATCTTTTTAGTTTATCTCTTGTCCGTATTAGATCCCTATGTCTCTATCAATCCAAGGACAGTACTTTTCGGAGACACGCATTTCATATAATGGGGCATGCTTGTCAATGATGAGAGAGAATATGTTAGTCCAATGGTTGACAAGCACATTGATATCATCGGTTTCATTAAGCATTTGTTCCCAGTTTATGCCAGCAACATCAGACAGGAATGCCTGCTCATTAACAATTTTCATTTTACGAGTTTTGATCATTTTATGGCCTTTTTCTACTGCCCCATTAAACTTACGGATGCAGTATACCATATAATGATCACTCGTAGAAACTTCATGCACTCCAGATTTAAGATTTTCCTGGTACAAGTTGTGGCTATATGATCAGTTACGGAAGAGGTGTCTAAAGTGACCCTGGTTGGCTCTTTGATGAGCTGATTGAAGCTAAACAGCTCATACAGACTAGTCACATGTTTAGTGTCATTGTCAGTTAGCTGATCAGCTTGTTTTATGGTGAGATCACAATTCGTGTCACCAAGAAGGATTATCTCTTTCCCTTCCTTATCTACGTAGGAAAGGACCTTTTCTAGCTTATCAAAGGAAGCAACAGGGTCACTAGGAGGCCTGTACCAAGCAAGAACGAGAAAGGGTTTGCTCTTTGGTGGTTCAACCTCAATACAAATGATTTCCAAATCATCAACAGAAACATCAGAGCGCAACTTGTATTTAATAGAGTCCCTAATATAAATAGAAACACCTCCTCCGCTGCTTGTCCTGTCTAGGCGTTCTTGTTGGAAGCCAGATGGTAATCCTGGTGTCTCAGAAAGTACATAATTTGGATTTCTAAAATTCCTTTTTTCTAAACTTTGCTATTCTGGTGTTTGCTTTTTTTCTATTTGTTTTGAGTGGGCTTGTCAGGATTTCTAGCTACTTGGGCCCACTGTGCGTGCCGCATCCAGGCATTGGACCCCTAGTTTAACGTCCCTTCCGAAGGACGACCAGGTAAGTTGTGAGGTCAGGCCCCCGAGGTCACCCATCAAGAGTTTGGCCTCACTCGACCGGGCTTAACTTCAGTCACCTGATGAGTCACCTGATGAGTCACTCGGCCACTCACCGGGCAAAATAGATCTGTAACTTCGGGAAAAGGATTGCCCCCAAGGGTTTGGTCGGTCGGGCCATGACTTGAAACAGGTAGTCCGGTCCTTGACTGGCTGTGGCTCGCAAGAGCTACTGATGGCCTACTAAGAGACTGCCGGTGAATGGGCCCGGCTTTGCCAGCGATGGCAGTTCGGCAGGCAATTAACAAACAAGGGAATCCGATAGATTTATGCAAAGCATTGCGATGGCCGGGAACGGTGTTGACGCAATGTGATTTCTGCCCTGCTCTGAATGTCAAAGTGAAGAAATTTGAACGCAAAACGAGTTCAGCCTAAACGAGTAAGATGTGCGTTTTTTCTCCCAAAGCTGGCTCGAAAGCACAATATCTTGGTAATATTTCCAAAAATTCAAGTTATTACTGCTTATTTGCCTGGTTATAGATATAAAACATATCAAAGCTACCTGTTCCTGCTTCCAATTGTTCATACAATGAAGTTGCGTACAGTGCTTTAAATGCCCTCAAATCAGAATAGGACTTTCCCGTGCTACGTAAGTAATTGTGTCACCCCGCGGTTTGCCTCTCGTTTTTAATGGAGATGAGGTTAATGGCTGTGAAGAACTAAAGACACCTTAATTCTTGATTTTATCTGGTTCCACTTCAATAGCGATAAAACTGCATCTTTTCTTTGATGATGGAAATGCCTAAATGCCTTTATGAAAGACTCAACTATGGTTGTCGTTGTTAGCCTGTTTTTAATGGTGGACACAAAATGCCATAACTGCCATAATTCATACTGGTCAAGTGATTCATCATTCCCAGATGTTTGTTAACTTTTCTTTCAATCTTTGATTGATGACTTTATCCAAAATTTTCTTGCTGTTAGAATTTTCGTACCCCCACAAGGTGATGCAAAAATTTTTACACCCCTGCGAAAATCCTCCGCCCCAGCACCTCTGATTAAAAATGACTGTACCCTAAAACTGCTGTTACACTTTGAGATTTCTTCGTTGAGAATCCGAGTCCCCTATTTTTTGCGCACTCGGCCGACTCTTTAATTTTTGCAAGAAAGACTCAAATTTAATTCAATTTTTCGATACAAAAGGTGACCTAGAACTCAATTCAAACTGTTGCAACAAATTCAATATTGAGATAGATAAAGTAGACGCAACAAAGAAGACACTAGTTACTAGGTAAACTAGTACATACAGTTAAAGGAAAAAACATGTTAGGCAATGGTATACGTAAGCGTACGAGACAGGGGAGCAGGGGGCGGTAGCCCCCTAACTTTGACAAATTTTCGAAAATCAGCTCCACTCGGGCAAAAGTTTTCCCGTGCTGGGTCAAAAATGTTAGCAAACATAGGGCTTTGTGTCGGGCAGTCCCCCTTATATTTTTTCTTCCCGTACGCTTATGGGTATAAATTTCTTTATACTATTAAAGATATATTTCTTCAATGCTAGGGCCCAGTATTACAATGATCCGCTTTGAATGCAACGATTTTTCGCTTAAACAAACTGGGTATTCAGTTCTTTAAAGCTACAACAATCAAACACGCTCATTCCATGACAAATCGTTTCTACTTCACAAACGCATATTGGGAACCCAAGGGCGGGGGTGACTACCACATATACATGCAGTCTACCGTTATGGGATGGACAACGTTTATTTAGCAAATTAGCCATATCTTAAGGTATCAGTTTTGTCATGTTATATACGGGGTGTCTAAAAAAATTGTTCGAAATTTGACTAAATACTAAAAAATAACGATATAAAGTAACCCATCTCCAGAGATTTTGAATTAACTTTCGAAACTAGAATCTTGTAAATCCGCTAAAAATTCATGGAATTATAAGCCTCTGAAGTTCACATTTGTGCGAAAACTGAAACCAGAGGCCTATAAATGACACAGGAGTCTGGCTTTCTGAGAGTCGTTCTATCATTTCTATCAGACATTTTTTTCCAGAGAAATTCAAAATTTTTCGGCCGGTAGCCTTTTTTGATACACCTTTGTGATATCTTGAATAAACAGATATCAGTTTGTCTTGTTGCACGTTTTGCAACGCCAAAAGCTCCGCTGTTCAAAATGATATCGGGAATATCCATGCAGTCTTTGTGAAACGATTCTCTACACATGCTGCATTTCATGGTCAGGGTACCCTTCTTATAAGGTCTTCGGCAAACACAGAAAATGTCAATGTTCTTTCTTTTAATTTCTCGTCGTGCGAAATAATGATATCCTTCCTTTCGGGGAAAAGGTTTAAGTCTTTCCACTTGAAGACAGTCATGGAGATGTTCTCGCATTTTACCTTCATCGTACCTTATCTTCGTTGGATCTTGATCATTCGCCAGGTCTACTGCATAAGCGATCGCAAAAACACCACAGTTGGTTCCATTGGTTTGCTGCTGCACTGGCTGAATATCAACGTGAATTTCAGGAGCAGATGGTATGTAGAGAAAATCTGCAGTCTGGTCTCGGAAATGAGTGTTCTCTGTACCTCTATTGTTTAAGCTGTCATATAAGTTGACTACATCTGCCTTTACCAAGCCGTTTTCTGTAATATTGGATATGCATGCCCAGTGCAGGCTACCGGTGTGCAGCACCTGTATATATGGAGACTTACCATCATGTTTGGAGAAATTCAAGACTGCTCCTACTGTCGTGTCCTAAAGGCCACTAATGGTTGGGAAATCTCTCAGTAATATATTCTGCGCAAAATTAATGGTCATATCTGTCAACATATGATCATTTAAGATTTCCTGCCTTTCTAACGTGGAATATTTCAAATTCAATCGCCGCTTGGGTTTACCTGTCTTGTGAGGTGGTATGTAAACTGTCCCGATAATATCTTCGTCTGCATAACGTCCCTTTTTAACTTCAGAACTTATTTCTTTCGCGTCAGCTTTTCGGCAGTTTGAGTTTTGTTTCACCAACACCCCGTTCTCAACCAAGTTTTGACTCTTATTGTCAATTTCACTTAACATGGCGTCGTTGATTTCATATTGCCCTAAATTGTTATCATCTTTCAGTAAGTAGTCTTTAAAACAATCCGGTAACTCATACATCTGCAGAAGATCATGAGTTTCAACTACATCAGTTTCAACTTTATCGTTTTCGATCTTTAAACTTTGTGCCTTTCTTTTCCGTGTAGCCCCTTTCCCTACCCTGCCTGACATTGGGTTTTTCTTCGAACTCCTAGCAGGAATCTTACATGCAGATTGCGCCGTAGTATGCAATGGTTTTCTAGATCTTTTCACCAGGTCAATTCCGTCCTCTTGTGGCGCATAGCTTTGCAAGTCTTCCTTTAAGTCAATTAGGCCAGCAAGCAATTCTGAAATAGCTTCGTCATCATCGACTAAATATGTCAGCGACTTTAATTGTCCTAATACCTCTCTGCAAGCAGCCGCTTTACTCCTTTTGGGAAAGGAGGTTTTTTGTAGAGGATGGACAACTTCAATGACAGCCTTTGTCGTATTTTCAGACATTTGATGCACCTTTACAGTATCACATAGAGTATCCTTGGCAGGCTGATGGAACTCTTTTGAGCAGACATCGTTATCGGTGTTGAAAAACGGTGAATCTAAGTACTGACTTGGCAGTCCAAGCCAAGACCATTCTGGGTACAACCGCATGACAGCTAAAAAGTGCTTGCATGGCATGAAGGAAGACTGCCAATCTTGACAGGAGCATGTCGGCATCTTATTTGAGTCTCCAAAGCTAACATTGTACCACTCTGATGACAGATGGCTCTTGACCCTGAAAAGGCCAGAAACTGGATCCAAAGAAACTACGTCATTTGGGCTTATTTCTTCTGCCGTAGATAGTCGTCGAAGGCAATGGCTTGCAAAGTTTCGCGGCCTATTCTTCGAATATTCCCGGACCAACGAATTATACTTTCGATATCTTCCTGAAAATTTGCTGTTTGCTTCAATGTACCTACGAGAGCAAATATTACAGAAAATGAGACAAATTTAATGATACTATTAACAAAATTGCAGAAATAACCAAACAGCGATAAAGGTTTCAAATTAGCTTTAATCAAATTGGGATGCGGGTGAAGTCAAACTTGATGCGACTTCTTTAGCATTCATTTCTAGGTAGGTATCGAAAACTTTTTCCAAAATTGAATTTCGGGTGAAAATGTTAGCAAATAAGTCGACTGTTTTCATGCTTGTCAGTGAAGCTGCCTAGTCGTATATACTGTGATAGTGTGAAGAAACTTCTGTGTCAACGAGAAAGAACAGATTCTGTTAAAGATTGATTGAAAACTTCTCCTTACTTTGTGTATTTGTCCGGCAAATATTGTTCCACTAAAACGGCAACAAGTCCACTTAATGAAGTGTCTCTATGATCTTTCAAATAGCCATGCTTTAATTCTCTGTTTTGTCATTCAACTCCGTTATTCGTTTTGACTGCGACGTTGAACGTTTCATCTCGAAATGCGCATACCCATTTCTATGAAAGCAATAAAAAACCATGAGATCAAGATATACCTTAAAAAACTCAGTTTAATTACACTCTTCAAGCACATTTTCAGGAGTCATTGAATTGAGTGATTTATATTTGGGATAACTATCCAAGCAAGAGATTAGGTAATGCAAGCCAGAGTTACAGACAGCCTTCCAGCTTATGGGAATAAGGAAGAGAAAAGTTACCTTGCTGTTTAGGAAATGAAGAAAAAGTAGCAAAAAAACAAATTACTCAAATTCTCAACTCCAGCTCACGAATTAGAACGATTCAACTCATGACACATACCAAAATATCAACAAACAACGCAACTTTAACAGCATACTGACTTTTCAAAAGCAATAAATGTATCTGTCTGTGCAGCTGTGGTTCTTGAGTGTATACGAAGACATTGCTTCCAAATAAGATATATAACATTGAATTTTATGATTAGCATTTCGGGCATAACCCAAAGGCATAACCCTTCATAAAAAATAATAAAGTGGAGTACAATAATTTCGTTAGAATAGAGAAAGGATAAGTAATAGAACGATTGATAGAACAGGTGATTACTATATTTGTCAATATCTTCGTGCACTTTACAAAAGCGTTTGTAATGAGGAGGATAACAAGCCCACCTTGTGATCTGGAAGCCAAGTTTTGCCGAACCAATTTCGAAATTTGATGTTATTTTTCCAAACATCGCTATTCTTCAAGTCTGTTACTGACTGTTGGTACAAGTCATTGGTCGATGCAGCGGCAATTCCTCGAATTCTGCAAAGGATTTCTTCTCGATGATTGCGAGCGTCATGTTCCGTCAAGGATAGCCATCTTTCCCATGCTTGCTCGCGATGGAAATCACATAGATAGACTCGGCATTCTGGAATATAATTACGACCAGGTGAGACAACTGAATGAACTGAATGATGGAAAGAAGAAATAGGGTGTACATGTACATGTCTAAAAAAACAAATATAATGTATCTAGCTCAGCTGGCTATAAAACGTTTCAAGACAGTTCACAACTGATGCATAATTTCTGCAAGATTGTCAAAATATGTAGGGCATATGCGTTGCTTTCGACTGATTTGATTTATCTGCTGAAGCGAAAGGGCTGCGTGAAAAAATGCTCTATAAATTCTAAATCTTTATAAAATTTTTTACATTTATTGTAATGTCGAATGAATTAATGATTCATTCTGAACTCCGGTGACATTAAACTTTCAAATGTAGCGGGAATCCATTTGCTTGCATTTTGAAAGAGATTTTGCACTTTTTTTGCACTGTACAGGAAACTCCTTTTTCATTTACATACTTCTTTGATCATCTTTGTTGGTTGCAACATGGTAGCTATCTCCAGGTCAAAGAAAGTTCTTATCTACATATCCTATCATATGTTTCAAATTCGACGTCATGTAAGTTTGTCTCGCGAGTATAAAGAACTTAAATGTTTTGCATGTCAGTTCCAGTAATGTGCCATAGACCTTTTAGCTATTCAGCAAAAGAGCCTGGATCGAGTGTTATTTTTATACATTTTTATACGGGAGGTTCGATCAAGTGGCGTTACAGCTTCTATCTCTATTGTGCACATTCGAAAATTCAACAAAATGTAGCAAAGTATCGTTCTATTGAGGTTCCTTTTTAAAATAGCTAAAAAGTCTATTATCGCAAATCTCTGGAGACATCGAATTTGAAGCAATATGATAATTCTAACCACCTTTCCGCAGTGGGGAGGGATGGGGTATTAGTATCATGCATTCAAAAGCCAATAAATATTCTACATACCTGGAAAAAGGGTAGTAATTGCACTAATTTCAGCGTCACTTTTATCAACCATGAAATATCTTGGTTTCCACTCAGGACACCAGTCATGAATCATTTGTAAGGCATCGGCTACTGATACTTGTATTTCATCTTGAACAACGAACGATGCAACAACTTATAGTCAGTGTTCGTTTTAACAACGAGAAAAAACAAAGGGAGCGAATATCTGGTTGTCTTATATGTAGCATCTAGCATACTCAGTTCAATTCCATAGCGACTAAGGAGTTTTTTCTGTCATTCAGTTTGATAGACGAAAAGCAGCCTATTACTTGAAGTGATCAGTTTGATGCCGCTATCATCTGTGACAGCAGCATCGTCTTTCAACTTGCTACGTTGTAGGTGTAGGTCAAAATCAGGTTTTACATCCGAATATTTTCTGTAATAAAAGGAGTCACTTGGACACTGCTTCTTCCATTCTTCAATCTTTTTCTCGAGATTCACTTGATCAATCTTAGAAAACCGCAGACGAACAGTAGCAAGATAAATGTGGTTCCTTACGGCAACGTTTGAAGGATAAAACCTTCGATTGGTTGGTGCTGGTAGAGTCTGATCTTTGAACAGGTCGTTTTTGACTTGAGACTTTATGTGTCTCTTCATCTCTTTTACGTTTCTAACGCCCTCTGATACTTTTCAGATGGATGTAGTTGATAATCCTCGAATCTACTTGTTGCGCTATTCCTGCTTCCTGGAACAAAATGGATGCAATGAATTTACAAGAACATATAGTGTTAAGGAGAGCCAAAAGTCCAAACGTTGGTGTTGTGAGTTTTTCCAAAGTTATCATTGAGAAAAGAACAGCAATAGGGCAAGTTGAAGTTGTGGTATTAAGGCCCAAGTGCTGGGAATGCAGGAGTAGCTAAGTGGCCTACTAATGAAATGAACCATTGTATTATGGTGCTTATGTGGTGTGCATGAGCCTCTAATTCCCTTTAGCTGAACTTCACTGGCTGCAAAGTCACAACATTGCACCTCTGTGCCAAAACACTTTCCAAGGCAAGCAAAACACAACAGCTACTAAGTGTGGTTAATATTTTGTGAATCAAAGAACCAATGTTGTTTGATATGTATTAAGAGGTGTTTCAAAAATCTCAAAAGTTAACATTAAAGACAAATGACGGAGATATAAGGTGACTTAAATCAGGGGCCTGGCCAATCTAAGTATAGTCTATTGTATTGCATTATATTTCATGATCTCGAGATTTAATCAAAACAATTAGACAAATGATGGCAGGCGCCCATCCTTTGTTCTATTTTTAAACTAGACGCTATATATCCGTCATTTGTCTTTAAGTTTAACAATAACAGCTGTAAATAAACTGGCATGCCGCTAACCTCACCGAGTATACACAATTCTTAAAGACACTCTTTTAAGACTTACAAGATCTTGATCTAGATTAAAACTGACAAAGAATGTTTTGTGCTGGTGTCTGTAACATCACTCTACGTTAGAGAAATGAGTCACAGACTCCTTGTTTGAAATGAGTTACAGTACAGGCCTTGTGCACTTTAACATGGTTTATTGTGTGAGAATTCTTACAGTAAATGACAGTTATGAGTTCTAGAGAAACTTACAGTATTTCAAATGGCTGAAGAATTCTTACCGTATCATAGGGTAAAGATTTTTTGTTAGGTTAATGCGAGTAAAGCATGTACTGAATGTGGAAACTTACAACTCCAATAGGATGAAATTTATGTTCCTCAGTGCCAGGGTAAGAAACAAAGATTCTTCTCTCAACTTTCACTTCTGTTCCACTTTCAATTGCTGTTCTTACAGCCTTTGATGCCAGTTTCCTGAAGTGAGGTGTGTCATTTTGTATCTAAAAATGGGAAAATTCTTAAGTGAAGGTGATTATGTGGTCTGGGATTGCAAAAAGTAAAGGATTCCTCATTACGCCCATGACCACTTGCTATGTCACACAAATGGTGGTTATGCGGCTAAAACCCTGTCCATCTTAATGTTGTGGCAGCAAAATCAACAGATTACACCATCACAACAACACCTTCATGACCAATGTGATAATTTTTGAATGAATGTAGCTTACAGTATGACACAATTAAAAGGTTGCCAGAATCAGGCTTTTAAAATGAGTTTAACGGTAAAACTCACCTTGAAGTCAGTAAATCTAACAACATCTTCCATGTAGATCCTATCTGGGAAATCAAGTTTCTTTGTGTCTTGCACATGCAATCGCCTTCCCTTGTGCAAACTGAAGTCTCCATGCTGAGCCTCCAATATGAAACAGAATACATGTTGAGTGGTGAAAGAATTTGAATAATTTCAACTGAAAATCAACTACATTATGAAATTTCATAGTAGATGCTACAAGCATTTTCTGCGAAGGAAAACAAGATTTATACTTGTTTAAGACCAAGACATTCATTAATCAGAAAGGCAAAGATTTAAGAAGCTTTTTATTCCCAGATGCCTGTAATACGATTTTCTTGTCAATTGATCCTTTACAAAATTTTTAACCCAGTCTTAACACTCCTTTAACTCAAGAGTGCTTATCAGGATGTGGAGCATTTGTAGAAATATTTTGAAAATTTTTGCTTGTTTTGTGTACTGTGCAGCATCTGTTTTACAGACATGAACACTGTCTTCATGCCTAGGAATTATTCAGGATACTTAAGAAAATGCTTCAATTTCTTGAGAATCCTTGACCACCTAGAAATCAGCTCATACACTAGCTGCTTCATCCCTTGATTACAAAAAGTCAAAATGCATGATAAGTCAAAATGCATGATGCATGATTTAAATTCAACAGACAAGGATAGTTGATGTAAAACAAAGTCATACTTCCTCTTCACGCTTCCTCTGGAGATTTTTCCAAGATTCATGCCTGTCGGTTGCATGCTGACATTCAAGTATGACTTCGCCATTTATGAAGAATGGAGTTCCATCATAGCTAATGCTATGCCGTCCAGAGTCATTTTCATCCTTGGCCCTTTCATGCCATACAACCTTGTGTCCTTTGAGTGTAGGGTCTAGATGCAAAGTGAAATATTTGATGATATTTTGGTGTAGTTTTAAAATTCTAGTAACTGAATCTTGCTGGTATAGAATTGGATGGCTACTTCATACTGCTGATTCACATATCTGACAAGATATACAGTATACTGGATGAAAATGTGATTGACCCATTCCTGTTGGTAATTTAGAAATTGTAGGTCTGTGTGGTATTTCTTTTTCCTTTCTTTTTATTGTTTTAAATGATAAACATTGTTATACATTTTGATCTGTTGGTTTTTTCTAAAAACATTATATTTATCCATATATGATTTCTGTTGCTTTGAATAGCTTAGGTTGGTCAGTTTGGAGGGCCTTTGGAAACCAGTTTTCGTAAGTTAGCAACTCTCCTAAAGAATGAGCATTTGAAACAGGCAAAAAGTAAAATTAATAATGAAGCAAAATTCTGGCTAGGGGTCATCAATTTGGGCTCTTTCAAAATTTAGGCCTCGCCTGCCTACCACCGCAGTGTCAAAACATTTTTGAGTGACTTTAGAAAACTATAACAACAACTTACAAAAGTTCCTTATCATCCTAGATTCAAGTAGGGTTATTTTTTCACTTTCCAAAAATTGAGCCTGCCGTTTCTTATTAGCTAAGGAAAAAACTATGTGTATTTCAGTTTAGGCCAATAACAAGCAAGGTAAGCTTGCCCTTTTAGAAAGTAATTATGTTTATGCAGATGCAATACCTTTGCAGCCGAATTGCTTGTTCTTTCTCCAAATAACAAATTTTGTTGCTGTTTCTACCTCGAAATCTCGAATTTTCTTCAAAGCTTCTTCGTAGTTTTTGTAAAATTGTTGATGGGGAATTGCCGCTGCTGTGAGATTTTCCAAGTCCGCCATTTGTGAAAGTTGAAGTTGGCGCCAAAGCAAAGCAGTGATCAGTGATTGAAGCAATCAGAATCAAGTGATCACTAAAAATCATGAATAATTAATGAGTACCAAATAGGTTATGGCATTTAGTGTCCACCATTTTTGATTTATCACCAGTCGAGAGCAGATTATTGGAAGGGGGGGCCACCTACTCACAAAAAGATTGAATTTCCGAGCATATGTATAATGAATACGACACAGATCATCGAATAACGTGAATTTTAACCCCTCGCCAGCTTCAGCTTGGATGCAATCCGGAAATTTTTTTTTGGTAAGGAAAAGTATTTTAGACTTTGGCGAAGAAGACCTTGAGAGCAAAGTTTCAGCTTTAAATATTAAAAAACAGGAGCAGATTTTGTAACAATAGAATCGCTGGTTTGTTTACGTATGACGTAATCTTGGTTGACTAGCCAATCAGAGAGCTCTATTTTTATGGCGTCATCTGATGATAATTGCGAAGGGAGGGGTTTGCTGTGGAGAAAACCACACCCTCGTTTTTTACTCGCGACGAAAAAATACTTTCGCAAAAACTAATAATGTTTTGCACCTGCATAGATAAGGACCTTTTACATGCTTGGTTGCTTGCACTAAGCTCTGCGCCTTCTGCTCTTCGCGCGATCATTCGCTGTTTGACTCCCCTTTCTGCACGCCCTCCACGACCCGCCGACGGCTAGGCCTTAGCTGTCAAAGAATCATTGCAGAACATAAACCTTCTCTCAACCTGAAAGTATCGTTAAACAAGTCAAATGTATTCAGGAATTACAGGCTTCGCGTTTAGAATTTAGCCTCCTGACTTGGTTGACCTCATCGTCCTAATCAGACTGGCATTAGTCAGAAGAACCGAAAGCGAAGATGCGTAATTAAAAATTTTGGACTTACCCAACTATCATTCACTGAGACCAAGCAATGCTGAATAAATAAAAGTCCACTTGTTTCACATCCTCAACAAAACTAACTCCCAACGATAAAATAAAACTGTTTTCATAGCTCAAGTTTCTCCAACAGAGCCTTGATCGCACTCTCACAATAAATTGACGAAGGTGAAATGTACATCCATCAAAAAATCTATGAAGAATGGCGCGAAAACAATCTTGCCTCCAGTCTCCAAAAATAGAAAGTGTCTCCACAACAAACGTCGCTCTTGATTTTTAGGGTAATCATTTTCAGTTTATTGTGAGGAAATTAAATGGATATAGACTTCAAGCATAGCTAAATTATTTACACTTGTTTGCTCAATGAAAGTAAAAAAATCTTGCTTCATCACAAACCTAATTCTCAGATAAGAAATTAAGAAATTTGAAAGTTGGAACATTATCCAAAGAACATATTTCTGAGGGGGCGGATTCAAACAATTAATTGATTCAAGGATAACTAAGCTCTCAAAAATCAGCTTCACTTGAAAAAGTTTCTCGTTGTGAAATTCTATATCAGATACAGGTCCGGGGTTTCCAGGTTTAGTACTTTCCAGTTTTTCGAACTGTGCGAAGTTTAGAGCTGTCTAGAGTCCCTGGAGCTGATCTATTTTAATTAGAAGAGCTGTGCAGTTTCAAAAATCCCTTGAGTGACCCAGGCAAATCAAGCTGCGGATTACAAAAGTTTTTTATTTTCGAAGTGCTGAGCTTACAGTTATGGCTGGTTTCTTATTCAAAGAAATGAGCGCACTTTATCTGATTCGAAGGTCAAAATACATTTTCTGATCAATTTCCTCACAATGTACTGAAAATGCTGATGAGTTGCTGATGAGGCCTCAGAAGTGAGGCGAAAGCTTCGACAATTAAAATAAAGTAAGTGTGAGAGTTTAAAAATATATGGCAAACAAACAAAAACATAAATACAAACTGAAAATGATTACCCTAAAAATCAAGAGCGACGTTTGTTATGGAGACACTTTCTATTTTTGGAGGCTGGAGGCAAGATTGTTTTCGCGCCATTCTTCATAGATTTTTTGATGGATGTACATTTCACCTTTGTCAATTTATTGTGAGAGTGCGATCAAGGCTCTGTTGGAGAAACTTGAGCTATGAAAACAGTTTTATTTTATCGTTGGGAGTTAGTTTTGTTGAGGATGTGAAACAAGTGGACTTTTATTTATTCAGCATTGCTTGGTCTCAGTGAATGATAGTTGGGTAAGTCCAAAATATTTAATTACGCATCTTCGCTTTCGGTTCTTCTGACTAATGCCAGTCTGATTAGGACGATGAGGTCAACCAAGTCAGGAGGCTAAATTCTAAACGCGAAGCCTGTAATTCCTGAATACATTTGACTTGTTTAACGATACTTTCAGGTTGAGAGAAGGTTTATGTTCTGCAATGATTTTTTGACAGCTAGGGTCTAGCCGTCGGCCGGTCGTGGAGGGCGTGCAGAAAGGGGAGTCAAACAGCAAATGATCGCGCGAAGAGCAGAAGGCGCAGAGCTTAGTGCAAGCAACCAAGCATGTAAAAGGTCCTTATCAATGCAGGTGCAAAAAATTATTAGTTTTTGCGAAAGTATTTTTTCGTCGCGAGTAAAAAACGAGGGTGTGGTTTTCTCCACAGCAAACCCCTCCCTTCGCAATTATCATCAGATGACGCCATATAAATAGAGCTCTCTGATTGGCTAGTCAACCAAGATTACGTCATATGTAAACGAACCAGCGATTCTATTGTTACAAAATCTGCTCCTGTTATATTAAAATGTAAGAAAGCATACACGAATTTTCTTCATAAGAAACTGCTTACAAGAAACTCAGCTCTCATATCACCGAAAATGTAAGAAACGCCACTGCTGGGATATAACTTAAGAAACTAATTGTTTCGAGAAAGGAACTCTTTGAAATGTTTCTATTCTATTTTCACTTGTTTCCTGTATTGTGTTACTCAAAAGGTACTTGAGTGATGCTTAGACATCGTAAAGTCTTAAATCAACGTTCTTTTGAAATTTTCAGGGGGCAACATGTAGTCAGCATGAAGATCGTAAAAGAAACCCTGAATACTCAAGATCAAATAATTTCTTGGTTAGATTTCAATGAAAAAATTTCAACCAGATATCTCCTATCCAAAATATCTCGATCTCCATATTTGTTGCCATTGTGGACTGTAGGCAACTTTCAAATTGTTGCTTCCGTGTTCAAGGCGTTCGGCTTCTTGTTTCGTCTTTAAAGTGACAGTGAATCGCAACTTGCGGTAAAGTTGTGTTAGTCATTTTAAAACTAGTGAAATGTCTATTGAAAGAAAAATGAGGCTCTGGAACCATCCTTCTGAGCTTTGAATCACTTCAAATCTAATCATATCTAATCGCTTAACTAAAACAACGCAAAATGGCGGCACGCAGCAGGCTGTGGTAAAGATTTGCAACGAAGTTCTCCAAGTTTATGTCTTTTGTAAGGTGTGGACTTGATCTTTTGACGAGATAAGCAAAACCAGCTTTCGACTTCATCCTGATGGAAAACAATCTTCTGAGAAGGAGGTTTTGCTTCAACTCGAGGGGTCCTTGGCTTGCGATCGACATCGTCAGTACAATCATCTGTTTCTTGCAGAAATCGCTTTAACGAGTGTGTGGATTATCAAAGGCACTTGATGAGATAGCCAATTTTGAAAACATTTTGGGAGCTGACGCATTCACACAGCAAGGAAAGTGTTGCTGGACCTGCCAATGCAGCGGTGCTCAAGTCTCACCATGATTCACTCACGGCCTGACCTTAACGAATGCCACATTATCTTCCCGTGGAAGCAGTTTACCTTCCTGCCCAACTTATGCAGTCCATCAAACCAAGGGCAAGCAGGTATCTCATAAATCCATTCCAGTTTGAACATTTGAAGCTTCCCTTTCAAGACAGAGGAGAACATTTTAGCCCTTGGCTATTGGACATGTAACCTTTATAACATCAATTACTGCTGATTTACATATGTATAAAAACAAACAAGTCACCATAAGGTGAATAACAGGAGCAAGGACATTGAGAACGTTGTTGAAATCTTGCTCTCCCGTGGGTTTCGTAACAACATTGTGAAAACAATGTGTTTGAAGCCTTTCTTTACTAATTTTTTAACCAGTTACCACCAGAACCACTTATAAGAAACTGCTTATAAGAAACTCAGATCCTCAGTTCACCAAAACTTAAGAAAAATCCTGCATGCTCTGCTTATTCTCACTTCTTTCCTGTATCATATTACTCAGAAAGTACTTGTCAATGAGTAATTTCTAAACATAAAAGCTTCAAGCACATTGTTTGACATGTCCTAGAAGAGTCCAGATTTATCTGTCTGACATAATGTCTGACATTAATTGTAACTTGTCGATATTCTTATCAGTTTAACTTTTGATCAGAACTTTTACTTCGAACATTGACCAAAAACAAATGAGTGCTACCGGTTTCCATTCTGCATTTTGCTGATGTTTAGACTCTTTCCATCGATGCTCCCAATGCAATTTGAATATTTACATCTTCTCACAAAATTTCCTTTTTAGTAAATATCTTACCCTAAACATGGCATACTATACAATTCAATTGGACATCCACAGGCAGGACCACTAAGAAGGGTAAGAAGGGTGGCAATTTGCCTCAGGGTTTGGGGGGCTTCATAAAAATACTTTAGGAAGTATTACGTCACAGTAATTTAAGAAGAGAATTGCAAAAGCTCTGGAATGTCAAATCAAAATTTGTTCCAGTTTTAGTTGGTGCTCTTGGGCAGTGTCTAATGTTTGAATAGCTACTTGAGCGAAATTGGAGTGTCAACCAAGATTCAAGTGATTCAAAATTCTGCTTTCTTTTGCACCGCAAGACTTCCGAGAAATGTTCTAGAGATCATGCATCATGACTTGATCTTTGGGAGTCAGAAGAACATCCAGTGAACACATCATAATAACCACTATGGAAAAACCAGTATGAGAATAATAATTAGAAGTCAGCCCTCCTTGGTCAGCCCTCCTTCATCCAGAGAAGTCAGCCCTCCTTCATCCAGAGAAGTCAGCATTCCTTCATCCAGAGAAGTCAGCCTCCTTCATCCAGAGAAGTCAGCCTTCCTTCATGCAGAGAAGTCAGCCCTCCTTCATCCAGAGAAGTTAGCCCTCCTTCATCCAGAGAAGTCAGCATTCCTTCATCCAGAGAAGTCAGCCCTCCTTCATCCAGAGAAGTCAGCCCTCCTTCTTCCTGAGATGTCAGCATTCCTTCATCCAGAGAAGTCAGCCCTCCTTCATCCAGAGGTCAGCCCTCCTTCATCCTGAGAAGTCAGTATCCCTTCATCCAGAGAAGTCAAGCCTCCTTCATCCAGAAGTCAACCCTCCTTGATCCAGGGAAGTCAGCATTCCTTCATCCAGAGAAGTCAGGCCTCCTTCATCCAGAAGTCGACCCTCCTTGGAACAGCTGGGATACTAAGAAACGTATTGAGTGTCTGAGGCTACTTGTTGTATCTTGAAATTTGAATAACAATTGCTCCAAGTTATGAACTTGAGGAGTTATCTCAAAGATGATAACATTAATAATGATAATAGTCACTGTGAACTTTCAACATCATTTTCGTCATTTTTCTATTCCATATACCAAAGGGAGATTGATTTTGGAAATTGATTAGCTTCTTTTCTTTAATGTATTTAGAAGCTATGTATAGTTTTTCGAAATAAAATACACACACACACACACACACACACACACACACACAAAGGGCAACATATTTCTAGTGCGAGGAGGCACTGCAAACATTTTGCCTGACAAAGATTATACCCTCCGTAATCCAGCACTAAACTGTTTTCTCTGGAACAGAGGAAGATACAATTTACGTATTAATTCATGCCATTTCTAAAAGTGGCCTGAAGCGAAGTTTTCTCTTATTGATGCAAGGGAATAGCAGTGGAACTCCTGTATATATTCATCTGAAATCTCATTTCGCTTGCAAGTTATTCACCTATCTTAGTATCAGTTGATGGTGTTACTTTGTTTGAAAATTAAGTCACATTGAGAGATTTGAAGACAGGTCGATGAACAATCATGGGAATATGATTGGGAAAGTGTTATTTGTATAAGAATATCGCATAATCCACAAAGAGAAAGAGCTCTTTTGAAGGTAGTTCATTTTACCCTTTGAATTATAAAGAAATTAAAAAGATTATTACAAATAGCGTTAAATAGCGGACCAATCATTATAAATCCATAGACTCACTATAAATTGTAACCTGTGGAAAAAAACACTATCAATTCCTGTAAATGAGCAACAGTCAAAATATAGAATTAGCCTGTAACTAGGGAGAAAGCAATTAAACTTGCTAGAAAATCGCTTTCCAACAACGTTTTTTCACCAGATTATTGCACCAAATACTCGTTTCGTCCCACAGTCTTCAGTGTTGTTCATGCGAAGAACAGATGAATGGCACGACCAGGCTGTTTTATATCGAACAAATGAAAGATATTTGAGTATCACGTGAACATCAACATACCCCTAACAATGAGGAAATGTACTGATAAGTGCGATGGTCGTTGTCAACGTAAATGGAAATATAAAGCTAACCAAGCTAAACCCGAAAGTGACTCTGCTATTGGCACCCACCTGCTAAATAGTGTTGAGTGTGGTAGAGGCTACGACGAGGATTTTTTCCGTATTTTGAGTGAGGCAGGGTCAGCATTTCATCTCAAATTGTGTGAAGCTGTGTTGATTATACTTCGAGATGCCTCGCTTTGCCGACAGAAGAAGTTTTTTCGCTCTGCAACTGTTCTGAAGTTGCTGCCAAAAGTTTTGGCGATTGTTGATTGAATGGCCTTTGTTTGAGATTAGCCAGTCTGTGGTTCAGGTATGATATTCACGTGATACTCGCATTTATTTTGGTTGTTCGGTGTAGAACAGCTCGGTCGTGTCATATATATATATATATGTTTTTCGTTTGAACCAAACTGAAGAGAGTGCGACGAAACGCGTATTTGGAGAAATAATTCGGTGAAATAACGTTGTTAGTAAATGATTACTTGATTTTCTTGTAGTTTTAATAGTTTTCCTCTCTAGTTAAAGGGTTGTTTTATATTTTGAGTTGATAGTGTTCTGTCTACAGGTTACAGTTTTAATGGTTCCTTTATGGGCTTATTACGAGGAGTCCGCTATTTAAGGTTATTTTAAAATCTTGTACCACAAATCATTTGTTTACAACTATATTTATACAATTATGAAAGTTAACAATATTTTAAACTGGTTGTGATCCGACCATCTGTATCGCTAAGATCTAAGATCTTCGAAGTCGAAGAACCTAAGATCTTTGTAAAGCAAAGAATCGACAAGTAATGGTATAACTGCTTTTTTTTACAATCCTTGTTTAGGATGATGACAATATCCCATTGCGAATCTTATTGCTATTGATGGATGAAATATTCGACCTGAAAGACAGGTAGTAAACTTTGATTGAACTATTTTCAACTGCATTCCATTTCGATAAATTAATTTGCAAAACCCAATGACATTACAGTGCTATGAACCAAGATTTGGCTACAAGTTTTCGTCATAATTGTCAACAAAATCAGTCCGCAGCAATTCCTTAGCTCACTGCATATTCTTATTTAAAGGGGAGGAACATTGTTGTGAGAAATCAATTTCCGGCCTAGCTTTTCTCTAGTATTTCGTTGAATGCTTCAGAACCAAGTAGCTTCTGCAAGCAAAATATCTTACAACTTTCTAACCATTCCCATATTTAGCAACGTATCTCGCATGATTTTTCTTTGTATTCAAGATAAAAGTTTGCAATTTCGAATTACCCACGATGCGAACTATGAACTTGTCATTTTTCTTTTGATTAGAAGCACAATATAATCATACATTGCATCTTGCCTAAACAGAACGTTACAGTTATAACCAACTAAGGTAGAGTATTACAGTGAAGAACAGTAACGGTATAAACAGTGTAAAAACGCGAATTCTTTTCGTGAGTTATGCCAACGTGCTCGGTTTTTGGTTTGTTTTCACATGAAGCCATTTTCTGCTTGCATATTTAAGGTTTTTGTTCCGAGTTTTGCTGCTTGTGGCAAAAGTTTTGCGAATTTCATTTGCTTGTTGATGTCTTTTGTCTGGACTGTTAGCACATAATTTAACGTTAATTGTGCAAATTATGGTACCAGCTTAAAGTTGGTGAACTTAGGTAATTTGATATTCTGAAAACGATGCCAAACAGACGAAGGACGAAAAATGCCCCAAGCGTTATTTTTAGATTGGTGTACCTGGCCCAAGCCCCCTCTTGAGGCTCTCTGTTTTCGGTAACTACTGATAATTGATACAAACATGAAGGTGTGGCTTTCTACACATTTTGATACGCTGAAAGATATTATGAAAAGAAAAATTCAAAAATATCCCCTGAATGATATTTTTGGACTAGGGTACTTGGCCCCAGTCATCCTTAAGGTTTTCAGGGTTTTCTTCTGTAGGTAATCACTGATTTGTTATGCAAGCTTGAAACATGGATTTCGACACATTTTGCTACGCTAAAAAACATCGTGAAGAGACAAAATCAAAAATTCCCAGAATGTTATTCTTTAGACCGAGGTACTTGGCCCCAATCTTCCTTTCGTGTTTCTGCTGTTCGTTATCTCTGATTAGTGATATAAACATGAAAATGTGGAGTTTTGCACATTTTGGTTCGCTAAATTAACTTCATGTAGAGACACACTGATAAAGTTACCCCTAAATGTTATTTTGAGACTGAGGTTTTTGGCCCCAGTCCTCCTTTTTGGCTTTCTGCTGTATGTAATTACTGAATAGTGACATAAACATGAATATGGGGATTTCTGTACACTTCACTATGCTGAAAAACATCGGGAAGAGACAATTAAAAAGATTCCCCTAGAGTGCTATTTTTAGCCTGGGGTACTTATTTTCTTCATTTTCAGTTTACATACCTCCTTACGTTTTGTCACCCGATTCAATTCATGTACGTGGTGTGAAGCTCTCATAGCTTGCTGATGATGCACTGATATATTGATATGCAGTCAAAAAAAAACAATAGTATTTGTATCTTCTTTACTATTAAAAGTATGAAACAATTATTCTTGGGCATTCTAAGAACAAAACTATATGATTTGAAGCTCTTACATTTTGCTGATATGCTGATATATTGATATGAAGTCAAGATGAATCTCGCATTGCTTGAATGCATATCACCATATCACAAAGTATTGATGCTTCCCCATCCCAGTGACTGTGTATCAACGTATCTATTAGCATAAAATTAGATCTACAAAAGAGAGGGAGTATCATAGAACCTAGCCAGAGTGTCTCAAGCAAATGCGGAGGGAAGGTGTATTTTAGATCTGCTCCATTATAGTGAAAAACGAATACAAATGTAGGTATACTGTGACAGTAAAAAAACAGCCACCAGCACAACTTACATTCCACCTCTCAAGTATATCGTTAGGATGCAACTGATGATCTTCAAGCAGCAAGCATAGCTAACATAGAAGAAGGGTCTACAATTTCACTCTTGAATAGCATACCCTCTAATACTGCCAGGCCTTCTTGGCGTAGCTGAGCATCATACTTAAGCAGCAGTCTACACAAGGGTGGTTCCTCTCAACAGCAGTTTTCAAAAATTGATGCCTAAATTTTGCCCAGTTTTCAACGTCTTTCTTTTTGATTCTTCATATGACTTCGTCTTGCGTTTTTGTTCTTTGGTATTCTCCTCATTCGGGTCTTCGTCTGCTGGGCTTTCTGGGTGGCCTAGGCCTACTGAGCCTTCGACATTATAATTGTTTTGTGGCCTGGCAACCATCGCTTCCTCTCTTCTGGTTACCGTCAACCTTTGGCCTGATCCACCTTGTCTTATTTCGTCCAGCTTTGCTACGTTCGACCAATTTCAGTTTCTTTCTTGGCGACGGCACTGTATCGCCTTTCATCGATTTAGATTAGTCTAATTGTACATTTGTATATAGTAAGCTAGCTTTTTTTCAATCGATGGAAAATAAGTTGACAAACAAACAGAATCACGTTTTGGCGGGCCAAAGCAAAGCAAATCAACTTTCGCGGCCTGAATGGAGTTGTGGAGAGTTCAAAGTATTGCTCTAAGAAGCGCATAACTCTATAATACGTGTTATGTGTTAGTAACATACGACATTATAATAATAATAATGACAATAATAATAATAATAATAATAATAATAATAATAGTAATAATAATAATAATAATAATATTAGTCAAGGAACTAAGGATCACCTGATCGTAGACAAGTTTATCCTTAGAAATTGCAAGAGGAGGCATACAAATTTGTCTATGGCTTGGATAGACTTTAAAAAAGCCTATGATATGGTGCCCCACTCGTGGATCATAGGATCACTACGTATGTTTGGTATTGCTGATAATGTTGTAGAGCTGTTGTCTGAAAGTATGAATAATTGGAGGACTACTATCTTTTCGGGTGGTAAACAACTAGGAACGGTTGAGATAAAGAGGGGATATTCCAAGGAGATGCATTTTCACCATTGCTCTTTGTTATTGCACTAATTCCCCTGTCTATGGCATTACGAGAATCAGGGATGGGATACAAACTTGGAAAAACAGGACCCACTATTAATCACCTTCTGTTCATGGATGACATAAAGCTATTTGCAAAGAATGACAATGAGATTGATTCGTTAGTGCATACGGTAAGGATTTGTAGTTCGGACATTGGTATGGAGATGGGAATATCAAAATGCGCACTTGTAACAATGAAGAGGGGAAAACATGTGAAGAGTTTAGGAATCAAACTACCAAGGGATGAAGAGATTGCAGATGCTGACAGCAGAGGTTATAAATACTTAGGTATCTTAGAACTTGATTCCATAATGAGTGGTGACATGAAAGCAAAGGTGAAAGAGACTTATCTGACAAGACTCAAGCTCTTATTGAAAAGTAAGCTGAACTCTCCAAATTTGATCACGGCAATGAATAGTTGGGCAGTGGCAGTAGTTCGATACAGCGCTGGCTTGATTGACTGGACAAAGGAAGAAGTTAGAGAACTTGACAGGGTAACCAGGAAGCTGATGTTTGAGCACAGCGCGCTACATCCAAAGTCAAATGTAATTAGGCTGTACATGAAGAGAAAAAACGGAGGGAGAGGGCTTACTAGCATAGAGGAGTGTGTGGCCAGTGAAGTTCGAAACCTAGACGAGTACATTGCTAACAGCAAAGAGGAAATTTTAAGCTTTGTGGCAAATGAGGTACCATTACAGCCTGATGACATAGAGGGGAAAAATGAGTATAGCTCAAGGATTCAGAAAGAGAAACTGGACGCACTGATAGGAATGCCACTGCATGGTCAATTTGAGAGAGAAACCAGAGATCTAAAAACAGAAGACTCGTAGGCTTGGCTGAAAAATGGAGATTTAAAAAGGGAGACAGAGAGTTTGCTAATGGCAGCCCAGGAGCAAGCCTTAAACTCAAATTCCATAAAAAAACACATATATGCTTGCAGTGAATCTTCGCTGTGCCGCCTATGTGGGGAAAAAGAGGAAAATGTGAGCCACATCATCAGCTTTTGCAAGATGCTTGCTCAGAATGAGTACAAACGCCGCCATGATAAAATTTGCAGCAATGTGCATTGGAATCTATGCAAAAAGTTTGGTTTCGATGTCAGCGATAAGTGGTACCAACACAGAATTGATAAAGTTTTGGAAAGCGAGAAAGTTAAGATCTTGTGGGACTTTGATATGCAAACGGACAGAGTTATTGAGCACAGGAGGCCTGATATTCTCTTGATCAACAAAGAAACTAATGAATGCTTCATTATTGACATTGCAGTACCAGCGGATTATAACATAGATAAAAAGGAGTTTGAGAAAATAAGTAAATATTCTGAGTTAAAGGTAGAGCTTTCACGGATGCTGAACAAGAAGACGTTCGTTATACCAATAGTCATCGGGGCCCTTGGGTCAATCCCAAAGAGACTACATTCATTTGCTGAGAAACTGGGCATAAGGAATGACTTTATGATATGGCAAAAATCAGCACTGCTAGGAACTGCTGGGATCTTACGAAAAGTTTTATGATTACGAAGTTTGAAGAAGAAAGAAGGACAAGTCTTTATCTTAAGTGCTTGCACCTGATGAAGAACTTTACATAACCAGTTTTAACATCAAAAGCTGTGGTAAATGTGAAATAATAATAATAATAATAATAATAATAATGATCATAATAATAACAATGATAATAATAATAATGATCCCCTCTGCAGAATTTGTGGAGAGCGTGAAGAAACGGTTGCCCATCTTATTTCCGAATGCAAGAATCTTGCGCAAAAACAATACAAACAGTGGAGACATGACGAAATTGCTCAAGTGATACATTGGCAGTTGTGCAAAGATCATAATTTAGAACACGCCGAAAAGTGGTATGACCATAGTCCTCAGGTTACTGTCAAAAATGACAAGGTTAAAATACTATGGGACATGAAGATTCAAACCGACAAGGTCCTAGAACATTCAAGACCAGACATACTAGTGCTGGAAAAAGATCAAAGAATTTGTAAAATCATGGATGTTGCATGTCCCTTTGATACGCGCATAATTGAAAAAGAAAGAGAGAAAGTAGACCGCTACCAAGACCTAAAATGGGAATTGAAAAGGACCTGGTAATGTAGCGATGTACAGGTAGTCCCCATAATCATGGGGGCATTAGGCACTGTATCCAAGAGTTTCAGGAAATGGCTTGAACGCATCAGCCACAATATCTACTTTGGAACACTGCAAAAGGCTTGCCTACTTGGAACTGCAAGAACTCTGCGTTATGCGCTGAATATCTAAGGCTGCGGGTTGCAGCTTGATGTTCAGCTTAACTTTTCCAGTCAAAGAATATCTTAGACTGTGGTATTGCAATAGTAATAATGATAATAATGATAATAGTAATAATAATAAAAATAATAATAACTTAGATAGAGGATAGGAAACCTTACATTGTCTTGATAAAGAAAGAAAGCAAACTATGTTGGATCATAGATATTGCATGTCCAGCTGACAATAAGGTGTGCGATAAAGAAGGAATGAAGAAGGATAGATGTGACGAATTAGCATTTGAGATGTGGTGGTCACAGTTGTGGTCAATAAAAAAAGCTACCGTCATACCGATAATAGTTGGTGCTTTAGGAATAGTGAGTAAAGACCTTGAGAACTATATTGAAAAACTAGGGATTACAATACGGTTGGAACACATGCAGAAAACAGCACTTCTTGGAACTGCTCGAATAATTCGGAAGGTGCTTGAAGTATAAAGATGTTACCTCAGTTTACTAGCGGTAAACAGCTGACACCTTAATGTTAGATCTCCTGCTGAAGAAGAAACAAGCTGAGCTAAGGGAAGAACATACACGTTTTTTTATAACAAACTAGTATCAGGCTATGGTACTAAAAGTTTCTTGATTTCACTTGAAATTTTTTCCATTTTAGTACTAAAAGTTTCTTAATTAGGTTCTTATTTTTTAAATGCGGAATTATCAATGTGGTCGCTAACACTGCGGCAAATATGATTCTTGACATTTAGAACATCATTAAGGAATAAACAGTGTTCTGTTATGTCGAAAACACAAATGTTTAGATATTATTGCTCAAGAATAAAGGTTCAACAATCTATTTGCAATAATATCCATGCTTTAACTTTGAAAAGTTTCTTAGTATTTCTCAGACATAATACTAGAGTTTCTTAAAATTTTACCATCTTAGTACTAGTTTCTTATAAACCAGTTTCTTATAAAAAAACGTGTAATGATAATCATTTATTTATTTATTTATTCAAGGTTGGCATGATAAAAATAGCTAAGAAACTAATTAAGGCCAACCATTTAACAAAAGTGAAACTGAACTGAATACTCCTATTTACATGTTTCTATAAAAATCCTAGATTATTTACATCGATCTGGCATAATCTACAGTTGTAGTCGCTGAAATGATGTTTTTTAGTTCCTTTGAAATGTCTTTTAAATTCTGTCAAGGTTTGCGACTCTTTTATTTCTAGCCGGCAACGATTGCCAGAGTTTGTGCCCAGTGTACCTGATTGTCTCTATACCATACGCATTTATAAAATTTATGTGCAACATAAATACAGTTACTTCGGCGAATGGGCTAATTTGTGGTTGTTTGACACTAAACGGAGTATGTTTTGGTATATTTGTCAAATTCAGCGCCTTCTGATTTTCTCACCCATAAGGATTAAATATATTTCTTCAGCAGATTGGGTTGAACTCCCAAATGATAGGATCAAAGATTTATTAACAACTTTGGTATCTCCACTTGGGTAAATGTGCTAATTTTGGGTTCAATGGCCTGACGATGTAACCACAGTAGTTTGAATTCCAGTAAACAATAGTGCAGACCCAAATGAGGGAAATTATAGAAACAGCCTTGCCCAATCGCTGAACGGAGCTGAGTAAGCTACCCAATCACAAGGTGTAAAGTGCTAAAACAATGCATTGCAACACGAGCATGCCCCTAGGAGTAAATCACATGGAAGATCTGCCCAGTTGAATTTTCCAATCTAGCAAAATACTGATAGAAAAGAGAAACAATTGAGGATGAGTTAAAGCAAGTTCCCTCCTAGGTGCAGTGAGGTCAACTACACACAGCTAACAAGACATTTAGAGATGAACTGCCTGATCGAGTACTAGAGGCTGCATTTGATGCAACAATGATTGCAACAGCGAGAGGTTGGCCAGTCGTCTGCGTCTTGAAAACTACGATGAAACGGCACGCTCAAGGTGGTTTTCTACACCCGCAGACTTCAACAACACCAGCAAGCAGAGATACAACTACTGTACCAGTGCTCAGTGAATAAATTGAAGTTTATCAACACAAAAACAATCAAAGAATTCGTTCTCAGCTGGTAAGATGTTACCCGATTGTACACCGACTGGGCGTAGATACACTGACTTGGTACGAAGTTACCTTAGAGCTGGAATTAGATTACAGAACATCGATTGGACAAAATTGCAATTATCCTAGAAAAGTGATGAATGAACCACGCTCACCACTTTTTGTATGGTTGCACTGAAAGACGACACTAAGACAATTGGAAGTCTAGCCTGACATGCATAATATGGCAGCAAGTTAAGTATCTCTTTAAGATGACATATTTTCATTTACATTTTCAAGTTCTCGCAATATTGTGGTATTTCTTTCGCCAATTCAACGTGAGGTTCGAAACATTGATCAACGCTTTCTCCACACCAGAACTGACGGGAAGACGAAAAGGAACACTGGTGTCCAAAGGACGATGACTTCTGTATATATAAAGCAAGGAAGATGCAGAGGCCACGGTTTCAATTACTACTTCCTGACAACGGACAAGACATGCAATTTCAAGAAAGCAATTTTCGTTGGCTTCTTCGCAATGAATAACATGACATGCTAGACGCACGTTCTTCCCTTGTATTTGTTTTTCCTTTCAGGCGTGATAATCCGTTTGCGATCGCCACTAGTACAAAAACATATGGCATCTGGAATGAGCAAGTGTGATGTGAGGATCCCAATTTCATGACAGCATGTCAGGACTATACCTATGACTGAGCAACACAACGCTGATGAGTATATCTGCCGCATTTGACAAGGTACTTTGTAATTCTAGCCTGCAGATAGACATGAACAACTGTTTTTCCTGAGTTCGCGAAGTTGACGGATCTTCTCAACTTATATATGACATGAATTATTGACCCTAAGGGCTTTGTATAGATAGATTTAGTACAGATATCTAGTTTCTATCGTTATTTGCTGTCAGTGCTTTGAAACTTCCAAGCATGTACGCACCATGGTATCGTCTAGAATATGCCAATCCTCGCCTGGCTTCCCGAATATGTCACGTTATCCTTGTTACAACGCAAATCTCATCTCTTAATGCTGTGTGAATGACATTTGTGCATTGAAGACAATTTGCAGGAAAAGATGTTGCTCTATGCTTGTGCTGTATAAGATGTGGTGACGAAAGTACCAAATCTAGAAAAGATTTTTTGAAGTAGAAAACATAATAGACTGCTTCTCTCCTGGATTAGGAGTAATATAAAATACATGGGAATTTAATCTGCCTGCTAGTGTAAGTCCCACTCGGAGATTCCGTTGAATAGCCTTTTAATTGAAAGAAGTGAATAAGCATAAGACAATAATCACTGCGACCTTTGCAGAAAAACATGATCAGTTCTTGATCATTTTGATTTCAACGTTTGGTCTCGTGATGTGCTTGGGTACAATGGTGAATCTTGTTTCGATTTCAATAGCCTCTCATATTTGCAACTACCCTTGGTATCGTGCTGGTGGACTAATTTTACCATCCTCAGGAAATGGAGATTGCTTTTTCATCTGTCCTATTTCAGAATCCTTTGAAAGGCTAAAATACTTTATTTGCCTCAACTGGCTCCTTGTCACGACCCCAGGACGGAAAAATATTGTCTACTGTTCTTAAATATGGCAAAAAGCTCAGGCAATGCTCAATCCATTTTCTTCTTTGCAGGTCTTCACAAACTTTTCTTTTGTTGGGGATTGCGCATGCACAATTGTGGGAGTCCATTGTCCTCAATAGGCCAATTTGCCGTCGACTACGAAAAGTTGAAAGCACGTTTTCTCGTGCATGCCACAAAAATCTACTTTATATGGCCTATTTGTACCACACGATGAGATACAGTTAAATCCGGTAGATCGACTATGCTCATCTATCTAATTTGCTTTGCCAGGCTTATCTCAGAATGGTACGGACATACCAGTATGGGACCCGCCCTTCTTAGGCACATCCCAAACAGGGACCCGCCTTTGACGTATCATTTCACTCTTGGGCACATCCTCGGACGGACCACCGGCCAGATATCCGTCCAGGACCTGCCCTCTAAATTTTACTGACACTGCAGAATGATTTGGCTCTCTGATCTGCAGTGCTGGTCACCCTCTTGGACAATTGCCCTCCCTCGTTGCGTCTCCAATTCTCCATTTCAAGCTTTAATAGTTAGTATTGTATTGTATTAATCTAGGTAGTATTGTATTTACGTTAGATTTAGGTTAAATTAGCTTAATTAGATGACAAATGGGAAATATTTTCTCTCTTCACTACGGTCATTTCTGATGAAGTACATTCCAGAACTTGACGATGAGGCCTCCCGAGGCAAACCTAGGCCCAATAAGGCCATGCGGCTAAGGGTCTGAGCACATGAGATAGAATTAAGTGCGCGGCATTGGTACTGACAGGTGGTAGTTAGTGTACAACTCCGTGCAGAGAATGTCACTATTTACCGCACAACCCTATTAGAATCGGGTGGTTTTGTGAAGAATAATGGTATAAACAAGGAAGTCTGGATTTCTACATATTTTGATCAGCTGCAAACCATCATTGCTGCGAAGTGCGCATACGTGAGCAGCTATCTTGACGCGTTTGATAAGGAATTTCCGTGTCGATTTGTTTGGATGGATGGATGGATGGATAGAGTATATGCAAATGAGGACAAGCCAGACAGCAACAACAACAGATCTTATCCCATATCGTGCTTTCGACGAAGGAACTCACAGCTCGATAAGGCTCAAGCAAAATCAAGGAATACCAACGAAACAAGAAGGTAAGCATTTTGATTTAATTGAGAAGTATCATAGACAATTCTGAAACATTCTTCACGTGTCAGATTGGCCCATACATTTTCAGAAGAGATCGAGCTTTGAAGACGAAAATGCAGCAGCCTAAAGTTTATGTTCTTGTTTAGGCTAAACCAGCAGTAATAAACAAACAGCACGTATGGTGCGAGAAATTCGGGCTTCGGCCAAGTAATACATGCATAATGTTTCAAGTTTTGCTAACAAATAACGGTTGAAGGTTTCCTCATATCCCCTCCATCAACCCCAATCAAACTGGAAATGTCTTCAGAGATGTGAATGAATCTTTTTTAGAACACAATAGACAATAATCTCCCTTTCAAAAACAAAGGAAATCATCAAACCGAAAAATTGCGCTTAATTGAGTAATAACGATCTTTGACCATGATCACTTTCATTGATAATATTCCTACAATGCAAAGGATATGTAAAAGTCACTTGTGATTCCATCCTCAGCATAACATTCCATTGACAATGAACTACTATTTTCTACCAAGAAGTCACATTCATTGAATGTTGCCAACCTTAACCCACAGTAGTGATATCCTTTGCAATACATTTACACATACAAGCTCATTTCATTGTTTATTGTTGCAGGAGCGAAAGCGAAAGGCAATATATTTACTTGTGAGATCAAGGGACCATTGGACCACTAATTCAAAGACCAACGCTGCATTTAAACACCCTTAGGATATTCATTTACTTGTTTCATTCTTGCAAAGACCTGATCAAGAAATCACTGGGAACAGTATTTCAAAGACGAGACCGAAAAATCACAGGGAAGATGTCACCTTCCTTTACACCTAGGGACCTTACTTGGACACACATTTGAAAAATTTTGGTGAGCAAATCATGTGCAACATGAGCTCTCAGGAGTGTTTGTCCTTCAAACATAAAATCTGTTTCCTGTAGCCAGATATCAGTGTTGCCACATTGCTGACGAAAGTAGTTAATGGACAGTAACTATGAGCTTTTACAGAGCAATGGTCAAAGATTCTTCACATAAGATGATTCGTGGACAACGAAGAAAACCATGCCATGTGAGGTACTAAAAAGGGTGAAAGAAAGTCATATAGTCCAACACATAACTTATCAACATCAATCTACTGTGCCTTAAAATTACAATTGAACACTTGTAATGAGACTAATTTTGTTTAAATGACATATGTCACGTATAACAAAAAAGGTTGGAGGGGAATTCCATTGTTTCGAGATTTTCAGTTTCTGTTTATGAATTTTTTATTCAGCCTTTATCCTGTGCTTTGAAATAAACAGTAGAGAGAATTGAATTGTTTGAACCAATCCGGTGCATGACATATGCCCTTTGAAATGCAATAGATGTTATCGTAATACTAAAGAGACTTGAAAGTTGCAAACAGTTCTTTTATTTCTTGGGACAATTTTTTCCTCAAGATGCTGTATTGCTTAGTATCTCACACATCCTCCAAAACTTCTCTCCATCATTTATTGTTGACGAAGTTACAGAAATAGTATGTTTTACACCAAGGCTTGAGCAGCACTTTCTTAACTTTGTTAACAGCTAGAGAATAGAAATATCACTGGGATACTTAGCTCTGGTCCCCTGTTGAGGCATTCTTCCAAAAGATATGTCTGATAGGTTAAGAAAACCTGAGAGGCTCCATATTCAATATTTCATATTTAATTCTTTTAAGGAGGGTTGCCCTTCAAAAGTTGATTTTCAAGGGGCCCTCCGATAAAACGTTAATTACAATATAACATAGAAATAAAAAACTACTAATCATATCAAACTATAAAACCCTATTTACTATATTTAAAAATTATGTACAATAATATTCAAAATTTACAATAAAGCAAAAATGAAAGGAAAAGAGGTTCCGTTTCTAAATAGTTTTCTTGAAGCCATACTGTGAGGTTGCTTGCTTTGACTCGGTTGACAGGCTATTCCATAGCTTAGCACCTCTATAAGCGAAACTATGCTTGAAATTTCCAGTGGAATTTGAAGTGTCTAATCAGAGATGAGAAAAAAGTTGTAGTGTACGTCTAACGCCCCTCCATCCACACCGATATCTAAAACTGTCGTCAGTCATCAAGGTTGCATGAAAAGAAAGAAGGAGCCATTTTGCTCTGAGGCAAGCAGCTAGAAATGTATGGAGTCCATGGCAACACGGTCGTAGCAAAAACATAATCCTACATGGTACCATGAACAAAGGAAATCTTATCCCGTGCAACCACGAGGAGGCAGACACTACAGTAGGATGTTTGTTCACGTAAAAGGTGTAGCAAAATCGAATCATGAGATAGGGTTCCCGACCACGTAAAGAGAAAAAGAGGATTAATGTTTGCACTAATGAACAATTTGCGATGTCACAACTTAGTCTTCTTTTAATTGTTGATATAGGATACAGAAAGAACTGATGTTTTATGGTCGGGGTATATTGCTTTTGTATTTGCATATATTCCTTATGCCAACTGGGCTCAAAAAACGAAGAAGCATGGTAGCGGTGGTACCATGAAGGTAGCTGAATTGCTGAAAGAAATGGAAGGAAAGGGAAAAGAAGGGAAAACAACGAAGGAAGGAAAGGCTGGGAGGGAGGAGAGAAAGGAAAAGGGATAGACCATAGGCGAGAAATTGTTCCCTTCTTTACCCTAATTGGAAATTGATAATGTCTAATGGGATCGCGTTGTACGTGTGAATTTCATTGCACATGATTTCCTGAGATCCATTTGTTCCCTAGACAGTTTGTTGTTCATTTATAATAGGAGTGCAGTCGGTTCACGTTGTTCCATTCACTGTCGTTCTCAGAGAGATAGGGCAGGATGCTCTCAAGTGTTTCAGTGCTAGCGAGACTGCCATGCAAGCAGCTGAACAGTCAAACCATTGGCAACTCACTTCGAGCCAACCTGCTTCCCTTGGTAAGCATATGCTTTTTTGGCTTTTTCTCTGATTTAGTAATTCTAATGTTCATTTTGGAACCTATTCTTATCGACATCTTTCGGGATCTTGAGTTCCTCTCTACTGCACATGACTGCTTTTTAATGATTCTTATGAACACATTCATTTTTAGGTTTACAAGAAGACTCAACTGTTGTCATTAAGATGTATATGGCACGTCAAGAAAGACGATTCGATGGATCGATCAAAATTTAGCAAAACTGCCCGGTATTAACTTTTTTATCTCCAGCATTACCGGTGTCACAAAGAACGAGAAAACAGAGAAAGAAAAGAAAAAGCAAAGAAAGATGAGGACGTACCGAAAACACAAGAACACCCCGATTCTCAGGAGGAAGCATCACAAAATGAAGCGGAAGATCATCCTGTACCCGAAGATACGCCCGTGTGGAATCCGGCAATTGCTTATTTCATTTCATAAACAGAGTCGCCCCTATGCAACGAGGATAAGATTTATGCAATGCTTCATGAAATGAACATAAATGCGACCGTTACACCTATTCGCACGAGAAAGCGCAAGACAAGAGATGAAACAGAGCTCGATGGAAAATATAAAGTTCTGATGGAGCTACAGAGTGTAGTGAAGGACCATAAAAACCCGGCGATTCAGCGCATGATCGAGACGTCCAACAGATTTTGCTTTGAGAAAGCATTGGCAAGTCATTTAATTCAAAATCCCTCTGCTAGGCCTCCTGATGATGAAGTGGTGTACATTCCAAACTTTCAGCACAAAACTGCTGGAAATGAATCGTGCATAATTTACGTAATAAACAGGAAAGAGTTTGGAGAGCCACTAGAGGCGGCATGCAGGAAGTTGCAAAGCGATGGCCTGATCCTTAGGGTCGTCAACGGCATGATGAAGGAGCAGCAACCTGCACAAACACCAGAGCCGTCCAATGACGTATCAATCGCCCTTGAAATGGTTAAGAATGCAATGGCAATGCTGAATCACGCTCTATATAAGGGTGACATATATGCCATGCCACCAGGGGCTAAATACACTTACGTGTATATGATGGATGTAGACGAGTATTTGAACAGAATTCTGGCTAATGAGATGCTTAAAGAGACACTTATTTGCTGCAAGTCGAAAGTATTATCGTTGATGTCCCATCACGCTTGCGAAGTCATTCCGCAAATCAGATTTGACATGGATCTTATTGAAGTTGCAGAGCCGACAGGGATGTGTTTCAAGATCTCTCAAAGAAGGTTTAAAGAAGGATGTATGCAAGAAGAGCAAGTTGGGAAATTGTCGCCACGAATGTACGCTCCATATGATTCCAATAAAATTCCAAACCTAAAATACTTCAAAGAGGCAATATTCAATAGTTTCCCAACTGTCAAATGCAGAGCAAATTTTCTAAACAAGTTTTATCAATGCTTAATGTGTGGATAGATGCCCCACAAAATTCCCAAGCTCGTAGCCTGCGGTCGAAAGGATAGTGGAAAAACCTCTTGGGCATCAGTGTTTTTTGGCTTGATTCCTAGAAAATTCATCGCCTCCATAACACAAGAAAATCAGTTCTCAGCTGCCATAATAAATGAAGACACAAAACTGGTATTCTTGGACGAATGGTCAAGCAATACCCTGCAATCAGACATGGCAAAGACCGTCCTACAAGGAGGTTACCTCGTCAAAGCAGTTAAGCATGGAAAGCCTGTGAACTTCGAAAACAAAGCGCCATTCTTCATCACCACCAATGAGATGCCTTATTTTGGCAATGAAGATGAAAACGTGCGGCGAAGAGTGGCCATTTTCAAGACAAAAGCATTGCCTAATTGTATTTCAAATGTTGACAGATGGCTGAGAGAAAATGCAATGGAATGCGTCGCTTGGATAGCAGAAGAGATTGAGCTTGAAAGGCATCACATCAGCAAGAAGGATCTATGGTATGAGGAAGCATGTTCAGCTGAAATCGGTCTTCCTATTACTGATCGTGGCATTTTCACTGGTGTCGACATCGCAAATAATGGCAAAGATTTGATGTTTGACACTGAAATCATTCGTTCCATGACAGAAAGTGATCTGCAGAGCCAAGAGAAAGAATCGGCATACGTGCTGGAATCGCAACATCCATCCCAGTTCATGCTTTAACTGGGACTTTTACAATGTTTTATCAAAGACAGTGTTCCTTCAAAATGACCCCAAGCTGTTAAATGCATTCTAATTCCGATTCGAAGCGCTACAAGTTGTTTTGAATGACTCGTCTTTGCCGTGGTAAAGAATGGAAAAACATGAGAATGGGATCGTATAGAGGGAATGACGAACAAAGTGTGCAAGAAGAAACGAAGATGCTTACCTTGTTACGAGGAAGGAGAATATTTTCTTGAGCCCTATCAGAGAAGACTAGTTTTAAATTTTTTTTTAGACTTCTTGCGTTTCATAGTATCTCAGGAGACACACGGGGTCTGGTGGCTGTAGACATGCCAATGCTCAGAGAGATATTCATTCCTCAAGTATCATCGTTCAAGCCAGCTAGAGAACCGTATTCCTGAATCGGCACCCTAGCGCGTTCTCCGAGATTTAGGCTTGTTTACAAACTTTTAAGAATGGAACGGTCTGGGAATAGTAGATGAAAATAAAGCACGAAAATGGTTTCCTTGCACCATATACTTGCTCTCTGACTGTTCTGGCTTGTTTCCTTGGCATTGTTTACTTGCTACGAAGAAGTTTTCAACGTACCTGGAAAGTGACGGTAAGCGTTCGTTCATTTCTCCATTTAAATGGAGGTGGTAATGGAGTCTCCATTTAAAGTGACGGTAAGCGTTCGTTTGTTCATTTCTCATTTTCATTTCTCTCTGCCTAGTGAATCGGATGATTTGAGTTCTGATGAAGAAGATGACAGTGACTTGGAAGCCATAGCGAGGAAAAGCGACATTCTCCACATAAATTCTTGGACTCTGATCACTTGCATATGCCTGCCAGTTCCACGACACCAGTAGCAGAAATTATGGATGACAGTCACCATCCCAGCTTCGATTCTCAGCGATCTGACGGAAGGTATGAATTTGGCAAATGAGCTTCTCAGTAAGTAACGCCAGTTAACCCAAAAATTATGGATTGAAAACACCAATCTAAAACTTCGAATCAAAGATTCAGAAGCCGCCATTACTATCAGTCCTAGTTGTACACAACAGCGGCAAAGGGATAATGCAAACACTCTCTTGGGTAAAAGCACAATAGCCAACTCTCGAAACGATGCAGAAAAAGACAAAACAGCTTCCTCATCAAGCCAAAAACCAAGGGCAAATAGATCTAAAAATCCCAAGAGAAAGAATGTAGTTGAGATTCCTTCGGAGAGTGAAGAGGAAGAAAATAAAGCAACGTCTGGAAAGAATGCCCCAAAGAATCAAAATACTGCATCGAAAGTAAGTCATGTAAAGAACCAAAATAACAAATGGGGAAACAAGAATGCACAGTCAACAGCAAAAGTGAATAATAAAGACAAGAAAAATGAAACAAAAAATGTTTTGATCATTGGCGCAGCTCCGGAAAATTGACGCAGTGACACAGTCTAATAACAACCACAACCGCAATGTGGTGATTGATGCTCTGCCAGGGGCAAGAATTGCCAGAATGACAAGCACACGGATTAACAAACATACTGATGTTGTTATAGTGCATGCTGGCACTTGTAACATCAAAAAGCAAACGGATCCCGAAAAATTAGCGGATGAGATGGTTTCAACGCTTGGTGATATCAAATCTAACTGCCCAAGAGCACGGGTTGCTTTCTCGAGAATCTATATATATAAGGCAGGTAAACGATTATCCAATTAGCTTTGTTCCTTTGTTAACCATTGTGAATTGAACAATCCTCCTTTGTAAAATAACAATAAGCAATTGTATTTGAACAATGAGTCTATTGGATGTATGTCCAGGAATTGAATTCAATAGAGTTCCCTCGGGTGTTGGCTGTGGCCCTGGGTGCTCAGTCAAAAATCGCAATCCTGCCCTTTTGCCCTATGTGAAAACAATAGATTCTAAAAGTTCTTCCTCCTATTGAATTTGCAAAAGGGCACTTCTTCCTATATGTGAGAACAATAAATTTTCCTCCCATACAATTTGAAAACAATGAATTGTAAAATTTTTCCGGCAATTGAATTTACGCCCACACACATCTCCTAGGGTGGTTTCAGTTAATGTCCGTAACCCCCTCCCCTATGGAAGAGAAAATCCAGAGATATGCAAAAATCCCCCAAAATCAGGGGTATGCAGAGGATTTTGTCAAAACTTTAACACATTTTCAGGAGTGAAATGCCCCATAGGTAAAACCCCCAAAATCCGGACATTCCTGTACTTTTAGAGGCAAAGTCCGGATCTTCCCACTACAACTTCGGAACCAATGGGGCTGGAAGATGCTTTATCGATGATAAACATTTTTCATAACCCCTCCATTTCCTCATTTAGATGTTCAAGGGCCCCCGATTATCAGCTGTCATTTTTGGTGGCCCCTCTCTGTATCTAATTCGATGCCACACTCCCAAGCAACAAATCATATTTTCTGATGGCAAGTGGCCCAAAAGGACATAGAAAAGCTTTCAAGTTTCAAGAGAAGAAAGTGCCATGGCACTTGGAGATTTTATGAAAAATTGACAGTTTGAGGAAAAACGCAAGGCTTAGCAAAGATCATAGATGGATAACGTTTGCGTTTCAGATAGCTGAGATCAGATTTGTTTGGTTTTCATGGCCCCTTATTTTACACTCAAGGTTTTCAGTGGCCCCCTTTCACTGCCCTAAATTTTTGGTCGCCCCTCTGAATATCTATCAGCCCCTACCAAGTAATGACTGGTCCCTTATCAAGAAAAATCCGGGGCCTTCGACCTTGATGAGTTGTTTTTCCATAGGGGGTACGGAAAAACAACCGCTAACAACGTTCCATTGAAAATCGATACGATTTTCCTCGTGAGACTATTCCTCGCACCGGCCAAATTATTTGCTCTACGTCAGAAATTGAGGAACGGAAAAGTATCGAAAGATATCGCAAAATCTTGCAAAATGAGAAGCTGCAAAAATATTGAACAATATTGCAAAATTATCAAACTGATGGCCCAAATGTAGCAAAACTCATTTGGCTCCGTCGGAAAATCAAATAACATGGATAAGAATGACTGTTTTTTCAGTTCTGCATATTTTCCGGCTTGAACATGCAATTTTACGGATCAAATGCGTAAATTCGGCACAGAGTCTATACCAAACGACATCAAACTAATCAAAATACAACGCTGTATTAGCTAAACAAATTGAAAATCTTTGGTAATTTCTTGAATTTGATTTAAGTGGGGGGGGGTTTAATAGAGAAGGGGGTTATCTAAAATTTTGCCTCAGAGGTGGCTTATTAGGGAGGGGGCTTAATAGAGAGGACAGAACTTCTATCTTCAGAAACTGATCTCAAGATACGTTTTCTTAGAGCTCCGAAGGGTCAAACCAGTTTTCCTAATGGGGCTTAACTGTGGAACTGTCTAGAAAGAGAAGCTGAATTGTCACCATCTGCAAAACATTCAAAAACAAAATATCGACAAACAGTACAGGGGTGCAATGGCCCTGCATTCTATGATCACTCCTTCACTTCCTCCCTTCACAGAAAATTGTTCATCTCTTGGTTGATAACTGTGTAAATAGAAGGGGTGACAGGGTAGTGGTACCATGATACCAGAGGGGTGGTACCTGGTACAATATTGTGCAAATGGGGTGGAATCTGGTACCAAAGGTAGGGGCACCGGTACTAAGCTTATATGAGTAGGTATCAATAAAAATTTCGTCCATGCATGTTTTTGGAATTCCCAGAACAAATTTTAGCCTTTAACAGTGCAGACAGTGACACAGATGCCACACTGACGTGGTCAGGAGTGATTTGGCCTTGCATTTTTGGTCTCATGAGGAATTGACGTAGACCTCCTTTCAGAATTCGTCATATTCATGATTAAATATCAATAATCAGTTATTAGCTCCTCCCCCCAAAATTGGTGGTACCAATACCTTTAATTTGGGTGAAACCTGGCACCTTATGAGTTGGTACCGGTACCAAAGACTCTCCCTGTCACCCCCTCTAAATATACATGGATACAATGAAAATTGAACTAACCTCCTGCTTGCAATCAAGAAATTCCTCTTCCTTTCTTCCATTTATCTTCATTTCTTCCAGGTTTTGATCTGCTCCCTGTTTTACTCTCTACTTTCAAGTAATGACACAATCACGGGAAGACTTTCATCCTTAAGCTTTTAACTTCCAAAAGAAATTTCTCTCTTTTGAATTCTCAAAATTTGCATTGGGAGGCATGCCAATCAAAGATTTCTGAACTTTTCTTTCATAATTCAATCCTTTTTCCTACTACGCAGTACCTTTTGTTTCAAATTCAAAACTTTTTCCTCTGTGACACAGATATTTCTCGATTTCATATCTATATGCGTCATAGGAGTGACCCGAAACCTTTTGTCTTCAAATTGTTTTTTCTTTCAGCACTGTAAACAGCGAGGGGCAAATCACTCCTGAAAATGGCGAACGAGATTAATAATCACAAGTGATTACTTTGTGATTAATTTGATTTTATTGTGATTTAAGTGATTAATTTGTGATTATTCTAGAATAAATCACACATTTCAAAATGTTCTCAAATGAGCTCCTGTACTATAACAATTGTATGAATAAGGCAAGACAGAGCAAGATTGATAAACCAAATAATGAAACATGACAGTAAACTCTTTACCATAAATGAAGTCAGAGACTACCATGCAAATTTGATTTGGCAGAGTTGTTTGTAACGCAAGAACGAGGCTTTCCTTTTTGCTCCATCACAGGGGATCCAGAATCTTGCACTTTTGTGCTGTTCATGCTTTGGCGCTTCTGTTTTGCATATCTAATAGTGTGTTCACATTAATTCGGAAAATGGTGACAGGGACAATCTAATATTTTCACTTCTTATAAAAGTAAGCACATAATCTTGGTTAAACATTCAAAATTTGTGATTAATATGACTGGTGATTTTGGTAATTAATGTGATTTTTGTGTGATTAACGTAATTAATTTGTGATTAAAGTGTGATTATTTTTGAGAGCGTATGAGATTTTAAGCAGTGATTTGCCCCTCGGTAAACAGCATAAGTAAGAAAATGCATATCTCCCACGGAAAAGAACCTTCCCAGCTTTTGTTCCGAAGTCTGAAGTGGATACGAATGGTTTTATTTTCTTTGTCTACAATATGGGGGCTGGGGTACATCCATTTTTATCCAAGGTTCAACTCGCAAGGGAATGATCCTTGTACATATCCTCATCCCGAAAAAACTAAAAGAGAGGCCAGGCCAGTGGCGTAACGCATGGTGTGCACCTTTAAGCACAAAACGGAGGGCCCCCGAACATTTGTGACCCGAAGGGGTGCCCCAAGTAATTTGGCAAAAACAACGGGTATTTGGATGGAAGGGGATGAAAGGACATGTTTCAGCATTCACAACATTATTAAAATGAGTGTAAGACTCAGGGGTGGCGCCAGGGGAGGGCTAGGGGACTACAGCCCCCCCCCCCCCCGTCGGAGGAAATTTTGGGCTCTCGTCGGAGAAATTTGGCAAAATATCGCACGACAACACCATTTTTCAGCCATTTTAGCCTCAATTTCGGAAGCTTCAGCCCCTCTGTCGGAAAATTTCTGGAGCCACCTCTGGTAAGACTGGATATGATTTCCGAGAAAGCACATAATAATGATGTAAAGTGACTGTCTCAATTCACTTGATTGTCACCTCAGAAAAGAAAGCGGAAAGAAATGATGCAAAAATCCTGAATAAGGGTTTCAAATTGGAAGTATCAGCAAATGAAGAAAATTATTTCATTTCATGTGACAAAGATCATTAAAAATTGCATGGAACATAGTTAAATATGAGGACCCCTAACCATTATTTTCACTAAGGGCCCAACACTCCTCCGTTACGCCACTGTACCAGGCTTACTTAGATCGCTTTCTTTTTCCAACTAAGCTCCAGAGGAGGCATAAAGGAAGGTTTTAACGGGGGTCTTGAATGAGAGGGAAAGCTAATTCTGAGCGAAATGGCACTGAAAACGTCTCAAAATCCCATGCTTTATGTCCTCTACCGCTCTGGATTATATACCTCAAACTACAAAGAAACCATCATTCCTTTGAAATGATCAACAGCTTTGTTTGAGATTGCAAAGAGGCTTATAGAAAACTTTTCAGCATTGAAATTTTGAAAGAAGGCTTTGAAAAAAGGTGAATGCATTCCGTTCATCTGACGCAGACCAAGGTAATGAATTCCTGGAAATGAGAAATCTGAGCGAGAACGATATGGACGTGTTCTATCACAGAGAACTTTAAGGGAGGTGCAGTGAGAGGGCAAGTTTTTCTGTGGGGCATTGGGCTAAAAAGAGACAGAAGCTCATGTGTTCTCACACTTTCATTAGATTAGTAGGGCTTTCTATATCCAGCCAAAACAAGCGGTCGGAGGTTTAAGAGGTTCATAGATTCTATTCCATACCAAGGTGAGCCTCAAGGGGGCTAGAATTAGCAACTTCTCTTAAGACATTACTTGGTATGACGGCGGGCCAGCGCGGCGCCGCAGGCGCCGCGAGGCAAGCCTAGTTATTAAAAGAAACGATGATCTTGAATTGAATGCTGAAGTGATAGAAACAAATCGGATTTTAGAAGACAAGCTTCTTTTCAGTGGACTTGATTATGTAAATAACGGCAACATAAAGAATGGGATGATTTCCACCGATGGTCTTCATGTGAATGACGGTGGTGTTCGAATGCTAGGGTCAAATTTCAGCAAATACATTCGATATTGCTAGGGACTATTGGGAAATTATTCTCATTATTATAATCAATTTATTTAAAGTAGGCATATACAAAGGTAGCTCTTAAATAAATGCTAATTCAAGCCTACTACAAAGTAAAATTTTTCAATAATAATAGAATAAAAAAACGCATTTATGATACAGAATAATTAGATATAAATACATATGTACAGATTTTTACAATTTCTTTTTTACAATATTTGCAGAATCTACAGTGTTTCCCTTTCTTTCTATTTATTTATCCTCTCAAGAACCCAACCTGAGCCACGAAAGGTCTACATAGTCTACAGTTGCATTCCTCTCCCTTCCAAGTTTTATTCTCCTTTGAAAGCTGGAGAAGGTGTCAGATTGCTTTATGTCCTTGGGAAGTGCCTGTCATAATCTGCTCCCTAGAGACGATGTCGTCTCTAAGCCACCGCACGTAGTAAGCGCTTGTGGTAGTAGCAGATTATGGCAGCTTCTTAACCCATAAGGACTGTGTTTTTCGACAAAGATCTCTTTCATGAAGCCAGGATTAAGCTCCTGTATTCTCTTATAAACTTCTGTCATCAACAACTTTAAATTCCTGATGTGGACTGGGACCGCATTATCTCTGAGTAACATTGTGCTAAAATCTGATCTCATATCTTTGTAAGTTATCCGCAATGCCCTTTCGTGAATACGATTAATTCTATTCTTTAGTGTTATATCGCCGAACATCCAAACGAGAGGACAATAGTTGAACTGGGACAAGATAAATGCCTTCATAATTCGCTTTAGTTTTTCGGTATCAAGAGTTTGAGAGATGCTCGAGAGATTATGTAGCTTTTGGCCAGCCTCTTTGCAAATAGACTTCACTTGCTGTTCAAAGCATACAATGCCTGCCAAAAGTCCTTGGAACACTTAGGCCATTTCTTCATAATCCACATTTCTAACCATAGCGATCGGATTTAAATACCCCCTTACCCCCGAAACAATGTTGATCTGGAAGGTTATTGTATTGGTATTCCAGCAGAGTCGCGGATCATCCTGTCATCCCTATTTTATTACCACAAAACAACATTGTTCGGAGGGGGAGAGGGGGAAATCGCGAAACAAGGCAAAATTAGCAGAGGTGTTCCAAGACTTTTGGCAGGCATTGTTTGAATTTTATTTCGATTACGGCGTCGTACAGGAGTAGAAACTCCATGCATCTTAGGGTTTTCGATGGTTCTGATTTCATTTGTGACCACCAAAAAGCCGTATTTTTTGCTGATGACGTCATAATTGGCAATCAAGTCTACTATACGTGATTTGTAAGCAGTGCGACAGAAGGGACTTTTAAGTCTAGAAAGCACAACGAAAAACAGCAGAAACTCGTCGCAGAGCTTGCAAATAAATGTTTGTCAGGCAACTTTTACAATATTGCACGTTGTGTCTTCAAGATACCTTCAGCTCGGAAAGTATGAACACTTGTATCAGTGACAAAGTTTCGCATGCCATGCCAGGCCTGGCCGCCTGGCTCCTTCTGTACTGACTGCTCCGCAGAGGACAGAGGGCTCCCTTCTCGCAAATGGAATCACACTTTACAATCAACGGTCAATGAAAAGTAATTGCCATTTTCTCCATTATTCAGAAAGTAACTTGATATATTATGTGCCCAGTCGTTGTACATCATCCATACTTTCTGAATACATCAAAACTTAGACTGGTTTCTTCGTGATCGAGGGAGGATTGCCAACAACGTCCACACTTAACGATAAATGCAGAATGAATTTGGATATGGTCTAAATTCAATCTTTCTTCATTTGCTCCATATAACTTGTCCAATCAACTCGACCCTACAAGAATGGATGCACCTGAGTCATGATACACCTCTCAAGTAAGTTTGGGCCAGTTTGTCAAATGTTTTGGGATCTATGAACGATTTCAAAATCGTTAACTGTGGCTGTAACCTGTCGATTTCAGACATTTTGAGCCCGATAACTAAGTAAATTCTATGGTCATTGTTTTGACTTGGTAGCGTAACGTCTCCTATTGTCCACTGGCAGTGTTTCACGAGCTTAAATTGAAAGACATTAGAAACAATTACCTGAACATGCAAAATTCCCTTTGTTGACATATATGTGGAAATTGCAAACAAAGGCCCTAAGAATAATGACCTTGTGACTTTGATCAATTGACTTGGTCGTTGATATCCCTCAAGGCCAACATCGAGGGGACACACACTGAAGGCTCGTCCCGCCATGATTAAAAGGGGCACGTTCAGATGACTATGATCTGTGTCTGTCCGAGTGTCTGTCAACAGTTTTGAATGATTCCATTGCAAAAAATTGTCAGTAACAGTTCTTAAACGTAGTAGAATATTTATGATGCCCATCACCACTAGCGCTGGTAGGGAAGTCAGTGAAAGTGACGCAGGATCACCAAAGGACAGCAAGATAAGTTACAGCCTCGTTTTCATGTTTGATAAATTCATCCATTTTCAGGCCATGAAAATACGCAAATTTGGGTTTTCTTTAGGAGATCGATACATAAACTAATAATCTATCAACTAGCAATAGTAAATACTATGGTGCCCCTTGCCTTCCCTATCATCCGGCTTGATCAGAGTGAAGTCATGAATGAGTTAAGAGAGATAAAACTTCTCTGCTTCCACTTTTCCACTTATTCTTTGTCAAGCAAAAACTATCCAAAAAGCTTCCCTGGACTTTTTCTCCGAGCCGACTGCGGTTTCATTGCCCGTTCCCCGTTCCGTGTTTTAAAGATTGCGAACTAAAACAACCTATTTTCATCGCAACATAGTGTGACTTCAGTGGCGACGAATTACAAAAGGTTTCTTATCGGCTAATTAAATCGAAGAGACAATACCTCCTCGAATCAAAGAGACAATACCTCCTCACTTCCTTTAGGAACTGGTCTGACCAGTTTCTAGAGCTATGGTTGTATTAACTGAGGCATGATTGGCCAGTTGAGCAATGTATTTGAAAATTCAAGAACAACTGGTTTTTCGGACTTGTTTTCTGATGGCAAACCGGCTGAAATTTCTCGAGATTTTGAGCCCACAGCACCTTTTTTCCCTAATATGCACGGTGTTCTACATATGCCCCGCTTCGGCGCGGGGCAATCATATCCTATTCAAGTTTAGCAGGCTGGACAGATTGATTATTTGACGGATTCGAAGCGTAGTATAACACTAAAATCAATGAAAATGTGGAAAGTTGTCAATCATGACGTCACAAATGTGGAGTATGAAGTTTTAGTTACGACCAATGAAATCAGCACCATCAAAAACCCTCATAAGCATGGTATTGTCTTTTTCCAAGTCACCGTTATCAAAATAAAATTCAGACAATGCCTGCCAAAAGTCCTTGGAACACTTAGGCGATTTCTTCATGATTCACATTTCTAACCATAGCGATCGGATTTAAATACCCCCTTACCCCCGAAACAATGTTGATCTAGAAGGTTATTGTCTTGGTATTCCAGCAGAGCCGCGGATCATCCTGTCATCCCTATTTTATTACCACAAAACAACATTGTTCGGAGGGGGAGAGGGGGAAATTGCAAAACAAGGCAAAATTAGCAGAGGTGTTCCAAGACTTTTGGCAGGCATTGTAGTTTTGTGTCCACAATCACTCCAAGCAATTTTTCTTCCTTCCCCTCTTTTATGTTCACCCCTCTGATATCTAAGGAAACATCAGAGCCTTAATCCCCAAAGACCATTAGATGGCATTTGTCCTCATTCAACTTCATACAGTTGTTCGGAAACTATTCTGCAATTTTAAAGGCATCACTCTCTAAAGTGTTGATGACACTTTCAATATTGCTATCGCAAGCATAAATAGTTGTATCATCTGCGTAGTTGCATATCTGAGCATCATTCACAAACATGAAGAGATCATTGAAGTATATGTTAAACAGAAGAGGTCCCAAGACCGAACCCTGTGGTACAGCCATCGTTGTTTCTCTCCATATGCTAAAGGACCCATTCATCTTTGCCCTCTGCTTCCTCTCATTGAGATAGCTGTGGATCAACCGCAAAGCACTCATGGCGAAACCATAAGCACTTAATTTTGCAATCAAGAGCTCATGATTTAAGCAATCAAAAGCCTTTGAGAGATCCATGAGTAGTGCTCCAGCAAGACCTCCTTTGTCTACGGTCTTTTTACAGGTTTCTATGAGTCGTAGAAGTGCATGTTGGGTTCCAAATCCTACTAGTTGTGTAAAAATCTAATGTAAATAACGCGAGAAATTGTAGGAAAGGGCTAAAGAATGGCCATTTGAATATTACATCTCTTACAAAGCATAAAAGTGGAACCAGAAGCACTTATGCATGACCATCAACTTGATATCCTTGGTCTTAACGAAACCAGATTAAATCAACAGATCGATGATCGAGATGTGAGAGTTGATGATATCTATAGACATGATCGGGATGCCTCTGGGGGTGGCGTTGCTCTATGTGTCAACAGCTCTCTGCCCCACCATCGAAGGGACGATACCACCGACCCTCAATTGGAGATTTTAGGGGTTGAGATCACTCCAAAAACATGCAAAAAGTTTTGTGATACTTAGCTGGTATCGCCTTCGAACTCCAGGTGTGGATACCTGCTCTTTCGAAGCTTTAACTTGACTTATAAAAAGAATAGACTCGGAGGGCAAAGAAAAAATCCTTATAGGAGACACCAACCGTGATTATAACAAGCCAAAAGACGGAAATACCAAAAAACTTAAATTGATGTACTCAGAGTTTCAATTTGAGCAATTAATCACAGATCACACAAGAGTGTCTTCCACCATCAGTGCCTCAGGAGAAATTAGAACGACTAAAACTTTTATTGATCATGTCGCAACCAATCGGCTTAGCTATATATCTCTGGCTGATGTTATCAAGGTCGGTATTACGGACCACTATATGGTTCATTGTATTCGAAAGTTAAATGCCAAATCCAAGATTCGCAAGCTGCAAAACAAAGCAGAATACCGCAGTTTTAAAAATCATAATAAAGAGGCCTCTCTGTGAGATCTTAGGACCATTGATTGGGAAGGAGCTACGTCGGCCTTCCAGGGCGACCCCAAGAAGATGGCTAGTAATTTCTATGATCTTCTTTGCTCTGTCTTAGATGTGCATGCCCCCATAAAGAAAAGATAAAGAGTATGAGTGCGTGCACCTACCCCTTGGATCACTCCCTCTGTCAAGCAATTGAAGAGAGAGGGGGAGAGAGATAGGGTTAAAGGGCAGGCTGATAGATATCATACTCTGTGGCCTGAATATAAAAGATTAAAAAATAAAGTGACAAGTGAACTACGTAAGTCAGTAGAAGCATATTTTAGTGACATGGCAGATGAAAACTGTAACGATCCCAAGGCTATGTGGAAGGTCGTAAACAAAGTATTAAATAAGGACCATGATTCCTCATCTCCCCTGTCGGTCACATACGAAGGTTAAAGCATAGATAAGTCCATTGAAATCGCGGAGGCCTTTAACAAACATTTTGTTACAATTAACCCAAAACTGGCTGAAAAAAGTGAGCGTTAAGAATCCGACGACCCACTGAAATACATACCGGGTGACCCAGACAGAGCAGAAACTGCGTAAAATGACGTCATCAAGCAATTAGAGATAAGGAAGCGTTTGGAGAGATAAGCTTTTTGAAAAGATAAATCAAGAGTTTAAGACACAAGGAACAAAATATCAAGTGTTGCCGAATTTTGGGATCTGTTGCAGGGAGCTAGGGGCACTCAAAGTTACGAGTTTTCGTGCATGCGTGCGCAGTTTCTGCTCCGTCGGCGACCTAAAAAAAAAAACTTCACGAGCTCAATCGCAAATATTTTCTTGAAAGGGAATGTTATGAAGACAACCAAGGTATCAGCTTGTAAATGAAAGGCTCCGCTATCTTTTGAGACGTTCCCTGGTCAGTTTAAGATATGCGTACTATCCAAAGAAACAGTTTCAAAAATGCGGAAATTCATTGATTTCGTGGACGATTCCTTCGCTTTTCAGTCAAATTTTTGGAAAGTGTAAAAAAATTTAATTCTAAATTTGCTTTGGAGCATGGAATTTGAATGAGGAACAGAGGTCAATCATTTTGCAAACAAAAAAAATTTCCCCAGAAAACTTCTAATCTATTGCTATGTCGAGTTTTCAAAAGTTGTTGACTGGAATATGATGTCGATTATTTCACTCACAATGAGGAACCCTGGATTCGAAGTTTTCATTGAATCTGGTTTTTCGGATGGTAGTCATTGCTTAAAATGACCATGCAGCGTTTCAAAAGATAGCTAAGCCCTTCAACTAAACTGTGATAGAAAGCATTTGACAATGGCTTTTGATTTCAGAGAGCTAGTTATGATCTAGCTCGTGAAGTTTTTTTTGGTCACCCGGTAGATAATAAAGGTCGTCTGCTGATGCGCCACGAATTGCCTTCCAAAAGGTTACGCCAGATTCTATTAAGTGAGAGGTCCATAGGCTAAAATCAGCAAAATCAGCAGGTCATGATAAAATACCTGTGCGGCTAGTAAAGGAGACTGCAGATATTTTGTGCACTTCATTAGCATCTATCTTCGATGCTTCCTTTGAAGAGGAAATCTTGCCAAACATATGGAACATTGCTTAAGTGAGCCCAATATTTAAATCTGGCCAAAAGACTAATTTATGCAGTTATAGGCCTATATCAGTACTATCCGTTTTCTCCGAATTGTTAAAGAGAATTGTACATGATCAAGTGATAAGCTTTATGAAAGAGTATGCTCTTTTTACAAAAAGCCAGCATGCATTTCAAAATTTGCATAGTACATTAACATCACTCATTAATGCAACAGACTCCTAGTGTTCTAATGTAAATAGGCATGAAGTAAACGCAAGCGTATTTTTAGATCTCATAAAAGCTTTCGACACAGTAGATCACGACATACTATTGGCACAGCTATCAGCATATGGGGTAGATGGAGTACCTTATCATTGGTTCCGTTCGTATTTGACAGATAGGCAGCAGTACTGTCACATTGATGGTCATAGATCTAGCCAAAAACAGGTTTAGTGTGGCATTCCTCAGGGCTCGTGCCTTGGTTCCCGTCTTTTCATCCTGTATGTGAATGACTTTGAGCGGTGTCTTGAAAACTGTACTCCTAACATGTGTGCGGACGACACAAGTGTAACTTGCTTTGCAGAAGATATGGAAGAACTCTGCAACGACTTGCAAACTTAGTTAATGAATATTTCAGACTGGATGTGGCAAAATAAGACGAGTCTAAATACCAAAAAATCTGAATTCATGATTATAGGCCATAAACGGCAGCTAACTCGTATCCAAAATCCTACTTGTCGGGATATAAGCGGAGAAGAGATTAAGAGAGTCCATGAAGTAAAATACCTTAGAGTTTTTTTGTGGATGAAAGTCTTTCTTAGACTACACAGTACAAGAAACTCAAAAGCAAACTCAAAAGTGGACTTTCTTCCATCCGTAAACTAAAGAATATCCTCCCTCAGAAAAAGGTGGATCAAGTTTACAGGACGCTGCTCGAGATTCATTTACGATACTGTAATGAAATATTGGGCAGTTTGTCAAATACCAAACTTGACCACCTTCAGCGTTTGCAGAATAGGGCTCGCACGCTCATAGAGAGTTCCAGATTGAAAGATGGCTGGAGATGCAAGTGGCTGTATGTTTCAAACTTGATTGAATATGACAGGGCTATCATGATTTACAAAATAACTAATTACTTGTGCCCTGACAGCTTGAAGGGACGATTTTCAACAAGATCACAGCTATCTAACTATCGATTAAGGAACTCATTAGATATCGATGTGCCAAGGCAAAATTTGGCATTTTCGAAACGAAGTTTCTATTATTCTGCAGCCAAAGGTTGGAATGAAATTCCACCGAACGTTAGATAAAGTGCTACGGTTTACACTTTCAAAAAGAAGTTGAAGGATTTTTTACTCAATCGACGGCGATTCCCAAAGCACAAACCCTAGGTAGAACAGCATTCTGCAGAAAAGGCCATGATTAGGACTTACGTTTTTAATTTGTTACACTATTGTATTAGATATTTCAATGTTGTTGTTGTTGTTAGGCTTTATAGGGATTTTTTGGTGCATAAAGATATGAAAATGAAAAATGAAATTTATTTCTCCACGCCGCGTTTTTGTTTAGATTCATTTTCATTAATGAATTACTGGCAAATGTCAAATAGCTTGTTTCCTTCAAGTTGTCGATTTCCATTTTCGTTCAGGGGGTTTCTTCTCCAAAAGGAGTGAATTGGCTATGATTCTGGCTATGATGATGTGAAGTGGCTATGAACCAACAGTGGCTATGATGCACCAGCAACAAACTTGATAAAAGAGAGCTCAAATGGCCGACAGTCCCCGACATGATCAAACAAGAGACGGCTACTATTGTTTTCAAATCAATAAGTGGTCTCGCGCCCACTTACCTCTCTACACTTTTCACAAGAAACTCAGCAAGGGAGACTGTAAATTTGAGAAATTCTGAAACTGACTTACTTGCTCCACGAATGAAAACAAGTAATGGCCAGAAAGCATTTTCGTTCCGTGGATCAAAGGTCTGGAATGAATTAGAACATGAGGTCAAGCTAGCCTCTTCTCTGTCTACTTTTAAATGTAGGCTGAAATAATTTTGCATTTATTCGTATTTCACATTGTAAATATTCTTTTTTATTGTTCATTTTAGTATCATTGTAGTTAGGTTTTTCACGGCCCCCTGAAAAGCAGCCACCCTTGGTTGATGGGGCCACCGTGATTACAAATTTAAAATGAATGAAAAAAAAATTTAAAATGAATTTAAAATGAATTGGCTAAATATCGCCCTGAACCGTCATAGTGTGTGAAAATGATCTCGTGTTTTCTCGTGCTGTGAATATTGAACTCCCCCCTTTCCGCCGGACGACTTTATGAATAAATACATAATCATCATCATTCAGTGACTGTTTCAATTAAGAAGATTCGTCGTTACTTCTCTCTAGTAGTCACGATCTTCAGCTCCTCTTATGCATTACTCAAAGTTTACCTTTGTCAATTCCATGATGTTCTTCATCCACGATTTACGGGGACGTCCCCTTTGTCTTTTCGCACATACTTTTCCTTCCAACAATGATTTTTGCATCTTGTCTTTTCTTATTAAATGTCCAAAATATTGTGTCTTTTTAATTTTTATGTTCTTTTCTAGTGACAGACCTTTTTCATATACACGTTTTAACACCTCCTCATTTGTAGTGTGACTTGTGTATTAGATCTTAAGCATTCTTCAATACATCCACATTTCAAAGCTGTTTATTTTTCTTACATGTATCAGAGTTAAGCGTCAAAGTTTCGCTTGCATATAAAAGCGTTGATAAAACATAACATCTGGTTAAGCGTTTTCCTCGATCTCAATGTTTCTTGCCGTTAAAACATCACTCATATTTAGGAAAGTCTATCTTGCTATTTCTATACGTTGTCTTAGTGCAGTATCTGATCCACCATCAGGTGTGATCGCTTTTCCTAAGTTCTTAAAAGTTTCCACTTGCTCTAGAGTAGCTCCATCCACCTCTATATCGAATTTAGGATTCTCTGGATCTCGACTGCTTACCATTGTTTTTGTCTTCTTTATATTCATTTTAAACGTCTCTTTAAACTTTCTGATTTAACTACATCTACAATTAGTTGCATACCCTGTGCCGACTCCGCAATTAGGGCAGTGTCATCTGCATACTTAAGATTTGTTATATGCCCCCTATATTCACACCAGGTCTGCTTGCTTGAGTATGTCTTCCGTATATAAATTAAATAGCTTTGGCAATAGAATACATCCCTGCCTCACTCCTCTATAAATAAAAACAGGTGGTAAATAATACCTTGATTCTAGGATCTAATTTCTGACTTGGTGACATTTCGTGGAGTTGGAAGAGGAGCAATTTTGGAATAACGAAATGACGAACGTATGTATGAGAGGCTCTGGGGAGGAACGAAAAGCTTTAATTTTCCATCCTATCAAAAAGCAATGGATATTAATTACAAATGGGATTGAACCTAGAAAATAGCTTTTTTGACAGTATAGTATGATTTTCTTTCGGGATAGCTGATTGCAGTAAAATGAGGGATGCCGGTACAGCGGAATATAATTCATTTAGGTCGATTTTTACAATTGCTCCTTTAAGTTCTGGCTGTACTTCAAAAAGTGGGAAAATTAAGTTGATGAAGTAATACAGTAAACACCATGAACAGAAGAATCTTCTGATTTTTAATTCCCAATAACAACGCTCATAATAGGTGATTGATCTGAAAAGTGGCGATTCACGGCGATGGCACTCTAACAGACATGAATGAATGCATAAAGATCGTCTTTACACGGAAATGGTGTCGCATTGACAGCTAACATCCAGCTAGTGATACCCACAACAATAGCATGCCAAATGAACCCTACTGCAAGGAAGATGGCAAATTCTTCTTATGATTTACGTTCCATTAACTAAGATGTCAGTCATATTAGTTTCTTGATAAACAGAACATCTTCTTCACGAGTCCACTATAATTGGAACTGTGTAGAGAAAGACTGAGTGAAACCAATTGAAAATGCTAAGTTGTTTTGAGTTATATTCGAAAGCACTTTGATGCCGTAAGGCTCATACCAAGTATGTTTTCTTCCAGAATCATCTGAGGCCAGTCATTTGAATTGCAGGACACGAGATGTTTTGCAATATGGACGGAGAAAACGCAGCAATTCTGTTATGTCTGCCTGGTCACTTATTCCAAAAATTGCAAAGGCATGGTGCAAATTCGTCAAATGCAGCTGTATCAGGAAGTTTTTGCCCGCTTTTCTAGCAAATTTATGGATATTCAAATAGATTTGATGAATAAGTTTCAACAAATGACAGTGTAAAGTATCCCCATAAGATGCACCAAACTAAAAATATCTGAAGTGTAAATATTTTATTGTGTCTCGATGAAGGTTTTTCAACGTATCGAAATTTTTAAAACCCACAACTTCATGCGACACCGCTGATCAGTAATGGCTTGTAGCATAAAAACGTCAATAGAGCATACCAGGATAGAAATATAAGGGCAAATTAGAGGCAACTTTTACATTGAGGTTTATCTTGGGGTGAATTTAGTTTTGGAAGTAATTTTTCGATTGTATCTGTTCGTCATAGTTTTCAGCGAATCGAAACGTACAGATACGAGATACCCAAACGTTTCTGTTAACATCGTGATTCAAACTCTAAACGAACTTTACAAGCTCTATGCTGGTCCACATCTTGACTATGATGAAGTCATTTATCATATCTCACAGAAAGTGTGTGACTTTAGCCATGAAGTCACCTTACATCGTCTGATGGAACGACTTGAATCCGTTAAGTATTCTGCTGGCTTAGCTATAACTGGCGCTTGGAAAGGTACCTCAAGAGACAAAATATACGAGGAGCTTGGCTGGGAATCATTGAATGACAGAAGGTGGAGTAGGCTTCTCGCTCTCTTCTTTAAGCTCATCAACGAACTTGCACCTGAATATACAAGACATTCTATTCCACGAATTCGTTGGTCAAATTATGCCCTTAGAAATCAGGCTGTAGTTGGGCGAATAAATGCAAGGACGGAGCGCTTTTTGAGTCAAGTTTCTATCCAAACTGCTTAAAAGAATGGAGCAGTCTTGCTTCTGAGATCAGAGACTTACCTACAGTAAGCTCATTCAAAAACAGACTTTCCTCTCTCATTCGCCCCACCCAAAAACCTTTTTCTGGAATTTATGATCCAAATGGCGTTGTCATCCTCCCCTAGCTACGCGTTGGCCTCAGTAAGCTAAATTCTCACAAATTCAACCATAACTTTAGAGACACAGTTGACCCAATGTGTCTAATCAATGATGGAATTGAGGATACTGAACACTTCTTGCTCCAATGCCATGCACACGAGAGTCAAAGGCGTGATCCCCTTGGCACTGTTAACGAAGTATTCCAACTACACAACATCTTAAACCTGCCAAATCAACCCTTGTGCACATATTGTTGTATGGTAATAAATGTTCTACTCTCATGATCAAAATAGACAAATTTTGGAATCAACACTAAAATTCATTCACTCATCAGAGCGATATTTGTAGCACCATCAATGCAAGCCTAGGGACATTAATCTTTTATCTCATCCTTCTCTATTAATCTTTAATCTTGTTGTTACAACATTATGAATGTATTGCAAATATATCTATGGTACTAAAGATTATACCAAAACCTGTCAACTTTAAATTTCGATCAGGCAAAGTGTCATCAAATTTCTGCGATCCGTTTCTTCCTACGAAGGGACCAAAACTTTGGTATAGCCTTTAGTATCCTTATTGGTTTTTTGTTAAAGATCATTTAAGGTAGCCATGCCTATCATGCTTCCAATGATATCGTTCTTGTAAATATGTTTTCTTAAATTGTAAATTTTTAGATTGTGTATATATGAAAAAGAATTCAAAGAAAGCATATCGAGGAAAGGCCAAATGGAAAACTGGCGTCAAATATACCAGTCTAAAGCTAGCAATAAGGGGTACTTTTCGATTGCCTTTCTTCATGGTGTTTTCAGCAAATTGACATGTACCGGGTGAGCGAGAGAAAAGTTCCCATATTTGAAAATTCATAGCATCAAGGGTACTTCACAGATTTGAATGATTCAAATTATGGTTACAAGCCAAAAGATCAAGGTATTTTTGCAATTTTTCTCGCTGTTTCAAGAGCACTAGAAATTTGTGTAAACTGAACTTTAGCAAAATCTCGTTGCTGCAAAACTACTGAAAATGGGCCTACACGTTGATCAAATTATAAAGGACTCCTCGCACAGTTCAATAAAGAAAATGCAGTTATTCATAGGTGAAAGATATCCAGTGTACATTTCATTGCCATGGAACTGAAAATCTTTTGTATTTGTTCGAAAATCGATGTCGTATAATTCTTCAGAGAGGTGAAATGCCCATTGATCTGTGCAAGTAAAGTCTTAAAAATTTGATCAACGTTTTAGGCCATTTTCCAGTCATTTTGCTACCTAACATTTTATCAAGTAATATTTACCGATATTTCTAGTGCCGGCAAGACAGTGAGAAAAATCATAAAAATACTTCGATCTTTCAGCTTAACTGAAATTTGAATCATTCAGATTTGTGAATTACTCTTGGCGCTATGAATTTTTTAACGTGGGAACTTTTACCTGGCTCACCCGTTACAGAAATCCACATTTCATGTTTATATCACTGATACGTAGCTGACTATGGCAGAAGGCCTCCATACAAAGAGTGGGACCAAGTAGCCGATTCTAGAATTAACACTTTGGGCTAATCTCTTAATTGCGATTTCAGCATAGCGAAGTGTATGGATGTCCATACATTCATGTTTATGTCACTAATCAGTAATGACATACAGCAGAAACCCCAAAGGGGGACTGGGGCCAAATACCATGGTCTAAAATAAGCATTTCGTGGTAATTTTGTCATTTTGTTTCTTCACAGTTTTTCTGGCATAAAGAAATGTGTAGAAATCCACACTTTCATGTTTGTATCGTTATCAGTAATTAGATACAACAGAAGCCCCAAAGGAGGATTGAGGCCAAGTACCCACAGCTAAGAATAAAATTGTGGGTTAACGTTTTTATTGAGTCTCTTTGCAATGTTTTTCAGCGTATATAAATGCGTAGAAGTCCATGTTTCCATGTTTGTATTACTAATTAGTATTACCTGCAGCTTGATTGGGGCCAAGTACCCTAGTCTAGGATAGCATTTAAAGGTAACTTTTTTGATTTTTTTATCTTTTCATGTGTTTAGAAAGCCAAACTTTCATATTTCCTCTACTTAGTAGTTACCGATAGCAGAAAGCCGTCAGGGAGGACTGGGGCCAGGTACCCCAGTCTAAAACTAGTACTTAGGAGCATTTTTCAGCTTGTGTCTGTTCTGCATCGCTTTCAGCGTGTCAAATTACCCAAGCTTGCCAGTTTTTATGCTGGTATCACAATTAGGGTGACAATATGTTGATGATTAGAAATTTCAGATGGGGATTATTCTTCTTGATTACTCGACCAGTATCAATTTCTTTTCATTAAAGAGACTCAGTCTCATGAGTTGTTGGGCAAAACTCAATCCCCCTAACCTTTAAAAAGGGTCTAAATGACGTAGTATAATCAAATCCATAAGTTTGCAACCTGTGATCTGAACGTGCTATGAAACTGGTGGTAAGCGCAGCTCTCCTGACAGTCTTCTAGAATGCTAGGTTTTCTTGATGTTGGGCTCATGCTACCCAGCATTTTTTTATACTGGACGCTTTATTTTGCTTTTCTTTAGAAATCAGTGGATTCGAAGAAGAATTGTTGTCATTCTAAAGCAGATCATCAAATCATCGTTCGGAGATAGAATTAACAGGTTCTTGTCAATTATGCCACTGTTTGGTTTGTATTTATTGAGCAGAATTTCAGAAGATATGTTATTTTTCAAGCAAGTGAATAGCTCACTGTATTTCGACACTAATAGACCATTGCCTGTTAGGAAAAGGGACTGAGGCGACCGCGGCCAATACCGAAAGCCCTAGTAACGGTTTTTACTATCTATTTACCACTGCCAAGAGGTATTTAGTTCTTTTATAGTGTAGTAAGTCTTTTCCCTTCATTTTCAAGCCATTTTCTCATCCTTGCACTCATTTTGGTGTGTGCTTCGAGGCACTTTAATTCGAGTAACTCTTCAAATATCTGCTTAGGCATACGCTGAACGAATTATATAAGCTTTACGTGCGACCGCACCTTGACTATGGAGATGTAATATATCTTATTCCAGCAAAAGTTTATGAATTCAGCCTCAATATCATTTTGCCAAATTTGATGGAAAAACTAGAGGCTGCTCAGTATTCTGCAGCTATTGCTGTAACAGGAAGATATAGGGGTACGTTGCACAAGAAACAGCACGCTGAGCTTGGTTAGGAGTCTTTGAGCTCCCGACGGTGGAGTAGACGCCTTATTCTGTTCTGTAAGATAGTGAATAACCTCAATCCTTCTTAAGCCTTGGTCCAACGCATGCAACATTTCCTCCAACATTTACTTCAAAAAAGTTTGTGAAGTGTGTTGATGCTGATGAGGGGGCGGTCAAACGCACCCAACATTTCATCCAACATTTCATCCAACATTGCTAGCAAAAGTCACAATCGTCATTCGCCAGCGCAGCGACGTGTCGAAATTGATTAAAGATACTGGTAAAACAAACTAAAAATAGCAATTTGCTGATTTAGAATGCAAACTGCTGAAATAGGTCGAAAATGGCACTCTGATGGCAAAATATCAACTTTTAGAGTGTATTGCGCATGCCCAGAAATGAAATGTTGGACGAAATGTTGGTCAAACGCATCCAACATTCCATCCAACATTCGAAAACAAAATTTGTTTTTGATCTCGATCAAACTTCATCCAACATCAATTTGCAAATGTTGGATGATCCAACATAGGTGGTCAAACGCATCCAACATTTCATCCAACATTGGTTTTTAGCATGTTGGATGAAATGTTGGATGCGATTAACCAGGTCTTTACACACCGGACCCAATCCCGTCACTTCGTCAGTCGAGCTACTCTCTTCACAAAAAGGATGTGATTGGACCAATGAGGGGAAGGACAGAAAGATTTCAATCTAGCTTCTACCCAAATTGTATATTTGAGTGGAATAAGCTTGATCCAGAAATTAGGCTTGCACCGTCTGTTGCCGTGTTTAAGACAAAGCTTCTATCGAAAATTCGCTCACCTCCAAAATCTGTCTTCGGTATTCATGATCCGATAGGCCTATCGTATCTCTCCCAAATAAGGGTTGGTCTCAGTAAGTTAAACTTTCACAAATTCATGCATAATTTTAGAGATACCATAAATCCATCTTGCCCTACAAATGATGCCATTGAAGATACGAAACACTTTTTGTTGCTTTGCCCCTCATTTGAGACTCAACGATGAGATCTCGCTCGAGTTTCGGAACTAGTAGGACCCCTTGCTCAAATCAATAGTCTCTCGAGAAACGTCCTGCTGCAACTTTTATTGTATGGTAATAAAGATTCCCCAGATGACGTTAACGAAGTTATACTCCAAGTGACTATGGATTTCATTCACAAAACTGGTCAGTTTTGGTTCGACAGTTTTAATTTTTCTTCTGCCACAAAGTCACTGAGGACTTTTGTTCTCTTCACTTGGTCATTCTTTGCCACGTTTGTTCCTCGTTCCATGCAAGGCAGATATTGGTTGAATTTGGATATCGTTGTAGGATATTTTATGTAGATGCTCAAATATACATATTTTGATGAAGGCACCTTATGGAAAAACTAGAGGCTACTCAGTATTCTGCAGCTATTGCTGTAACTGGAACATGTAGAGGTACATTATGGGCATGGTGCACCTGAAAGGCCTGGCATCTAACAGGCCTCAGTATCTACCTGTAGTTTGTACTGATTGTTTATGAGTATCTATCTATAACTGTATATTTAGTTTGTAATTAGGTTGGATATCTCTTTATGTTAAGACCGCAGGGCAGTCATTGTCTGTTGCTCCTTGATTGATTGATTGATTGATTGATTGATTTTATTTTCTTTATACAGGGCTTAGTTACAGCTTAACATAAAACTCCAAACTGCCCTGTTAGAATAAATACAATAAACTTAACATTTCTAATCGTAACAATGGGGTCAATACGAAACAGGAAGTAATCATCAGGGATGGACCTGAAATTAGAAGTCCAAGGGTCAAAGATTCAATTTCAATGGAAAGACAGAAATCCTACCGCGACCCTAACCAAGACAATGGGACATCAGCAAAATTCCGCCCAGGAGCCCAACAGGAATCAAATAATCAAGGCTGGAGTTTCACTAAGAAGAAAAGATTCGGAATTTTTTTTGAAAAGACTACAAGTAAACCAGCAATAATTTCAGACGAGCCCATAGAAACAAGGAATCGCTTTAGTGCGTTACAAAACATCGAAGAAGACATCATAGAAGTAAAGGACAAAACCGTCGTCCATGGGGAGTGTAAAGGTGCTCAATCCAAGGAGCGAAAAGGTATGAATATGAGTGTCCATGAATTCCCACTTGAGCCTCAAATGAAAGGTCGAAAACAGAAGGTAGAAAATAGCATCGGAGAGAGGAAAAGAAACGTCGTCCCTGGAGAGTATACTTATGCTAATACAACGGAGAGAAAAGGCTCCGATGCAAAGGATAATGAAGTTACACTGGAGTCCCCAGGGCAAAATTATAAAGAAGGCAGTGCAGCCTCAGCAGCCACAAATAGGAGCAGAGCAAATCCAAGACTGAAAGATGGAACTCGCTTTCAGAAGCAAAGTATATCTATTGTAGGCGATTTAATGCTGTCTAAAGTCAGAAGACAAGATCATGCGAGAGAAGTGCCTAAATATCGTATAAATGTCAAGACCTTTCGAGGAGCGAGAGTCGAACATATGTATTCTTACATGGAGCCAACAATTGAAATGGGAGTAGATGGAGTTATCATCTTATGCGGTACCAATAATTTGAGGGATGAAAGTTCTGAAGTGGTAGCAAAAAAGATTGTAAAATTGGCAAGGCATGCAAGCAATACGGTAGAACAAGTTGCAGTGTCAAGTATTGTGCGCAGAACTGATTCGATAGAACTTGATCAAAAAAGGAAGAAGTAAATTTTCTTCTTAAACAGCTATTGGAGCAATGCAAAATTGATTACATTGATCAGGATGACATCAGTACAAACGATCTAGACAGATGGGGACTGCACCTCAACTACAGCGGGAACAATATCTTAACTGGTAACTTTATCGATTTTTTAAATAACGCGTGACTTAGTAGAATAGCATCAAATTCATTTTCACAAGTGGTCGACAATCATAAGTTGCCTGAGCCTATGGTGCTTATGAATCCCCTTTTCACTGACCAAAACATTTTCGCGACATCGCAAGCAGTCCTTTCGCCACCTCATAGCGAATTAGCATGGCCATCAGACCTTGATATTTCACCAGAACCAAATAATACAAGTGATATTGAGGAGTTTTTTAATCTGAGAATAAAAAATCCAAACAATCCTTTGATTGGTTTCTTAAATATAAACAGTCTTCGAAACAAAATAACTGATTTGAGATTGGTGATGGAAAGGTGCTGGCCTGATATTTTGGTAATTGAGGAAACAAAACTAAATTCAGATCTCAAAACTAAGTCCTTTCTTATAAATAACTATCAAAGCCGATTCGTCGTGACAGGATTGAATTTGGTGGGGGCTTAATGCAATTTGTTAGGAAAGGGGTTGTTTGCAATAGAGCTTCTGCTCTTGAGAGTCATGCTATCGAGATCATTTGCTCTGATCTAATGGTTTCCAAAAAGAGATGGGTTATTTTTAGCATTTACCGACCATCAGATGCTTCTAACCTGGAATTATTTTTCAGAGAACTGTCTTCTTCGTTAAACTCGGCCTTAGACAAATATGATAATGTCATAGTTATGGGCGATATAAACATTGACACACATGATATTCAGCATCCCGGCTATACTAAGTTAAATTCTTTCATTGATGTGTTTGGACTATCAAATTTAGTAAAGGGTAAGACATGTTTCACAAAAGGTCATAGTTTATCAATTGACGTCCTGCCCACGAACAAACCCAGATGTTTTCAAAATACCACCGTTTTTGAAACTGGTCCGAGTGACTTTCATGGTCTTGTCTCCACTTTAATGAGAACACACATACCTCGTCTCAAACCCAAGGTAATTAAATATCGTAGCTGTAAGAAATTTGATCCTGTAAGGTTTCTCCAAGATGTAAAAAATACCGACTTTAAAGCAGATCCGAATGATGCAGATTTGACTTACAGGAATCTTTCATCTGATTTTCGGAAACTTGTTGATAAACATGCTCCTTTAAAAAGAAAGTTCAAAGAGGAAATACTGCCCCTTTTATGAATCAGCAACTGCAGAAGGCAATTTATACAAGGTCAAGGCTGAAAAAGAGATTGAACAAAAATCCTAACGCAGAAAATAGAAGTAATTTCAAAAAGTAAAGAAATAAATGTGTTTCCATAAGAAGGAAGGCTATGAAAAGCCATTTCAAAAAAGCAACTAAACTTTGCACTATGTCTAACAAAGAATTTTGGGATCTCGTTAAACCCTTTCTGTCAAATAAAGGGGGACTTGCGAGTAGCGATATTTCTCTTGTAAAAAATGATACCGTTATAGCTGATGACCAGGAACTAACAGAAATTTTTAACGAACACTATGTAAATGTAGTGGAAAAATCCAATGACAAGAAACCTAATAGCATTGCTAAAGATGTCGGAATTTCTGATGACCGCGAAATCGTTTGATTCTAGAGAAGTATAAGGACCACCCTAGTGTCCTAGCTATAATTCAAAACCCAGAGCAAGTGCTGGACACCTTCACTTTTCAAGAGATAGAACATAAACAAGTTGCGCAACTATTAAAATCCTTAGATGGCAGGAAATCCACCGGTGAAGACAAAATACCCCCGAAGCTTGTATCCTTAGCTGCAAATGAGCTAACAAACATTTTAACTACGGCAGTTAACTGTAGCATTCGTAATTCCTGTTTTCCAAATGATGCGAAAAAAGCGGTAGTTTACCCATTAGATAAAGGGGAGCCGAATCGCACTGCAGAAAGGAACTTTCGCCCAGTTAGTGTTCTAAATACTTTTTTCAAAGATATACGAAAAGGTCTTAAAACAGCAACTGGTTCAACATTTAGAAAACACGCTTTCTGTTTTTATATCGGCCCATAGACGAGCATATGGAACCCAACACGTTTTGATACGTTTAATAGAAGATTGGAGGTCTCACCTCGACAACGACTTTTTCGTAGGAGCAATCCTAATGGATCTTTCGGAAGCTTTCGACTGTATCCCACACGACTTGCTCATTGCAAAATTACATGCATATGGTTTTGATGAAGATGCTGTAGTCCTTACCTATTCTTATCTCAAAAGACGAAAACAATGTGTTTGGATAAATAATACGTATAGTTCTTTTCAAGAGGTTATATCTGGTGTACCCCAAGGCTCTGTGCTGGGACCAATCCTTTTCAACTTTTACATAAATGATTTGTTCCTTTCCATAAAACAGGCAACGCTCTATAATTACGCCGATGACAATACACCTGCTTATTTCTCTAAAAGTATGCCCGATCTTGTGGATATTCTGGAAAGAGAAACAGGAGTTGCCTTATCCTGGTTGGAGCAAAATGAAATGATTGCCAACCCCGAAAAATTCCATGCCATATTGCTCAGGAAAAATCAGACAAATACTAATGGTGAGGAAATTAACATTAACGGTAAAATAATCAAATCCGAGGAAATTGTGAAACTTTTGGGCGTTGCCTTGGATTATAAACTTGATTTTGACCCTCATGTTTCGAATCTTTGCAAAAAGGCTGCAACACAGTTAAATGTTCTTAAAAGACTGAAGTCGTTCATTGTCTTTAAGGAGAAAACAATTCTTGTTTAGAGTTTCATTTATTCAAATTTCGATTACTGCCCCCTGGTTTGGTATTTTTCATCCTCTAAATCTCTACAGAAAATTGAAAAGTTACAAGAACGCGCTGTAAGATTTCTCCATAATGATCATACCAGTTCATATAACGATTTGCTTTCGAAGTCAATTAAATGCACGATGCTTATGTCTCGCAAAAGAACCCTTTGCATTGAAATTTTCAAAACAGTGAAACAGTTAAACCCACCGTTCATGCAGAACATTTTTAAATTACGGACTTCACGTTATTCTTTACGAAATCCAAATGACTTAGCACACGTAAGGCCAAATCAAACAACATTCGGGTCCAACAGTCTGATGTCTATTGGGCCACAGATTTGAATGGCCTACCAAACGAACTGAGATCAGCAGTAAATTTGAAAAATTTTAAAAATCTAATTTTAAAAATTGGGACGGACCCTCTTGTAAATGCAGTGCTTGTACCTGTTTAGTTTAATTTGATTCTTAAAATTTCTAAAAAAGCTTTAATTTAGTTTATTCAACGTTATTCGATTTAGATTAGTTAACCTTGTATACATGTATATGTATATCATGTATATTATGTATATATATTGTTAGCTAGAGTTTTGGTAATCGAATTAAAATAATTGCACACACACGGCAATATCGGCTGGATTGCTTTGCTCCTAAGGGTTTAAACACTAGGCAGGTTGATACATAGATTTCACTTTTCGTTTGCATTTTGGTTGTTGTGTTGTTTTGATTTTAGCGCTCAGTTTTTCGTTAGGGCCACACTCTGTTTTCTTAGGAATCTCTTTCTGCCCATCCGCTCTTGGATCTTTATATTGTTTGTTTTATTTAAGCACATGTTTTTCTCCGCTCCCGCGAGACAGACATAGCCACCGACTTTAGCAGTTCTTAGTTCTGCGCTTTCTTTGATCTTTCTCCTACGCCTCTGTCAACATCTGCTACTTTTACACCTTATGAGTATTCATTGTATTTTGTAAGATCCTGCTTAGGTTATTGTTTTGTATTGTTTCTGAATTTCGAGATTGATATATGCTCTGTCGGATTAAAAGAACAGTTATTACTGATGAAGGCTTTCGCCGAAACGTTTAAAGAATGTGTTTTATAACTATAATGTTTACTACTAACGTTTAATACTAATGTTTAAAGAATGTGTATATAACTATTGTGTTAACCATAGTCTTTAAAATTAAAGTGCTTTTAAGGTTTGTTTAAACTGAGAAAATGTTTTTGAATGCTTCACTCTTGATTGTAATTGGTTGAAGTCAATCAGAATGTCCTATGATGGCTTGCCGTTGCTGACATAGGTACATGCAAGTTGTGTTTTTGTCTTGTATTGTACTCATGTTGTATAGAACATTTCAGAGAGATATTTGGGGGCTCGGTTGTTTAGACACTTGTACAGTAAACAGAGCCTGTGAGTCCTTCGTTGTTCCTCAAGCCTCTTCCACTGAAGTGTGTTTAAAGCAGGTGTCACATGATCAAACTTGCTCATTCTAGTAACCACCTTTGCCGCAAAGCTCTGAATTAACTGAGCTTTGTGTAGTGCTGTTTTTGACGCATTGCTGTAGACAATATCACCATATTGTACGCTTGAGAGTACACATGCTTGCATAACTTTTGAAAACGTTTCTCTTTTCATACAGTTTCTGATCTGTTTCATTTGTATCAGTTTCCCTGCACAAGATTTCTTTAGCTGAGCGATGTGGCTGTTCCATGAAAGTGTTTGATCGATATGCATGCCAAGTATTTTGACCTCCTTTGCAGCTTCAACTAGATTATCCTGAATATCAATTTTTGAACACGATAGTGGAATTTTCGCAAGTTGCTGATTTGTGCCAAATATGATAAACTAATACTTGTCTGGGTTTGCCATCCACTGATTTGCAGTGAACCACTCAAGTATCAAGTAAATGATATCATCTTTCAACATTGAGAGCGTTTTTTCAACCTTTTCAGCTTTGCAAGTTGTAGGTCATCAGCATACTCATGTATATTTGCATCATTAGATTATAGTTTCTTAAGCATGGGTGGAATCTCGTTTATGTCCAGATTGAATAATGTAGGTCCCAGGACAGATCCTTGTGGTAAACCACAAGCTGCCTATGCTGCATTTGACAATATGTTGCCAATTTTAACATATTGAAGTCTGTTTTAGAGGTAACTGTTGAACCAAAACATTGAGTGAGTGTCAAAACCATACCTTATTAGTTTTTCAAGCATTAATGGGTGGTCAGTGGTATCAAATGCTTTCCTAAGATCCATCAGCCTTGTGGGTGCGACAAGACCTTCATCCATATTACATAAAATGTTATCAGTTATGCTTATGAGGGCAGTTTGAGTTGAATAATTCTCCCGAAACCCTGAGTAAACTTTTCTGAGAATGTCATTATCTTTCGGATAACGGGCCACTTGTCAGTTTACAACCTTTTCCATCAGTTTGGAGAGAAGTTGTAAAACAGACACTGGACGATAATTTGCTATTACAGTTTTAGCTCCAGCTTTAAAGACTGGTGTAATCAAGGATGATTTCCATATCGCAGGATCTGTCCTGATGCAATACTCAGGTTTAGTATGGATGCAATGGATGAGGACACTGTGTCTGCCACAAGATTTGATGTCAATGTTATCGGCGCCAGTTGCTTTATTAGATGGGATGTTCAGCAAGAAATTTTTTACCTCAGCACTTTTTACAGTTTTAAAAGAGAACTTAGATCTTATATTCATGGGGAAGGGAAAGCTCCGTTTACTTGGCTGTAATTTATTTTGGGTCACCACACCAATTTCGGAGAAAAAAATGCACGTTCAATCGCTCAACGTAAGCTATGTTCCTTTCAAGTTGGTTTCCTTCAAACAATCACCCTATTCCACATCGAAATCAGCTTCCTCGTCGTATCTCTTGCCCTCTGAGGAGCTACGAACTGAATCTGGGGTCACTTTTGAAGCTTTTTGCGTTCTCTCCTCTGCGATTCACATTGATTGTTTACAATATTCAAAACGAGTCTCGAAGCCCTCCCGGATTGTACGTCATGACAGCAATCGGTTCCAGACCCCAAACTCCGTGGTTTTTTACACTTTGAGCCCCCACCATTCAAACTTTATGGCAGATATTCAACTTTGGTCTTGGAATTTGAATTCGGAGCATCAAAAACTACCTGGAAACCTCAAACTCGAATTTGGCTTCATATGCCTTTTAAACATTTTTGACCGAATCCAGCAGGTTTCATCGCTTTCTGTAGTAGTGAGGACTAAGTCAATCCTTTGACTTTGCCACTTTGCCCCTTTCCCCTGCTTTTGGGGCGGATTTGAGAAAACGAAATCTCTATTGCGTCAGATACAGGGAAGATGAAGTTATTTGGAAATTTTCGCGAGGATCTGTTCAACAGAGCTCGAGCTTTACGGCGAGCCAATGTTGCTTCAGAAAATGCTAATATAGATATTTGGTAGAATTTGCTAGAATTATAACCTTAATTTGGTAACTTTACGACAAACGGAGAATGGAAAAAGCGTGGCGAGATCGAGTTTTGAACTCGTGACCTTCTGCTTCCATGGCCGACGCTTTACCGCTTGAGCTATCTCGACACACATTATTCAGTGTGGTTCATGGATATCCAGATCAGTGTTGTGACGTCGCCTGCATTTTGTCTATAGCCCATACGACCCAATGTCTGAAGCGCGCGGACCGGCTCAAAGCCGTCGACGCAACCCTTACAGAATTACGTCACCTTTACTCTGCACTTTTTCCTTTCATTGTCTTATGGTATATTTAACCTGTGTAATGTCTTACCTAATCTGCAATTATTTATATCGATTTTATTGTTTCTCTTTCCATCTGCATCGTGGCTAATTACGAAACTTTCATTGCAGGAGAATTGTAGAAAATGTTGATTACCTGACAAGCGCTGATCAAGTTGTTGAATATGTAAAAATGTTTCGGTAAGTTGTAATTTTCAGGATTTGAATGTAGTAGATACTTCAGAATCCGGGACTTAGGCAGCTATGTGTCCTACGAGCACTTGTTTCTTTGGTAAGATCACCAAACTTTTGACAATAAGAAAGCAAAGGGTTTCTTACCTTTCTGACTAATTTTCATCTTAACATTGTATTTCACAATTATCAAAATTCATCGAAGACTGCCTTTTAAGGCAAGGATTAGGTAAGAGAATCCATGTTCCAAAATGACTGTTTTCAATATTTTTAGGGGTGATGAAGCACTTTCTATTCCAGAATAATTCTTAACTTCGAGTTGACATCAAATTGCTCCCTTATCCAGTTTTAATTTTCTGGGAGAGACCTCTACAGCTTTCTACGAGCGATTTCTTATGAAATAGAAAGAAATGACGCTGTGAGACTGTGGAGTAGATCCCGTGTCTTGTACGATAAGTCGTAACTTGGTAGTTTTGTTTTATTGACCATTCTTAATAACTTAATTTTAAAACTAAACATCATTACCTGAAATACTTTCCTGTCAATCAGCAGCGTTATCAGTAAGAATAAAGAAAGGCCCCCATTAGCCATGTTTGAAGAATGAGATCATGCACGTAGCTAGCTTGCTTCGTAAAGTAATAAAGATTTATTGGTAATTGCAACTGTTCAATGCAGAATTTCGTTTACATCAGGTTGGCAACACAGCCTAATAACTGGCCCACTTGAAGGTGACCAGATTTCTCGATAAGCATCAGAATCATTACATTGGCTGTACCGAAATAAGGATGGCACATGATTTTAAAAAGTTCTTTACTTCATCCAGACAAGATTTACCACTATAATAATACCACACCTGTTTCTTGATAGTATTATATGGGTTGGTTGGTTTCCTTGACAACAGTCGCCCTATGAAGATTTCGAGCAGTAAGGGAATTTTTTTGCTTAGGCCAACTTTGAAAATTGCCTTCGAATGACTTTGCAACTCTGTTGAATATCTCATATTTGTAAGCAATGATTCAAGAGCCCATTCACCTAAGCATATAATATTTCAAAAGATAATTAAAAAATATACTATTACTTTGTAAACGTTTCGACTTTCATCTTCTTCAGTAACTGTTCTTACAAGACTTGGTGACCTACCTAAAAACCTAGATTACAATAGGGTGACAACAGAAACGACCTAACAAAGGGACCTGCTTAATACACATGTGTTATAACTGAAAAAGAAAAAGTCGGGCCGGAAGTATAAAGAAAAGTAAAGAAAAAGCCGACAGAGAGAAGGGTGGACTTGAAGTGGGAGCCAGATGTGCCGCCGTCTCACAAGAAATAAAAGTCATTAACATAAGACTCAAAGCAAACAAAATAAGGAAACCCGCTCCAAAAAGTGCGGAATAATAAAGCGATAGAAAACCTAACAAGAAACTCCAGCCTCATCCACAGAACCGCCCACCATATTGAGATGCCAACATGACTAGGGGTCCTGGGGACGAGGCCGAAGAAACCCGCCACGTCTAAACAAAAAAAAATAAGCAATAAATAAAAAAAATAAAAAAACAACAACGAAATAAGCAAAGCTTGTTACAGAAGGTAAATAATAACAAAAAGCCTTATGGAGAAGCGAAAAGATTAGGAGTCCACAAGTCTGACATTGAGCCCCTTCGGTGCAAAGCTATCTAACTTAAATTGCCAAAAACCTTCCCGAACTCTAGACTCACCAAATATCCTATCAATAACCTGAACCTTAACATCCTCCATGAAACCATGATGCCCTGCTAACTCAAAATGCCTATGAAAATCTGCCTGAGTAACCATTTCCCCTTTCTCAAAACTCCTACAACACGACTTATAATTATTAAACCTAGTTCGAAAGGGGGTAAACGTGCTACCAACGTACTGCATCCCACATACCTTGCAACCTAACAAGTAAACAACACCGGACGAGTCACAATCAAACCTAGAATTTATCTTATACTCCTTACCAGTAACGTGACAGACAAACTTATCTCCTTCAAACATAAACTTACACACCTGACACCTAGATTTACCACAGCGAAAACAGCCCTTAACGGAATCCCCTGGTACCGGAGCAAGCTTCGCCCTAACAAGGTTATCCTTGAGATTGCTAGCACGCCTGAAGGCCACAAGGGGCTGTTCTGGAAACACCCTCTTGTGCTGTTCAGATGCGGCCAGCATTGGCTGAAGTTTGCCAACGGCTTTACGGATTCCGTTAAGGGCTGGGTGATATGTAACTACAAATGGGATACGGTCCACCCTTCCCCGATTATGTCCAACATCCTGATTTATCAACGCTTGCCTATCCAAGTGCTTGACTCTCTCGACCTGCTCCCTAACAAAACCTTCTTCGTAACCTCTATTGGTAAACCATCCAACCAGTTCCTCAGGCCTAGCTCGAAACTTACCATCATCAGAACAAATCCTCCGAATTCTAAGAGCCTGCCCATAGGGAATAGCCTTCTTGGTGTGCCATGGATGACATGAAGCCCTCTGCAAATACTGATGCGTATCAGTTGGTTTGCAGTAGAGATCAGTCTCCAAGGCACGTCCCTTCCTTACCACCATAACATCCAAAAAACTAACTCCTTCTCTGGAGCTCTCAGACGTAAACTTTTATATTTTCATGGAAGCGGTTGATGTATTCCAGGAAACTATCCAGTTTACGCTGACCATGAGTCCAGATAAAGAATACATCATCATTATACCTTAACCAGACCAAAGGCTTATCCACACAACCATCCAACAACTTGTTCTCCAAATCAGCCATAAACAAATTAGCAAACGCCGGTGCAAATTTAGTTCCTATAGCCGTCCCTAACTTCTGCCTGTACACCTTTCCATTTCATTCATTTTCATTCATTTCATTTTTATTTATTTAGGCACGGTAGCCCCGTCAGTCCATGAGAACTGCCTTTCAGGGGGCCGTGGCACAAATGTTACCAGTTTACGATTTGATTCTTCTCTTAAAGGTGGCAAGAGATGGTGCCTGTTTAACATCAAGTTCAAGGCTGTTCCAAAGCTTAGGTCCACGAAAAGACATAGATCTCTGCCCATTGTTAGTTTTTCGTAAAGGTATCGAAAGATCAGTTTCGGTGTTTCTGAGTTCCCTGACATTTCGAGTCGACCTTCTTTCAAACAAGCTGGAAAGGTACTCCAGGACGAGACCGTTTAGCCATTTGTACACTGTAGTTGCGGTTTCGCCTCTAATGATGTCGCTTACAGTAGGCCAAATTAAACTTTGTATCAAGCCTATAGAAGGAGTATCAAAATTGCTTTTCGTAACGATTCTAGCCGCTCGATTTTGCAACTTTTGTAAGGTTTGCAGCTTGGTCACCCCGCAGCACCCCCATACCGAACAACAGAACCGAAAATGGGGCTCGACGATACCTGAATACATTTTACTCAATGTGTTTTGAGGTAAAAATTTCCTGGAGTATTTCGGAAACCCAATTGCACGAGAAACTTTGGTATGGACATTGCTAATGTGCTCTTCCCAATTTAAGTTCTTATCGATTATCACACCCAGGTATTTTGCTCGGTCAACAGTTTCAACTTGAGAGCCACCAATAAAAAACTGTGGATGATCAACAGTAATTTTCTTAATTTTGGGCTGGGAGCCTACAACCATAGCCTGAGTTTTTAGGACATCCAAAGAGAGTTTATTACCTTGCATCCATAGCTTCAAATCATTCAGTTCACTATTTAGAGTTTGTTCGATGTAGGTCTACTAAACTCGAGGAGGAATAAGAAATACTCGTATCGTCTGCGTACATCGTCACTTTGCCTTTCTTTAGGGCGAACGGAAGATCATTGACATAGATCAAAAACAAAAGAGGGCCAAGTCAAGAACCCTGGGGCACACCGCAATGAATATCTTTAGTCTTGGAACATATCCCGTTAACTTTGCAAAATTGCTTTCTGTTTGATAGATAAGACGTAAACCAAGCAAGTTCTAGATTTTCAACACCATATTTCCTCAATTTAGCAAGTAAAATTTCATGATCCACAGTATCAAATGCTTTTTTGAGATCAGTGAAGATATTTGCAGTATATCTGCCATCGTCCATGTTCACATACCAGTCATCTGTGTTGTTAAGAAGACACGTGACAACAGAATGAAGAGCTCTGATGCCAGATTGGTTTGAAAACAGATGTTTGTTTCTGTCCAAATAATCGTATAATTGGTTATGAATAAGTTTTTCAAAGACCCTAGCTAAACCAGGCAGAACCGATATAGGTCGGTAATTAGATCGGTCATCAGGTTGGCCACTTTTAAAAATGGGTGCTACTCTGGCGATTTTCCAGCTATCTGGAAAGCAACCAGTAGCAATTGAAAGGTTGAAAATATCACAAAGGGATGCTGAAATAACCGGAAGTGCAATTTTTAGAAAACAGCTAGCAATACCATCATTCCCACATCCCTTTGATGTTTTCAATTTGCCAAAAACTTTTCCTAATTGAAAGGTGTCAATAACGTGGAAATTAAACATAGTTTTTTGTGGATTAACCTCGTAATCATTCTCAAGAAGAGGGTTTTTCGCTCTGGGAATTTTTCCACTAAGTGTCTTTCCTATGGTACAGAAGAAATCATTCATAGATTCTGTTATGCCAGCACTGGAAAAGCTGTGCTTCCCTTCGATACTAATGGACGAAATATTGGTGGTTTTGGATTTCTTGTTTAAAACGTTATTGATGGTCTTCCGTGTGTTTTTGAGATCTCCTTCGCAGGAAGCAATTTTGCGAGTGAAATACTCGCGCTTAAGCTGCTCATTTAGTTTGTTAACTTGGTTACGTACGTGTTTATAGGACTTAACCAATAGTTCGGACTTTGTACGAATGGCTCGTTTCTTTAAATTATCCCTTGCTTTACACATAAGTTTGAAATCGTTAGTCAACCAAGGACAGAATTTGTCAGAGACACGCCTGTTACGTGTCGGGGCGTGTTTTTCAAGAATAAGTGAGAAAGTTTTTGTCCAGTTGTTAGCTACAACATTTATATCGTCTGTATTCCGTACGATGCCTCTCCAGTTAACCCCTAAAGGGTCGTTTATAAACTCATTTTGATCAAAATGTTTCATTTGCCTGGTAGAAATGTTCTTGTGTTGTTTTTTGCAAGAACCACGAAATTTTCTAACACAAAAGATTAAATAATGATCACTGAGGCAAGATTTATGTATCCCCGAAGATACTATATTACTTTTGTTTGTCGTAGCTATGTGATCTATAAGAGTAGTAGTGGTCAGTGTCTCACGAGTAAGGCTTTCAATTAATTGATGGAAGCCAAACAAATTATATAATTCTAGCAGACGTAGAGAATGAGCTGGTAGGTCATTTGGGTTGGTATCCCCCTCTCTGGAATATTTAGGGAGAAAATCACAGTTTGTGTCGCCTAGAAGAATAGTTTCCTTGTCTTCCCTATCAAGAAATTGTAGACATTCTTCCATATGATCAAAACCATCACTTACGTTAGGTGGCCTGTACCAAGCCATAACAAAGAAAGGAGCAGCACGAAAAGGTTTAATCTCAATGCATAGAAGCTCTAGATTTGACTTAGGAAGGTCTTCTCGCACAGTAAACTTGTCCAACAAAGTATCTTTTATGTAAATTGCAGCACCTCGTCCATGACGGTCACGATCGCATCTCTTTAAAGTATACCTTTCGATACCTACCAAACTATCATCAATAATTTTGTCAAGCTTAGTCTCTTTTAAGGCCAAGATATGAATCCCTAGTTCGTGTACAAGCATTCGTATTTCATCAATATGTAAGAGCAGACTATTTACATTTAAAGATGCGATAGTCATACCTTTCCTGTGCCCAAGTGTAGTTACCCTTTTTGTAGGTGGTCCAGTCGGCAGAGCCGTGGGGTGACCATTCTGCGGAAGGGGAGTGGCCTCAACGATCTTTCTTGTATCGTTTGTAGTTGCAGAAAAGGAGGGTTCGCATACGGGAGGCATTTCTATTCGCGGAATACTGTCTGGGCTAGGGCTTAAAACCAAAGATGTTTTTACCAAACTTCCAAGAGACGTATCTTGGGGGTCCGATGGTTGGGGTCCCGTTGGTTGGCGTCGATGTGGAAAATGAGACAAAGTTACCAACTCAGAGTCTGGAGTTCGGAACAGTCCTGCAGTTTCGCTGAACCTATTATCCAACGATTTTGTGGTTTGTAACGCTGCATCGTTATGAAAAAGCCTGTTTAATTCATCATCAGTTTCACTGTCAGATATGGGTGGAGTGGAATCGTTATCACTAGGTGTGCCTGCATTGCTAGCTTGGATAGCTATTTCACCTTCTGAATGCAGAGTCGAGTTGATATGTTCTGTTAAGCTACAACTGAATCTAGCACCAGTCCTTTATTATGAACAACACTACGGTCAGTTGAATTGGGTGTGTGTTCGGTGGTTTCAATGTTAAATCTATCCTGTCCTAAATCTATCAGTCATGCACCGTTAAGTTTCATTCAAAATTAATCAAGTTTCCGGTTAAAACATTATTACCTTGGAAGTTTAGATGAAGTTCCCATTTATCTAGGTGTCTGCTTTCAATGTTATCATGCTCAATGAAACTTATATTACTTCTTGAGGGGCCCACTTTAACTAAGTCATTTACCTTTCTTCGTTTCATCTCAAGTTCATGCGAATCTGTCCTTTTTATGATACTTGAAACAGCGACGTCTCTCAAATTTTTCTTCGTTTCAGTGGCCAGATCAATCAGCTTGTTTGCTGTTTCTTCAGGGCTCTCTAATCTCAAGTTGTTTGTTCCACATAAGATTATTATTCCATCTGACTTTTCGTCTATCGCTGGCTTGATGTAAGATTTCATTTGGTCGATCGTAGCGCCAGGGAAAGTTTTGATTGATGTTTTGGCATGCGAGACCTCAGCATTGATGTCTTGTCTCCTGATCTTTTTAACCATGGAACCACCCAGAATTGAGAAAACAGGTTTTCTTGGTCTCCTTACGTCTTCAATAGTTTTTTTTCTATTTGCTGCCCAGCAATTTTCCCAATCTTCATCGCATTTGTCCAGTGCAGTCGCCTTATTTTGTCTCATGCTCCTACTAGTCGTTGTCTGCGGAAACCCCTGAGATTTTACAGCAGCTGAGTACTCTCTGTCGCTTGGGACTTGCGTAGACTCTCTTTCTGTTGCTAGATTTTCTAAGCAGCTAAATCTGTTTGTGGTAGCTAGAGGTTTGGAAAAAGGAAACTCCATTCCTTTCACATTTGTTCTCCAGGAGCCCTTTCTCTGAACTTTGGACTTTGGACTTTGGACTTTCCATTCTCCATCTGCTACATTATTTGTATGCCTCGACTGCGTTTCGTTTGAACTGACCTGAGGCCGTTTGGCTGTTGAACTTTGTTTTGAAACATTATGGTGTGGAACTTTGTCTTGGAGATTTGACATTGGGTCACTGGTCTGCAAGTGACCTCTCCCATGCTGTGTGACTCTTTCAACTTTTTGTTTTCAAATTTTAGGCCTATATTCTCATCACGCAGTGATTTGTTGTCCTGCTCTAGTTGACTTATTCTTGCAAAAAATATGTTAAAATCAACTGGGCTTATTTTTTCGTTTTTTTGGGAATTTTCTTTACTTTTTTTGGTAATTTCATCCACGCGCCCATCAATTTTTGTTAATCGGTCTAGAATGCATGCAAGAGTTTCTTGATTTGTTGAGTTTTCTTTGCCTTGATAATTTTTTTGAGGATCCATTTTTATATTATTAAAACACCTCCCAGGCGAACTCTCCATATTCCAAATACCACCAAAATGAGCTTCGGCTTCATCTGAAATAGAAGAAACACTATCTTGTTCATGACGCGATAAATTCCCTTCATTTCCTTCATGCATGGAGGCAATTTCCAAGATTTTATCTCGATATTTCTTGACCTTTTCTTCGTCTGCTGATATCGTACTTTTTGAAACTTCGAATTCATCATTAGATTCAGACTGTATTCTTAGTGATTCCCTTCCAGCATAAGGTACATCTTTTATTTTCCCACATTTCAACATATAATCCAAAGACATCTGAACCGCGTCTTGGCTTAGGCCATGCATCTTTTCGAGAGCTTTGCAAATTTTACTGCAGTCAGCCCGTTGATTCTTCTCGCGTATCTTTGTTATTTCCGTTTTAATCAGATTCACCAAATCATCCCCTCCTAATATGATTCCATTTTCTGTTTCATATTCGTCAGTTTCTGTTGCTGTGGCCATTTCAAAATCTCCCTCACACATACGTCCTCACTCCACCGGCAACTACAAATAAACATCAAACTCAAAGACATTATTCTCCAAAACAAACCTCACCAAATTAACCAATGAACCCGTGGAGACTCCTGGATTTTGCCTGCTGTTCAGTGCATGTCGCATCGCCTCCAAGCCCTCATCATGTGGGATGCTAGGATAGAGGTCTACAACATCCACCGTGCATAACAAAGCATCACCAGGAATCTCCCCCAAACCAGCCAACAACGACAAAAAGTGACTTTTTGAAAACAATTCATGAAAACAGCGACCCTTGATGGCTGGTATAGCTTCAGTCTCCATTCGTATTTTATCGAAAAGATCATTCCATTCTTTAAGGATTCGATCGTATCGAAATTGATCTTCTCTAGCTGTGGTCGGCTTAGGTCGAAAATGACGCCACTTTCCCCAGTGTATGCATATGCAACATCTCCACGCTTTGTCATTGTATAATCCGCTGCCTGCAAATTCACATGGTACCATTTAGTGAGCCATGTCTTGCTAAGTCCACCAGCCTCATCCACCACAAACAACACTCTCCGGTCACCCTGGAACTCCAACATCGACACCACCCATTTTTGCCAGGGGTGCAACTCCATACTTTTCATTTTCTCTCTGATTACCTCTTCGGCTTCGATGTTTTTCATTCTTGCCGCAGTATTCTTGATGGCAGCGTAGTTTGACCAAAAGTCGTCGCCATATTTTCGTGAGGTCTCGCCCTCTCCATTGACTTTTAGTTCTTCTGCCATCTCCTAGAGGGTGATTCTCTCCGTTTCATTTCCTGCAAACGTCCTATTGCATTGCCTGTCCACTTGTTGCTTCGAACCTTTTGCCTGGTGGAACATTGTCCTCTCCGCAGCATCGCCAAAAAGACTCCTCGTTTGTGATAAGTACACTTGCGAGCCTTTTTTTGAACTCTAAGTATCCTTTTATCTCCTTGTCATCCCTGCCATATCACAGATATCTTAGTGGATGTCTTAGCTGTTGCCAGATGGCATTGAGTAACTCAACATCTAGGTCACCGTGGTTACTGACTGAAAATGTCCAACGTGTAGCCTTTGGATTTGGTCTTCTTGTAACCTTTATGTTTGGCATTTTGCTTGCTAACTGACACAGCTTAGTGTTCTCAGTTACCTTTTATAGGATTTCAATTTTAATTATCGATCTAGCAGAGCTGACCATGAGCGAGCCCTTGCCATTAGAATAGAAACTAATTGTTTCTTTGGCCCCCTATGAAACGCGAGTGAACACTATTCTGAATATATACATATATATATATATATATATATATATATATATACATATATATATGTATATATTCAGACGGAGCATACATAACTGTTCAAAATCAGAATCATATCAAAATCATATAACTGTTCAAAATTAGACGGAGCATACATAAAGATATCGAAATTACAAAGAACACAAAACAATAGCCTAAGCAGGTCCTACCTATTACAATGCGTAATTATAATGTGTTAAAGCAGCCGGTAATTACAAAGGTGGCGGGAGAAAGGTGAAAGAAAGCGCAGAGTAGAGAGCTGCTGAAGTCGGTGGCTGTGTCTGTCTCGCCGAAGCTGAAAAAGATCGCACGTTACAACAAAACAAAACAATTGAAAGATCCGAGAGAGGATTGGCAGAACAGAAAACCCTAAAAAAACAGCGTGTGTCCCTAACGAAAAGCTAAGCGCCAAAATTAAAACAACACAACAACACAATATACATAAATATATTTTCTCAAAAGCTCATTCTAAAAGATGCTTTAAAATTGTTATAGATGCTCAAAGAAAAACACTTCTGGTACACGTATGCGTGGAAAGAGGAAGGCAATATATATATATATATATATATATATATATATATATATATATATATATATATATATATATATATATATATATATATATATATATATATATATATATATATATATATATATATATATATATATATACATATATGTATAAAAGTCGAAACGAAATACAAATTGAGCACAGGCATCACTGATTATTGCAGACTTGTTCATTTTTTATATATATTTATAGACGTCAGTCTCAACAGGAAAGCCAATGGGTGCTGTGAGCGCTTTTATGACAGGGAACTACCTCTGTCACCCTGTTACCTGAGACTGACTTGCTCGGCAGCATCTGAGGCTTTAATACCGAGCTTTATTCGACGTCTTATTCATAGTAAAATGGCGCTTTGGCCTAGGCATTTTTCGGCCGAATATTTTGAACCTATCACCGGACTTTTCTCGGCGTGCTTTGCCTTTTTGGCATTAGAAAATGCTGCAATCAGAGTTGCTTGGCCAGGGAACAATCATTCCATCTTTTTGGCCCTACAACATTAATTTTTGCCTGAACTCAAAATGTCTTATGTGCAAAATGTCTTATGTGCATATTACAACAAAACAAACAATAGAAAGATCTGAGAGTGGATTGGCAGAACAGAGAAGCCTAAAAAACAGCATGTGTCCCTAACGAAAAGCTCAGTGCTAAAATAAAAACAACACAACAAACAAAATTCAAGCAAAAAAGAAATCTATGTGTCAACCTGCCTAGTATTTAAACCCTTAGGGGCAAAGCAATCCAGCCGATATTGCCAGGCGCTTTCCCACATCCTATTTCCCCCCGTTAGCCTATCGATTATCTTTACGCTAATATCCTTCAGAAACCCCTGGTGGCCTTCTTCAGTAAAATGTCTGAAGGATTTCGCCTGGGGTACTGAGGCCCCCAAATTAAACTTACGACAACACGCCTTGTAATTATTAAACCTAAGCCTAAAAGGCGTGCAGGTGCTACCAACATATTGTACACCACAAACAGTACATTCCAACAAATACACAACATTTGACGAGTCACAATTAAACGAATAGTTTATCCTATATTCCCGGCTATCTATGTTCGAATGAAAATGCTCACTATTACTCATGACATTACACACTTGACAACGAGATTTACCACAACGAGAACATCCCTTCTTATCAGTCCCCCCATTTCCCTCATTACTCAGCCTAGCCCTAACAAGTATATCCTTAAGGCTCTTACATCTCCTAAATGCTATTAATGGTGGCTCAGGAAACACCTTCCTATGCTCCTCCGAATTTGTGAGCATAGGATGGAGTCTCCTGGCAACCTTCACCAAACTATTGAGCGCTGGATGGTATGTCGCAACAAGTGGAACCCTTTCCCACCTCCCTTGGTCATTGGTCCTATTTTCCGAATTTGCTAGAAGAGTTGCCCTATCCAACCTACGTACCCTATCTATTTGCTCGTTAACTAAAGACTATTCGTAGCCCCTGCCCTTAAGCCATCCAGCTAACTCGCCTACTCTCTCCTCAAACTGGCGATCCTCCGAACATATCCTACGAAACCTAAGTGCCTGACCATAGGGGATCGCGTTCTTAGTATGCCAGGGGTGACAAGACTTCTTATGCAAGTACTGATGTGTATCAGGTGGCTTGCAGAACAAGTCTGTCGTAAGGACTCCCCCTCTCTCATGCTAACCTGGACATCTAAGAAACTAATACTATCCCGTGATTGCTCGCTAGTAAACTTAATGGTTTCGTGGCTACTGTTGAGATGATTGATAAAAGACTTCAGCTTTTCTTCCCCGTGCATCCAGATAAAGAAAACATCATCGATGAATCTCATCCAGATGAGGGGCTTGTCAGGTGAAGCTTCCAACAACCTCTCTTCCAACCGGGTCATGAAGAGATTGGCATAGGCCGGAGCGAACTTCGTGCCCATAGCCGTGCCCAATTTCTGCCTATAAAACCTATCGTTAAATTCAAAATAATCATTCTCCAAGACGAAGGACGCCAACCCCACTAGGGTATCAGTGGCCACGCCCGGGTTTTCCCTTCTATTCAGCGCCTCCCTGATGGCCTCTAAACTCTCCCCATGTGGAATGCTGGGATAGAGCCCCAAAACATAAACAGTGCATAACAAAGCCCCCTCTGTTATCCTAGCTAACTTACTTAGCCTAGACAAAAAATGGTTAGTATCCATAACATATGACCTACTCTGGCTAAGCAACGGGTTAAGGTAGTGGTCTAAATACCCTGATATATGTTCTGTTATAGTACCACAGTTGGAAATGAGTACATTGTGGTACAGTAACAGAACATATATCAGAGTATTTAGACCACCACCTTAACCCGTTGCTTAGCCAGAGTATGTCATATGTTATGGATACTAACCATTTTTTGTCAAGGCTAAGTAAGTTAGGTAGGATACCAGAGGGGGCTTTGTTATGCACTGTTGATGTTGTGGGGCTCTATCCCAGCATTCCACATGGGGAGGGTTTAGAGGCCATCAGGGAGGCGCTGGATAGAAGGGAAAACCCGGGCGTGGCTACTGATTCCCTAGTGGGGCTGGCGTCCTTGGTCTTGCAGAATAATTATTTTGAATTTAACGATAGGTGTTATAGGCAGAAATTGGGCACGGCTATAGGCACGAAGTTCGCTCCGGCCTATGCCAATCTCTTCATGACCCGGTTGGAAGAGAGGTTGCTGGAAGCTTCACCTGACAAGCCCCTCATCTGGATGAGATTCATCGATGATGTTTTCTTTATCTGGATGCACGGGGAAGAAAAGCTGAAGTCTTTCATCAATCATCTCAACAGTAGCCACGGAATCATTAAGTTTACTAGCGAACAATCACGGGATAAGATTAGCTTTTTAGATGTTCAGGTTAGCTTGGGGGAGGGGGGAGTCCTTTCGACAGACTTGTTTTGCAAGCCGACTGATACACATCAGTACTTGCATAAGAAGTCTTGTCACTCTTCGCACACGAAGAAGGCGATCCCCTATGGTCAGGCTCTTAGGTTACGTAGGATATGTTCGGAAGATCGCCAGTTTCAGGATAGAGTAGGTGAGCTAGCTGGATGGCTTAAGGACAGGGGCTACGAAGAGTCTTTAGGTAACGAACAAATAGATAGGGTACGTAAGTTGGATAGGACAACTCTTCTAGCAAATTCGGGAAATAGGACCAATGACCAAGGGAGGTGGGAAAGGGTTCCACTTGTTGCGACATACCATCCAGCGCTCAATAGTTTGGGGAAGGTTGCCAGGAAACTCCATCCTATGCTCACGAATTCGGAAGAGCATAGGGAGGTGTTTCCTGAGCCACCTTTGATAGCATTTAGGAGATGTAAGAACCTTAAGGACATTCTTGTTAGGGCTAGGCTGAGTAATGAGGGAAATGGGGGGACTGATAAGAAGGGATGTTCTCGTTGTGGTAAATCTCGTTGTCAAGTGTGTAATGTCATGAGTAATAGTGAGCATTTTCATTCGAACATAGATAGCCGGGAATATAGGATAAGCTATTCGTTTAATTGTGACTCGTCAAATGTTTTGTATTTGTTGGAATGTTCTGTTTGTGGTGTACAATGTGTTGGTAGCACCTGTGCGCCTTTTAGGCTTAGGTTTAATAATTACAAGGCGTGTAGTCGTAAGTTTAATTCGTGGGCCTCGGTACCACAGGTGGAATTCTTCAGGCATTTTACTGAAGAAGGCTACCACGGGTTTCTGAAGGATTTTAGTGTTAAGATAATCGATAGGCTAACGGGGGGAAATTGGATGCGGGAAAGCTTCTGGCAATATCGGCTGGATTGCTTTGCCCCTAAGGGTTGAAACACTAGGCAGGTAGATACATAGAGTTCATTTTTGTTTTAATTTTGGTTATTATGTTGCTTTTATTATTGCACTGAGCTTTTCGTAATGGACACACTGTTTTTTAGGGTTTTCTGCTCTGCCAATCCGCTCTCGAATCTTTCTATTGTTTGTTTTGTTATACACGCTATTTTATTCAGCTTCGGCGAGACAGGCACAGACACCCACTCCAGTGGTTCTTTGTTCTGCGCTTTCTTTTATCTTTCCTTTGCCGCAAAAGCTGTATGCTTCATTTACACCTTGTACTAGGTATTTTTCGCTTGAAGTAATTGAATAACACATCTATTGTATTTTTGGTTATATGTACGTTGTTTCGGATTTGAAAAGCTATACTGATGAAGACGCAAGTCGAAACGTTGTATTATATCTATGTTGCTTAAACGTTGTTTAAAAATATTTATATTTATATAAATATATATATATATATATATATATATATATATATATACACACACACATATATATATATTATATACATATATATATATATATATATATATATATATATATATATATATATATATATATATATATATATATATATATATATATATATATATATATATATATATATATATATATATATATATATATATATATACTCATAAGCTCAATCTCAATGCGTAATAGAAATAGATATATGAACTCAGAAAAAACACATTCTCGTAAACGTTTCGGCCGAAGCCTTCATCAGTATCAGTATATATATATATTTTCTCAAAAGCTCATTCTAAAAGATGTATCTTTTCTAATTCTAAAATTAGTATAGATGGTCTTGACTAATTCTAAAATTAGTATAGATGCTCAAAGAAAAACACTTCTGGTAAACGTTTCGACTTGGGTCTTCATCAGTATTGCTTCTCAAATCCGAAAGAACGTACATATAACCAAAACTACAATAGATGTGTTATTCAATAACTTCAAACGAAACCTACCTAGTACAAGGTGTGAATGAAGCATACAGCTTTTGCGGCAGACGAAAGATAAAAGAAAGCGCAGAACAAAGAACCGCTGGAGTCGGCGTCTGTGTCTGTCTCGCCGAAGCTGAAAAGATAGCATGTATAACAAAAAAAACGATAGAAAGATCCGAGAGCGGATTGGCAGAACAGAAAACCCTAAAAAACAGCGTGTGTATCTAACGAAAAGCTCAGTGCAAAAATCAAAACAACATAACAACCAAAATTAAAACAAAAATGAAATCTATGTATCTACCTGCCTAGTGTTTAAACCCTTAGGGGCAAGGCAATCCAGCCGATATTGCCAGAAGCTTTCCCGCATCCAATTTCCCCCCGTTAGCCTATCGATTATCTTAACACTAATATCCTTCAGAAACCCCTGGTGGCCTTCTTCAGTAAAATGTCTGAAGGATTTCGCCTGGGGTACTGAGGCCCCCAAATTGAGCTTACGACAACACACCTTGTAATTATTAAACCTAAGCCTAAAAGGCGTGCAGGTGCTACCAACATATTGTACACCACAAACAGTACATTCCAACAAATACACAACATTTGACGAGTCACAATTAAACGAATAGTTTATCCTATATTCCCGGCTATCTATGTTCGAATGAAAATGCTCACTATTACTCATGACATTACACACTTGACAACGAGATTTACCACAACGAGAACATCCCTTTTTATCATTCCCCCCATTACCCTCATTACTCATCCTAGCCCTAACAAGTATATCCTTAAGGTTCTTACATCTCCTAAATGCTATTAAAGGTGGCTCAGGAAACACCTTCCTATGCTCCTCCGAATTCGTGAGCATAGGATGGAGTTTCCTGGCAACCTTCCCCAAACTATTGAGCGCTGGATGATACGTCGCAACAAGTGGAACCCTTTCCCCCCTCCCTTGGTCATTGGTCCTATTTCCCGAATTTGTTAGAAGAGTTGCCCTATCTAACCTACGTACCCTATCTATTTGCTCATTTACTAAAGACTCTTCGTAGCCCCTGTCCTTAAGCCATCCAGCTAACTCACCTACCCTCTCCTGAAACTGGCGATCCTCCGAACATATCCTACGAAACCTAAGTGCCTGACCATAGGGGATCGCGTTCTTAGTATGCCAGGGGTGACAAGACTTCTTGTGCAAGTACTGATGTGTATCAGTTGGCTTGCAGAACAAATCTGTCGCAAGGACTCCCCCCTCCCCCACGCTAACCTGGACATCTTAGAAACTAAAACTATCCCGTGATTGCTCGCTAGTAAACTTAATGGTTTCGTGGCTACTGTTGAGATGATTGATGAAAGACTTCAACTTTTCTTCCCCATGCATCCAGATAAAGAAAACATCATCGATGAATCTCATCCAGATGAGGGGCTTGTTAGGTGAAGCATCCAACAACCTCTCTTCCAACCGGGTCATGAAGAGATTGGCATAGGCCGGAGCGAACTTCGTGCCTATGGCCGTGCCCAATTTCTGCCTATAAAACCTATCGTTAAATTCAAAATAATTATTCTCCAAGACCAAGGACGCCAACCCCACTAGGGTATCAGTAGCCACGCCCGGGTTTTCCATTCTATCCAGTGCCTCCCTGATGGCCTCTAAACCCTCCCCGTGTGGAATGCTGGGATAGAGCCCCACAACATCAACAGTGCATAACAAAGCCCCCTCTGGTATCCTACCTAACTTACTTAGCCTAGATAAAAAATGGTTAGTATCCTTAACATATGACCTACTCTGGCTAACCAACGGGTTAAGGTGGTGGTCTAAGTGCTCTGATATATGTTCTGTTACTGTACCACAATTGGAAATGACCGGTCGCCCCTTAACACTACTAAGACCCTTGTGGATCTTAGGCAACAAATAAAATCTACCTAGTCTAGAATCTATAACTTGTAAATAATCAGTCACTTCCTCTAATCCCGGGTCCTCCTCCCTCAGCTCGTTCAACCTAGAATTAATGGTATTACCCAAATCTACCGTGGGGTCCACCTCTACTTCTTCATAAACCTGCCTATCGTCTAATTGTCGGTTAGCCTCACTTATGTAATCCTCCCGATCCCAAGCTACAACCGCTGATCCCTTGTCCGCCTCCTTGATGACTATCTTCCTATCACGTTTAAGCTGTTTCAAAGAATGTTGTGCAGAAGAAGAAAGATTACTAAAATTCTTACCCTCTGGCGAGACTGACATTACCTCCTTTTCCAGCAGCGAAAGGTAATTCTCCAGAACAGGGTCCTCCTTGGGGGGCTGCCACGTAGACTTAGCTCTAAATTTATCTTTATCGTCCGGTGTAACATTATCCTCATTGTTTCTAAAATGCCATCTCAGCCTCATTCTTCGTTTGTAAGCCTCAAGGTCTTCTTTAAGCTTTGCTTGATCGATGTCAGTGGGAATGGGGGAAAACTTCAGGCCTTTCGAAAGAAGACTCATGTCCTCCTCCGAAAGTTCCCTCCGCGAAAGGTTCACCGCACTCCCACTGACAAATCGTCCCTTCAATCTACCATCTGCCATCACCTGGACTTCCTCATCTCTCTCTTCTCTTGCCGTGGTCTGTATCGTTGAAGGATCTTGTTGACGTTGCTCTGCCGGCCGCAAGTCGCTGCTGTCAAATAATCCGTCATTATGGTGGTCGGCTGCATCTAGGTCTCGTAGTCTTTCTGTGGGGATATCTTTTCCAGAGTCTGTGCATAACTTCTGTGCCTTTTTTACCTGTTTCCTATACAAGGATTCCTTGGATGTTTTCACCTGTTCCCTTATATGATCTAACTCCTCCCTTGTCAGCTCTTGTCGTAATCTGCGTAAATTCTCATAAGCTCTGTTGAGCGCCCCTTGCAGCTGATACCGGTACTGAATTATGAGGAGTGTCAGCAGCTGGTCTTGGGCAGTAGCGAGGATATATATATATATATATATATCCTCATTGTTATGTATGTTGTTATAAAGTACAGGGTGTCCCAGAAAATTTGTGCCCCGTTTGCCTGAAGAACACGACAAAGCGGCAAAAGGTCGTCACCATATTTTGGCATGATGTTGCTCGCAAGATCTTAAATTAAAGTTTGCTTCCATCCCCGTAAAAATCCGTTAAGAAATGATGGAGCTATGACGTTCAGAAGACCAAATTTCTCTGATGACTGAAACCAGCGGTCGGCCATTTTGTATTACTATTTTGCGACGATAAGCAGCTTCATGGATGAGCTGAAACAGTAGCCTCCAATCTCATAGCTCTCACGAAAGTTTCAACAATCATCAGAGACTTCAGCTATTTCTTACCCTCGATCCTTTATTGAATGTCAAAACGAAGACGAGGATCCCATGATAAAATAAACAATCGAAAGGCAATGACAAAAATATAGTCACATTTTGTTTGCAGGTGTGGTGAGTGCAGCAATTATTTAGTTTATCTATCACTCCAAAAATCTTTTGCCCTTCTCGTTTCTTTTAGTTCATTGTCTTCGGTAGTAAATCAACAATTGCTTGTAACAAATGAAAGGAGAAATCTGAGTAGGGATACGCTAGGGATGGCAACAAATTAGATGTGAAATATATTTTTGTCGAAACTTTTGATTTTTTATTACTTTGGGAATTCTGATCTTCACTTTTGCATTTTATCAAAGATCGTGGGGTAAAAACTAGTCTAACTCTCTGATGATTATTGGAAGTTTGATGAGAGCTATGACATTAAAGGCTGCTATTTCAGTTCATCCATGAAGCTGTTTATCTTTGCAAAATAGTAAGATAAAATGGCCGACCACTGGTTTCAGTCAACAGGCAGATTTGGTCTTCTGAAAGTCATAGCTCCATCATTTTTCGACGGATTTTCACGGGAACGGCGGCAAACTTTAATTGAACGTCTGAAGAGCAACGTCATGGAAAAGGTTAGTGATAATCTTTTGCTGTTTTCTCGCAATCTTCAGGCAAACGGGGCACAATTTTTCTGGGACACCCTGTATAAACTCAAAAAATACAACTTGGTAAACGTTTCAGCCGAAGCCTTCATCAGCATCATTCTTTGATACTGATGAAGGCTTCGGCCGAAACATGTACAAGAATGTGTTTTTTCTGAGTTCATACATCTATTTCTATATAAATATATACCGGGTGAGTCAATAAAAACACCCGGCGTTTGAAAAACTCCTGCTACCTGAATATTACAGCAATGATGTTGAAAACTGTCTTGTTTTATTCCAGATATGTCAAATTAGGTTCATTCATTTACCCAGCTTTAATCGGTCATTCCTTCCCGTCAAAATAGGAGATTTTCTGCAGAAAGAGCCTTTCGAAAACCTGCAAAAACGAGCGGAAACAGCAAGCAAAATTCCCTTTGTTCTCTTTCCTAGCAATAATGACTCTTGGGTGTGCTCGTGCACTTTGTCCCCATGGGAGAATGGAATCCTCCTGAATGAGTTATTCACATTAAGGGGAAGACTTTTCAACCCGCCAAAACGAAAGCATGTGCTAAAGCGTGCTGAAAGTCATCGCTGTGAGGTAAACACATGAGGGACTTTCGCTTGTAATTTTAGCACGTTTTTTAAAGTTTCTCAAAGGAACTCATTTTGGAAAATCGCTTACGGAATCTGAAAGGAGGGACCGATTTTAGCCAGGAAGATTTCTAAAATAATTGAACATGTTAGCTATCTAATCAAATATTGCAAAATATCATTGCTTATATATTCAGGGAGCAGTAGCCTTCCAAACGCCAGGCGTTTTTTCTGACTCACCCGGTATATATATATATGTATATATATATATATATATATATATATATATATATATATATATGTATATATATATATATATATATATAGTCATAGTATAGTCATACTATATAGTCATACTATATAGTCATACTTATGAAGGCTTCGGCCGAAACGTTTACAAGAATGTGTTTTTCTTAGTTCATAAAGCTATGTCTACTACACATTGAGATTGAACTTATGAGTATATATATAATATATATATATATATATATATATATATATATATATATATATATATATATATATATATATATATATATACATATATATACATATATATAGATATATATGTATATATATATATATATTTATATATTTTTTCGTTTGGCATTAGCTGACACGGTAATTGATTGTTTTCATGAGTGGGCTACCACAATTGGAGAATTAAAAATATTTTCATTTAAATATATATATCATTCAGAATATATTTATTCAGAATATATATATTTACAATTGGAGATTTCAAAATATTTTCATATGTATATATATGTCATTCAGATCTAAGGTCCTACACCGTCGACAGGAGAAATATTTTGTTTTTTTTCGTGTTTCGGCTTAAAGCCTTCGTCAGAGCCATGCATACGTATATTTTTTCGTTCGGCATTAGCTGACACGGTAATTAATATTTTTCATGAGTGGGCTACCACAATTGGAGAATTAATATTTTCCTGCCCGGAATTGAACCCGCGACCTTCATGCCAACAGACTCTCCGATAATTCCACTGAGCTATTCAAGCTCAATGAAATTACGGAGAAATCCGAAGTCATTCAGATCTTGGATCCTACACCGTCGACAGGAGAAATATTTTGTATATATGTATATGAGTTTGTTGGCGTGAAGGTCGCGGGTTCAATTCCGGGCAGGATAATATTTTTAATTCTCCAATTGTGGTAACCCACTCATGAAAAAAATTAATTACCGTGTCAGCTAATGCCAAATGAAAAAATATACGTATGCATTGCTCTGACGAAGGCTTTAAGCCGAAACACGAAAAAACAAATATTTCTCCAGTCAACGGTGTAGGACCTTAGATCTGAATGACTTCAGATTTCTCCGTAATTTAATTGAGCTTGAATAGCTCAGTGGAATTATCGGAGAGTCTGTTGGCATGAGGGTCGCGGGTTCAATTCCGGGCAGGAAAATATTTTTAATTCTCCAATTGTGGTAGCCCACTCATGAAAAAAATTAATTACCGTGTCAGCTAATGCCAAATGAAAATATATATATGTACATATGTATATATATATACTCATAAGTTCAATCTCAATGTGTAATAGAAATAGCTATATGAAATAAGAAAAACACATTCTTGTAAACGTTTCAGCCGAAGCCTTCATCAGTATGACTGTTCTTTTAATCGGACAAAGCATACATATCAATCTCGAAATTCAGAAACAATACAAAACAATAACCTAAAGCGGGATCTTACAAAATCAGCAGGAGCATACATATAGATTACGAATTCCAAAAACAATACAAGACAAACAATAGCCTAAGTGGGATCCTACTCATTACAATGCGTATAAAAAATGTGTTAAAATAGCCGTTAACACAAAGGTGGCGGGAGAAAGATCAAAGAAAGCGCAGAATTAAGAACTGCTGAAGCCGGTGGCTTTGTCTGTCTCGCCGAAGCTGAAAGGATCGCATATTAAAAAAAAACAAACAATAGAAAGATCCGAGAGTGGATAGGCAGAACAGAAAAGCCTAATTTCATTTTTGCTATATTTTTGGTTGTTATGTTGTTTTGGTTTTAGGACTGAGCTTTTCGTTAGGGACACACGCTGTTTTTTAGGCTTTTCTGTTCTGTCTATCCACTCTCGGATCTTTCTATTGTTTGTTTTGTTGTAATATGCGATCCTTTCAGCTTCGGCGAGACAGACATAGCCACCGGCTTCAGCAGTTCTTAACTCTGCGCTTTCTTTGATCTTTCTCCCGCCACCTTTGTATTACCGGCTATTTAACACATTTTTTATACGCATTGTAATGAGTAGGATCCCGCGTAGGCTATTGTTTTTCTTGTATTGTTTTTGGAATTCGTAATCTATATGTATGCTCCTGCTAATTTTGAAAAGTCATACTGATGAAGGCTTCGGCCGAAACGTTTACAAGAATGATATCAGAAAAAACACCTTCGTTAAACGTTTCGGCCAAAGCCGTCATCTGTATGACTTTTCAAAATCAGATTGAGCATACATATAGATTACGAATTTCAAAAACAATACGACACAATAGCCTAAGTGGGTCCTACCGATAACAATGCGTAATTAAAATGTGTAAAACAGCCGGTAATACAAAGGTGGTGGGAGAAAGATCAAAAGAAAGTGCAGAGTTTAGAACTGCTGAAGCCGGTGGCTGTGTCTGTGTCGCGGAAGCTGAAAAGATTGCATGTTAAAACAAAACAAATAATATTTTTTTTACATTTCAACTAAAAACTTACAATACATATTATTTAATACACTACTTACAAAATACTATATCCTACTACTGCAACAATAACATTTGGAGCGAAAAACTACGACTACCGAATGGCTACAAATAACATAAAACACGAACATTACACGTTACTGATAACACGTAACTACCACACGGGAAAAAGAAAAACGTTTACTTGTGGGGGACTTGGTGGCTTTATAGCTTAGAACTGAGATCTAAATATCTCTAATCAAAACGACCAGTTTCATGAATAAATCGTAGCGTTGAAAGAAGTATATCTTTATTGAGACTAGCAGGAAAATCTTTATCACCGTACAATAAAATCCGCATCAGAAGCTCGTTTGAAGGATTTGTATGTCCAAGTGGTCGTAATAAAGCGGAAACTCCAGCGAGAAGATCTCTACGTGGTACGTCAAAGGAAGGGCAGAGCAACAAAAAGTGCTCCGTATCCTCAATGCCATCGTTGGTAGGGCACATTGGGTTTGTAGTATCTCTGAAGTTGTGTTTGAATTTGTGAAAATTCAGTTTACTGGGACCCACTCTAAATTGGGTAAGATATGATAGTCCTGTTGGATCATGTATTCGAAAGACAGAGTTTGGCAGGGGGCGAATTTTGGACAACAGCTTAATCCTAAATACAGCAATAGAAGGAGCAAGTCTAATTTCTTCATCAAGCTTATTCCATTCAGATAAGCAGTGAAAATAGAAGGTGGATTGAAATCTTTCTGTCCTTGTCCTTATTCGCCCGATGGCATCCTTCTTGCGGAGAGAGTATCGTGACTTGCTGCTGTTATGCCTCCAGTCAAGACACGGCTGTACGAGATACGCCTTTTTTGGATTGTTACCATATTCGTAGCTGCTTATCAACCTTTGAAGCAGTATAAAAAGGATTTATCTGCAAGTGGCTTGAGAAACTGAAGGGAAATAGCGACACACGACTACGGGAAACACTGAGACAAACTTCAGCAAATTTTGATACACGTGGGCCTAAATTTGATTTCGCACGCTACCCAAGAAATTAGCAGGGAGATGGCTGAAAGTTGCAAACTAGAGGATGAGATCATCAAGGCTATACCTGAAATAAGGGAGAAAGGTCATAAAAAGCCAACTACTGATACCATCACCAAGATACTTGAACAGAAAAACAGCAGTCACAAGGCATGTGAAATAAAAGTAGCTGTTGAACGGCTCATCAAGCGTGGGCAGGTAGAAAATCGAGGAAAAAATGGAGAAGGATCCCTTTATGTGGTGACTCCTGACATCATGCAAGTGCCCAAACCATGTCAATGTGCCAATACTAAGTGTACCCCTTATGAAGAATTTATTTTGCTTCAGAAACAAGTGGAAACCCTGCAAAAGGCATATAGGAGTAACCATGGAAACAACACAACCAAGCAATTTGAAAAGGAAAGGAATTGAAAGAAGAGATATCGTTATTGAAGAAAGAAAATGAATCGCTGAAAAATGAAATTAGAAGAAAAGATCTTTTGATCAATAGTATGGAGAAAACGGAGGAACCACAGATCCGCGAATTCCAATTCCCAGCGAGAAAGAAAGTAGCAAAGATTGATTCTTCGATTTGCCCATGGGACTACATTTCAACGAATAACAACAGGTTTGCACCCATTGCCCCAAAAATTGAAGATATGTCTCAGACAAGGGAATTTCCAAAACGAGACAATGCAGTTCATCCAAAGGAAAATGCAGCGAAAAGTGCAACTGGGTTAAGCAAAATCACAACATCAGCAAATCACCACGAACCCACTCGAAGTTCCATTGATAAACGGAAGAAAATGAGATCCTGGATGAGGCCACCAGTGCACAATTCAAAAGAAATCATAGGAGACTCAATGGTAAAGCACATTCAAGGCTGCAAGATGAGTGAAGCAACGAATGGCCAGGAAAAGATCTTTGTTAGGGCGTTTCATGGGGCAAAACTGGATGACATGAATAGTTATTCTGTGCCAACAACGAAGAAAAACCCAAAAAGAATCGTATTACACTGCGGTACCAACGATGTAAGCAGTGGCACAGCACCAAATGAAGTTGCCCAAGAAATTGTGGATTTAGCAAAGAATCTCAAAAGCCATGAAAATGAGATTTTGGTATCAAGTTTAGTTGCTAGAGGAGATAGATGGAACGAACATGTAAGTCAAGTGAATAACATTTTGAAGGCTAGGTGTCACAGAGAAGGATTTCCATTTATCGATAACTCCAATATAGATCCAGCTTATCACTTAAATCGTAGTAACTTACATTTAAATTCTGAAGGAACACGCATGCTCGCTAATAATTTTTTGAAAGCTCTAGGTCATTATTGACTATCAAATAGAGAAGGAGGAGAGCAGATTCCAAATAATGTAAATAAAGTAGGTAATAATTCAGCAAATAAGGGGCCAGGTATTTCAGGGGTAGAAACGTCAACGCCGGATACCTCTGCAGATAGAGCCTTAGATGCAAAGTCCTCGTTGAAATTGTTGAGATTAAGAAACATGGATAGGGTGATAGTTGGATATCTTAATATAAATTCAGTTAGAAATAAATTTGATGCGCTCAGGGAGATTGCTTCACAAAATCTAGACATACTCATAATTGCTGAGACAAAGATTGATGCCTCCTTTCAAACAGGGCAATTTGCTATAGAAGGATTTGCAACTCCATTTCGTTTAGACAGAAATGCTAATGGCGGTGGCTTACTGGTTTATGTAAGAAGTGATATACCTTCACATCGGTTACATTCTTTCAAATTTTCCGATGGCATCGAATGCATTAGTTTCGAAATAAATTTAAGGAAAAAGAAATGGGTACTGTTTAGTGTTTATCAGCCACCAACGCAGTCGCAAGATTATTTACTTGAAAATTTAGGTCGTGCACTCGACCACGACAGTGAAAATTACGAAAACTTTATGTTTATAGGAGATTTTAATATGACTGAAACTGAGGAACAGTTGAAAAACTTTCTGGACTTATATAGTCTTAAAAATCTCGTGCATGAGCCAACGTGTTACAAATCTGAGACAGCAAGATGCATAGATCTTGTGCTGACAAACCGAAACAGGAGCGTACAGCAAACTACGACAGTGGAAACTGGCTTGTCAGATTTCCATAAAATGGTTGTTACTGTCCTTAAAACCACTTTCCCCAAGCAAGGGCCAACTGTAATTAACTATAGAAACTACAAAAATTTTAACGAACTTGCTTTTAGGAATGATCTCCGAGAGGAATTAGGGAGAATAGAACCATCAGATTTGAGTTACAGTTCATTCGAAACTATTTTTGATAAAGTTATACACAAACATGCTCCAGTTAAAAAGAAATATGTGCGGGCAAATGAAAAACCATTTATGACTTGTGTTCTACGCAAAGCGGTCATGTTGCGCTCCAGACTGCGTAATAGATATAATAAAAATCAAACTGTGGGGAATTGGAACAAATTTCGAAAACAACGAAATTCCTGTGTTAAGTTATTTCGAAGGGAAAAAAGAAATTATTACAACAACCTAGACATCTCACTTGTCACTGACAATAAGAAATTCTGGAAGACTGTGAAGCCTTTTTTCTCTGACAAATTGCAATCTAAGAGCAAAATAGTTTTGATTGAAGATGAAACCATCATTTCCAACGATGTAGAGGTGGCAGAATCTATGAATGAATTTTTCATCACTGCAACGGATTCCCTTGGCATAAATGAAAACTCTAATTACGAAAATACTACTGAAGGAATCATACATCCTGTTGATAAAGCTATTCACAAATTTTCAAATCACCCCAGCATTCTAAAAATTAAAGATCACTATCAAAATGCTGATTCCTTTAATTTTCAGACAGTTACTCCTGATGCTGTGGACAGAGAAGTTAGGAACCTAAATCCTAAGAAAGCTACAACACACAAAAATATTCCTTCTAAAATTCTTAAATCCAATTCTGATGTATGTGTAGAACCACTGACGAAAATATTTAATGACTGCATAGAAAATTCATCCTTTCCTGATGAACTAAAGTGCACGGATGTCACATCTCTTCCCAAGAATGGACCAACCAACTCTAGGACTAACTTTAGGCCAATTAGCGTTCTGCCTACGGTCTTAAAGCTTTTTGAACGATTAATGGACAAGCAGGTAGTTTCTTATATTACACCCTTCTTATCGTCACTTCTTTGTGGATTTCGAAAAGGTTACAGTGTCCAGCATGCTCTCGTAAGGCTCTTAGAAAAATTCAAAATTAGTCTTGATGAAGGCGGAAAAGCAGGGGCTGTATTGATGGATCTCTCCAAGGCATTTGACTGTATCAGACATGATCTTTTAATTGCAAAATTACATGCTTACGGTTTCTCTCGTGAAGCATTAACTCTAATCAATGATTACCTCACAAATAGGCAACAAAGAGTCAAAGTAAATGGGTCATTCAGTTCTTGGAAAAGCGTCACACGTGGTGTTCCTCAAGGGTCAGTATTAGGGCCTCTGCTATTCAACATCTACATAAATGATCTTTTACTCTTTATCCAAAACTCGGATATATGTAATTATGCAGATGATACTACAATCTATGCCTGCGATAAGAACCTGGGCAATATTTCTCATAGGCTTGAAACTGACTGTAGTGTAGCCTTAGAATGGTTTGTCGACAACTTTATGAAATTGAATGCAGATAAATGCCATCTTTTGGTTCTTGGGCAGAGGTGTGATGATCCTGTTAGTATTAGGATTGGAAATGCTGATGTTGTAAATAGCTCTGAAGAGAAGCTACTTGGAGTTCAAATTGATAGCAGACTTTCCTTCGATAATCATGTTTCCAAATTGTGCCAAAAGGCTAGCAATAAACTGTATGCACTCGCTCGCATATCGCCATATATGGATCAGAGCAAACTAAGAGCCCTCATGAGGGCATTCATTACCAGTCAGTTTCAATACTGTCCTTTAATTTGGATGTTTTACAGCAGACAGCTCAACCAAAAAATTAACAAAATACAGGAAAGGGCATTAAGAATTACTTACAAGGATACTGAATCTACTTTTAGTCAGCTATTACAGAAGGACAGTGCAGTTACTATTCATACAAAGAATTTGCAAATACTTATGACTGAGATGTACAAAACTAGAAATGGTCTGAACCCGTCATTTATGCAGGAAATATTCTGTGCTAATACAATTTACTACAATTTGCGTAACAATAACGATTTTTTTCAACCAAGAGTGAGATCTGTCAATAACGGGACAGAAAGCGTCCGATTCAAAGGTCCACAGCTATGGCAAATGTTACCACCAACGATACGAAATTCACAATCCCTTTGCCAGTTTAAAACAAAGATACAAAGATGGAACGGAGAAAATTGTCCATGCAAATTATGCCGTGTATTTATTCCGAACTTGGGCTTTTTATAATACATATTTTTAGACATTGATTTTATACTGTACAAATTTTGATGACTTGTAAATATTTTATCCACTATTTTTCTTATGTAATATTTGTATTTTGTATTTTTAACGTTGGAATTAATTAGCTTATTGCTTTTAGCTATATTTTTACTGTCATCCAACGATAAAGAAATTGATAATAAATAAAATAATAACTGCCGCTGTGGTGGTATTGAATCTGTATTATATTTAGGGGCCAGATCATTTATGAACTTATAAAATAAAATAAAACGTCTGCTCCACCTACGGGAGCTTAGCGATTCCCAGCCCCGGCGGGTGCACTTGTATAGACAAAATAATACGCAAGCTTGTCCGTAAATTCACTGAGAAAGGGGTGAAAAAAGTTCAAATCCTAGGACCTAGGATTTAAAAAGGGGGGTTATTTTAAAATAAAGTCAGCGAATTTTAAGAAAAGGCCCTTCAATTAAAACCAAATATTTTCAAGTAATAACACTGCTTTTTACTGTTTAGTCATATGATAAACATAAGACTAGTCATGGGGAGCACTAAACTTGATTCCGAATTATTATCAAATTCATGTCATTATCATCTATACACTTCCTTTCTCTGCATCTTGAGAACGAAACAGTCTGTGGTGTAAAAATCTTTCTTTTGACAAAGTCAATGCCCCACTTGATGTGTATAAAATTCAGTCATAATAACTCTTTGCTGATAGCAAGCACTTAGGAAGCCACCAGCTAAATATAAGCAGGTACAGAAGGGAGGGCAGAACCCAGCACCCTTGAGACACATTCAAAGGCAAGAACAGCAAGACTTGTGCATTCTCCTGTAGGGGTCATGTTTCCTTTTCCAAAAGGTAACTGGTGATACATTGCAATTAGAAAAGACATTTTACATCAGTGGTTAGAATAAAGCGTAACTCCATTTCTTCTGATTGGAAGCCACTGACACGGTTTGCTTTTTGGCAGGATGATAAGCTTTTCCTTCAGTTCTTATAGCTTCTTTTTTGCAAATAAGCCTGATGGCCTCATCTCACGCTATTCAGTCAGTTCAACAATATAATTCACATTCTTCCGTCTTGGGAAATAAAAGCATCTCCATAGCAAACATCTTACCACAGGCACTGTAACTTCGTGGTAGTGGAGCATTCACTCAAAAATCATTACATTTTGACGAGAGGCTCTGACAAACACACAGCCATCTTACCATAGGAGCAATTAGACTTATCCTGAGTCGTAGTTTCGCTATTTGCGTAACTGATATACCGCTACAAATGTGAGCCTCTTTTGCAATCCGAGGCTTTATAAAAACGCGGGAAAAGTTTAGAAGCGAGGAGATGGAAGAACCCCCAATCGCACCGTGAATGATGGAGAAGTTGAAAAAATCACTTTGCTGATGCTGTTTACATGTAATTTGGTAGTGGTAAAGTAAGACAGTCATTTGGCCCAGTCATTTTTCACTTCAATTACTATTTTCTTAATAAGGCACAAGGCTAGGCCCGCCAGGCCAAAAAATTTGATATTTTGTTTGCCATATATTTTCGGAAATGGTATGATCAAACAATAATAAGGCCAGCATTTCCTTGAAATTAAAATAAATTTCTAGTGCTGTAAAGGAGATGCAATTTACGTTTCTTCGAGACTGTTGTGCTTTGGTCAACATTATACAAATCTTCATGGCTTCACATACAGCCAGAAACCTAGACTGCATAAAACCAGTGTTAAAAGAATTTAGAAACCTAAGTTTGTAGGCTATATGACTGAGACCAAACCATACAATATGGTTTCAACCATATTTTTGTGTCAGTGAATTGATGTGTAGTGGAAATGATATGCAGTATTAGTGTTTATATGTTTATATTCTGTTGAACTGAGAAAAATATGCAAATGCTCTGTTCCATTTTCAGTAGTTGGTAATTCACTGCTTACTTTAGTGACATCTAAAGGAAATAGTCTGCAGGGCATATCAGTGATTCTCAAGAATAGGGGTATAAATGTCTGAAACATTGCGATAAAATGTCAGTGAATAGGGTCCAAGTGCGGAGTCACTTCTCAGTGAAAAGGGTATGTTTTGGAAAGCTGCAGACAAGCTTGTGTATCACTTTTTATATTGAAGTGCACCCGCCGGGTTCCAAGCCAAGGTCTGCATACAGCTTCTCTCTTGACGTACCCTTCCATGTTCCTTTTACAGCTCGAGCAGCAGAATACTGAACAGACTCTAATTTCTCCATAAGATGTGGCATGGTTATGTTGACACTAAATTCACACACTTTAGCAGGGATATGGTAAATAACGTCCCCATAGTCCAGATGGGGTCGAACATAAAGCTTATATAATTCATTCAGCGTATGTCTGGGGAGATATTTAGAGAGATATTTCAGCAGATCAATATTTTTGCTTGATTTACCGATAGCTGCTTTAATATGAGCAGAAAAGGATAACTTTGAATCAAGAAAAACCCAAAATTTTTATGCTCATCTACTTTCTTCACGGGTGTATCGTTAAAAAGTACCACTGGGTGGTCAATTTTATTTCTTTTCCTCGAAAAAATTATTTCAACAGCTTGCTTCTGTGGATCAGGATTAAACGAAGTTCGCCATTGATGGGCCCATTGCTTTATCAACTCCAAGTCATGGTTCATATCATTGGCAGCTGTATTACGGTCTTGAACGACCGTAAATAACGAAGTATCATCAGCGCAAAGTTTAACGTTACATCATTTATAGTTTAACGTTACATGGTTAGATCATTTATGTACACAAGAAAAAACAACGGTCCTAAAATAGAACCCTGTGGTTCTCCAGCTGAGATATCTCCCCAATTAGAAGATTTCCCGTTGAGAACAGTTCGCTGTTTACGATCCTTTAGAAAACTTCGAATAAGAGAAAGGATTTGTCCTGAAACACCACATCGTTCAAGTTTATAAAGAAGACCAGCATGCCATACTCTGTTAAAAGCTTTGGAAATATCAAGATTAACAGAACGGACATCAAGCGGAGGATTACAGTCGAATGCCTTGAAGATAGTGTGCGTAAAATCGACATTAGTTGGTTAATTGTCGAGTCGCCTGGACGAAAAGCTGATTGATTTGGATTAAGTAGCTCACAAGAGACAAGGTGTGAATATAGAGAATCATATATCAACTTTTCAAGAATTTTCCCAAAAATAGGAAGAAGAGAAATTGGACGGTAGTTTTCTTTCAAATTTTTCTCATTCTTTTTATGCACTGGTAAAACATTAGCACATTTCCAAATTTGGGGGAAAAGACTACACCTGAGACAGTTTGCAAATATTATCTTTAGTGGAACAACTAGTGCAGCATCACTCAATTTTATCACTCTCACAGATATTTCGTCGCAGCCATGGGCTTTATCAGAATTGAGCGAACTGATAATTTTAAGTATCTTTTCATCAGAAATAACAATATCGTTTAGCAAAGAAGCAGCAACTGGAATATTTTGCGGGATTTCACTACCTGTGTCAAGCGTCGTACACTGGAGTATGAAATAGTCATTGAATAATTGTGCCTTTTCTGTGAAATCAGTTACAAAGAGCCCGTTCCCCAACAGTGGTGGTAATGTAGGTATCTTAGCCTTGTTTAGAACGGTGTTGATTAGAGAATAATAGGTTCTGTTGGAGGTCCCAGGATTTGCTAAGGTGTTCCCTGCCTTCAGAAAATAATTTCTCTTTAAAGCATCCTCCATCAGCCTTGAACCTTCAGTTATCATTTTTTGTATACCTTCAAGCTTGTCGTCTGGCCGACCGCTCCTCCCAAAGCTTCTGTAAGCATGATTCTTTTTCCTTAAAAAATTTTTAACAGTATGAGTTACCCAAGGAGCTTGACGTGGCCTAATCGTTTTAACCTTGTTCGGTATGAAATTAGAATGAATATTTAGAAGAACTTCATTGAGAATTTTGACCTGGTCATTTGGGCATGTAATTTTTTCGAGATGCTGGTGCCAAAGAAACATTTCAATGCTCTTCATGATTGCCACAATGTCTGCCTTGTCATAATACCAAACCCTACGGGTGTGAGAAGGAAGTGCTATATTTGACACAGACAATTTTCTATAAACAATTTGATGATGACATTGCTCATGTAGCGATGGATAAAGACCAGAATCAACAATAAGGTTGAGCTGATCAGTAAAAATTAAATCAATGCAAGATTTAGAATCTCCCATGAAATGAGTCGGTTCAGAATAATAATGATGATGATAATAATAATAATAATAATAATAATAATAATAATAATAATAATAATAATAATGATAATAATAATAGTAATAATAATAATAATAATAATGATGTTTACACGGGGTAACCTCTTCAACACATGAAGTGCTGTTATCAACGAGGGCCCTGTATCTAATAATGATATATTACAAAAAAGTTTCATAGCAAAGAAATATAATAATTAGGTACAACTGGTCAAAAATTTAAAACATAAATCTCTAGTTGTCCATGTAAAATTGTTTTAGGTTTTGTTTAAAAATAAGAAACGAGTCTGTCTGGCGAAGGCTGCTAGGAAGTTCATTATACAATTTGGGACCTTGGAACCAAAAAGCCTTTTTTCCTGATTCTGTTCTAACTCTCGGGATTCGGGCGGCATATTTATTGCCAGGAGTGTTCTGATTATGGTTCAAGGGCTCAAGACACGTGTTCATAACTTCTATAGATGTTCTCTTTAGGCATTTAAAGACCAATAGACAAGCCTTGTATTTCTTGCTTCTTTCGATCGACATTAAGTTGCAATCTTTCTGTTGTTTTCCGCAAATTATCTTTAAAGCTCTGTTCTGAATTGATTCAAATTTTCTACAGTCTGTTTCAGCTATCTTTAGGACAGGAGTAGAACAGTAGAACAGATTCTCTGTACGATGACGGCTTTATAAACACTCTCGGCAGCTGATCTAGTCAGTAAAGGTCTCATCCTCGAGAGAACTTTGAGCTTACTAGATGCTTTCTTATATACCTTATCAAGATGTACTCTCATGCTAAGGCTTTGATCCAGGTATGTTCCTAGGTACCTATATAAATCTGTAACATTAATTCACTTGTCTCCAAAAAATACGTTCAGGCCTTCTATCATTGAGCGACGTTTAACTGTTCCAAATAGCATGGCCTCAGTTTTCCCTTTCTTAAGATTTATTACAAGTCTATTTTTATCGAGCCATTTTGAAATATTTTCCATCTCAATGGTCAATGCCCTTTCAATTTCAGTGATGCTTTGACTTGCAGTGTAAATAACTGTATCATCTGCGTACATGAGAACCTGGCACCCTTTCACAGCCTTAACCAAGTCATTGATATGCATAAGAAATAGCAATGGCCATAAAATAGGTCCTTGTGGCACACCATATTCTACTTCTAAAGCTTGAGAGCTTTCCCCGTCATAATGAACAAACTGCCCTCTTTCTTTCAAATAGCTTTTCATCCAATTCAATTCAGCATCATGGATACCATAATATGGTAATTTCTTAAGGAAAATTTAATGCTCAACAGTGTCAAAGCTTTTCGCAGGTCTATAAACACTGCACCTGTCATTTTCCCTTGGTCAATGGATCTTCTGATACTATCTATAAATACTGTAACGGCAAGCGCCGTGTTGTCGTTATCTTTTCCTGAAACCAAATTGAGTTGAAACGATCAGTTCATTCTCTTCAAGGTATTCTGTGAACTGTTCGTAAGCTATCCTTTCAAAAATCTTTGATAATATGGGCAGAATAGAAATCGGCCTGTAATTATCTAAGTTCTTTCTTGGTCCTGATTTGAATAACGGGATCACTTTTGCAATCTTGAGTCTATTCGGAAAAGTTGACTTTCTAAATGAAAGATTTATCAGATAAGTCAAGGGACCTGCAAGGGCTTCAGCAACATCTTTCATGAGTCTTGGAGGCAGATTATCTGGGCCAGCTGACTTGGAGGCCTTCAAATTATTAAGATTGCGAAGAACTTTTGCTTTAGTGACTGGTCGAAAATTGAATCTATGAGGCGTTTGGACGATATCGCTAGTATTTTGCCACTTGAATTGGTTGGGTAATAATTCGCACCGCTTTGCAGCATGTGATGTAAAACAACTCACAGAAGGAGTTTGCAATGTCCCTTTTATCATCTATCAGCCTCCCAGAAATCTCGAATGCCTTACAACTTGATGGGGGCGTTTCTTTCATAGGATAAACCTGTTTGACAGCCTTCCAAAAGTTGTTCGGATCTTTTGCATTTTCGCTTATCAAGCTTCGATGATATTGGGCTTTAGATTTTCTGATTAGTCTATTGACTTTGTTTCTTGCGTTCTTGTAGTGGTACCAATAGTTATCAGCCCTATTGGTACCACTACAAATTAATTAAATTGAATTGAATTAAATTAATTGATGAAGGCCAAGCTCTGAAACAAATGGCTCGAATAGTCTTCCCTCGTTATTTTCAGTATCATGTTCCCATCACTGTGCTGATCTGCAGTTAAAATCACCAGTAATAACAGCGCAAAAGGGATTTTCAGCATGCAACTTTGAAAGCAATAGCTCAAAGTTAGTGGTAAAATCATCAAACTCACTCTGGTCCTGACTTAGGCTTCTGTAAATTACGACGAAAAAGTACTTTTTCCTATTTAATTGGATCTCACACACAACACATTCAGGGAGAGTCACGAGGTCAGAACGATTTTGTGAAAGAAGGGATTTTTTGACATAAAGCCCAACAGCACCCCTTTTCACATTTTGTGGATGGTTACTTTTGAAAAATTGTAGCCGTCTAATGTCAGTCTACCATCATCAAACGTGCTATCAAGGTAGGTCTCAACTATACCGATAAAGTCATGTTTATAAACCGAATTGAACGCTTCGATCAACGACACTCGTAAGAAATCATGCGCAATAATACTACTTAGGTTCCAAGTGCAAAAATCAAGTGTTTCAGGGCCAGGGTTCATTTCTATGTCGCCACTGAGCAGAATTGTCCTAAAAACCAACCATTGCGAATGAAGTGTACTGCACAGAAGGCATCCCATGTAAAAATATGTGTAAGCAAAAGAAAATTGTTTCACAGCGAAATGCTTATGCCTAACAAGGCCAATGACACCAATAGGGATTCGCTTGAGGAGTTCTACAGTCACATAAATTAATGTCTCCGCAAAATGATGCACACGGGCGACCAGGAGCAAGAAACATAACTTTGAGACCACAGAGTGTTCTGTGAGAAACTGTACCATTAATGTCAGGGGTAAAGCAAAAACTGCGATTGCGATAAAAGAACGACAAAAATAACTTAAAGATTTGAAAACTAAGTGAAAATGGCCCGAAATTCTTGCTCACTGGGGACAGAAAATGCAATAGAAATAATAGAAAGATCCTAGAGTGGATACAAACAATAGAAAGATCCTAGAGTGGATTGGCATAACAGAAAAGCCTAAAAAACAGCGTGTGTCCCTAACGAAAAGATCAGTGAAAATTGTCTAACCAAAAGACAATTTTCATCGTCAACGGTTGATTGGACATTTCTGGAAAAGATGGCAAGCAGAATACTTACCTGAGTTAACCGTGAGACAAAAATGGACAAATTAAGTCCTCCGTTACGGAAAGGCGATGTTGTATTAATATACCAGAGGACAATGTCAAAAGGAACAATTGGCCAATGGGAATGGTGACAGAAGTTCATGAAGGAGCAAATGGACTTATTCGGACAGTCACGCTCAAATCGCAGAAGGGAACTTTGAATAGATCTATCCAAAAGTTGCACCTACTTGAAGGTCAGAAAGAACATATAAAAGATGAAATACTGAAAGAAAAGACGTGTATTCCTGGAACAGTCACTAAGCCCAAAGTTACCTTGTCATTTGACGTTGTACGTCAAGGCGGGGAGAATGGTGACAAATCTAAAATGAGGCCAATGAGACTCAGGAGACCCCCAGTGCGCTTTGTCCCTTGAGGCAGTTCGTTAACCTTTCCAGTCCTAAACGTTTTGCCCCTGTCTGTTGGTGGTGTGCGCCTCTCTCTGTTCCCTGAGGAGCTCCAAAATATCATTGCGAGACAGATCTGAAGAGGAGTCAGTTGTTGTTATGTTTTGATGAGAGTGCAAGATGCAAGATAAAACTGAACGCGAACCGGTGACGTGAAGATAGGCCAGGCTGCAAGTCAAGCGTCGACCCTAACCCAACCGTTGACGGCATGTTGGTGAGCGTATTCTTTCTTATTCTTTGTCGGGAAGTCAGAACTGAGGCAAGAAACTTTGAAAAACTCTGAATGACTTAGCTTTCGTTGTGTTGATCTTTTGATCGTACCCTTTGATATTGAATTGCATTGCACTTTAAGGAAATGATACTTTTGGCTTAGTCGTGTTTATGGGCCGCACGAAAATCCACTACAACATTGTGGTTTATTGCCAATTAGGAAAAACAGCGAGAAGATTTCTTTGTGACGATGCCGGTTGAAGTCAATCAATTGCTAGCAATAATAGGGTGCTTCCGTGTATCCATTCAAATATCCTGTCCCTTGAGCAAAACGTTTTCACCGTTGTCTGTTTTTCCAAGTCTTTAAGCTTTACTGGTTTCTATGGAACGTTGTTTGCGTCTTTATTACAAGTGATTTTTTATATGGTCTTCGTCGATTTTGTATGGCAATCCTCTACATTCTGTATGGAGTTTGTCCATTTTAAGGTAAAACCAATTAATTCTGAATGGTCTTTCACTTTTACATAGCCTTCTCATTGCGTATGGCGTTTTCAAATTTCGTATGGTAATTAAAATTCTTTATGACGTTTTGAATTGCATATGATTTATTTCATTCGGTATGCTTAGAATTTCATGTGGTTTTTATCATTTCGTATGGCGTTTCGAATGGTCTTTATCATTTCGCATGGTATGATGCATTGCGGCATGGTTTGATGCATTGCAACATGGTGTGATGCATTGCGACTTTCAAGAACTTGGCGTGTTCGTGTTCAAGAGCGAATAAGCATTGTCGATCCCTGGGGGCTCGGCCTACGTTGCTCTGCACAAAATGACAACATCGGATGGGTTGCCACAAGAATTACAGGGGACGGGTGGGCTGCCAAAATGGTCACAACTGTTACAAATTACAATAACGATACCACTATTATTTTTATTCCTTTCCATATGATGGTGCAGTTTGTTCTCATTCCTTAAAACGCTGCACTCACCAGCTAATTTTATTCCTAGTATTAAATTGCTAAAAGCTGTGACAGAAGTATCCTTCAACAATATCAAAGTGCTGCATCATTGTCAACTTTCGAGCAATAGATACCACTTTTCCTTTCTTTTGTGAAAACTTTTCCTTCGTAGGCAATTATAGGGAGACCATTATGGAAACAAGGTTGCATTGACCCTTCATTGCAATCCCTGCCAATGTAAACTTGGGGTTTCTTTGAACTACATTTAACTTTAGGCCCTTACCATCATGTACATTCGTAATTTAGATTTCTTTCTTCCTTAATTTTCATGATCTTTTAATCCATTTGTTCCCTTTGAATGGCGAATGTTTACTTACTTGCTTTCTTGCTTGCTTTCTTGCGTGCTTTCTTGCTTGCTTGCTTCCTTACTTACTTCCTTACTTACTCACTTACTTACTTACTTACTTACGTACTTACTCACTTACTAAGTAAGTCAATAAAACAATATAGCCTCACTACAAAAAGACCCTCAAGTTACATTCATCACATTGAGTTGAATTGTTGTTGTTGTCATCGCTCCACTGAGGGCCTTATTCCCATACAGCTATAAAAAAAGCAAAAAGTTTCAATCGGCGACGAGATTCTGTCGCCCCGTCGTCTACTGGTCAGAGTGTGACTTAGAGGAAGGCGATTTTGCTATAATGGCAAGAATGAACCTTTACTGAAGTACTGATACCTAAAGTACGACCATATACTATGGAGAGTTAAAACGTTTTTCGATGCCATTTCGGCTCTATTTGCTTAATAGCAAAAGTTAAGGTCTCTTTCGAAAGAGGAAGAGAAGGGTAATATCCTTAAGCAGCATTTTTGAAATTTAAACTTACAGGAGGGGGTTGAAATCAAGCTTCAAAAAAGGCAACTCTTGTCCCACTCAGCTATCGATGTTGAAAAACATATGGTTGAAAAGCTCTATTTTAGCTGTATCCCAATCTGTGCTCCGTTTATTTGTTAACCCAATAGGTTTTCGTCTACGTACGAAGAATTGGCCAAGGGTCAGCAGATTTTGGAAAATCTGGCTTTCTCAATAACGGGTGAAGCACTAAGTCGCTACAAAGAGAGCTTAATCAAAATTCACTTTTTCTTCCTAAATGTTGTTGATTTCTCTCAAAGAATATTTTGTTAAGATTCTAAACAATTAAATTTGGGACGCTTACAGATTTGATACAGCCTTTGCAGTAGTGCAGTGTTTCTCATTTGCGAATCTAGCCACTTGAGAGATTACCATCGATACATTTCATGTGCTTTTTCAACAAATAATTGTTGTCTAAGATGCTTGACCGAACAACTCAAAATTCAAATAGAATAGTTTTTCTAGGAAAGCATCCATGATCACGAGAAAGTGACTTTAGGTTAAACTCGTTTACGATAACCTTCCATGCTCGATACAGTTAAACTATGATAAAATCCGTGTTATTTCTTGCCGTAGCGACTTGTTGCTTCCCCCGATTTTGGGGAAACCAAATTTTCTAAAATCTGCTAGCCCTTGGCCATTTCTTTGCTTATAAACAAAAATCTGCTTAGTTAATAAATAAACGGAGCACAGATTTGGATACAGCTAAAGAATAGCTTTTCAGCCATATATTTTTAAACCTCGACGGCTGCGTGGGCCAAGAGTTGCCTTCTTTGAGGCTTGATTTCAACCCCCATTGGTAATTTTATATTTCGAAAATGCTGCTTAAGGATATTACGCATCTCTTCCTCTTTCGAAAGCGACATTAACTTTTACTATTAAGTAAATAGAGCCGAAGTTGCATCGAAAAACGTTTTAACTCTTCTTTTTTTGGTCGTACTTTAGTTTTATGGTACAGCAGTTCCAGAAACTAATTTTTCAGGCATTTTGACCCAGTGTTTGTGAGAAGAAAGCAGCAGATGATTTAGGCCCGATAGATCTTTCAGCTACATTCTGAAAAAGAATACGAATCGAACGACAGATTGATACATTTTGTAGAAAGTTCGAATGTACATGATAGTGATTAATGCTCCAAACACCACTTAATCGAACTTTTCTTAGAGCATCTGATAGGTTTCATATAGAATCAGTCTAGAGCTTTACCGTTTAAGTATATGGGGAATGAGTAGTAGTTGTAGCGTTATCAGTTCAGGCAAAGAGCGAAGCTACGACAGGTTTTCGAGTCTAATCAAAGCGATGTATGTATGTATATTAAAACACTGATCCTAATACAAGGTTTTTCACAGTGCATAAATTAGATATGAAATTAAATAAATGAATTACAAGAAGAAGTTATTTACATTTTGTTTATAAAACAGGTTTTAAAGTTTCTATTGTTTATACAAAAATTAAGTAGCTAAAAAGTGAGTTTTAAGTGAAGACATATTAGCCGAGTTACTGTTTAACTACGGACATATTCAAATGCACTTTAGAATTTACTTGGCAGAAATTGGCCATTGTGTGCAAATTTTTCAAGAGATTTCTTAAGAAAGTGCCTTCCAGAAACCTTAAGAGAACGTACTACAATCACGGGCAAATTTCCTCATTATGTCTACTTTAACAGCAATTACTTCAGTATAACATTGCAATTATAACGATTCTTTTAGAGATGCTTTCTGGCCAGGAGGAATTTTAGCGGACCCTTATCCTGTAAGGCCACATGACGTTTGCAGAAGAATGCGAATGGTAACGAAGGCAAAAATGCTTGGCAGTATTCCTGGTAAGACCGTTCAAATATTTAGTTTTGAAGTAGCTGCTACAATCGCTTTTAATTTGAAAAGTTTTAAAAGGTCAGTTAATGTCAAGAATTTATTTTGATGGCATAGACACAATCTTGCACTGTGAAAACGAATCTGGGGTTGATTTTTCGAAAAAGAATCGAAAGGGAGGCAAGTTCGCTTTCAAAAGTGTCAATTTGCCTTTTCAAGTGGCCCATGGATCGAATGATTGGGCTTGTCACGTCAGATTATTTTCTAACATTCATCTTTCCTTCCGTTGCTACCTGTTCAGTCCATCAGTCCTTTCAAAGGAAAATATGCTGGAGCAAAGTCGAGACAGAAGCGATAATTTTGAACGCGCTGTATGCAGAATTTGAAAACTCTTTCTCAGCTGTTGAGGCAAGTGCTGGCAACGATATGGACAGCAGTTCTGAGAAAGTTTTGTGGAAGATTTCTAGCGTTGTTGAGCCGTAACATGGGTGAGCCGCTTGCACCAATTCATAGGTTAGGACCAGGATGATGGGAGCAATGTAACACTTCAGCACATCAAAACAGGTGAACAATAGCTAAACTGAGAAATGACCAAGGTTATGACGAAAGTCTTCGTTATTTCTCAGTTTAGCTTTTGTCCACTTGTTTGGATGTGCAATGACAGGTCTGATAATATGAATGTTCAAAAAATCTACAAGGGAGCTTTTACCATCGCCTACAAATATAGTTGTTCAGATTTCAAGGAGTTACTGATGACTACAAACACAGTGTCCATGTGTCCAGTCTCCAAACAATTTACAGTTGCTTGCTACTGAAACTTTTAAACTTAAAGAAATCTTTATCCAAGTTTCATGAATCGAACTTTGTAGAGCATCTTGCTCCAAACAACCTTCATAATGGCAGAAAAATTTTGGCGCCGAAACAAAAGACGAAAAGTTATGGTATTGTAAATACATGTCTTCTTGGATCTAAGATTTGGCATGCAATGCCTTATTCCTTGAAGGAGTCCCAGTTATTGAATGGTTTCAAAAGAAACAATAAAAGCCAAAATTTTGATTGCAACTGCACATTGTGTAAGCGATACGTTGAAAAATTAGGGTTTTGAAATCTGTTTTTAAATATGTCGCATGACCTTTCCATGACATCACATTGTTCAATTTTCAAAGTCAATAGGGTTCATTACTAAAAATGTTCAATCATTGATTTTGAGAAAACGAAAAGCATTAAGGACATCAGTCCAATTTCATTTTAATCTATGCGTGAGTAGCATTTGCTTTGTGGAGAAAAATTAACAAAAAATGATGACTTCATCATACAGGAGTACAAAGAATGTGCGCATGCATAATGCGAAAATCCGCAAAGCCATACTTTTTCAAATTGAAAAATACCTAATTTGTCCGATAAAGCATCAAAATAGTATGCATTCCTTTCTTTTCATCATTTTATCGCATTAGCTGTATTTTCTATTAGGAATTATTCAAAATTTTTATCATAATCTTCATAATCATAATCATAAAACTTATTTATGGTTGGTTTACTTGTAGTTAACATCAACTAATTAACACCAACTACTTACAGTATATAATATACAATATTACAAAATATGTAAAAACCCTGAATTAAGTCCAAATGTAGCTCGTGCAGTTGTTGCCATCCCAGCAACGTATTTCTTTTTTGAATTTCATGAGCGAAGTTGTCAATTATTGGTCATCACTAAGAGTATTCCACAGTAGACTCCCTCTAAAGGATAGAGAATTTATTCCGTAGCGCTGAGAGCTCACCGAGGGGACCTTGCATAGTTCCTTAGTCCGAAGGTTGTAGGGAACATCCTTCTTTACAAAGCAATCTCACATGTACTCAGGACTGAGATGGTTCATTGATTTGTAGATTTCAATCATGAGATTTTGTAAATTCTTTGATGTGTTATCTTTGTATCACCCCTATCTAAAAGTTCCTCAAATGTGGATTCATAGTCTCTATATTAAGTTCTCAGTGAACGCTTGTGGGTCCTATTAATTTCATTATTTTGCTACTTTGCTACAAAATAACCAGATCAGAGGGCAATAGGGAAATTCGAAATCGCCACGGAGTTTAAAAGTAACTTTAACTTTTGTTCTACTAAATATGGTTTTAACATTCCAAATGCATACACTTTTTGGTTGACCTTCTTACATAATTCTCTTACATGCGTTTCAAACATCAGTGAGTTGTCAGTGTCTCTAGACACAATGACACAATGTTGTCAGCTACGAAGAGTCTTTAGTTAACGAGCAAATAGATAGGGTATGTAGCTTGGATAGGGAAATTCTTCTAGCAAATTCGGGAAATAGGAACAATGACCAAGGGAGGGGGGAAAGGCTTCCACTTGTTGCGACATATCATCCAGCGCTCAATAGTTTGGGGAAGGCTGCCAGGAGACTCCATCCTATGCTCACGAATTCGGAGGAGCATAGGAAGGTGTTTCCTGAGACACCATAAATAGCATTTAGGAGACGTAAGAACCTTAAGGATATACTTGTTAGGGCTAGGCTGAGTAATGAGGGAAATGGGGGGACTGATAAGAAGGAATGTTCTCGTTGTGGTAAATCTCGTTGTCAAGCGCGTAATGTCATGAGTAATAGCGAGCACCTTCATTCGAACATAGATAGCCGGGAATATAGGATAAATTATTCGTTTAGCTGTGACTCGTCAAATGTTGTGTATTTGTTGGAATGTACTGTTTGGGGTGTACAATATGTTGGTAGCACCTGCACGCCTTTTAGGCTTAGGTTTAATAATTACAAGGCATGTAGTCGTAAGTTTAATTCGGGGGCCTCAGTACCCCAGGCGGAATTCCTCAGACATTTTACTGAAGAAGGCCACCAGGGGCTTCTGAAGGATATTAGCGTAAAGATAATCGATAGGCTAGCGGGGGGAAATAGGATGCGAGAAAGCTTCTGGCAATATCGGCTTGATTGCTTTGGCCCTAAGGGTTTAAACACTAGGCAGGTTGATACATAGATTTCATTTTTATTATAATTTTGGTTGTTGTGTTGTTTTTATTTTAGCACTGAGCTTTTCGTTAGGGACACACGCTGGTTTTTAGGCTTTTCTGTTCTGCCAATCCACTCTCGGATCTTTCTATAGTTTGTTTTGTTGTAACATGCCATCTTTTTCAGCTTCGGCGAGACAGACACAGCCACCGACTTCAGCAATTCCCAACTCTGCGCTTTCTTTGATCTTTCTCCTGCCACCTTTGTACTTACCGGATGCATGAACACTTTTTGATTACGCATTGTAATAGGTAAGACCCACTTAGGCTATTGTTTTGTAGTTTTGTAATTTTGATATCTTTATGTATCCTCCTTTTGATTGTGAACAGTCATTACTGATGAAGGCTTTGGCCCAAACGTTTAAACGAAGTTGTATTTTCTGAGTCTCTATATATATATATATATATATATATATATATATATATATGGACTGATGAAGGCTTTTGCCGAAACGTTTAGGGAATGTGTTTTTTCTGAGTATATATATATATATGTATATATATATATATATATATATATATATATATATATATATATATATATATATATATATATATATATATATATATATATATATATATATATATATATATATATATATATATGTATACATATATATATATATATATATATATATATATATGTATATATATTCGCTGGCTGCTGAAAATTTACATTTATATATATAAACTCATAAAAAACACATTCTTTAAACGTTTCGGCGAAAGCCTTCATCAGTAATGACTGTTCTTTGAATCAGACAGAGCATACACATCAATCTCGAAATTAAGAAACAATACAAAACAATAACCTAAAGCGGGATCTTACAAGATACAATGAGTACACCTAAGGTGTTAAAGTAGCGGATGTTGACAGAGGCGGTAGGAGATAGATCAAAGAAAGCGCAGAATTAAGAACTGCTAAAGTCGGTAGCTATGTCTGTCTCGCAGGAGCGGAGAAAAACATGTGCTAAAATAAAACAAACAATATAGAGATCCAAGAGCGGATGGGCAGAAAGAGTTTCCTAAAAAATAGAGTGTGTCCCTAACGAAAAGCTGAGCGCTAAAATCAAAACAACACAACAACCAAATTGCAAACAAAAAGTCAAATCTATGTGTCAACCTGCCTAGTGTTTAAACCCTTAGGGGCAAAGCAATCCAGCCGATATTGCCAGAAGCTTTCCCGCATCCTATTTCCCCCCGTTAGCCTATCGATTGTCTTAACACTAATATCCTTCAGAAACCCGTGGTGGCCTTCTTCATAGAAATTTCTGAAGAATTCCACCTGGGGTACTGAGGCCCCCGAATTAAACGTACGACTGCACGCCTTGTAATTATCAAACCTAAGCCTTCTAGGCGTGCAGGTGCTACCAACATATTGTACACCACAATCAGTACATTCCAACAAATACACAACGTTTAACGAGTCACAATTAAACGAATAGTTTATCCTATATTCCCGGTTATCTATATTCGAATGAAAATGCTCACTATTACTCATGACATTACACACTTGACAACGAGATTTACCACAACGAGAACATCCCTTCTTATCAGTCCCCCCATTTCCCTCATTACTCAGCCTAGCCATAACAAGAAAGTCCTTAAGGTTCTTACATCTCCTAAATGCTATCAAAGGTGGCTCAGGAAACACCTCCCTATGCTCTTCCGAATTCGTGAACATAGAATGGAGTTTCCTGGCAACCTTCCCCAAACTATTAAGCGCTGGATGGTATGTTGCAACAAGTGGAACCCTTCCCCCCTCCCTTGGTCATTGGTCCTATTTCCCGAATTTGCTAGAAGAGTTGTCCTATCCAACTTACGTACCCCATCTATTTGTTCGTTAACTAAAGACTCTTCGTAGCCCCTGTCCTTAAGCCATCCAGCTAGCTCGCCTACTCTATCCTGAAACTGGCGATCTTCCGAACATATCCTACGTAACCTAAGAGCCTGACCATAGGGGATCGCCTTCTTTTTGTGCCAAGGGTGACAAGACTTCTTATGCAAGTACTGATGTGTATCAGTCGGCTTGCAAAACAAGTCTGTCGAAAGGACTCCCCCCTCCCCCAAGCTAACCTGAACATCTAAAAAGCTAATCTTATCCCGTGATTGTTCGCTAGTAAACTTAATGGTTCCGTGGCTACTGTTGAGATGATTGATGAAAGACTTCAGCTTTTCTTCCCCATGCGTCCAGATAAAGAATACATCATCGATGAATCTCATCCAGACGAGGGGCTTGTCAGGCGAAGGATCCAAGGACCTCTCTTCCAACCGGGTCATGAAGAGATTGGCATAGGCCGGAGTGAACTTCGTGCCCTTTGCCGTGCCCAATTTCTGCCTATATAACCTATCATTAAATTCAAAATAATTATTCTCCAAGACGAAGGGCGCCAACCCCACTAGGGTATCAGTAGCCATGCCCGGGTTTTCCCTTCTATCCAGCGCCTCCCTGACGGCCTCTAAACCCTCCCCGTGTGGAATGCTGAGATAGAGTCCCACAACATCAACTGCACACAACAAAGCCCCCTCTGGTATCTTACCTAACTTACTTAGCCTAGATAGAAAATGGTTAGTGTCCTTAACATATGACCTACTTTGGCTAACCAACGGGTTAAGGTGGTGGTCTAAATACTCTGAAATATGTTCTGTTATAGTACCACAGTTGGAAATGACCGGTCTCCCCTTAACACTACTAAAACCCTTGTGGATCTTAGGCAACAAATAAAATCTACCTAGCCTAGAATCAGTAATGCTCAGTATGAGTAATAGTGAGCATTTTCATTCGAATATAGATAGCCGGGAATATAGGATAAACTATTCGTTTAATTGTGACTCGTCAAACGTTGTGTATTTGTTGGAATGTACTGTTTGTGGTGTACAATATGTTGGTAGCACCTGCACGCCTAGAAGGCTTAGGTTTGATAATTACAAGGCGTGCAGTCGTAAGTTTAATTCGGGGGCCTCAGTACCCCAGGTGGAATTCTTCAGACATTTCTCTGAAGAAGGCCACCACGGATTTCTGAAGGATATTAGTGTTAAGATAATTGATAGGCTAACGGGGGGAAATAGAATGCGGGAAAGCTTCTGGCAATATCGGCTGGATTGCTTTGCCCCTAAGGGTAAACACCAGGCAGGTTGACACATAGATTTGACTTTTTGTTTGCATTTTGGTTGTTGTGTTGTTTTGATTTTAGCGCTCAGCTTTTCGTTAGGGACACACTCTATTTTTTAGGAAACTCTTTCTGCCCATCCACTCTTGCATCTCTATATTGTTTGTTTTATTTTAGCACATGTTTTTCTCCGCTCCTGCGAGACAGACATAGCCACCGACTTTAGCAGTTCTTAATTCTGCGCTTTCTTTGATCTATCTCCTACCGCCTCTGTCAACATCCGCTACTTTAACACCTTAGGTGTACTCATTGTATCTTGTAAGATCCCGCTTTAGGTTATTGTTTTGTATTGTTTCTTAATTTCGAGATTGATATGTATGCTCTGTCTGATTAAAAGAACAGTCATTACTGATGAAGGCTTTCGCCGAAACGTTTAAAGAATGTGTTTTTTATGAGTTTTTATATCTATTTTAATTCGCATTGAGAAGGAGCTGATGAGAATATATATATATGTATATATATATATATATATATATATATATATATATATATATATATATATATATATATATATATACATACTGATGAAGGCTTCGGCCGAAACGTTTACAAGAATGTGTTTTTTCTGAGTTCATATATATATATATATATATATATATATATATATATATATATATATATATATATATATATATATATATATATATATATACATATATATATACATATATATATATATATATATATATATATATATATATATATATATATATATATATATATATATATATATATATATATATATTCTCATCAGCTCCTTCTCAATGCGAATTAAAATAGATATAAAAACTCATAAAAAACACATTCTTTAAACGTTTCGGCGAAAGCCTTCATCAGTAATGACTGTTCTTTTAATCAGACAGAGCATACATATCAATCTCGAAATAGACATAGACATATATATAGACAGGTTTACACAGAAAATGAGAACCTTGTGTTGCAACTAATAGTTTCACGTTGATACGATCATCAGGCAGTAATGCTACAAATTATCAGAAGCTAGTTTTTCCTGGAAAGTCGGCACATCAGTTGAAACAGAAGACAATAGGGAATAATTTTAGAGTTAATAGGATTAGTGTCAGAAAGTCCCGGTTAGAAAGTCCTAGGTGACTAGTCCTTTGCATGGAAGTTGGTAAGTAGAAATTTGTTTTGGTGTCGGCATTTGGATAAGAGTTCTGATCTATTGTTTAGAAGGTTTTTCTGGTTTTCAAACGAGATGATGGATAACTTCTCAGTGAGGCAAAGAAGGCATCTTTGGTGATGTTGCTGTAAGCTGGGACTGATTTGGAGATAGCCCAAGAGACTTCGGGCGTGGTTCCTGCTGTTTTGGAATCCCATATGAATTTTGACAGTGTCGTGCTCTGTTTGTATTTGGGGTGGGTGAATGACAATTTATGTTGAGAGTACTTTTGCTTGAATGGTCCTTCAGTTAATCCTATGTATGTTTTTGGGGTGGTTGATGGTGTTGTTGCTGTTGCTTTGTAGATGACGTTTTGTGTGCTGCATTTTCCTTGTAGGGGGCATTGAGATTTAACTCTGCAGTTGCAAGATGGGTTAGTGGCTTTGCATTTGGGGTTTGCTATCTTTTGGTTGTGTTTCTTAATAATCTGAGATATGTTTTCGGTGCAACTGTAGCTCAGTTTGAGAGTGTTTTTGTTGAATATCTTATGGAGCTTGCTCGATCTTGGGAAATGTTTATCGATGAGGTGTAAGAAGATTTTTCCTATGTTTGTTTGGACACTAGCGGTGTAAGGTGGGTTGAACCAGATGATGCTTCTTTTTCTCGTTCTGGTTTGTTTGGGCGGGTGTGGTGATGAGTATGAGAGGGTCGGTGGGTGTCCGCTTGCTTTGAGGGCTTTTTCGTATTCTGGTTTGGCATTGTTGAAGATTTCCTTATTGGATGAATTATCTGAGAGTCTTCTGGTGATTGAGTTTGGGATTTGTTTGATGACAGTGGGTGGATGGTTTGAAGATGTATTAATGTAGAGAAGCTGGTCGTTATCTTTTTTGTACGGGTGGTGTGTTCCAGTTGTGAGGTTGAGCGTTACGTCGAGGAAATCTACTTGTTTGAGGTTGCATTTAATTTCGATTTGGAATCCTATGCTCTTAAACGTTGCTGCTATATCCTTTCG